>JAVJGI010000060.1:60553672-60672793 GCA_035590275.1 Ibycter americanus | reverse complement strand
TCACCATGAATGGCAGAGAGGGTATAGAATACACAGTTCCAGTTACACCCACACAGTGATAAACTGGTCCCAGCCACGATAACTAGGACAGTTATGAATTACTCTTCTCAAAGTGTTTAATATTAGACATTACAAACGGTGTTTTCCCAAAAAGCCTGCTGAAGATAAACATCCTGAAGACTCCAGTATCTAGATGAATTTGACAAAACCATCCTGGAAAACTTAATTTGATTAAGATTGTTAAGGTCACAGGAGAAAGGAAAAACAGCCATTTTAGCTGTGACTGAAGTATTTATATAGCTGAAAAATTAAACAGCACAATGCACAACATAGAGCCCAAAGGACTGGTATTGTTTAGTCTTGTCTAAATCACACATGATTTGCATTGTCTCTCCGAGTACAGTTATGTGCAAAGCTGAATCAATGTGTTTTAACATGTTTATTCCTGTAAGAGTAAAAAAACCCAAACAAACAGAAAAACAGAAAATCAAACCCTGCAACATGACCACAGGCAGCAAAGGTAGCAGTATAACAGTCTACCTGATACAACTCTGCATGTCCCAGACTGTCTCCACTTTTCTCTTCCCACGAGGATATCCAAGGATGGCTCTCTGCTGCCTGCACCAGTCCCACGACTGCACTTCATGGGTCCTCTTCTCATGATGTACAAAATCTCTACTGCTTGGCCACTAGCTACACTGGGTATAGAGTGAGTCTGCTCTTTTGACAGAGTAGCCAGCCCCAGGCTGGAATAAGGAAGGTTTGTCCATTTGGATTCTTGGTGCTAAGAAACTTGAAATCCAGCCACCAAAAAGTAGCTCATCCCTAACACAAGACCAACATTTTGTTTGCAAGTTATAAGTTCAGCACTACATTCCTCTGAGTCACAGCTATGGCCATTAGCAGCATTTCTCTTCCATCCTTTTTGCAGTATCATTCTCCTGGGAAATTGATTAAAAGCCTACCCTCTTCCATACAAGTCTTGCTGAATTTCAATCTGGATAGCTTCCCTCCCTCCTCTTCCCCCATCTCCACTGGGGAAGTATGAAAAAAATTAAAAAAAACTTATTTTCAAGAAAAGTCGCATGTGATGCAGCATATCAGATGTTAATACTTTTGAGAATATCATGATAGAGCAGTTTATTCTTCACTAGTTACAGTGATCTAAAGTATAAGGGACACACCACTACTATCGGAAGCTTCTCAAATAAAAATAAGAAAGAAAAAGAAGATGACAGCTCTATATTACCACAAATGTTCAGAAAATTACTGCTAGCAATGAAGTCATGTGTTGCCAGGATAGAGTTGTGTCTTCTCATAATGTATATTCACGTAATAGGCACAGAGTAATTTTTCAGAGTCAGCCTGTGACAGCTTACTTGGGAATCAAGAAACATGTACTACATGACAAAGTTGTTAATAATGGCATCATCCTACAGGCTGACAAAGAGGTTATTCATTTATTGACCATTACACACTGGCTGGATGATGCTTGATAACTCCAAAGGAGAAGAATATCTGTTTATATTCTTACAAGTAAGACATTAATAGTTTAAAAATCCGTATTAACTGTGCAGTGAACTATCTGAGTATAATGCTGTGTTGTCCTTTTAATTTCAGATAAGCATAAAGCTGCATTTATATACTCAGAGCGGTTTCCATACCAGGATAAACCAGCGCATTTTCACATGGTTTCTACTAGAGAAGAATCCAAGAACAAAAACAAAAACAAAATTCACTACAGAAATTGATTTTTTGGCAAGAATGTCTTTACAGGTATTCAGATTTATTAGTAACACATTCCTTGTTGCTATTACTGTATTTCCCTACCAACTATACATGTCAACTGCAAACTATGACTTGAAAAAACACACTTTTCAACATTTTACTTCTATATAATCAAACATATAAACTTAGGACTTATTTCCTATGCTTTTATAAATAACCACTTGCAGCAATTCCTGTCAGTAGCAATTGCTCTGTCATTTTGGGGCAGGGGGAGTGGGATCACTACATGTTCGCACATGTATTCGTAGGAAAGAGAAATGCCTGTTGGTGCTTTGGGAGGAATCCTCTTGCAGTTCACATGGAATATGGGGCATGAAAAGTAACAGGTCCAGCAATCAGATGAAAATAAGGGTGTAAACAAACTTCTACACTCTCCTGCATTGCCATCTGCATTTCATATATCTACAATGCCCCAGCTTTAAAACATTCAAAACTTGCATCTATTGTAATTGTATTTAGGGTTAGCTCCCTAAAAAAATAAAAATTCAGTGAAAAATAGCACAACTCTGGGGAAAACGCTGCCACTTTTTAATGTATTAATTTTGTTTAAGCACAAAAAATTCTTTTTTGAAGTATTACATAACTGCTTTTGCTGAAGAGTTTTGGAGGCATTAGAAAGACACAGTTCCAGGACCAAGTAGTTCCAACAAGAGACAGACCCATTAACAAAATGCATATGTTCTGAAGTGAGAACAGAACCCATACAGGTTTAACATGTAAATTAGCACTTGCAAATACACAGGCAGATATAAATATGTAACAGTCAAGAGGAAAGAGTAGATTTCTCATCAGTGCTCAGCAGAGACACAAAGTCGCAGCTTATACTCAGAACTGAAACTTCTTTACATTAACTGACAATTAAACACAATGCCATGACAGGGAAGTTAATGAATTTTTTATGAAGTTCCATAAAACAGTTCATCATTTTTTGACAAATTATTTATGGAAATCTACCTTGTCTGGGTTTTAAAAAAAAAATACAGATAAGCAACCCACACACATAGCATGGGTGTCTAATTATGAAGACAAGCTTCCACGGCTGTACATTGATTCCAAAGTAATCCCAAGCAAAGAAATTAAATTCAAGAGATCATGTAACATCAGCTTTGCAAACACTCCAAAATATATGCAACTGACCACTAAAACTAAAACAAACAAGAAAATCCAAACAAAACAAAACAAACAAACCCAAACAAAACAAAAACAAACAACAAAAGACCACCACCATGCAAAAAAAAACCCCAATCAATCAACCAAAACCAGATCCACTCAAACTTGTCAGACTGACTGCTGGTAAATGTAGTGACATGTTCACTGAGTGAAAAAGAAAGAGACATTACTACCTGGCAGGCTAGAGACTTTAATAAAAATCTGCTAATATCTGAAAGTCCGTCTTAAAAAAAAATATAAAATTATTAATACCCAACAGGAGTTAAGAAATTGAGAACTATAAGCGGTCCATACTAGAAGACTGTGAATCTTTTATATGAATACCCACAACTTTATGTTAAAGAACTCTTACAGGCTTAAGTAAAACATATTTGAGTACCTAGTGACACCGCTGAGGACAAAAAATAGGAAGAAACTCTGACACCCAAAATAACACTGTTAGAAGCAAAAATAAACACTACAATTACAGTAGCCTCATCCACATAATAAAGCTAGGATGTAAATGCCAGCTTAAGTGATAAAGAAAATATCCACTCAAGGAGAACATTGTTAAGCAACAGAACTATAAAAAGTAAGCATACATGTTAAACACAGAAGATTTTTTTCCTTCCACTTTTAATATTTATAGACTTCTTCAAGAATTCATTTTATATTGAAAAACTTAACTGAAACTCAGTTTTAATCTGATTTTGGTATGAACTACTGGAAGACTGCAAACATGAGCACAGATTAGTGGGCTGCTAAGCAGGAAACCAACTGCATTTCTGTGCTATGAAACAAACTCACGTGAGCTCAGCGGTGGAGCTCTGAGGCCTTGATGAAGCCAAGGCACTGCTGCTTATTTTGGGAAGGGAAAACCCCCACAAAAAGAATAGTGGTAAATCTACAAGTGTCTTTGACAAACTCAAATCTTACACTGCAAGAAGATTCATTTGTAGAAAGGAAGATTACCAGAAAGTGCTGTAGAAAGTATTAAGACTTCTTCATAACAGAGTATCTGTCTGAGGGAAAGGACATGAGTCTGAGGCAGTTTTCAACATCACATACTCAGAAATAAACAAACAGGGAAAGCATGGTGGTGAAGAGGGCAGTAATGAAGTGGCACTGCTAGGATGGCGTCACTCAACAGCTACAGTTTCTCCTCATCAAGAAGGTATTACTGAAATCTCCACATTTGGCATGAGGACACTGACCAAGTGACAAAGCCAAATAAGTAAAGAAAGCGGACAGAAGAGATTCTTCTCTGCCTGCAAACCAATTAGCTGGAGACATGTACGATAGACCAAGCTGCTGAGTTACCTCTGCTTTTCAGACATGCCAGGCAGAACAGTGATTCACTGTTGTCAAATGAACATGAGAAAAGAGCTCTAACAGCCTGTGCTGAAGACTCAGGGAAAAGATGCACCTCCCAAGATCTTCTGTAAAGCCTAAAGCAGTAGCACAAACCCACCCACCCCACCTAAGAGATTTACCATTCACACACCAGATTTGCCAGCTTTTAACCTGCACATGCAGAACAAAACACTGGACTGGATTCACTGAGCACAGCATTGCAATAGTCTATGGAGACTGAAGCTCATGAGGAAGACAGGGCTTGCAAGTGACTCCTGCTGCCACCAGCTCAATCTGTCCCATCCAAAGACCACTCCCAAAATGTTCCGGAAAAAAAAAAAAGACAGCCCTGCAGATTGCACAGATGGTCCTAAATAAGGACGCAGACCAACAGCCCCTGTGCTAGAGTCAGGGTCTTTTCTGGCCTGAAGTTTGAAAATACCAGGAGTCAGGCTAAAGCAGGAAATACAACTCCTCTCCAGATAGATTACACATCCTGCTTGGCTTCTGTAACTTCATGCTGCTATAGGGGTGATCTGGTACTAATAATTTTTTTTTAGGCTTTGTGTTATTTTTCCCCTTAGATTTTTCTATTATTATTATTTATATATTTACATTTTTTTTAAAGCTGCCAAGACGACAGACAGAAAAAAAAAAGATTATTTCTGCACAGAAACTTTTAGCCTGCATGAAATGGAAGAACACTTCTTAGGATCCCTTAAGGCAAAAATCAGGAAAGTGGGCTAAAGAGAAGGCATACATGCATATCTCAGCATGTATTCCTGCTGATTAAAGAACACTCTTCATACTAGGAAATGAGTTAAAAGTCCCTGAATCTTACACTAGTATATATCTCTCTATACTTACACTAATACAGCTTTCCCTGAAGCTGTATTAGTGCTCTCATTTGCGAGCATGCTAAGAGAAAATAATTTAGTTAACATCAGAATTAGTTAACACATAGGCCAACAGTTCCTGACAGGGGTTTGAATCATTACTCTGCATCTTTTACTTCACCAGCAGAAGACGTGAAACAGGACAATTCTAAGAAGTGCTTCACAGGGTCGAACTACTTAAATAAACATAAGTTTGGAAAAAGCCAGTAAAAATAAGTTGAATTTGAGAAAATACTGACAATCCATTTCAGACTGAATTCTTTCATTAAGAAATTTGGATCTAAGCAATTTGGTGAGTATTCAAGCAAAGATCTGATAATTGTTTTGGTATGCTTTTGTTTCAAGTTTTAGAAAGCTGTTTCTTTGTTGACTCTATGCTTTCTTGGCCACCTAGATTTTTGATCATACTTGATCGTAAGTGGTGTTTTGATGATAACATTTATTTGGAATCAATTGTATATTTGCTAGAAGCAGTAAGGATTTGTATAAGACCAAACAAAACCAGCTACACCATTCACAAGCCATATTAAAGTATTAAGAAAACCACATATGATCTTGCTTTTATTATGAAAATCAAAGTAAACCAAGTCTTGTTTGGCAAATAACACTGAAGATTAAGAAGTTGAAACACTTCACATCTTTTTTCATGTAGATGTAAAATAGACTATTTGCTTTTTTCTTCTAATTAAAAGCTATAAAATATTACATTTCACTGCAAAATACATATTTGCTCTCACAGTTATTGTTACATTACCTACAGCTTCTGTATGACATGCAGAAGAAGTGTTAATATGTCAAAAGGGGATCTATAAATTCATGAAAGTCTGTGGAAGTGACGAATCAGACACACTGGAAGACCAAGAACATAATTTGATCAGATATTTTAGCCAAGATAATAATTTTCTATTACAATAGAATTCCTTTATGTGACTTTGAAAGCATTTAACTACATTGAGAAAATACCACCAATTTGGGAGAAAAGAAAAGCCCTCATGAGAAGAAATGAGTAAAGTCAACACAGCATGAAATTAGGAAAGCCATAACAGTAATCAGTAGCAAACCCCCACACTATTGTGACTTCTGAAGTCAGCTTCTTTGTGTTTGTGTTGCATCTAAACATTTACTAGACTTAAAAAAAAAAATAATAATAAAAAAAAAAATTTACAAACACACTTCTCAAAGAATGTGACAGGAAAATAACCAACTTCTAGGTACATGGCAGCTACAAAACTGACTACAGAGATGAGCTCACAATCCAAAACATGATTACATACTTCTTGACTCTGACTTGAAATGTTCAATATTTACAGACTTTTAAGTATATTATAGGCCTCCTGGTTTTGACAGACTTCCCCTCTGCCCCTTAGGATAACGCTGTTATGACTGAATTTCTTCTTCCTCCCCACTTTAGGAATGAAAGCTGCTTGCAGAAGACCAGACTTTCACCTCAATGCTGATATACAAGTTCAGTTTCTGCAAAACCCCTAGCAGAGCAATAAAAGAATCTGTGGACATAATATTGCTAACAAAAGCACTCCCTAGCAGTTATTCCTTATAAAAACGCATCCCACTATTGCAGTGAAGATTGTATTCATAAGCAATTTCATATTTTGTTCAGCTACAAGACTTTTCCTCCAAACTGAGGAGCACCAGAAAAAACAGCAGTGCCCTGACACAAGCAAAGAGTTCAAAGCCTGTTTCTCCTCTATCATATCAGCAGAGTTCTTTTTCTGAAGGGCACAGCAGCCCACTGTCAGACCTTACCAAAGAGATGAATTGCCACTGAAATTGGAAAAGCTCAATTAAAGGAAAATGCCCACACTAAAAGACAGACATAATGCACGTGGGGTAACTTTGGAGCTCAGACTAGTATACCACTTGACACCAAACAAAGCTACCTAACCCCAAAAAGCATAGATATATGTAAAAGCAGAATTACTTTCTGTATTTCTGTAGTCAGACACTGCATGCGATCACAAAGTTGCCAGTACTGATTCAATCGGAGTGGAAACTCCCAGGATAAACATATAGCAGATGGCTGGAACTGCAACATACATGCTGCATTCATTCACTCCTTTATTATTCATCCTGAAGTCCCTCTTGACTAAACTGTAATTTTCAGGAAATTGCAATGATAATTGTAGGCAAATGAACAAAAATTAAATCTAATGCAAATGAACTTCATCCATAAAATATGATTTATGTTGGAGCCCTGTATTTTTTAAAAAACAGAAAATGCAACAAATCTCTTTCTACATGCAGATATGTGTAAATACACAAATATGCAAACACTACCATTGCACAAACATAAAAGCTCATGATGGTGGCTCTGCACATAATAGGGTCCATCACTTGCATCCTACTCTTCTCAAAAATCACTCCTCCTGCTGATAGAACTATAATTAGGAGCTGGAGGTTTGTTACTGTGTCACTTGAATGAAATGATCTGCCATGAGGCTTACAAAAAGGAACGTGACTTGTAGAGTGAAAAAGGCCTTAAGCAACCAATCTTCAGTGGACTTTGTAGCCAGCAAAACACTGTTTCACAGGACTGAAGAGTCGTGATGTCCGCAAACAGAAACTTGTTTAAAACTAAGCATGTGCTAAAGTGTACTGGAAGTATCATTATATGTAAGAAAACAGTTTCTATCTAGTTGGAAAGTTTCCTTTTATGGAGCACAGAAGACAAACAGCTTTTGTACAGGGGTATTATTAAGTCACTCAAATTCAATTGCATGTGAAATACAGCAGTGGAAATTTAAAAGCAGAATTATTGCTTAAAAGGGAAGAAAATATTTTAAAAAATGGAAATACAGTCTAGTGGTGGGAAAACAAAAAAAGTTGCAAAAACAAATAGTATTTTATAATGATATTTGTTGAAATGCAGACAGATATAAAAGGGTTCCTTCTCTTGTAAATCGTTTTTCTTGGGCCAACATATTATAGTGGCTTATTTTGATAGTAATGCTATGTATATATAGGACATATCATAGTCTAATAAAACCAGAAATAGAAAGAGGCTAGTAAATCATTCAAGTCTGTCACTCTGCCTGTGTGTAAGGTACCTATTCTCTTTGGCACACTTTGAAGTGTCCTATTTATTCAAGGAAAAGATTATGCAAGAGCCTGAAATGTATCAAATACTGGGATACACACACACAACCAAGCCTTGTTGCAAAGCCTCAGTTTGTGGCAGAACCCAATGCTTATCTAACCTCTGTCATTTCAGCAGGCACAGAAATTGATCATTATTATCATTGTAGATAACTTCAGGTTTGCTCATCCACCCTTCCCACCAAAAAGTTCAGTCCTTTCTGTGCTACAGAACTGCTTCTTTAAACTGCTGCTTGAATTAACACAGCAAGACTGAGGAAAATGAAGCTCTTCTTTCAAATCAGATTCTGAACTGAGACAGGATCATGAAGCAGCATTGTCAGAAAACAAACTGCACTTAACTTACTACAGACCTATCTTCCAAATGAAATAATCAGAAAGAAAATAGGAGAAAAGCTGTCCAAAACATTGCTGATTCTCTTTGAATGTGTTTTATAGATTAGCCATAGACAGAATATGACATGGAACACTAAACCAATCTTACTTTTTCAAGAAATCACAGAACTACCTCCTGCTTCTAGCAAGCATTACTTTATATTCTAGTTTCGTTTACCTGTATGAAAGGGAAGCAAAGGTCTAGAACCAGTCTAACTAGAAGTAGGCAGGTGTCAACAAGAGCTTTATCTCTACACCACCACCAAAACCAAACCTAGAATCCTATTTCAAATTATCATTATCTATATAGACTGGATTGTTAATAATGGAAAAGATGCAAGAGAGACATTAGCATAAGTGCAGAAGACTCACCTGGATATGATCAAGTGACACCATAAAAACATGTACCTCTGCTTGTGAATTCATACTGTCAGATAGTCAGACAACATTTTCATGAGTGCTTGAAATATAAACCTACATCGTGTACTTTTTCATGGCACAAGCTTCCAAGGATTCCCTTCACAATAAATTGTACGGGAATATAAGAACCACAACTGTAATTTAGAATTCAGGACCTGAATCACAGACCGTATTATTCTCCAAGGACAACACTGGCTTAGAAAACCAAACCCAGTTCTCCAACAGATTAAGCTAGTGCCCAAATTTGTGAATGACTTGTGATGTGAAGGATGTTTCACAACAATTATATTAGTTCCTTCATTGTTTATGCCCTGCCAAAACTTCTTCCAATAGCACAGAGGTTCAAGACTGATGAATAGTCTGGTAGCTTAAGTGGCTATTCATTTTATTGGCCACAACAAGAACAAAAAAATAATTTGATGTCCAACAGTTTTACAGGTGCTCAGGCACAAGCAATTCCCAATAATGTAAATTATAACTGTATTTATGCAGCTTGATTCAAAGGAGCTGTAAATCTGCAATTCTCAGCAGCATTGGCAAGAAATGGCTCCTGCCGAAATCACCAGAATTTCTCTGCTTCCTTCTGGGATACCACTTTCTCAACCAAAGAAGCACTGTACTAGATGCTTTCCAGACCACTGGAGAGCTATTATTCTATATTTATGCTGCGGTACTGCCATGAAACTCTAGCCAAGACCATGATTTCCTGTACTAAGTGCTACATAACAAAAGGCAAAGTCCCTTTCCTGAGAATTTTTGCAGTATTCTGTAAATCATGGGGAAATCCACCCAATGCATAAGAATCTTATCCATGCTCTTATTCATCACCACAGGCTACATTCATTTACAGGCAGATCCAGATTTGCAGAGACCTGCAAATAACTAATCACACAAAACACTTTGTCCAAGTTTCTGTGCAGATCCTGCCCTGTAACTGCTCAAGTCCCCAGAGCATTTCAGTTTTCCCCTGTCAAAGTTTGCAAGGCCTTCCACATATCAATGATTTCTAGTCCTCTCAGGATCCAAAAAAACCTAAAAAAAATCTCTCTAAGGTAGCCTCAGTTCTGAAGTAAGAGCTCAGAAGACAGCTAAGTCCCCACACTTCTCAGACTCTGAAGGAGGTTGTATTCATCTGACATCTATGCCCAAAGGTGGCCAGGGGAAATAAGGAACGCATATGTCTCTGTCCTGCTGAGTCCAACTTTCAGCTTGGATCTAGCAGGCAAAGGTGCAATTCTTCATTCTGCCTGACGTGGAATATATGCACTGGAAATGCTCTGCATAGAAATGAGGGTTCTGCTTGTTGCATTTCCCACAGAGCAGGAAGCAATCTAAAAATAGACCAACCAAGTAAATCGTACAGATTGATTTTGGCAAGTACAGGCTTAACCCCACCAAGGCTTTGTAGGAGAACTACAAGACAGGAGGGAACAGCCATCACATTAACCAAGGCAGACGGAGAGACCCAGGAAGAACGGTCAGGCAAGGGGAGAAAGTTAATCTGCCAATAAAATTTAAATCCAAAAAAAGGGCTTGTACGTAAGCAGCAAAGAGCATCTTAAACAATTGTTTATACTTCTTACTTTTCTCTCCCCTCTCTCTTAAGCAGCCCAACATTGAAGTACTTCAGTATAGCCCTGTTTCTTGGATAACAGCCATTCATCTACACTGACAGTCCTCAACACAAGTCAGTACACCTCTCAAAACACAAATGCAGGGTATTTGGACAATGTCCTGATGTCCTTTTGCCACTCACTACTTGCATGACTGACAATACTGCAAGACTATTATATGACTCTTTCACAATCGTAATTTCCTGTTGTCAGACTGGATTCAACAAATAAATGAAATGTCTAGCATTCCCTGCTAACAGAGAGACAGAATAAAGAATGCGGGAGAACACACAATTTAACCACTTCTGAAATATTCCTTTTTGTGGAAGGCAAGAACTAAAGCCATACACTTTTTAAGCTCTCAATACCAAAAAATCCATGAAACTTAGAAGTATCAGTACCTGATTATTGCCAGCTGACATCTCCTTACAAAGCAGTGCTTCAAGACAGTGAAATGGAAGACACACTGATCTTCACAGTTGCTGTGGGTGCTGCTTCTGTGCCAAAATCCATTCCCAACACTGCCTACATGAATGCTGCTTCATCCTAAGCTTTTTCCATCAATGGCCTATTTCATAGAAGTCTTATTACCTCATAGCTTCTTTTTTAAAATATGGCTATAGTCCCCAAAATAAACTGGACACAAACAGATAAATGACCCTGAAATACTGCATTTACCCAAATCCAAGACAACCCCAAATTTAAAATACAAGTCCGTAAGCTCTCACGGATTCTTTCAAAAAATACTTCCTAAAGCTAGAGCCTAACAATACAGCTCTCATATTTTGTAATATGGAAGGCATCTAAAAAGGAGGAGGAAAACGTCCACTTTTTAAAGATCTTCTTCTGTAATCACATAATTTTAACAAAGGAAACAAGTAAATATGTTTTAATTACAGCGCATTGCTAGGAAGAGCTACTTTTTCTCTTTCCATACCTCTGAAAAACAACTAATTTCTTTTCCTTATAGCATTGCTGTCCACATGCAACAAGAATAAACACCACATTTTACTGGATTCCCTCTGTTTCAGATGCAGATCCTTTTTAAATTGAGTAGAAATAGTTGCCTTAATTTATAGGCATATGATTAATTTTGTAATATTATAACACCATCTGAACCAGATGCAACAGCTCAGAAATGGCACTGTGAAAACCTCAAATATAAAAATATATTTGATTGGGCAGAATAACTACCTCAAATTTCATTGCATTTGCTGCCAGGCAAGAGCAGGTATGTGAGCACTCGGCTGTGAAAAACAGCACCTAAGATAACAGCAACAACTTGTTTACACGAGAGCATCGGATGACCCTCCGTTTTTAAATACTCAGAAATAAATAAGAAGAAACAAAACCTAGTTTGGATAAGTAAGGCTCACAAGCTAGCTGATTAACAGTCCACAATGTGGATTCATGGCCCGTATTTAAAAAGGTTGCAACTAACCTTTTTTCACTTCAGATTGCCGTGTGGAGGTACGTGACGAGACAGGAAGCAGAGCTGCAAGGTGAAGAAGAAAGCCGTTGCTGCCGCCATTACGCGGGGCAGGGCCGCCTGCGTTGACGGCCCTCCGACCCGTATGTGCCCCGAGGGAGCTACGGAGATGACCAGCAGGACAGCTGTGGCTCTCCTGAAAGCTCTCCACACATCTCCATAATTTGGTGAGGGGAAAAACTGTACGTTACAGATACACACGATAGACACCACCATTCGTGAAGGCGTTATAAATCTGTAAGCTATCACACTCGTATCAACCCCTGGCAAGATGCAGGCTGAAGGCACGGAGGACAGTGAGGCTGAGGCCAGGCATGACCCCCAGGCAGTCTGGGCCCACCACGCTGACAGCTCCACCGATCCCCAGGGATCACCAGGGGCAAGGAGGGAAGGCCGCCAGGGCAGCCACTGCCCGAGGTGGCCCTATCCAGGCCCCAGGTCCCAGCCTGCCCCGAGCTCCCAGCCCTGCTAAGCAACCTGCTTCACCTTGTCCCCATGTCCACCCTGTCAGCTTGCGAAGCCCTAGTCTTCAGCTGCTCCTTTCGGAGACACAGCTTCTGAGGAACAACTGGATGCTGAAGGCGCACATGGTGGAGCGGAGGCCTGGCTGCCGCCTGCCGCTACCCAGCACGGGAAGGGCAAACTAGGGGATAATGCACATCACCGGCAAAAATCGCTTCCTCCCCTCCATGCCACCACCAGCCACCTGAAGGAGTTCTGCGGCAAAATAAAAAAGGGTCATTACTGAAGTATGCCTGACAAGAGGAGAAGAGAATGAGAGGTGATGTTTTCCCCTGAAAGCCTTTCTGCAAGGCACAGGGCGGTGGCGGGGGACAGGGAAGGGGGGCAGCCATCTCTGCAGCTCTGTTTGTATTTCCTTCAGCAGCCCACAGAGAGCCTCCTGGCCACCACGTCCGTTCCCATTTCATCTCTCCTTTCTGCCTGCCATTTGTTTACCTCCTACTTGTTTGTTTGTCTGACACAATGATAAAACCTAGACTTAGGTTTCCAGCTTTGACTGCAATTTTCCTCCTGTTGTGCAGCATCCTGAAGGGCTCTCCTGCTGCAACTGGGCTTTCTCCTCTTCCCAGCTGCGAGGAGGCAGGCGCTCGCTCTGCTTCCCCATAGTCCCGAGGAAAAGCAACAGGAATTAATTCCATTCACTCTGTCAAGTCCTGATTTCTATCCTATAAATGAATTCACAGTCAAGTTACACCTTACTGTGATGACTTGGTGACTGTAACAGCAATGAAAATCCCCGCTTTTTAAATGGTGCAGAAAAACACTAAATCAATATCTGAACTGACCAAAATTCAAAAAGAACTTTTAAGAAAAAAAAAAGGTACCTATTCTTCTGATAGTCAACATCTGAATCATTTACATTGGGGGAATAAAAAAAAAAGGGAATGTGAATAAGGGGAAAAGAGCATTTATTACTAATAAAAACATCTCCCCAGATGGAAGTGTTTCAGATAGTTAGCATATGAATGCAAATTAATTACATCCAAATTAGAATAAATCTTACCTTTAGGTGGGTTTTGTTCATTTGCTCTGTTCTTTTATTTTTTGTTGGTTTTGTGCTGTGTTTTTTGGGATATTTTTTAATCACAAAGAATCCCTGCTTTTTATTTTGTTTACTTACTTTTCTAATGGTTAGGCATTCAACCCAATGTAAGCTACAAAGCTGACTGAGGCACACCCAGTGCCAGCAGAGCTTTATCTTCCTTACCATGAGGAACTAAACAACATAGCCTTTATAGTAATAGATATTCAGAGGGATACTTGGTCAGCCTGACAAATGCCACAAAAAAAGTAGCTAAGAATAATCATTCGCTTTGACCATATTGAAACCTGTAACCATACTGTGTTCAAAAGCAAAAATGTAGACAAAAGTTTTAGTCACACTGGTTTAGCTTACAACATGTGGACCAAATGTTTGCTACATAAACAATTGTAATTCCATCTAAATCAAGTTAATCACATGCTGACAGGACTATCTGTTAATTTCCTATTTGTGTGTGTTACTTCCCCCCCACCCCCCTCTTAAGTGTTTAAAATTGTTATCTTAAGAAGCCTGACAGTTACAGGAAATAAAAGCAGTGTAATTGCAAGAATAAATTATACATATAAAATTACTATAGACCCTCAGCCCCCAAAAGGCTGAAAACAGGAGAGCATTTCTAATATGAACTACAGGGCACAAAAAAGGATTCCAATTTCTGCCAATAAATTTCATCTTGGTAGCTGCAACTATTATCAAAACAAAAACGTGCAATAACAGGTGTTCTTGTAGATACAAATTTCACCTGCAGACATTTGTGTGCCTCAGTGCTTAAGACAGATGCATTGGATGGGCAAACACATGCTTTGTGACCTGCTCCAAATCACCTGCTCTTAGTTCTGAAAAGACACTGAAAAGCCAGGGCAGATCACCTGTCAACCAAATCCAGAACCTCAATAGACTTTTCTACAGTAAGAAGAAAGTGGCTCATTACAGTAAATTCTGTTACCCAACACGGAAAAGCAAGATAGGTTACAATTTTTCTTCAGCAAGTTATGCAGTTAGTAATGGAGACTCTCAAGCAACAAGGTAAATAAAATAAAGGCGGGTCCATCAGAACTATCCAGTAAACACTCACTGAAAGTCCCCAAAGGCAAGTATTGATGTGGAATTGTCAGCTGTCAGAACATTAAGCATGAATTTAGGCCCAAAGGACAGCCACAAGTTCTTTCAAATTCAAGTATTTACAAAAAAACTTTTCAGAACAAACTTGCCTTGAACAGAGTGACATTTATCTTACATTACCAACATACAAACACTTGTAGGTATCTCCACAGCACAGTGATGTGGTTGGAAATTTAACTCCAATAACCTTTTGAATGGATAAACAATCTTCTACTGCCCCTTAACTCTCTTGTCACAGGTTACAATAAATCATTAAAATAATCCATTTCATACTTTTTAAAGTCAATGCTGTATTCTCAACTGAAGCATGTAGCAATCGTACTAATGTATTATCATATAGTTTAGGGGGAAAAAAGAGGGTCTTAGATTAACCCTTCAGTATTTTCTATTCCTCCAACAGTAGAAATAGTGACTAGAATTCAGATGTATATATTAAGAGGGTTTTGATGAACCTGTGGTCCTATGTTGGAATGGTGGTGGTGATGGGGTTTTGTTTGGTGGGGGGCTGGGTGTTTTAAATAAAACCAGAAGACCAGGGAGAAGGAGGAAAGCCAAACAAATTTTAAGTCCTTGCAAGTGTGGCCTACATGTATATTCAATAATTAAATTCAAAGACAGTTCCCATTTATTTAAAGATAAGACATAGTTCAATACACCACTTTATAGACATATAATAACCAGTGGCTGCTGAATCCTTTTTTTTTTTTTTTTCATTTAGCTTCAAATTTTGATATAACAGATTACTATTCATTTAATTAAAATGTTTGGGATATTTCTGTGATAAGTAATCCTTTTTGTAGGTTTTCAATGGTGAGCATCTGTGCTGAAAGCAATAGATCTATGTGCATTATCTCTCTTGCAAAATTAAACAAAGACATTATTTTAAAATATAGTCAGTGTATTAACGTTTGAATTGAAAACACAAGCAATAAAAATGACATGGGTGAATTGTTTGTTACCACAGTCACCTGGGCCAATAGTTCAGTCCATTACTACTTCCACTGCACAAGATTAAATACACTGTATTGTAATGGTCTGTTAAGACCTCTCACACAGATTTTGAATATTTTGCAATCAAGTGTGCAACAGGAATAGCTGGCATTTGAAAGACAATTACAGAACATATTTTTTTCATTAAAGAAAATTTTCTGCTTAATTGATCTTCTATAGTTTACATGAAACCTAAGAAATGGAATCTTGTATCCTTGAAACATCTGCATTGCTTTAAAATTTGAAGTTGGTATGCAGTCCAGTGAGTCATTAAGTCACAAATGAAGTTGAACCTTATTCACTATATATAAACTGCATCCAGATCATATTTGTTCTGCCCATTCACATTTCTTTCCAATTATCTTTAATTCTGAAAACAGACATTTTAATCAAGGGTTGAGGAACTCTCCTTTACCCAACACCAGACATCACATTTCTTCCTGACAGAGGTAAAGAAAATAGGTATTGATGTGATTTGCCACTGATCACAGTCAATAGATCGTTGAATGCCTCAGGAATTTTTCTGAAGTTTTTGCAATGGTCTGTAACTATCTGGTAGTGAAAGTAAAAATGATGCCATGGCCAAAAAAACATAACAATGCCAAGAGGAAAAACAAGCCTGAATATGTTTAACAACTGAAGTCCATGGCAACTTTGAAAGAAACTGTGCAAGACATTTTGTGCCATGATAAGATGAAATATCCAGTCGTATCTCTTGCTTAGTTCTGTATTGCACTCCTGTTCTGGAGCTGAGATGGGCAAAGGCAGCATCACCCCGAGGGGTCTTATCTCCAGCCCAGTGGAAACAGAGGAACTTCCATAAAAGGAAGATATTTCTTTGAATAGTTGTTAATGATTACTAACCTGTTTGTGGGTAATTCCTCTAACATCACCACAGAGTTTTGGAAAAGAAAAAGACCAGTCCAAAGTACATGTGAGTACGGAAATTTTACAGTTCTGCTAATCAAAACAGCATTAGCTGTTCCTAATCAGGTCCTTGGCATATACTTTAAGTTTCACATCTTGTTTTGATAAAGACAAAACTTGTCTGCCTCCTCATTTCAAGTAACCCTTAATACATCTTTCACCTTTCTGACAATAGTATGAAAAGAACTCCTGCGATAATAATATACTTATTTCTGAATAAGCATGCCCAAGAAGACTATTAAAGACCTGTTATGTCCTATTCAGGAAGCAGAAATCAATCCAAAGTGACCTTTCAGGAAAAAAAAGACAAGAAAAAGAACTTTTTAAAAAAAAAAAATTCAAGATTTACATTACAAAGTAAGGAGATTGGTTACAACTGCAATGCGTCAAGGATCCTGAAAAGTTATTTCAAATGCTTCTTCAGTCTAGCAGTCAAACTTAAAATGTCAAAGCTGAACATGATTTTCCACACCAAGCAGCTTTTCTTTCCCTGGCTCATTATTTGATACATTAGTACACGATATAGGTAGGCACTGAAAGGTGACTTACAGGCATTTATTAAACCACCATGGTTTTACAAAATTTCTAGATAAGGCAATGATCTCGTAAGAAGTACTCTCTTGAGAAACAAAAACCACACTAAGCATCCTTTCCTTTGGGCATCTATAACAATTGATTATTTTTAATCACGGCAGTGAGGAAAGTCTAAATTGCAGCAGAAGGTTACAAGAAAAACACTGGGGGCATTACGTGTCAAAGTACTCAAGTTTCTTCTACATTCATGTGAAAGTGCGTTACGATGCGGAGTGGCAGAGAATCCCAAGATCTGATGCTAGTACATTGGCCTTTTACTGTACCACAGCCAGAAAAGTAAAAATGTGACCAATTAAAGTTAGATCCCCCATAATGAGTATAAACTAATTGTCCAGATAATGAAGGCCACATTCTTCTATTGAGTAATATATATAATTTGAAACTAATAGCCTATCCTACGCTTGTGTTTCACATTGAACCGAGATATTAACAAAGATTCATATAATTCAACGCTGTGAAAGGCGAGATCAGGTCCTCTAGTCTGGCTTGGTGTAAAATAGCCCATATAAGGTGGGCCACCACAGCTGATTCGGGAGTGAAACCAAGAACTTGTGACAGACTAGTACAGACCTTTGAAAATGTATCCAACTCTGACCCAACCAAGAGACACAGACACAGACACAGATGCTCATTTCACTTCCATGGTTTACTTTATTGACAAGGGTATAATCTAAATAAAACGCAGAAGTCATAAGAATTCAGTCCTCAGGCACCGACAAGAAATCTAAGAAACTGGGAAACTATTCTCCTGAAACAAATGCATTTTTCATGAAGTAAAATGAGAAGACAGTATCTGTTATTAGGAACTTTGGGCTACCTTGCCCTTATCCTTAGAACATACAAAGAAGCAGATGCATTCAGCCAACAGCATCATCAACTTCGGACACTAGAGTAAAAATGCTATACGCTTCTGAAGGGACTCAGTGGTTTCTCTCCCTTGGAAGAGCTCAGCTCTGCAGTATAAGCAGACATTTTCATTTCAAATCATTATGTCTGACTTACACTTTTCATACCTTAGGTATTGTAAAAAGCAAAAATCATCATGAACAATGCCTACCCTCAAATTATTAATTGCAATCATATATTAATTTTCCAATATTGCTCCAAATAAAGTGTGAATACATTTTGCATTAATCTATTTCTGAAAAATAGCTCATAAATAATTAAATAATTCCTCCAATCAGTCAGAGAATTATTTAAATACATCTTACTAGTGTTGAACTGACTCTGTTCATTATTGCTTCACTGACATGTAAAAAAAATGCCAAAGTTGCCCCAAATTCTGCTACTATTAGCAACTAAATTATTCGTGCACCAGAATTTCCTACTCAAGAGGAAAAAAAATATTCACACTGGCTACATAAAAATTCCCTACTACTACCCAAATATATATATATAAACATATATATATATATAAATACCTGTATCTTGGGAAAAATGGGAGGTCTCCTGAGAGATTTAAGGATGCAAACTCAGTGGGTGAGATATGCGTCCCAAATCCATTTTCATCCAAACAAACCCCAAGCTTTTGTACGCACATCTTCTGACAGTGGTTTTGAAAGTTCACCCCTTGGAGCAGACCTGGCAGCAGCTGAAAATGGTAAGTGTTCCAAATCCATTTCATTTAATCACAACCGTGACCTCCCTGCCTCTGTCCTCCAGGAAAGATTCTGAGGCACACGCCATGTGAGGAAAACTGAAACCAAACTGATTATTCATTTGTGTTATCATCATCCCCTCCTGGATTAAATAAGAGGCTTCTATTACATGGCAGACTTCTGCTTCACTAAATCCTGGTGGGTTTTTTTACTTTGCTTTTTCAGATTCATTTTTATCCTTCTTTCCCCCCTCTTGTGCAAGTCTTATTGTCTTCCTTTTCAACTGCAATTATCACTTTTCAATACTAATCCTTTCCCAAGCAGCCTAGATTTTCAGCCCTTTGTACTGAATCAGATTCCTCAACATTTGATCCAGTAACTGGCTTATTTTACCCTCTAATCCCTCATTTGCCACCTCTGCATACAACCTGAATCTTTCCCTGCCTAAACAAACCATTTTCCACTCTCATCACCTCTTCCTTTGTACTTCTCACCTCATTTTTCTAGTGCATAGGATTACCAATCCATTTTCTGTCTAATAAACCTTGTTCTTTTCTTGTTTTACTTCTAATCTTATTTTCTCAAAATATATTTCAAGCCTTCCCCCCCTCCTCCACTTAACTTACGTATAATGCTCAGCCTTCAGCTGAATACTTTGAGCTGTTGCTTTGTATGGTGTAACAAAGAAAATCAATGAGAATCACAAATTGTACCAAAATACACAAACCAGACGCATAAAAGATTTGTTCCAATGGGTTGTATGCTCACATATAGTGTAGTTAAGCTATACTATTACCCTGTTGAGTTCCGATGAACCTTGTCTGTAGCAGTGCCCAAAACAGAAAAAGAGTTCCTTCCTACTGGGCTGTATAAGCATAGAGAGGAGAGGAGTTTTTGATGCTTCACATTGAGTTAAAATTACCAGCTATTTGTAAGGGTAGAACCATCTTTATTTTGCAAACAACCGCATTTGCATTAGACAGCCAGCATCACCAGACACAGACAGTCTGAGTCCTACCACAGCCAAGTTTATTAAACTCCAAAGACAGCTTGATGCGTTCCTTTAGACTTCGCTGATATTCCTCCCTAAATATAGCTTCTGTTTGAACGAAAAACAGAAAAAAGATGCCAAGAGAGAACACAGAGAACAGTTCAATCAGATAAAGAAGCATTTCTTTCTTTAATTGTAATAAAGATTTTATACAGAGATTATCTTTTATAGAGACAGAAGAGCTTTGTCCACTTCCCTGGCACCAATAGCTTTAATTAGACAGCAAAGACTCTCCACCTTTATGCAGAGAGCCACAGGCAGGCGACACGCCAGGGCATTCACATGCCAGATCCCACTGTCTGGGCAAACAGTTCACGGAGTATCATTTTTGCCTACACAAGCTGGAGGGCCCGGGGCCACGGGGCACTGCAGCAAGCTGCACGCTCCCGATGCGACCCTCCAAGACAGAGCCGGCGTGCAGAACCAGGCTCCCACGCCTCAGGAGCTGGCGTGAGAGCCAGCTTTTCCACTCCGGCTCCTCCACAGACAGTCCCTTTTGTGAGTGACAGAGCTAACACATCCTCAGTTCCCTCAAGAATACTGTCAGTGTTTCCCTGTATATTTATACCCTAAATATTTCCAGTTTACACAAGATATAAATAGGCATGGCTGCAGAAGGACTCCAGTTCAGTTTTAGGTTTGTGACATCTGGCTCAACCAGAAGTATATACCACCAGACAGATATTTCTTCAAAGATGAGTCTTTAAAAGTGAGCAATATGTACAGTATATACACTGTACTTGGATTACATTCTTTCAGAACATCTGCAGTGATACAAACATCCCAAAAGCAGAACAGATTGCAAGGATTTAAACCTGCGTTACTGTTAGTTTTATGCTTTTACAGTTTCATGCAAAAAGCTATGAATAACCAAAACCACTGGGGTAACAGAGGTTAATGGGATTGATTTGCTATGCATTTCCATAATGCTGAAATGATAGATTTTTCTCTTTCGGAAATATAAGGATTACTATCAGATGTCTAGAGGGCAAGCACCAAGGAATAGAAGCATACGAACCCTTATCAGACTATCTTTAATGTGCAGTATTGTTAGAAATAATGTAATTAAGGATAGTAATATGGATTTCTCAAATAAATTATGCTAATTATATTACCATTAAAATTTATAATTAAATATTCAATTATAAGAAACACAAAGGAGATTCAACAATTACATGGCATGTCTTTGTCATGGTGAATATGTTTTAAATTAACATAGCAGCTCATTAAAACCAGCTGATATTTTACTATGTACTTACACTGACATTAAAGTAAAAATCGATGTACACTACTGTAAAGGGAGACACTTCCACCTCACTCACTTAAGCTGATGTGCTCTGTTAAACTGAAGTAACTATGTTCAAATGTATGAAAGTAGGAAAGTCCTTTTGTGCCACTTTTTACTCAGCTTTTGTCCATGGAGCTCATTTACAGTGCAGCTTCACAAATACTCTTACGACGCCAGTGATTAAATGGCAAACTTCTGCGAGGAGCGGCCCAGGGCAAGCAGGAACTTCTTACAATGCCTTCATCATCAAAACCAGAGATTCTTCTGTGCTACCTAACCTGCATACCTCACTGTTCAGGGAAATTCACTAAAATCTCCTCTGAAACATGTTTGTCTAAATATCACTTGTTTGTTAAGAACTACTTGGGACCTAAGCACATACGGTAAGTGGTTTCCGAATAAACAGGTATTATGCATAGAGTTCAGTTTAGACTGGAAATAAAACCCTTGCTTTCCCACTTTTAAATAAAAGGAGTCCAAGCAAGCTGCAAGTGGCTGAAAGTTTATCCTATTAATTTCCTTCTCCCATCCCTAGTATATTACAAATAAGCATGTTACTACATGTTTTTTAAAACATATTAAACAGAATAGAAGGAAAAATGAAGCTTATCTTAATTAAAAAAAAAAACCCAACAACCAAAAAAACCCATTAGAGCATTATCACTTCCTAAAATTCTCTTTTACAAGGCAGGAGAACTTTGATATAAAAAGCAGGAGTGAATGCAAGCTAGTTTTTGGCTAGTTTCTCACCAGTTTAACTAACTTTTTGAATGTCAAAGTAGTGTATTTAAAGAAATCCCTAAAGCTTTAGTTCAACCAGAATTTCAGGCATAAATCGACTCTGAAAATGAAGATAAATTGAAATTGGTAATGAAGTCTTTGTTTACTTTGGGTAAGGTCATCTACAAACTAGATTTCACTCCATCAAACATCTTATTTTCTTCCTGCAAATTCTGAATGTTTCTATTCAATGTTTTTAAGCAATGGTTACATTCCACTTAATGCAGGTGAATTCTATTTAGAAGATAAAGGAAAACATGAAAATAATTTAATTCATATAGCCTAGTTTAATTAAACAGCCTCTAAAACCCATCCATTTAGATGCTTCCTAATAGGTAAGACATCAGTTGTTTGAAGTAGACTCCTGTCTACTTTTAGATTATATGATCTTAAATAACGATCAAGTCCTCATACCCATTTATTATAATTGTCAAGAAAAGCACCACAGTTAGCAATATTATAATCAAATTAACATTACATTGTATGCAAAGATAACATCACAATCTTATTAGGGAAGCAATAAAGCCATACATTTGTACCCACTATGAGAACAACATAAGCCCTTCAGTACTCTAAACTTAGAGCACTTGCAGTTGTATCTGGCTATGCTGTGTTATCATCATTAGCATCTTCCAGCACTCCTTTGAAAACAGAAACTTTCAACTCAAGAGACAACAAACAGCACTGACTATAACTTCCTCACAGTTCAAGCTGTTGCTTCTGTCATGGTACCTTCTTTAACTGGCTGTCAAATACATTATTTCACGTCATCTTAAGTGACCTTGAAGCAAACTGTCACTAAGTTCTCCCCACAGGAGACAAATTTGAATAGTGTGCAAAGACCTGGCAAGCATTTTCACACTGCAGGCGATACTGGCCTCTGCCTTTCAGCAGCTAGGGTACCATGCCCTCAGATGTCATATCCCATAGCTAAGCTACCCCCATGTTCTCACCTTTGGAACGTTGCTTTCAGGAGGTGTCCTATAGCTTTGTTCACAGACATCAGATTTGATTTTTTTTTTCCTCCCTGGTCATATCAAGTAAAGCAGAACTTGTCATATACTTTGAGGTTAAGAGGAAATTAAGCATACTGGAGAACAAGGGATTTTACCTCTCCTAATACTACAAAGTCAGTGGTTCAGTGGTTTTGTGCTTTAAGCCAGGGTAAAATACAACATCTAATCAACAGCTGCAGAAGTAACTCATTGAGCCTTTAAGATCTTCAACACTTGCTGTGAAACTGCTTGGAGAAATCTAGGGAAGATGTTAACAAAGCCTTGCAAGTGGCAGGCCATCAACGAGAAAAAGGGAAATCCAGTTGGTGGAGCTACCTGGGAAGTTTAAGACGTGAGGGTTCCCCTTTCCAGATTCACCAGAAATGTGCATTATTTATTTCCCCCACACTGTCTTTTCCCGTCCAGTTTTTGCTGACCTCCCTTATATCTCATCTGAGTGACACACGTGAAGGGGAAGTTAGAACTGCCCGTTTCCCAAGTTGGCCACTGTGTTTTACCTACACACTTGGACATGAAGTGAGACAGCAGAAGCAAAATCTTTACAGGGAAGGTTATTTAACAAATATATTGTCAGGCCCTATCAGGTCATTTTGTTCTGTCACTTCATATTTATCATTTGTTCCTAACGCACCCTGGTCTCTAGGTGATACGAGTATTTTCTAGTCAACACATGAAAGTAAATTAATCACGATGAACCATTTGCCAAGACTGACCTTTTCACAGCTGCTCTCCCACCCCCACAACACCCCCAATATGTCTGTAAGTCAAATGTGAAGTTGCGTTAGCAGTAACTCAATGAGCTCATGATAATATGTGTTCTGGATTGTAAGTCTTCCTTAGAGCAAAAAGAAATATCCAGATATTAAAAATAAAAATAGATAACGGAAAGACTCACTAAACACCACTGTGTAGGAAACAGGAACTTCCACGCACTGTCTGCTTAAGAGCTGCTCAGCACTATTCACTAAAGCATTTGGTGAAATTTGGTGTTAACCCCTTCCCATTAATTCAGAGCATGGGCGTATGGGTGTGGGTGGGTGTAATCTATGAAAAATAAGTCTGCTGAGCAGTGATTCAAAAAGCTGAGTGCAGAGAAGGTTAGGAACGGGTGTTACCTTCACCTGTAGAGGTACTCCCCCCACTCCCAGTTCTTTCCAGGTACAGTATCTTCAAATAGCTCAGTGTCCTGCAGACAAATGAGATCACACACATGGCCTGTGAAATGATCTAGTTTTACCTCTGGCAACAGTAGTAGTCTGCTGTCATTTGGGTTCACAATGAGCACCAACTAGAATGTTGCCCTGAGGATGAAAAGGCTCAGTGTTCTCAGGCTCAGGCCAGCGTGGACTGGAAATCTGATGAACTAGAAGGTCTCACAGATATATGCCTATTATCTGCCTAACAAATATAAGTACTAAACAACAATGCCACACATTTCTTATTCTAAGGCTGAGAGCTTTTCACAGCCACCTGCCCGGCACTAGCCTACTAATGACTGCAAAATGATACGGTATGAGAGAGCACACCTTGTGCCCTTTCATCCTCACTGCTCTCCCCAGGAACATACTAGTCACAGCAAGACAATGTAAGGCCAAGAAGGACAACTACAGTTCTGACTTATGCACTCTTTTCCTGCTTTTTTGGATAATGATACCTGGGAATAGCTCTACAGCTTGTTGGCAAACTAGATCAAGAGGGGTCAGTGCATATCTAGCCCAATACATACAAGCATTCCACCTGCTCCACCTCAGCCCTCATCTCAGAGATGTTAAATCTCTGCATTTTAAAGCAACAAAAGCATGCACTTGAAAAACGTCCACCCAGCAGTCCACATCATTTTCAGGCCTGCCTTGTAAAACCCTGTATTATCTTAGTTTAGCATCTGCTTTGCAAAGGGCCATATTTTAGGCAATGCATTCTTTTATTTGCTCCTAGTTTTATTACATGCAAGCACAAAGTGCATTTTCGGACAGTAAGCATACAGTCCTCTCTTAGCTACACTTGTGTTATCCCATGGAATGAATGGTTATACACTTCTTCAACAGAAGTTAGAACCGACAGTTCCCAATCTAGTTTTAAGCCACTGGCATAAGGTATCTAGAGAAAAATACAGTTTATGATAACATTTTCTCCTGTGTAACAACTTGAATAAGGCCATTTCATCTGAGCAGAGCACACAATCACCCCTCAAATAAGGCAGGTATATGTTGTATCACCATACTTGCATTAAAAAAAACCCACAACCAAACAACCCACATCAGCAAAACCAGATTTTCTGTAGGCAGAAGAGGGGAGGAAGGCGACAAAATTTACTGCTCTCTGAAGAAAACTGGAACACAGAAATGCTTAATCAGTCTCAGTTAAGTTTGAAAAGGAAAATGCAATAGCATTGGTTCCCATGGACTGCGTTTTTCATCCACTTTCTTATTTCCAGGAAGGTTGGTTGGACTCTTTCTTCAGACTTCACAGATAGCTGTATCAAAGTTTTTCGAACCATAACAATAGCCTTCCCATTCATCCTAGTTCACCAGGATGTTTATGCATGCCCACGGCACAAGGAAGAGTGAAGGAATATTTAGCTGATATGTGCATTCATGTGGGGGAAAAGGCAATTTCTGAAAACTAAGGCAACTGGCCTTCAGCCATCATGGGTACAACTGCTACATCTTCTGTTAAAAACAAAATCCTTCCACTTTACTCCTAAAGAGGCACTGAACAGCTATGAAGTACCTTAACTTTCTACAATTCGCATTATTGCCAGCAAGCAAAGAAAATAGGCCAGTGCAATAGCCAGTGTCACAGAAGATGAAGTAGTACATTGCTTTGCTTATTATATATATATTACCACAGCTATTCCTATGCCATTTGCAAGAACACTGGGGAATTACAGCTTCAGCTCCCCCCTTGTCTTTCACTCTCTCTCACACCCACACCCTGCTCTGAAAGAGGTTGTAATTTCCTGGATTATAAAATGGCAATCTAGATAATTTCCACATGTTTCGGTGAAGCTTAGTAAAACACAAATCTACATAACATGAGAGAAAAAGAGAATAGCATGGAGACAGGACAAAGCAATGATCTTTCATTCTCTCCCTTTTTCATACTCCAGAAATATATATGAGACCAAAAATCATCTCACTCCGTATCCCTACAAAAGCCCCAATGGAGCTGTCACTATTTGTGTCAACTAGAGCTGCCTTCACCTGCCCCATGATGTGTGAGAGCTAACCAAATCCCTCTTTGCCCTGTGTTTAGGGGTGAGATACCTTCCCAAAGCACTTGCATTTTGTGCATTTCACATGCACCTGAAAACTTGACCCAAATACTTGCATTTCCATTGTAGCTCTTAATAAAACCAAAAAGGAAAAACTACGCATATTTAAGCCTTGCCTGGTCTTTATACAAGCTGAATACATTCTTTGATTATTTTTTTTTCTACCATACTATTATACCATACCAGACCAGACTATTACCATACCATACTTTTAAGCAATAGAATTACATACAGATGTCATGTTCTTCATCACAACTGAATTTGATCTCTGTTGTGATATTTTAATAGCAAGGTAAAAACCAACATGCACATAATAGCAGCCTGAGCAGAGTTTAAAAATAAGTCTTCGTTTCAAAAGTAATAATAGCTGCACATTCTCTTCTCTGCTGCTGCTTTAGGTAATGACTTTATTTGGGTACCAACTGTCAGATTCATGGAAACATTTTGAAGAGTGAGAATGTTGAAATACTTTCTATAACAGTGATCACAACAGCCACGAAGATGACAGCAAATGACTTTTCAAGAGAAGCAGAAGACAGAAAAAGACATTTCATAAGTGTTCATCACGTATTACCTGTATAACTCACCCCTCCTAGGTAAAGGTTTCTATCCATTTGAATTCATTATTTACAAGAAATAAAATGTAGTTGATGTGAGGTTTCATACATAAATTTTCTCCATTTTTAAGGTATCACTGGAATATTAAAGTGGGCTCTGGCAGTGAACTGTAGCTATGATTCTTTCCACTCATTTATTACGGAGTTTCAAAGATGGTAATGGGCAAAGTATCATTTTGTATGTGCAATGCTAACTATGTTTATCATGTATTTCTGAACAGTAAGGAAGTTCAGTACTTTTAAAAAATTGCTCAGATTATTACTAAGAAAAAGCTAAAGTTTGAGAAATACACTATTAGAAGAATGCCATTACCACTAAAAATAATAAAAAAGGATTGTTATATTTTAACAAATTCAGTATGACTTTTAA
Organism: Ibycter americanus; assembly: GCA_035590275.1. Lineage (NCBI taxonomy): Eukaryota > Metazoa > Chordata > Aves > Falconiformes > Falconidae > Ibycter > Ibycter americanus. The sequence goes on along the minus strand of JAVJGI010000060.1, from coordinate 60,645,405 downwards.
AAAAGTGTAAAACTCCATTTCCACTTCTCAGATTCAACATGTTTTCTGACAGGATGTAATGAGTTGGTAAAATTATTTCTGGAGACATGACAGGATTTATTTAGAGAATCCAGAAAATTATTTTTACCAGTTCCTCACAAACATTTACCCACTGCCCCCTGCTCTTCGCTCCTTTCCCCACATCACAGGGATCACTGAAAGGCGTCTCATTAGAGCTTCCCACTGTCACAGGAAGCCTTACGTGTCTCCTTCAAATTGAAGATGTTCACTCTTAATTCCCCACTAATCTCATTATGGTTCTTCATATGCATGAGGTGGCAATGGACTTTGCCCAGTATACACTAAAGCACAGCTAACCTCACACTCTATAAGGAAACTTTAATACACATTACATATTAAATACTGTTTATTACTAACTTGTTTGATGCCTTCCGTTTATAAATAAGTGTCAGGGATATTTTCTAATTCATAGATTTTACTTGCTCAGCAATGCCCACACTCAAGTAGCATAGAAGAAGGAAATGCAATCTGAACTCAGCCAGTGTCATGAGGGATAAGTAGTATTTACAATACGATGTAATGTCCTGATGATGTGCAGTAATGGCCAATCTCTGCTTATATACATAGTGCACGTCATCACCTCAATGAGGGAAGAAATGCATAAAAGAATCACCTCCATGAAACCTTGAAAAATACTAATTTTCACATAGTCTAATGTTGTGAGTATAAGCAGAAGAAAAAAAATACATTTTCTGGTAAAGAGCAATCGCCTTTCTAACAACTCTTACATGACAAAATTGTAATTAACTACAGAGAAAATTTGTGAGGAAAGCCAGCTAGAACTGGCTCTTTAGACACAATCACAAAGCAGTTATGTAAAATCCCTAAAAGTATGAAAATTCTGCTTCAGCAATATGAAAGTGTAGAGGCTCTGACAGTAACAGAAGAAACCATAAACACACCGTTTTTTTCCAGAGACACTAATATGCTCCTATGCTTAAGTTTGGCAACAGCAGCCTTTCCCTTCCAACAAACACTGTAGAAGTGAGATGTAAAATGTCCATGACCAGCAAGAAAAACCTAAGGACTGGCAAGGTCCCATTAAAGTTTCTGAAAAATAAGGGAAAGCAGCAGTCTTGCATTTAAAAAATCCCATTCCTAGGTTCTCACCAGGTTGTTTGGACTCCAGTCCTGGCTCTACCTGCTGTTACTTTGGAGCACCTGTTAAGAGTCCGGCCGTCACCTCTGCTTCTGGGACCAAGGCCACCTTCCACAAGATTCTCGTAAGACTTCTTCCTATCCCAGGTATGTGTAAATGGACTCACAACTGAGGAATTCTGAGGAAAATTAGAAATAATGCTTCCCAAAGGTGAAGATCTCTATCCCAATTTGTTGGTGATCCACAGCACATCCCAAATAATTTCACCTTGTAACTCTATATTGAGGTTTCACTTACAATTCTTATTCCCTGGCTCTTTTTATTTTTATGTTAAGTAAGTTTACATTAATTAGAATGATTTTTTTTTATTATTCCTCTGCAGAAGAAGGGTTTTGGTTGCAGGGGAGGGAGGGGGTTAAGGACAATCTTTACAAACTTTTTTTTTCTTCCTTTTAAATGTCACCATAAAGAAAGGAACCAGATTTTTATAAAGGCAAAAAAAGGCAAATATTTTCATTTTCTATCAGATGCATCTAGTTTTAATAAGCACATTCCTTTATAGAACATCAACCAGAATGAATAATTATTCCCCTCTCATTTGATAAAACTCAAATGGTTGGCTGGCTTATATATATATATGAGATTTTTATTTTTTTTTAGTGTAGGGACATAAATCTCCCACATTTCCCTTACATCCAAGTGACAAATCTCTTTGCTTTATTTCACTGTGTCTGGGAGCTCTGAATTCTATTTATACACAGGAATAAAAAAACCCTCTTCTTCATTTCCCACCCAAAGGTCTTGACAGATCTCCATTACAGCTTTTCTTCTGAAAAACAGGATGCCTTTTATCTTCTCTTATCCTTTCCCATGTTCCCAAGTATCAGTCTTCATATAACATCATGTATTTTCACTCAGCTGTATTCCATTAACCATTACGAACATCTCTATATACATGTCCACAATGCTGAGATAGCATTCACTGCAAAACTGAGACAATGGAGAATTACACTTTTAGTTACAGTCTGGTGGTTATGATGTGGATACTTTCCTCAGCAAGGGAAACAGGATAAGAAATATATATGAAGACAGAACAGACGGCAAAGACAAGTAGGGGAAAGCATGTTTTAGGCTAAGTCATAGGATTATAAAAGGACTTAGACTGGAAAGGACCTCTGGAGGCCATCTAGTCCAACCCCCTGCACAAAGCAAGGCTAACTTCAAAGTCAGACCAGGCTGCTCAGATCCTGCCAAGTTTTGTTTTGAAGGCCTCCGAGGGCACCCCAGCCTCCCCGCGCCAGCTGCTCCAGGCTCAGACACGCTGGTGCCCCGCAGCAGCCTCCAGCTCCCGAGGAGCAGAACGACAGTAACTGAAGAGAGCACCGGAGGAGTGCAATGATGTCAGGAGACTCTACATACTACATTTATGTGATTAATGGCTGTGGAAGTTACAGGTGGCAAGTACAATGCCTACAGGATTGTTTAACATCCAAGTGAAGCAGAAGCAGAGGAGTAACACTAAGTACCCAAAGAAATAATTTCCCATGACCTTGTGATTAAAATACTGAAATGTAGTAATATTCTGTGTTATTCCTATATTGTAGCGATTCCTCAGAGGCTCTTGTAAATCTAAAATCATCAACCAACCCTCCCTATCTTTTGTAGTAGGAAAATATCTTAATTCTTAAGTTGAGGATTAGTAAAACCATGCAGAGAGCTGACTGACCATTGCTGATGCAGTCTTATGTAGGTGAAAGCAAAGGAGCTATGTAGATTTCACGTCTGTAACATTCACTACTCTAGCCCTTCCCATACTGTTATTAAAAAAAAAAAAAAAAAAAAAGATTAAATTCACCAAAATGGTCAGTCTTGACCTACCTGTGTTCATGGCAAAGTCTGTGGACCCTGTAGTGGCTTTACTGCAGCAGCCAACCTCACAGGGAGTATTTTCAAAGGCTCCCTTAAAATTTCTGACTACCGGAATCACTGCTAATAGAACTATGTGAATTTGCCACCACTGTGACCTGCAAGTACCTAGATTGACAGAATGGACTGTCATCTCATATGATAATAGTTAGGTCCTTGATAATTTCCCCAGTGTTTATTCACACAAAGAAAATTTATTCCTGTGACCTTTGCTTCCTAAAATTAAGCAGGATAATTGGAGAAATTATTCTATAATTGAAACCCACAGCATGATTATTGGCAGCTCAACTCCAGAGATTTTTACCTTTAATCCACACCTCATAAAATCTGTAATGAACATTACAATTAAATACACCAGGCAATAATAATAATAATAATATGGTGCTGCTGAAGAAGGCCAGTAATGTTATTCGGCGCTGTCAGTGCCATAAACAGAATGCACAAGAGAATAATCTGATAATAACGAATTCATGACTAGCATTCATGTTTTTGAACTTCCTTTCAATGAATATTTTGTGTAAAAAAAAAAAAAAAAAAAAAGAAAAAAAGACTGAGTTACCAGTTCTTATTTGAACATCAGTAGACAAAAAGGACAAGTGGGACATGTGCAGCATATATAATGCAACTGCCACTACTGTATTAGAAATTAATCAGACATGCTGCTGAGGGGAAAAAAAAAAAAAAAGTATGCTTATGGAACATTTTTCTTGTTTTCTTTCCCTTGTGTTTTGTAGACAAGAGAACAGGAGACTGCAGGTAAACACATCAGCCCTCTATAGTCTCCCACCACCACCATCACCACCTCAAGTGTAATTAACTGTCGTATTTTTTTCAAACCTGAGCTTATCTTCCCCTTACACACAGCTTTCTAATTTGAACTTTCAAACACCTTTTATTTTTTCCTGTTTAGCCAAGCCTCAGTTATGTAAGAAGAAAATCAGAAAATCCATTCCAGGGCAAGATTAGGAAAGAGAAAATGTTGCTTCCTGACCTGAATTTTAAGTGCATTTCTAGAGAAATAAATAATGCAGCAACAAAATACGATTTGAATCGACTTTTCGTTAATAACATATGGTACCTATAGGTACTTACGTCACTACCCTTTGCAATGTTTTCGTACTGACTTGAACTAGATGAAATATGTCTGGTCTATGCACTCAGATCTCAAAAATGCGGACTCTCTGCACGAGCCCCTGACAGAGGCACGACCTTTCAGACAGTCAGGACTACAACTTTTCTTACACTCAGCACCCCAAAGAAAACGGAAAGAGCTCAGAGTCTCCCATGCTGGGTTTTATTAGAATATAAGCTGGAGCCTTTTAAAACAGAGGCAGCTCCTCCGTGGTGGGTTAGACAGGGTAGCAGTAAGAGACTTGCAGACCCATCTCCCCGCTGCTCAGCCTGCCCTTTCGGAAAGGATCCCTTTGTTCATGCTTTCACCCCCTCTGATGCTTCTTGCCCCCGCCTCTCCCCAGACCCTCTGGAAACCCAAAAGGACCGTGCAGAAAGTCAACCCAGCAGCCTCCTGTGCGCTTTCTCCTTGCTGTTCCCAGGAATTACCACCCTCCCGCACATTCACTTCCCCCGCCAGGGGATCAAGCAGTCCCCCTCCTTCCACAGCCACCAGCCAGCCCAACACAGCAGGCAGGACAAGGCAAACGGGCAGTTGCCTCGTTCCCTGCAGCCCTACCATAGGCAAGGAGCAAACAAAGAAATTAAATAACTATATAGCCCATGACACTTTAATAGAGATTTATTCCTTTACCAGTGAATGATTTAACTAAGACTAGAGGACTTTAGAGTTAATATATAGTCCTGACATTTGTTGCCAGTTGTTTGTTGGTTTTTTTAAAGGCCTGTCCTCTTTACTATCAATCTGCAATCCCCCCCCGATATGCATCCACCCTCCCAAACAGCTCACAAAGCCTGAGTTCAGCAGGCAGCCAAGCCAAGTAATCTGCATTTATTCTTTCGTCAAATTTTACAGGGCAGTTAAATCTATTAGAGATTACCAAGGAGATTACCAAGAGATACACACTGTGTTCGAAGTCTATCAGGTATTTCCAAAGCACACAACCACAGAAAAAAACCCAACAAACCAAAACACACCAACACATTTTAAAATGGTAGAACCAAGTGACACAAAATTACCAGAGACAAACAATCCTCTGGAGGCAGAAAAACAGGCACAAGCTATTCTTACAGTTTTTAAGCCTACATTTGTGCTGGCGATCTGAGGGAGTTGGTGCACTACCTAAACAGCAGCACACATGGATTCAGCCCGGGGAACATCCATACCCCAGTATACAAAATAAGCAATGAAGTCCCATATTGACTCAGTCCCATATGTGAGGCCCATCTTTTTTTCCTATCCTTTTCCATGCTCTAGCTAAAAAACAAACAAGTAATTCATGAGACACCACATTTTAAGATATATTTAATATGCCCGTTCCCATATTTGCTTTTGCTGGATGCTCTTCTCTTCCCCCCCACCCCGGCTCCTCTCTTTTTCTTCAAAGGGTTCCTTGCTTTATCTGCGTAGCAAGGCACATCTGGTTCAGCTGCTTGGCAAGTTCACAGGGTAGACCTTCATACAGATTTAAGCTACCCCTTGTAAAAAGGAAGAGTGGTATATTATAGACTTAAAGTTCTCTACAAAAAAGCCACAAGAATCTCAATAGTCTGATCTTGCCCAGTATCTCCAAAGCTCCCTGCCTAAAATTTCAATTTGCAGGAAATAAGGATGTGGATAGTAGCCAGCTGACGTATACTGTTACAATTATGTGCTAAAATCTGGATTCAATTTCCAGATCTGATACCAGTTTCCTCTGTGATTTTCCACAAGCCTCCATTTCTATCTCCAGGTCTGTACACTTAAGATATCAATATTCCCCTGCATCCTGCAGAGATTCCAGATAAGCTTTCTGAAGAGCTATGCTATGACAGAGAAACACTATTTAAAAAAAAAAAAAATCTATGCAAAAAAACCAAAACAAGGGCTACCATAAATAAAGAGTAGGTTTCTTAAAGTTGTTGGTAAGATACTATAGCTGTAGGAGAGGTCTGCAAGAAAACACAAAACAATAACAACAAAAAACGCCCCAGAATCACAGTATTTGCAGTGATGAGAAAACACTGGATGATACCCTCATTTTCAGACTATGAGCTTCCACTCTTCATACACAAAATTGAACATGGTCTACTCTGATCAGGAGCAAACTCTTAAAGAAGTCTAATATGCGACAGTAAACTTCACATTTGAAGATTCAACATCAATTGATTTAAAAAGATTGTCTCCAAGACCAAATTTTAACAGCAGCACATACGCAATTTAGAAAGTTCAAAGTCGTCTTCAAGTGTGAAGTCACCTTAAAGAACACCTGTAAATCAAAACTTAGAGATACCCAGGTATTAATAACACGACTCCAGATCTCTACAAAGCACAATACGTTCCTATTTGTTAATAAAACAAAATAATACTTGCATATCGGTGACAGCCAGGCTTTGATTGCCCTGTTTTCTTTGAGAAGGGTATTACCATTTCCCCCCTGTTTTTAGAGAACAGTACCATCACCTGCAACTGTGGTTATCACCTAGAAGTGGTAAGGCTAACAATACCTAATGGCAGAGTACTGCATTTACATGGCGCTAAACATTCACTGTTTTTCTGATGCTTTGAAATCTAAATTAATTCTTAAGAAAATTACTTCCACCATCTGTATAGGATAAAACTAATCTTACCCCACAATTATTTTTAAATCTTAAAATATGAAACCAAATTAAAAAAAGAAATTAAATAGGAAAGTGTGAAACTAATAAACTGAGGTTTAAATTCATAGCAGCAAAAAACGAGAACCTCTGCAAAAGTCCAGTGCATGCACTTCATAGGTTTTTTTTCAAGCTTAACTCTCAGTATCTTCATTATACATAACATTTTTCCCCCTCAACACTAAAGCTATGAAAGTTGCCAATGATTTTACCACTGTTACCACTATCAGTTCATTTGAAATCAGATTTGCACATGGCTTCTGATTGCTAGCACCCATTTACAAATTTAAAATCAATGAAACCTATTAGCATATTCCCTGTGATGCACTTTAATTTTTATAGTAATGTATTATTAATGCAATCATCTCAACAAGCCTTATACCATATAAAGAGGAAATCTTGGAAGGATTCAAGCTACAGAAATTTAATAAGCTAAGAAGATATTGTACTGTATATTATTTTAAGATTAAAAGGTAAATAATTTGGTGAATATTCACTGTAACATATAATTGACTTACTCTAGGAGAAATGTGAGTAAAGCTGACAGAAAATTAGCAAAGAAAGCAACTGACAAAATCTGAACCTGATGCAATCTATGTAGATAGATTATTCCGTGTGAACAGATCACCAGTTTTCATTGTTATGGGACTTCCATGCTGAACCAAAAGTAGCCCTTCTCCAAAGCCAAGCATGTACAGTGCATATATTAGATACAGGTAACACGTGACAACTTGGGTATTTGACAACAGGCAATTACTTCTTTCAGAAAAAGATAAGGTTGGTTGCTGATGAAATGCCCTTAATGGACTCATTGCCTAAAAAAAAAAAACAACAAAAACCAAACACAAACAAACAAAACCAAAACCAGCAAACAACCCCACACAAACAAAAAGGAAGTAATTTTTAATTCAAAAGAAATTTTTCCAAAAGGCAGGAACCAAGTACTGTCACTCAAACCATAGTGATAGAATCCCACAAACCAGTATTTGAAAGTTTGCTCAGTGCTAAGGATTTGGTCCAAGACTTTATGCCTTGAAAATTAAGCTCATTGCAGTAATTTGTCTGCCAGAATTTGAGACACTCTCCTATTTCTTCTTAGCTTATTAAAACAGGCTTCTGTTAAAATCAGCCAACTAAAAACCAGATTTTGTTACTTTTTCTTATTTGCTTATGGATGCATCTTCCAACTATTACAGACTCAGTTCTTCCCATCGTACTGCAGAGATTGTTTTCCAGTTATATCCCTCATATAGCCGATGTTCAATGAATGATCACCTTTAAGTAATCTCATTTTAAATAAAGGTCAAAATTTGATACTTCTCTAGAGTAAGCAGGGCTGCAGAAAATGAAACTAAGGCATGTGATATATTAACGCTCCAGACACCAATCATTCTTAAGCTGGGTTTTCACCATTAGAATTAATTAGCTTTAGAGTTTTATATGCCATTGCTGGTTAAACTTGGTGTTAATTGGTTTCAGTTCAACAAGTGGGACCTCTTTGGAAATGTCAGTTTATGAAATACAGTTGTTTACCATATCACTGGAGCAGTGAGAAGGGTACACCGCTAGCTACCTGTAGCACAGAAAGCAAATGCTATTTCATGCTTCATGGCATCAACTAATCACAGCAGAGGCCGTGACAGATCTGCTCATGGGCTTCATCACATCCCTGGACTGATATGTTGCAGGAGATGTCACCCTCACTCCAGGTCAGTAACAGAGCACACAGTCCTGGCAATTTAAACAGATCCTTAGAGATGACAGTGTGCTCAACCTAGCTGAAGCCTGTGCATAAAAGTTTGTAACGGAACCCAAATGAGATTCTTGAGGACCCAGGGCAGCCATCCTGATGGTTCACATCCTACAGACCAGCTCACAATCCCTTCACTCCTAAGCGAGGCTGAAGAGCTGCAGTTTGGCATGTTGGGGCTGATAGGACAAGATCTACCACTCCAGAGTCTGAGGACCCTCACCTTTCTTCAGAGGCACTAGGAACTAAGCATGACCAACAGCAGGCAATAAAATGCTTACAGAGAAACCAATGCTCAAAAAAACCCAGACAAACATATCTTACTCAAACAACTGCAGCTACACCCAAAATTATAGAAATCTCACCTCACAGAAGCTCTAAATACAAAATTCCCTCCAGGAGAAGAAAAAGAACATTGTGATCAATACGAGCACATGCTGGTTTCCGTCAGCTTGAAAGGCAGGCTGAGGCACATGAGACAATGCCCTGTATAACCTCTAGCTCATGCTGCCCAGCACTGCCATGGATCAGGAAATAGTGTGTTTTTAGAAAACCAACCATACAAATGTTGATATTTCTTGAAAGTCAGACTCAGCAGACATTGCCCAGTGCTGCCAACCCTATGTTTTTTCCTAAAACCCAGAACCTGTGATGGGTTTTAGCCAATCTCATAGACACTCAGAAAACTATAGGTATGGAAGTGAAAGCTCCTACATCATCTTGTAGACTACGAACACAGGTTCCTTGATACGTGTTAACCACCAGACATGCCGCATGCAAGGGCTGAAGAACAGTACATCCAAATACACAATCTGCACTGTTTGGGGGGCAAAATCCAATAGCAAATGTTCATGGAATAAAGATCAGTGCAAGTATAAGGCAATCCAATGCACCCTGCCAGCTTCAAATAGCCTTCAACTTCACGAGACCTCTGAGACTAGGGTTACATTATTAATATCTATTGTAAGCTTCTATTAGTACGTCTAAACCCCCTTGAAGGCATTTATGCTTCCAATCTGCTCACCATTCTGGGGCAACTAATTATACAAGCATCGATGCCTAAAAGCTCAGAATAAAAATCAGATTTTGGTTCAACAGTCTAGCTTTGAGCATCATATGATTTTCAGATCCTTGCAACAGGTAATGCTAAATGAACAGAGATTTAGACCATGCAAACAGACAGACTAGAATATAAACATATGAAAAGGAAAAAAGAAAAAACATTACTGCTCCTTCCACACTCACTGAATTGCAAGGTTAATAAACATTGGGAAGACATGTACATAGCTAAGTACAACTCAAGGTCACAAAATATATGCATGTGGAACACCTGAAAGACTGGCTCATTCACAGTAGCTCACATGGCTAGAAAAAACAACCCTGAAACTAATCATGTATCCAGTATTGTCTCAGCAGAAAACAACAGATACTTTTTTTCATTCTTCTGTGTAATATCTATCCAACCTCACTCCCTCCTCTGTTTTTCCTTTGTTTTGATTTATTCAGGAACATATTACCAGAGGAGGCCAGAAAGGTTAGAAGCTATTTCAAAAATACGAGGTGGAAAAAAGAGCCTAATATTATCCCCCTCAACCCTCCAATCCCCAATACATATCTGATTTACTGTTTGAATCAGAATGTGCACAGGAATATTATTAGCCATCCTTATTGCTCAGTGCAACTTTATGTGCACGCACATGCTACTAGAAGGATGGAGGGGACTGGTACCTGAGGGTTCATAATCAGCACTGGAAGAATTTAATTTTGTTTTTCTTTTCCTCTAGTAGATGTATGTGTAGCATACATACATGTAGAAGCATATTGGAATCTTGTAACCACAGGGAAGGCAGGCAAAATAAAGAAAAGTTTATGGAGAAGGGACAGGGAATATTGGATATATGGAAAAGATATTAACATCTTGACAAGGAGAGAGAAGATGAGAAGAACAAAAAAATTTTACAAGGTATAAGAAAACAGAGAAAGAAGTGATTAAGAAGGGGTTGAAGGGAAAATAAGGATTAAAAGTCACTGGAGACTGCGAAAGCAGAATTATATGCAGACGCAATGAAGAAGAAGGGGGATGGGGGTGGGGGGAGTGGGAGTAGAATTAATGTGAGAGCACCAAGCACTGAAAGACAGAAGAAAGGACACGGTAAGAAAAAGTATAGGGCGAGATAAGTGGAAATCACAACTGGCCCATGCCTACCATGGAGAGAGGTCAGGATGCCAAGTATAGAATTACAAGAGTAAATATTTATTCATGTGCATGAGATGTGCCAGCCAAACTGGGGCACCTTGAATGTGGTTTTACACAGAACTCTCATACCCGTCAAATTTTCAGGTACACCACGATTTGATTAATCACTAGCACCCATGCTACCAATTACTAATTACAGTAAAACTTTGCAAAGCAACTATTTCTGCAGCATTCTTGATACTAGCCTATTGATCCAGATGTCAGTCTAGCTATAGGCACTTATCTGTGATGCCAGACAGTGTAGGGAGGGTTTCAAAGATGTGTTAGGAAGGTCAGGATGCTATCATTATCTTGGTTGTCCAGGAGTGTCCTTTATCATTCATGGACAGTTCTAAGCTTCCACGAAGCAAAGTCCTTATTTCCAGGGCTGGGCTATCTTTTAGTTTGTTTTACTTCAGCATGAACAATAACAGTCTCTCCAGTAAAAGTCTACTACCTCATTACATTACAGTGTATAATATGAAATTATATATATACACACATACATACACACGAAGTTAATACACTTTAATATAAAGACTAATAGATATAATTCCCTTCCCTATTTTCATAACAAAACAAAAAAAACATTCTTTATCATCTATTGCATTTTTTACAAAAGGAACAGAAATCCTCCACTTCTGATTCATGATAAATCTTCTAACTGGCCCTAAAGGGGAAATATTTAAAAGTTCGAAGGAGAAAAACTCCTCCTTTTCTCCACCACTGTTTCCTGACTGTTCCACTGATCCTAATCAGTGACTCAGTCAGAAGGTATTTCCCAGGTGAATTGTTATTGTCTGTGGTACAACACACATTTTCTATTTTTATTATTTCTTTAGATTTATAGGACATGTCAGCCATTCCAGAGGGGCCTTTTCTATGCTCTAGAATCCTTTGTAACCACCAATTTCACAATCTTATCAATATCACTGCAATAAAACCAGAATTGCTCAGTGCTCACTAAACACTTAATTCTATAATGGTCTACAGACCAAATAAAACATCAGAGGAACATAAACACTCCCATATCCTTTCGGGTGATTTTAGAGAGGCTTTCACAAAAATACCTCAAAAACTGCCTGCTCTTGTTCACCATTACAACAAGTACTCACCTTTGCTAACACTAACAAGCTAGATACTGTCCCTCTTAACCAAATCCCAAAGCCATTATAGCTTTCAAACTGTAAAAAACAACAAGGATCTTACTCAAACATGAGGTTGCCAGCACAGCTCCCCAAGCTGCTGCTTTTAGCAGCCTTTGCTGGAGACCACTGGGAAACTGCTGCCCTTACCTAACGCATCAGATCAGCGTGACTGCGAGGTGGCAGACATGCGTGCAGGACCACAGTAAGGTCAACCTGCTGAAGAGACAACAGCATTTAACTTACTAGTTTAGGCAGATGAAAGATGCACAGTCCTTGTTATGGTGGTTATCCAAAAAAACTGTCAACCCAAATACTACAACGAAAATGAGGATTCTGATTGCAGTTTTGTTGCAGGTTTCCCTAATATACATCAGGGTTGTCTAAATTTCATACCCATTCAGAAAACTGACCTATACCTCTTTGGAAATTGATAATACTACATTGCACCTCCACATTTGCATAGTTCCATCAGTTTTATGACTGTGCTGTCATGGCTGCGTGCTATACCCTGATTTGTGGATTGCTGAAGTCTTTCCTCACTGCACTGACATTTAGGGATTTGAATCTGTATTTTATGATTGCTTTAAGCTATCTAAGTACCTCCTTTTTTATCTGCACGTGTTGAGAAAGTGCTGTACAGGGCTTTTTTAGTTTTAAATCTCTCGCATGTTCACTTACAGCAGCTTTGATGTTCAGCTATTTGGTCTTTCGCGTGTTTTACTTCATTAACATAGAATGCAGTCCCCCTAGTGAATAATTAGCTGGGCTAGGATCCTTGACTCCCATAGATGCATTCTTAATTTGACATTTAAATTAAGATCAGATTATGGTAGCTTCACTCAAAAGTCACACAAAAAAAGCGGCAGCCTACACAAGAACACATCCACTGAAAAAAAAAGTCTGTCTACTAGATAACCTACACAAAAGTACAAAGTTATTTCTGGAATTAATTCTATTGCACTGTCCAAGGAGAAACAGATTGAGGCTGTGCCCAAAAATAAATCAAGAGGAGGGAAACCTGTCACAAGGCAGCAAACAACTGTTATTCAAATATTTTTCTAAATGTGGATAGCAATGGGTGATCCACTTTGCATGAAGAGCAGCTCTGAAGAAGATATCCCAAGCTGACTCTAGAAGCATTAAGGCGATTATGTCACTTGAATGAAGAATCCTTTAGCAAATTCACTTATGTACTGACAATGAACCACTTCCTACCTTACCAGCACAGCTACAAGGCTTGTTACCTTTCTCAGACTACTGCAATCTGCTTACCACGGTCAAATAAGCAAACAGTGTTTATCAGATATCTACTTCTAGTAATAGCTCAAAGGAGTCATGGACATAGATCTTACGTAGCATCCACAACTTCATTATTGCTTTTTCTGATTACTGCTGAGAAGCCCCAGACCCAGATAAACAGGCAAAGCTGAAGCTGGCTGCACAGCTGTGTGTCTAACTGGTCCTTCTTTACAGAAATATATTTCTACAGGTGAAGTATAGTAGAGTATATAAATTCTGAATTACTAGCACAAAAGAATAATTCCAACAGCTAATGAAACCTATTATCTTACTGATGGATGTACTGCACGCTAGATAAAGACTAACTGACTTCTCATCCTACCAAAAAAATGAGTTGTAAAGGTGTGAAGAACGCTGGCTCAGCCTGCAAGTTTAAGGTGTCTGTCTTCTGTCACGACTGTTCCCAAACTTTGAATTGACAGCATAGAAAATCCAACTTTAATGTCTGGACCCAAACAGCAGGGACTACATGACACAAATCACTGATCTAATCTCAGCTCAAACCATTCTGACAGTTCAACTTGTATAGCTGCTTTACACTAGATAAGGTATCACTGTATCTGTAATACTCTCACTTTATCAGGTACCATACCTGGCATAAAAACCATGAAGCGAGAATAAACCTCAATCATATTTTCTGACTAATACAACAGGAACGCAACTGCTTGAGTACAATTGCTACTGAAAGGTTTGAGATACAAGGAAGCAAGCATAACACCCTGCCTTGCAAACTTCCTGATTTTCCTATCATCATCGCATCCTTTTCCCCACGGCTATATATTAGATCTTCTTTGCAGGGCTCAGTATACAGTCGCTTACTGTATTGGGCTGACTGTTGACTGGGCAAGGCTCAAAAGCCCAAGCAGCCTGAAAAAGCAGAGGCTCTCTGGTTACAAAACATAAAGGACTTCTCTCTTGGCCACAGGAATTGTATGTAATATTTGTACAAAACCTAACAATAAACTGCTCCACGGAATGTCACTGCTAGTCTTATGTTTACTCAGCTCAAGCACCGGCTTTGGTGACCCAAGTGCCCCAAGGCACCATGTGCCATAGCATCGCTCTCTGTCTTAGCTAAAAGGCCCTTCTCAGCTACACAGAAGTGTCAGCCACAGGCTTCATAACTCCTCACAGGTCTGTCAAATACTCTTAAAATGCGAATGAATATTATTGATACCATCTAGAAGCTGAGGTAAGGCTGAGAACAGGAGGGGGAGCTCTCACTGCACCACGTAGGAGGAGAACCGGTCGGGAGTGGCCTCGGCTCTCCTGGCAGGCAAAAGCCCAACTCCTGCCCTGCCTCCCGATGCCATGCTTCGGCAAGCCTGGTGCTGCTGGGGCAGGCGCATCACTCTTCCAGCTAGTTCCTTATCTTTAAAGCACTTCCCATTTGCTATAACCACAATTTTTAATTTACGGGGTTTAATCTAATCTTTTACCTTATTTCCTCTCCCAAGAGCAAGAAAATAATCATATTCTGCCACGTGAAAGTCTGCTCCTTTCTTCCTACCCTGTGCTTTTGTCTGACTGCTGAACTAGAAGACCTGCATACATTTTGCTCTCTGTTAGGGTTATATGCTCTCATTTTCCATCATTTGTCTTTAGTGACTCTTGGTTTATGATCATTACAAAAAAGTGAGTACTAAAACAAAAGCAAAATCCTCCATCATCTCTGGTACTCTACAAAGGATTTTCATCTAAAATCTTCTACAACTTCGGTTCCCACAGTAACTCAGCTACACTGCATGTATATATTAACACATCAGAGCTTAGTGGTACTGAGAAGCATACAGCACTGCTAGAGCACAAGTGGGGAAGACTCATAGTTGCTTTGGTAACCATCACTTTGAATTCCCTGACTTAACCCCCCCCCCCCCCCCCTCGGCTCCTTGCATTCGGATTCTCAGCCATAATTCTACTCAGGTGTCTGCATCGATATTCATAAGATTTAAATGAAATATAGTTTCCCCAACACTACAGCGTGACAATCGGAATGTTCTTGTTTTAAGCATATTCCCATATATATTTAAAATTGTTTTCATCCAGGGCTTTTGCAGAGATGAAACAAAACAACATAAAGATGGCTTCTGTTCTGCTGGTTTGACAAGGCAGGCGTACACATAAGTAAAAACCAGCCACAATTCCAGAGCTGCTTTAACACTCTCTTACCATTTCCCTCATACACCAGATGCAGAGGTGGCACAGGGAGCACCGGGGGTGCTGCCTACTAGGAGCTCTCCATCTCAGTCCAAATACCAGTAGTTATCACACATGCAACCACCAGCTTTACTACTGATCCTAACAACCAGCAAACCTTCTAATGCAGATACACGCACTGCTAAAAAAAGCAGTATCTACCACCTTTAAAGGAATGTACACTTCTGTCTTTATAGCTGATTCATATGTTCAAATTTATTTAATACTTATGTGACTGGCTTATAAAAAATATCTGTGTTATACAAAATTAATCAAAGATCCTTTTTTACCAATATTTCCTTTCTCTGTGGAACGTTAGTATTCCACTACTGGAAAAGTTACTTCAGTGTTCAGGGCAATTAAAAAAAAGTGCCACCACAAAGAATGAAGATAGCAAACCCAAGGCAAAGGCTTCTATAGACTCAACATGGAAATATAGCAGATCTTGACCAAGGATAACAACAGCAAATCAACTCTGTTTATGGAAATGTCTGCTTTCAACAGAGAGATTTCATAGGAATGGATAGAATTGGACAGTGATTCTGGAATAAAGTATTTTGTTTGTTTTAAACCTGATCTTCTCTTAAAAGAAATCCTAACAGCCAGGAATTAGTTGGGGGATGGGGCAGGGTGGCAAAGGTAAAAAACCCCATCAAGTCACACTTTTCCTCATTTGCTCAAGACCATTTATTCCCCTCCTCAAAAATCATTGAGATGGAGTTTGCATACTGCCTAAGTGACATTTAACTCTGTGAGGGCTTTTAGAGGCCTTAACTAGTGAGGAACAAAAGTACCCACAAACTGCAAGGACCCAGCATTACTGACACGATGATAAGAGCAGGGGGGAAGCAGGGGGCAAGGCAGAACTGGGTGAGAGGAGCCCTCCAGTATGCTGCTGACACTGTAACTGGAAACACAGGGAGATGCCAGGATGCTCCAGATACGCCTCCCTGCTGAACCAGCAGCTCCAGGGCACAAACAGGCCACAAGGAAATCAAGCTCCATGTCTTCTACCGTCATTCTAAAGGTTGCACTAACCTTTAAAATACAAGTGCAGCTACTTTGGATTTGCAAAAGGTATAATTTGAGTTTGTGAACAACATGGAGGAAAACTGATAACCTTGTGATCTTTACAATATGTGGACATTAATCGTTTCCCCTACAAGTGTACGCATCAAATATCAAATACAGCCCACACGAATGGATCGTACACTACTTTGTCAGTTCAAGTCACTCACAAAATGACAGAAAGCAGAAGAAATCACCTTAAACCTTAAGTGGGTGGCATTCATTTGCATCCTTGTGAAAAGGCTAAATGGAAGTCCACGTCCCGAATTAGGCTGCCTCCCAGGCAGAGCCGCAAGCAGCCTGAAGAAAGGAAACTTGGGCCTTCACAGCTCATCCACAGGATCTGCCTCATGGATGAAAAGATAACACCTGAAAGCAGACCTGAATCACCTGCAAGCATTCAAGCCAAATGTCTCAAACCTGCTTATAAAACTGTAAGGATTATGTGTCTCTGAAACAGTGCCACAACTGAGCAAACTCAGAAGCCAGGTCCTACCCCTTAAGAAGGAATTTATTTTTAAACCCTCCCCATTTTACATATCTCTCCTTTAAAAAAAAAAAAAAAGAAAGAAAAAAAAGAAAAGAAGAAACCGCCTGACAAGTGGAACCAAATGCTCATGGTTCAAGTCTTGCTTTTACTGCCTTGCTATTACAATAAGACATATCAAAACAGATTAAGTAGTCTAATGCTGAATTATGCAGAATTCAGTAATACAGAATTACAGTGGGAAAACCAAGTACTTTGTCAAACTGCCTGCAGAGAACTTGGAAGTATCTGGGGCATTTGCCAGATAATAACCACTGAGCACTTCTTTCCACAGAACCATCGATCATCCTAATTTTTTCAGGATCTCGGAAGTCACTTATATAGATAGAACGTTTCCACAGAAATTTTCATTCACTGAAAAATACCGTTAAGATGGTCAAAACTATTAACAAATTCAAATTAAATGTGGGGAATAGTTCTGGATGAACAAAGAAATGAACATTTGAAGGGATGCTAAAATGATTCATCTGACACAGTTTACTTTTTTGGGGTTGGTTTCCTAGCAGCCATCCACAGAACTGGAAAAAGACGTGCAGCTCTGCCTTATAATTTAGAGTCTGCAATAACAGGACGCACAGGTCCAAATCTAGTATTTGAACAGTTCTACCTGAAGCTTCTGTGATCAACTTCACCTCCTCTTCTCCATACTAAAAAGGGATCAGAGGCAAACTGCAATAAACATGTGGAACCAAAAGTAACAGGCAGAGGCCAAGCAGCATGATTTCCATTTCTCTGAATTCAAAGACTGTAACCATAGCTCCTGGGAGAGCTCTGGACCATGAAGGCCATGGGAAGCAATGCCCAAGCCCCCCTCACTGCCTCGGTGCCCCTGCCTGGACCCTCCCTGTTCTCCATCCTGCAGCTCCCATTGCAGGCACCACTGTTCCTCTCCCCTCCTGACTCCAGCCAAACCATACTTGCTTTCCTCTAACACAACTCATTTCTTTACTTTCAAATCAACTGTCAGAAGCTTCTATTTGTCTGAATTTCGCATGCAGATACATATTGCATGACACCCTATGCCCATAGCATTTGCTGTACCCTATCAGGTTATGCCATACTGACTGCATTAGGTTTCTGTAACAAAGTAACGCATTGATGTTCTTAGGACATTTTATCAGAACTATTCCCCAGACATCTAGATATGTCATGCTTAATCAATACGAACAATTCCTATAACTGCATGATACAGGTAGCTCTATATGTAGCTCAAGAGCAGCAATGAATCTGGTCCACCACATCCTCCTTAGATAGTCCAAAGTTGGGTTCCTACTGAGTTTCTTCGCTGAGGTACTACAGGAGCACAGCTGGTGCTTAAATTAGCAAGTTAAGTAAATCAGTTGAAGCTCACCTAAATATTTGATCTCAGTATGGAATTCCAGTACATGCATTCACAAACATAAGGTAGCTGTCTGCATGATTTGGTGAAACTGTCCTTTTTAGTAACTAAGCCATCAAATTTTTTTGGTATTAAAATAGGAATAATATTCCTATACCACCGAACTTTCTTCACACTAGTAAAGATACTTCAGATAACAGCTGTTGTTTTGCTGGAAACTGAGCATGCTATCACAGAGAACAAAAGTATCCGCTTTCATTTGTTAAAGAGAGCTACCAAATCAAGTTTATCAACTACCCATCAAATTATAGTACCCTTCAGAAGTCTACCTTCTGAATCCTCAATGATTTCTTCCTACCCACCCGTCTGAGAGCTGTTGGAAGAAGCTGAATTTAATTAATCTAGTACTCATCCTGGCTCCCGCGCTAACTCAGAGATGATGCACCCACTAGCGAGCTGTGGAAGGGCTGTCCCGCCATGGGCAGGGCTGGCCAGGCAGGGCAACATCCCAGCTGCAGCTGTGCCTGGCCACCTCAGCCTCCAAGCATCAGCATCTCTCACCTGCCAACAGCAGAAAAGCAAGCCTCAAATTAACACACTCTCCAAAAATTTTACATTGGCAGCTACTGTAGAGCCCCAAAAGGCAAATACAGACCTGAAATATGTCTCTGCTAGTTAAAGAGAACACAAAAGAGTATTTGGGGCTATAAATCACACCCCTGAAATTCCATAAAACATGTTTCAGTTATTTTGAAGTTAATGGAAATAACTGAGAGCAAAATTTGTCCCTAATTACTCCCCAGTGCTTCACCCTGCTACTGAAGCATTTTTCTAACATTCAGCTGTTAGGCAATGACATAGTGAAGCTAATCTCTGCACATCAAAGTAGTAACTTTTTGCTTTGGATACTCACATCTAGACATTAGTTTTGTATCTGAATCAGGCTTTGTCATAAAAAAAAGTAGTCATTGACCAACTATTCTATTTTGTGTAGTTGTACAAGTTACATTATCACAGGCACATATTACTTGAGACAAATTAAACTGATCATGCCTGTTAACCACATGCATGCTGACAAATTACATTACTAAACTCTCCCTTCTGCGGGCCAATAAATGGAAACACCACCAAGGAACAACTTCATTTCTCCATGTTAGAGGTTCTCTATCCAGCATAAGAATACCACAGAAGGAATCAATAAGATCTTTTTGTAAATTTGTACACAGATGACCTTTATGAAATACAGAATAGAAATATAAATTTCAGGTCTGCCCTTTTCCCATAATCCAAATACGAATGAGGAACAGATGAAACATTTCCCAGTACTCCATTTCAGAGGGGACTTTGAATGTTTCAAGCCAGGCAACATAATGCCTCCTGAACAGATCAAAGAAAACATGGGATTCCCTCAGCACCCTTTCACCCTCACTTCTCAGAACCTCTCATGCTGGAAGGAAAACCAGTTTGTATTTGGCGAACAGCAGGCAGGGAGCTAAGACGCTTACTAACTTCCAAGTGTTCACCAACAAGAATCTCAGGGCACCACTCGGGACCTCCAAGAGACAGGAGCATCCTCAGGTACATTTTGTGCTCCCACAGTGGTCCCATCTTCTGTGCACATGCTCCTGCTTTTCAGCAGGTCTGTCACTACCCAGCTGGACGTTCAGGAACTGCCAGAGATCTCCGAGGGGTAGTGAATTGGAGACACCGCACATCCATTACACCCTGCAATGGGAATGGATAGACTACACCTTCATGGTTCATCCCCTTTCTACATCTGTGCCACTGACCTAGGAATACCCTCTTTCAGAAAAGCACTTCAAGCACCAGGCCAGATCCCTGATATCTCAGGGTAGATTTCACTTCCAGATTGTAACTGTCTTCCACAGTAATCATCTGTGTTAAGGCAGCAAATGCACAAGCACTTTGAAGTTCTACCCACACCCCTTCTGTACAGACTAAGGAGAATGACTGTAGTTATCACAGTGTAATTCAAATGTAATTCATGCAGTCCACGTGCATGTATAAATTCCTCTATAATATACATTGCTGGAACCATGTCTGAATAGTCCTTTGGGGGCATTGTGAGGAAACAGAATGGCTTCTTTCCCCAAGACTTTGAATAAACACAAAATAAAAGTAAATTTAGTTGGCCTTCATTTTAATGAACAAACAGGATGGTAAGCATATTAACAAAATAGGTCAGCAGAAGCAGGAAATTAGAAAAAGAAACACAAAGCTTTGAAAGCCTAAATTAAAAATAAATTAAAAACACAAGCGTACCTTATTTAAAGTAGTTTCTCATTTGTGGTCAAAACAGCAGTAGACATTAGAAACCATTTACCTGATGTTAATACTAATGAAGAATATGTCAACTCTTCCCACATCCCCACCTCCTAGAAAACCCCAAGAAAGCAACAGCTATGAGGGAAGTGTATCTATGATGTTAATAACTAGTTAAGAATGTATTCCTAAGCATGGCCCAAAGCCCACTGAAGTCCCAAGAATTGCTCCCACCTCAAGAAGTTACTCCTTAGGTTCCATTCTTGGAGATGCTTGCGGGAGTACCTCAATTATTTTGACTGGATCACCTTAATTTATAAACAATTTCTTTGTAGGACTGCCTAGTGGGTTTTGAAGGACAAGCTAATTTCTTCTCTGTCCAGGTAGGGCTATCAACAGAGAAGCTTGCAAGAAAAGAAAAAAAAAAATCTGTATTTATACCAATGCAATTCTTCAACATATAAAATCATTTATACTATGGATTTTGACTGACCAATCTTGGAAAAATTTGCCCGACAGCTAGGGATTAATTATCAACTTCAGTCATCAAGTATAAAGCTAAATGAAATCTATTTTTTGCTAAATGACAGTTTACTAACCAACTGAGATAAAAACCAGTGAAAGATGACTTTTTAGTCATTAAAACTAATGAATGAAACAGACTAAAAATATCGAGATCCTGAGTAGAAAGGTACAAATTTTATAGTCATGTTTCAGTTCACAACCAAAGCACATTTATCCTTTCAGCTAAAGGTACTTTTTTTTTTTCTAAGACTTTCCTGACAAATTAAAGAAAAAGACCAATAGCTTTACAGAAACTATAAGGATTAAAAAAGTAATGACATCAAATACATTTTAGTTGGCTCACAAGACAGTATGCACTACTGAACTTCTATAACCTGTTCAATAGCAACTGAACAATAAAATAGGATATATTCACATATTATTACTGTATACTCCCAATTGTCTTTGGTGGGTTTTTTATTATTTGGTTTTTAACCCAAATATATTGTTCTGAGCATCAGAAAGTCTCAAAGGACTGTAGGATCTTTTAATTAAGCCCTTTATTATATACAAAAATATTCTCCAAATGATTAATCCTCCAAACACACATCTTTCTCAGCCAATAAGCTGTTTGAATTCCACTTTGCTCGAACGATCTCCACCAAACACTGCCACAAAACACTGTAAAAACTTGGCACTTTCACTAATAACAGCATTACTAATAAAAATATAACTCTGTAGTGAAATATTCAGCCAGATGATGAAAAGACAGCCAACTTCTATATGCCATAAAATTAACTGAATAGTTTTCCAGCTCACAAGGGCTTTGAAGAGGTATCCATCCAGGAATACAAAGTTATTTGAGCCTCTAAAATGAAGTGTTATGCAGTTACAGAGTAGTAATATACTGATATTTGTAAAGAAGTATTCAGAGATATCTGTATATACAAATAGGTGAGGCTGCAAGCACCACTTGCAATTAATTGTACAATCTGTTATAACACTGAGTTTGGTCAATTATATCTTTGACAATCTGAACCATTTCAACTGAAATATTCTACCCAGGGTGCCTACTGTTGGCTGCATTCATTTTACACGGACCGTTTTAGTAGAGAGTTCCAGCCACTTCTCAGATTTAATAATTCCACTACTTAACCCATGCTAAAAGCAAATAAATGAGCTGGCAGTGGTTTGGTTGAGGAGGTCTAGCATTTTTAATCCATTACAGCAAGGAGGAGAGCGCTTCGTGCATCTGAGGAAGGCTCCCTCTGGCTTCCCCAGCACCTCTGCCAGCCAGAGAGACTCCTCTGTCTGCAGAGCCCATCTGCACCCATTCCTTTCCCCAGGATCCCGGAGCATCACCCCCACCGGCTGGTCAGATGCTGGATGGAAGAAGGGTAGAGGCAGCCTGAGGAGGAGGGGAGATGAGAAAAGCCTGAGGAGCAGCCAGGATGGGGGATAACCAGAAACACTGCAAGATGTTTTATATCCCAGTCACTTTGGTCTGGACACTCCTCAGACAGGACAAGACACAGACTTTTGGTAGCAAACCTGTGCGCATGGGTGAAGCCTGCATCCCATGAATGGGGTGGAGATCCCATGCAGACATACAGACAACAGTGGCACCAAGCTGGGAACTGCTGGCTTGAGAGGCACAGGTTTCAAATCGGCCAGACGGCTGCTCTGCTGCCTGGACCATGCCTTTCTCATCTCTGAAAATCCGCATCGAGTGAAAGGGCTGGGCTCCTGAAAGTTTCAGTTCATGAATGCTCAAAGGCTTCCTAAGAGTTGACAACTGAATTCCCCAAGGACTGCAGGCATGTCCTGGCTCCAGTCTGGCCTCAACAGGACTTATTTGCAATGGTCCTGCAATTGCTCTCAGCAGCTCCACAAGAGAGCACTGCAGCCCTGCTGGCCTTTACACAGTCAGTCTGTGACAGTGGCAGGAAAAGAGCCCTCACGGCCCAAACCGTGCTCAGACAGTAACAAATCAACTAAACATCTCCCCACAGTTCAAGAATTACACATACAAATCCTCAGCTTGCAGAAAATGAAACAAGTCTTCGGACTTTAATAGGATTGTGACAACTTGATCAGTTTAGAATCTACCCCATAATGTGTGTCTACAAATATATATTTTTTTAATAGGGTTTTTTCGTTGTTTTGTTGTTGTTACGGGGGTTTGGGTTTTGTTTTTTGTTTTTTTTTTAAGAAAAGTCATTAACAGACTAGATAAAACGGTCTAGACTTAGGTACATCTTTCTCATTTCACGCAGTCCTGCCTCCCTTCTCTAATGAAGAGTAAAATACTTGAAGTAATAACATCTGAAAATCTGATTAATGTCTCAACAGAAGAGCCAGGTTTTTGTAAAAGAATTGTGTCAGGAGCCAAAACATTATCATTGTCAGCAAAAAAGGAAGTGCACTCGGGTAGGTCCCCATCATGGCACAAAGGAACCCTACTTAACTATTAAATGTAGTTTGCAATGCGAAGAACAATATCCTACTCATACTTTCATGTGCGTTAATCCTGTCATGTTTTCATTCCTTACCTTTCCAAGCATCATCCAATAGTCCCAAAGTGTCCAACAACACATGCGTGCACCTCATTATACAGACTTGTTTTTGGGGTTCTTTTTGCAATTACTTGAAAGCCTTAGTTTTTGTTAGCATTCAGAAGCAAAAGGCCTCGTATGCCAAGACTTTCCCAGGCGAGCAGCTTAAGCTAGGCATCTACTAATTGGGCCTCCGCCTCCAACTGAGCAAAAACCCAAAGAGAACCACGTACCCATGCACTATGGCAGGGAAGGAGGGTTGTAGCGTGCTAGAAGAGAAACAGCAGAGAGGGAATGAACTGATAAAAAGCAGAGAGGACTTCAAGAAAAAAAAAAAGCAAACAGGAATACAAGCCCAGCAGGAGCTCACACATTTTCTGGCTTACTGTACTACACACGATGCTTGAAGTTATCTGCCCTGTAACGTGAATCTCAGGCAAGTGGACAAATAAACGGGTCAGTGATGCCAGTGAAGCTGGCGCCACGGCATGCCTGCAGTATGCAATGGTGGCACCTGGTAACACATCTAGATGATCTGTCCAGGAGAACTGGGGAAGGGCCAGTTCTTGTGTTCGAGTTCCATAACAAATGAAAGGATCAAAGACAAGGGTCTGGAAGGAGGCGGGGGAATCACAGAAAAACACCCCCAAAAACCAAACAAAAAAAATTAAAAAGACACCTCAACAGAAGCACCAAAAAAAACCCCACAAAGCAATCAGTTTGAGAAGACAACAGAAGCCAACTACTGGTCACAGAAGTCACATGTGAACAATACACCTCACAATTCTGGCAACTTAAATGTAAGAGAGTAAGATTTATTAGTAAAGAATTTGTAGAACAATTTCCTACAGGCATAGCAGCAGTAATAGGAGTAAGGATAAAACTGGGATAAGTGTCCTAAGCGAACAGCAAAAATGCTGTCATTCCTGACCTGTTTCAAAAAAAAAAAAAAGCCACCAAAACAAAACACCAAAAAAATCCACCTCCAAACATTGGTGGGGAACGGCTTCAGCTGATGATGTGTAGGGACACAGTGGTCACATGGCCAGGTCTCTCACCATCTCTATTTCTCTTGATTTAATTCAGTGATAGCTAATATACTACACTTCCAAGAAGTATAGTTCTCAGCACTTGGTGTCCAATAACAAAAGAGCTGAAGCAACATAGTACAGCCTCAGACACTAGTACACACACAAATGATTAGGGGAGAGGGGCAGGATTCACATCTAATATATATCAACTTTTCCCCTCAGTCCACATTTACCATGGCTGTCAAGTTATCTTAATATTATTCTTTAGAAGCAGTAAATGTAGAAGTTAATGCAAAGTCCTGTAATCTTCCTTTAACTATCATTTAATAAAGGCAATAAGTCAAATTAAAGCTTCAGAACCAATCCATAAATAAGAATGATTAACTTCTATATATTTGAGATCTAGAATGTTCTTAGCAGGTAAACAAAAATGCTTTAAGGGAAAAATAAGTTACTTTTCCGAATTACATAAGCTGTAAAAAGAAAGATTGTATAAAATATTTCTCTGATTTATTTTAAAATTAGAGTCAAATTCTAACCCCAGACCACAGAAAAAAATCAATCCATGACAGCGCTGTGAATAATTAAACAAACAATTAGCTTTAATAATAAATGATACATTGACATAGATCTCCGGATTGGAGTTGTTCATGTAAGGTCTATGACAATTAATGATAGCTGAACTTTAGCCATTTCAGAATAATGGAATTTTAATACTATTTCCTATTAAAGCTACCAAACTTAAACCCATTCAAAAAAAAGACTTAAGAGGCTTGTCATTCTTTTAAGTTATGAAACACTGAGCATTTCAGAATGAGGGTGCAATATTTCTTGTAGAACTAGTCCATTTCTGAGCTCTTCTCCCTTGGAAAGCTCTGGAGGGCACAGAAAGAACATCAATCACTTATGTACACGTAATGGGGGAAGTGGGGAAGGAAGGAAGAAATTCCTGCAACCATTTCTTTACTTAGTAAGTGCAATCTACCATTCTATACCAAGCTACCACTGAAATAAACAGCAATTTTTTCTTGGTTGTTAAATTTCTATAAAAATTACTGTAGCTTTAAAAAAAGTCCCACAAATAACTTGATTTCTTGTCAAGTTTTGCTTTCACACAAATAAGAGCTTTTGATTGAGTAAGGTCACACCATCAAATTGGGGTAAGTTCCATTTAATATCTTTATCGATGATCTGGACAAGGGGATCGAGCGCACCCTAAGCAAGTTTGCAGAGGACACCAAGTTGGGCAGAAGTGTTGATCTGCTTGAGGGTAGAAAGACAGAGGGATCTAGATAGGCCGGATCAATGGGCCAAGGCCAACTGCACAAGGTTCAACAAGGCAAAGTGCTGGGTTCTGCACCTGGGTCACAACTGCCCCGGGCAACGCTACAGGCTTGGGGAAGAGCAGCTGGAAAGCTGCCTGGAGGAAAAGGACCTGGGGGTGTTGGTTGACAACTGGCTAAATATGAGCCAGCAGTGTGCCCAGGTGGCCAAGAAGGGCAACAGCATCCTGGCTTTTATCTGAAACAGTGTGGCCAGCAGGACAAGGGAAGTGTTTGTCCCCCTGTATTCGGCACTGGTGAGGCTGCACCTTGAATACTGTGTTCGGTTTTGGGCCTCTCACCACAAGACAGACACTGGGGTGCTGGAGCGTGTCCAGAGAAGGGCAATGGAGCTGGTGAAGGGTCTGGAGCACGAGTCTTATGAGGAGCAGCTGAGGGAACTGGGGTTGTTTCACCTGGAGAAAAGGAGGCTCAGGGAAGATTGTATCACTCTACAGCTGCCTGAAAGAACGTTGTAGCCAGGTGGATGTCAGTCTTTTCTCCCAAGTTAGAACTGATAGGACAAGAGGAAATGGCCTCAAGTTGCACCAGGGGAGGTTTAGATTGGATATTAGGAAAAATTTCTTCAATAAGAGGGTTGTCAAGCACTGGAACAGGCTGCCCAGGGAAGTGGTTGAGTCACCATCCCCAGAGGTATTCAAAAGATGTGTAGATGTGGCACCTGGGGACATGGTTTAGTGATGGACCTGGCAGTGTTAGGCTAACAGTTGGACTCTATGGTCTTCAAGGTCTTTTCCAACCTAAATGATTCTATTGTTCTGGAGAACTTACTGTCAATCATTCTGTTTCACAGAATGTGGTAGAAGACAAAGAAATAAATTGTATTCACTAAACATGTCACCTTGCCATTAAAGGCATAGGTTCCACACTTCTATTCCAATAAATCTATTACTGTAGTCTCATACCTCCCCAAATGCTCGCAACATGTATTAATACACCAGGAAAACATGATCTATGGAGACTAATTGTTTAATAATCTTGTTGCATATGTTCTTCATGAACCAAGATGTTCACATCCTGTTACTCTTTCAAGGATATTGCTCATGGTAGAGTGATTAAATACTGAGACACAGCCAGAGCAACGGAGACTTAGAAAAAGCTGTTCTTTCCATAGTACCATAAATACTATTCTATAATATGACAGGGAAAACATTAATCAAACGATAATGGTATTTAAATTGTGCATTTACATACCACAGGAGAATTAAAGTTAAGAGCTGCTGCAGACAATGCATAACTGTCTGAAATAGGTGACTAATCATGAAGAAGTAACTGTTCAATGTCTACTGTGTTGGACTGCTTCCACTGGACACAATGAGTTAGTTTCTTCGATCTGAGCAAGACCACAAACTTGAAGTATCATCAGTGTCTTTGCCAGTAAAGGCAGAGATACGGCTCTAGTTTCAAAAGCTATTTCAACACTGGTCAGAGGCCATAATAATATCCTTAACGGAATGAGCGAGTCTGGGAATAATCCAACAGCACTGCAGACAGCATTGAGTTTTCCTGCACTGACAAAGATCAAAGAATCAAATTCTTGTCAAGGGATGAGAGGGAAGCATTGGCACATCTTTTAGCACCCACAGCTTGATACTTTCTTTCCTCAACAAAATGCTGAGAAAAACCACTTCTCTATAAAAATGTCAATATCAAACTATACATCAGAATAGTATTTCCCCTCAGCCTTTCATAAAGTTTGATTAAACATTTATACTAAGCATTGTCATTGGTTTTGCATACATTTTCAGTTTTATCTCCTTCATGGAAATGTTAGCACAGCAGCCACCGAGTATTTCACTTCATTTCAGCTACAGGTGTTAAAATAAAATTTCTATTTGATAAGCAGGTCAAGAGTCCCAGTAATGCTACATCTATTGCTTTCCGAGGAGGAAATTGCTGTTTAATATTTTTATTATGGTAATAGACAGAGGTTCCAATCTGATCAAGATTTTGTGGAATTAACGAGGCACTGGGCTTATAATACTTAGAAGTGCAAGTTGCGATAAGATTCAATAAACACACTGTAATGTGACAAGTAAAATAGGTGACAGAAGAGGTGGGTTAATAGTGACACCAATGAATAGTATTATTTACAAAAAAATCCATTACCAGACAGAAAAGCAAAAGTAATGCACAACTATGTAAAGAACTATCCTTCTGTAGAAGAAAAAGGGGTAGGGTAGGGCTTTGAACTGCTCAGTGTTATTTCTACATAAGTAGTAGAAACAGTACTTTCAGAGAACCTAGAAAATCCAAGAAGGATCAATGGTTTGTCACTGGATGCAGCACAGACTAAGGCAGTAACAAGGCAAGAAGAGGAGAAGGCAGCACGAACAAGCTCCTCTTTGCCTGCTCTGCCCATCCTGGCAGGCTGCACACACCTCGTTCATATGGCATTCACACGGGTGACAGCACAACTCAACAGCAGCTCCCAGGATTAACAGCTAGGGTGTTTGCAGGCATGGTTGGAGATAGGAGCAATGCACAGGTGCGCCAGAAGGTCTTCAGAAGTCATATGAGCTTTTTCACACTTCTGCTCTGATTTATACATGAAAGACAGGCAGGGTCATGTCCCTGGCAGCATGGCTGGTCCAAGCCTGTTGTCCCCTCAGCTGCAAGCAAGACCCCCTCAGAGCCAGGACATCCATGGATCCAGCATTTTAGAAATAGCAATGTTAAAAATAATAATAAAAGGAAAAATTAAGAAATGTTTTTTGATGACAGTAGTTCTTAATAAATGTGGTAAAACACACCCCTTTTTTACTTTTCTTTAATGATCTCAAGAAACAGGTCAGTAGGAAGAGGGACCAACAAATACAAATTTGCAGCTTCAGTGAGCATTATGATTTCCTGTAACTGTATTAATGTTGCCCTATTAGGGCTCTTATCATCACCACCTTCTCTTGAAAAGTATATATTCATTTAAGTACACAAAGATAGAGAAAGATTATGAGCAGCACACATAACACACAATTTTGCATAACACACTGGTAAGTCAGGCTTACGGATGGCAAGATGAACTCAACCATCATATGTACAAGTGTATGAAAAGGAAATGGTCACAAAACAGCTGTGCAGGCTCGAAACCCAATTATTATCGACCTGAGCATACCATAAAGCTGTGCCAGGTTCTCAAGCCTACAGGTCCAAATCAGTCAAATATTTGACACCGAGTTTTTTCTCTGAAACACTGAGGCAAGAGGACCAGACATGCTGCAAGCCACAGGTCTTAAAAGCGCTTCTCTTTTATTATTATTAACATTGTTAATTTTAATGCTATATAGGCACATATTTTCATAAAGTAGTTTTGAGGCAAAAAATATTTCTAAGCTGCTAAAGCACAACCCTATAAGATGCTGACCTTGGCCAATGGCTTTCACAAGCTGGTTTTTATATGGATAAACTGTATTAAATGCAGGTTTTGTAGGCACTGCCTGATTATCACTTCCCCTGAGCACAAGGCAAACTGTCTACCTCTAGAAGGTGAGGGGGTTTTTTTTGTTTTAATTAGTTTAGACCCCAAAGCAGAACCAGGTTGTATCTCCTAGATAAGACACCCCTGCACAACAGTGCCCTAAGTCAGAGCACCCATCCTTCCTCCTGTCAGCAGAGCTCTGGGGCTGTGTCAGGAGGCAGCAAAGCCCGATACGGGATTTGTAGTGTGAAACAGCTGGTATTGAGGACATGACACCCACAGTACACATATAGTGTGTGGGAAGGTGACTATTTCTAAATAACTCCATGGACTGAATACATACTGGTGGTTGGAGCACTTCGTCTGGTTTAGTTTCATCCTGGAGAGAGCGGTCCAATATTGTTCTATAAACCAAAATGGAAATACTGATTTCAAAAGTGTATCCATAATTCAAGCTTAAACACTATCATAAACAAATGCTAAATATGGAGTTCACCATTAGGGGATCAACACAGGTCCTATGATCAAAAGGCTTATCTCCTGCTCTTTACAACTATCTTACTTTTTGATGTGTAAAGCATTAGGTAATTTAATGAGAGAACAGAAGAACCTATCTACTGTTCAAACCAGTAGATGTTCAGGCATATCTGCATTCCAAATCAAGGCAAAAGCCATGAAACAAATATCCTTGTTCATATGAGTTTATAACTTTCTTCAAATACGCCAGAGCTGACGGCTTAAATTGCTTCCCAAGTCTAAGGAGAAGGGCACACGTGTGTTTGGGAATGGAGCAATGGCATGCAGATCAGAACTCCGCAAGAAGCAATACTGTTTCTCAACTCTGTGATACATGTCACCTCCCTCTTGAGTCACCCTGTATTTAAGTTCATACGAATTTGCATGTGTTGATGTCTATATGGTACAATCTATATGCCACCTGCTCTGTGACTACACATGCACAAAAAGACATGGGGACAGATTCCCAAGTATGAATCGTCTTTTCACACCAACCAAGATAGCAAAAAGAGGTTTTTATCCTGCCAAACTTCACCACCCAAAACCCTCTTCCTGGAGATTTCCTGCTAGCACACATCTGCCAGTGCCAACCCTTGGTCTCAATGTTTTTCTGCCCTGTGTTGGGAGTGACATGTTTGGAGTGGACAAAAAACATATTCGTCCTCCCCCCATGACAGAAATTTGCTACTGAAAGATCCTACTCCTGTGACCTAGAGCTATTTGAAGAGCTGAAGTTGCAACAAATCCCCACTGTGTAAAACCTGGCTCTTGCCAGAGAAAACCTGTACTTGCAGCACTATTCCCCATTCAAAAGTGGTAATTTTAGCCATTGCGGATACCGGTTGATGTGCTGTCTGGCTCCGAGGGGCAACACTTCCAACCTGAAATGCTTTCTACCATCCCGAAGGTTTCAAAGAGAGGCAGGGAAATTGAGATTGGACACAGCTGTGCCAATTAAAATAAAGCAGATAAAGTTTTGAGGGCAAAATGAAATGCTTTGTCCTCTCCCAGGTCCTCGGGCTGCAGTCTACCTCCTGCAGTACAGAGAGTATAAAAGGCTTCAGCTTTCTTGTTGTATATAAAATGCCACCAAACATCTTGAAAAACTGTGAAAAAATGCACAATTCAATACTGCTACTTGAACACCATCAACAAAGTACTATTTTTGAGAGCATGTGTGTCATGATGTAATTCTCCTATGCTATGCTGAATTTTAATACTGTTCTGCACAGACTGAAATTTCTTGGAGTCTGAGAAAGTAAAGACAGCATTTTCACTGAACCAGCTCAGAGAATTTTCCTTGTGACTCATGTGGGACATCTGGGCTACAATATTTATATATAAACCTGGTAGCTTTTAGCTTTACCCTGCTACAACAACTGACCAGGAGAGAGGGGTATTGAAAAAGCCTAACTTTTCCCAAGTCCAGCTATATTGCAAGATACCAGAAAAACGGCCATGTGGATACCTTTAATGTAACCGAGAACAGTGGAAAGTTATGATTAATATTCTCCTAAGGACAGTGGTGCAGAAGTGGTCTATTTGATGTAATTAACAGGCCTCAGCCAAAGGAGCACACGGACAAGTATCTGTGATCTGGTATGTTCATACACTGTGCAGCCTAGTGCGCAGCAGAGACTGACCACGAAAAAGAGCCTTCATTCAGAACACTTCTAGAACTGAGCTGTGTGAAAGCTTGGATCTTATCTTTGCGGATTGTGGTTGTAAAGAAGGAAATGCACATCCCATCGTCCACGTGTCAAAATCCATAGCTTGCAAGCAACACTACCTATAGAGGTCTCAGACATTATTCGCCCTGACAAATTAAAATGTTATAACCAAGATCAGAGTAATATGTATCAGCTTAACAGCATCTGACTATAAAGCTGTCCTCCACAATTCTTTCCTCAGTACTGTAACTTGTCAGTCAGAATAGGTGTCCCACACAGCCAGTATCACTGCCCCACCACTGGAGAGCATGACAATGAGTCTGACGGCACAAAGCCACCACTTCAGTAATTATCGTATCATTTCCGAGCAATTAAGGCCTTTGCAGCACCCTGCCTCCCTAAGCCCATCATTATGGAGGTACAGCGTGAGCGTACCATGCTAATCCTGGAACCCAAATATGGGAGATTCATGCAGAAAACACAGAAACACATGGTTATAATTGCTAAGCATGAAAATAAAGACAATCTGATTGACAAGCAAAGTCATCCTTGTTTTCTGTACCACCTTTAGAAAATTCTGGGGTTTTTTTCGTTTATTGTCTGTTTGCTGGTTGTTTGGGGTTTTTTTGATGCTTTATTTTGGGGTTTTGTTTTTTTTCTTCCATCAAATCACCATTTACTGAGACAAAGGCAAAACAGAACAGAACTTGCGTATAACTGAGTGATATAGAGATTTTCTGTTCATGAATTGGCCAGGCATAAACCAGACTAAAAAATAAGCTGGACAACTAATTTATCTGAGACAATAAATCTTGAAGAGGTTATAAGATTGCAAGTGAAATCTGTACGAAACAATGAAAATATGGGCCATCATTGGCAGAGTCAGACAGACCACAACATGAAAGACTAAATATGTGATAGGATATGGATACTGTATTAATTTGATACAGTATCATATTGCAGAGTCATTATTTAGTTACTCAGATATTTGTAGCGCAGGTAGACTGTGCTTCTAATTACAGCCTTTGCCAAGAATCGTGCATGAAAGGTATGATTCCTGGAGCATCCCATTCCTTTGATGTTTAGGGCTCAATGTCGATCAGCATGCCTGCTCTGACAGAGCTTCTCTAACCAGCAATCAAGGGAGGACTAGCCATGACAGACAGCAGATGACAAACTTTAATTATCACATGTAGGAACACAAACAGTTTTAAACAATGCACCCGTTAAGTCTGGGATAGCCACCTTTCTTCTGGGAACGGGAAGTCAGCAAAAATTTGAAGGAGTAGAGATTTGTCCTAAGCAGAACCATACCTGTATATGTACCAAATCCTGGAAAAAAAATGTAAGTTTAAAAAACTATTTAAAAAAAATAATAATAAAAAAATTGCACAGCAGGAGAGACTTGAAAAAAGGATGGACATGACAAAGATTTGACACAAAACAGCCAAGGTAAAAGTAGTCAGCTACAGGAAAGAAAACAGCAATGTGCTGAAACCAGACTTTAAAAAATAAAGTTCTGGGGAGATCTGAAAAGATCCTGGCCCAGTTTCTAAAGAACCCTTCAGAGAGGTGAAGATGGAACAAACAACTAGTACTTTCTAAAATGAGAAGTGCTGAACCCTTTGCAAGGAACACATCTGTTTGCTTTCCTCACTGTGTGATCCTAAAGAGATGCCCTGTCAGCACACTCTTTTCTAGATCCTCTCCTTGAGCTACTTTTGAGTTTGGAGAAGCAAGCAATGGTCACAGGGCGTCACTGATGAGGCCACAGGTTCTCAGCTCCCCAAAGAGGGCTCAAAACAGGGGAACTAACAAAGCAGGTTACTGCCGTTTACTAGCTTGATGTTCATCAGACCAACAACTCTCTCTGCACGTGCTACCTTGCATTTGGTGCAGGCTAAATATTTGCCTTCGCTTAGCCCACAATGAGATGTGTTTACACCAAGTACAGCTGCCCTGTACTGGCTACAGGCTAAGCACACGTGTTGCACTTCACAGGTTACCGCAGACCAGCTGAGCCACAATCACCTCAGCCACAACCTGACCCCTGACTCTTGCCTGGAAATCTACAGCCAGAGACACCTTGTGTGTGTTCAATCTCAGGAAGTCCAGAAATCCCTAATCAAGTTCAATGGGATCTACATGCAGAAGCTGAACGATCAGCCCAGGCTGTGACAACTGTTACCTTCCTACTTGCTGCGTTTCATCACCGAGTGTGATAATGGGGAATGTTTTGTAAAGGAAATACCTAACCATTTATCCTAACAGCACATGGATCAGCTTTCTACTATCAATCTTTAATTCTTCATCATGCTTTGCAACCTTATACAAAAACATAACTTTCCCATTAGAAGATTTAAAAAAAAAAATAATCATTTAAGTGTAAACAAGGCATTCATCGCATCAAATCTAAAAAAAATAAAGCTACGTTACACATAGTTATTTCAGACAGTAGAAAACAAATGAAAAACCCATCCACAAACCCAGATTAACACCCCAACAACTTATGCCGCACATCAATTTACAATTTGAAGGAAAGGTCAGCTTAGTAGCACACAGCTGTACAGTCTAATCCATAAACCTTAATTTAAAATCCTGAACTCCCCCATTCAGTGCAACGAGACAGTCACGCCCCAACCAGATGCATAAATGCCTTCACATTGGGTAGGAGCTTCCAAAGCTAAACAGTATCAAAAGTGGAAAAGGCAAAATCAGCTTAAAATTCATACCGTCATTTTGTCAGTGAATTATCTCACTTTCCTAAGAAATATTTGAAGCCCATGGAACATATTGAAGTTTTCTGCAAATAAACTTTAGTTTCCTCCAGGTTAAGTGGTAACTGAGCAAACAATCTGGAATTTTAAATTTAAGTAGAAGGAAGGTACTCTCTTGTTGGATCTAGCCCAAAAATACATTGCATGTTTAAAGTTGAGCATGTATTTAAATACCATACTCCACCTCCACAGAACTAGTTTATTCTACCAGTTCTCATAATTATTTGGTGCTCCTTTCAAAAAATCAAGTTTTACAAATATCAAAAGGAAACCTTAGTGTTCTATGAGTCCAGTCCTTCCCTCTCCCTTTGTTAGTCATTAACATAAGCATTTCAGCCTGTATTACTGTAATATATAGGGGAAAATTAAAATCCCCTTTGTTAGGGCTGTAGGTCTGATTGTATCTATGTCAAATTTTTCTCCTACCTCTCTTTACAAACCTGATTTCAGTTATTTGATAGCAAACATACATCCAAACACCCTGAATTAGTAGGTTTCTGGATTCTGTTGTTACAGTTTTAAATTATTATCTTTTGGTCAAACACCCTGACTGACAGTTTACCCATAGCCTTTCTGTACAATGGAGCCAACGCATCAGTTATTTGTTGTTCTGGGATAACGCAAACAGGAAATAAAGCAGTTTACATATTCATGCTGCTATTGGGATTTTTGTTGTTGTTTCTTTGATTTTTATAACGTTACTGCTTGAAAATAGGAATGTATTGATTCACAACAATCCAGGCAATATGTGATATCCAGCCTAGGAAACAGTGAAGTGCTGTGGGCTGCTGCTCAGAAGTCAGAGTGATTAAGAGGCTATTCCTGGATAGATTTCTACTATTACATGTACTGCTTTAACCAAGACCAAATAAGAAGTCATCCATAAATAGTTTTTGACATAACTTACTCATAGCTTACTCTGTGGAAACACTGTGAAATGATGCAAATTGCCATTGGGATAATATGAAATTAAATCAGACTATATAAGAAACCTGCTTGTGGTGTGTATGTGCATGGGGAGAGTAGATGCATGCCTGTGTACAAATTACTCCCAGCAAGCCACTTTCAGCTCAAACCAATACTGAACTAAGTATTCTCAAGCTACGTATTCACATCCATATATAGGTTTTCTAGCCACAGCATTATGTAGTAAATAATAAAGAAGGCTAGCACTAAACTGGAAAAGCTTATTAAAGGTCTGCTATTAGTGAAAACTGCTGTTGTACAAAAATTAAGTTCTCATAATGTAAATTAACAACTAAGGCTGCCAAAATCACAAGCTGTTATCAGAGGCAAGGTAATTGCTCTGACTGAGATCTATCCAAGATAAAAACTTCAGCATTTCGGTGTCTCTGAAAACTGTTCAAGCTCCCATTATAGTCACTAGTCAAGGCAACGTACTTCAGTGTCTACTTCAGGGAAAGCTGTATCGCTCTTTAAGAGCTTGTAGGCTGTCTTGACTTAGAGCTCAATGCAGTTCCCTAAAACATTGGTACTTCACGTCATTTAAAGTGCCCAAGGGAAGGCAGATACCAGATGGGGCTGATGGAAGACTCATGTGCCTCTGGAGTAACAGCTGGAGGCCATGAGGTATGCCCAAAGTTATCTCAGCCAGCACTAGCTGCCTATTCAGGAAATGGAATAATTTCCTAGATCCCCACTGATTATAACAGGGGTTAGACACCTAATTCACACGCAAGAGCTAACAATAAATGCTTAAATTCAAGCACCAGTCTCAAACCGCAATCAACCCTGATATACACAAATTTGAGCCCTCATCTTCTGCTTAACACGTAAGGAAAAGGGAAAGGAGGAGTGGTTGTCTGGTGCTTAAAACCAAGCAATAATCTCACTCCAGAAGCTCAAACCCCTTCTCCCAACCTTTCCTTCTGGCCAGCATCCAAAGATGTGCACCAGCTGCTAAGTACTAGAATAATGACAAGTTGCATTCAAATTCGATGGAAATGCAAGGTACTTCACATGCAAACAAAAAAAACAAATCCCTAACCAACATATATTTAAATAACAAAGGGTTAGCCAGTAGATGGGCAAAATACAATTTTTCAACTTGTAGAGTTGGAAGGTTTGAAGAAGGGAGCAGAAAAACACTTCTGCAGCATATTTACCATGCATTGTTCATAAGCATGCCTAGAAGCTTTACACTTCATAATCCAGTTGAAAAATGCTGATAAATCTTAATTAAAAATAGCCTAGGGTATAATGATTCTAGAGCTCAGTGTAGTTCAAGGTTTACTTCCAAGAGATTATTTCAGCACCCCTCGAACAAAGTTTGTGTAGCCTCACTGTAGAAAAACACAATCTTGCCCTTTAAAAGCCCTCATTGCAAACCTGAATTCAGGTCAGAAAATATAGCTACAACCTACCACTGACATTGTAGTCTTCTATTTAGTTCTTATCTAATTACCATGTTAAATTTTATTATTAACATTATTTGTAGTTTCATTTAGATAACTGATTTGTGGCTATATCTTGTCTCTCAATACTAATGAGATAGAGGATTTTGAATTACATTCCAATAAGCTTTATTTCTCTGTCTTGCACATAATTTTTACCTCTACTTCCTCTAAATTATTTTTAGCAGCTTTGGAGGAAGATGAACCAGAAATCTGCCTGATTTCTGTAGTTCATGGAATACAGGCAGTGACTGCCAATGCTTGCATCCCTCCAGGAACAGCCACTGAATCCCTTCTGTGGCTTTTACTGAGGGATCTGAACAACAACAGAATATGTATTTGAAGAGTGAGATAGCTAAGGAGGAAAAGAAAGCCCAGGCTGCAGCTCAGTAAGGCAGCTGCCTCTGGAGATGTCACTACTCTCTGCTCCAAACCCTCCAGGTACCCAAAGGTATCGGTAATACAGTCTGGCTTACCTTTGCAACTATATTGTTTGTTTCAGTGTAATCACTATGGAGAGACGCTTACCAACCCTGGTTGTGTAGTCTTATGCCAAGAGGGAAAGAGTTGTTTAAAACTTATGGATGCTGAAGAGACTGTACAGTAGCTGAGAACACCCTTGCATAGGTAACTGATGAAACAAACTTGGACTCTTCCTATAAAGGAAGTAAATTAAGGTTCAGTGATCAGTCAGCTGTAATTACAGGGTCAACTATTGTTTGAGACCCATTAGAAGACACTGAGACACCTGTAAGGAGCATGCACAATGCTTAAGTAACATAGTACCGCCTATTGAATGAATATGTATGATTTTTCCAAGAAATGTCATGCATAAACGTTAAGTGTGGACTATGTAATTTTGTTTGAATGAAACATACGGCACGCACGTTAGGTGGAACGATCCCCTGTGCATCTAGTGCTGCAATGAAGGAATGCCTGCTTCTTAATGCTACGTTGGTGTTAAGGAGTTTTCCTATTCCCAATTTCACTGACATCTTGTCCAAGAGTCCTTCAGACTAGCAGGGCCATGGGACCACACTGTCCTACACTCACACGTGTCTTATCACATACACTGCAGGAAATTCAAGTCAATCAGAGGGATGCTACTGTCTCCCTAGCTCTCTCCTGTAGGTTTCTTCTAGAAGAAAGGAGCAAAAAAAAAGCCATATTTATATAACAGCAAACAAATCCCTTTTTCTTATTTGGATAGCAAATGCCTTGAGGAAGTGAAGGTAAATGCAAATGTCATTGAGAAAAAGCCAAAGAGTGGGTTTGCATTTAACAAATACTCCATATTCAAACAATCCTGATCAAAAAGTTCTGAGACAGAATTTAAAACACTAGTTCTAGGAGCACTCTGGAAAACATAAGGTGAGTCACTATCAACGTTACCGACAAAATAATTATGAACTTAACAGTAGCAAAATTGAGGAACAAATTTTAAATGAAAAGAAAATTTAAAAGTCAGCAATCCAGTCACGACCATTACTCATTTCAAGTCCACAAAACAGAGGGACACTTTCATTTTCAAAAAATTATCAAAACCAGAAGTCCTGTGGAACTGGAATCTGTAGTACAAGAGAAATACAGCCCATGCACCTACACTGTCAAACACATTCTTTTCAAAGAGGTCCTTGTGACCTTTCCAGAGAGACCCTAACATCTTGGAGGCCCACAATCTCTGATATTTGACAGGCAGTCATCTCCACCCCATCAAACTCCATTCCTGTGCAGCTATGAAAGAAATTTCTCAGGAAAAAGAAAAAAAATAACTAGTTTCTGCATTTAAGAGAGTATTAATGCTGCCCAAATAAGAAGCAAAGGTGAAAGTGCTAAGGCTCTGACTAAACTGGTTGTAAGCACCCTCTTGTTACCACCTTTGACACCAGGAGGACCACTGAGTCATTAACATGCAGCTTTAATGGCAGAACATACTCACAGTTCTCATTCATCAAGTATCTTTGGAAAGACCCCTTACGGCATCTCTTTTAAACTGCTAGGGCAAGGGTACAAGAGCACTAGGCAGCTGTCCTTGACTCTGTGTCAGGCTAAGAAAGAGCCTGGAGCTTAAGAAGAAAGCCATTGCCCTTAATTTCAATTTGGTCTTGTCAGTACATACTATAGATTAAATGGCAAAGGTCCATGCTCGCAATACTAAATTTAAGCTTTGAAACCATCTGATGAGGAAAATTCAACTGAAATTCTCACGTTTCTGTAGCTTTTAAAATAAATTAAAAAAAAAAAAACAAACACCAGAGAACAACAAACAAAGCTACGTTACAAATACAATCATTTTAATCAGTATCTCTCATGTGCAAGTATTATGGTATTTTGTGAACCCATGCTATTTTTTCTGACCCTGTCCATTAACAGAACCACCAGATGAGACAATTTGCTCTATACAGGCAGTTGCAAATATGATTTTCCATTACTTATGACAACAACATCAGCTTGCTGACTTAATACTTTTAATATCATTTTTTCCCCCTACTTTTCAGGTCATTAAAAACATACATAAAGAAAAAAAATCCACTGCACAAAACTAAGACCAGCCATTTCTGACAAGGCCAAAAGTTTATCAACCTCAGCACCCTGACTCCAGCAGTACTCACAGTTTAGGGAGCTAAATAGCAGCAGAACATCTGCTGAATGATTGTTTCCTTGGGAGCCCTATACAGCTTCAAATAATTCGTAGCTTAGGGATTTTTTTGAGCCAAAGACTGTATTGAGATCCTCCATTCCTACTAAATTGCTTTGGTCCCTTTCAAATCCTTCATAGTTTTGGCCTTTAATATATCCTCTGGCAACAAATTCTACGCTGTATTACGCAGGGCAGGCTTGCTTTTCATTTGCTTGAAATTTTACTGCTGTGTAGTTTCCATGCATCTCCCTGTTCCTTGTAAATAAGCAACAGGTATTTCACAATTTACATCCCCTGAGACACAACATGAGCAGAGACAATACCTAGATCCACTCTACCGTACTGTACACATCGAGTTGGCCAACACAGCCCTCTCTTGGGAGCCACAAAACAGAAGCAATGCATGCTTTCTCAGTGGCATTTGTAGTTCTTGCTGATGGCAAGACGATGGCCAGACCCAGGGGGCCCACTGACATCACAGCACAGCTCCTCATCCCTAACTCTTCCAATCGCCTCTTTTTTAATTTCTAGCTAGTTTAGCCTGCACTTTAACCTCAGACACTCCTTTTCCATTTCCAGTTCTCCAAATGCAAAGAAGTCCTCTACACCCTCATAACAATAAGCACGTTCTTTTCTGCTGCCCAGGCACAAATAATGGGATGCAGGTGAGTGAGGACCAAAAGAGAGCGTTCTTGGTTTCTGTCTCCTGGCCACAAACAGAAGCAGTTACAGAGGGGTCTCACTCAGTAAACACTGCCCTGGCATGGAAACCACGGCACGATGCGGAAACTTCACATTGTTTTCTGAACACTAACCAGGTTCAGTTGGGTTCAGAAGCAACAGTGGAAATGGCCAGTCTGATGAAACTGAAATTTTGAGAATTCCTTTTCAGGATTTCAGTTAAAGAAGTAGAACAAAAAAATTGATGTTTTGAGTTCTGTAATTTTTTCATTCTAAAAAGC
Source organism: Ibycter americanus (assembly GCA_035590275.1). Taxonomy (NCBI): domain Eukaryota; kingdom Metazoa; phylum Chordata; class Aves; order Falconiformes; family Falconidae; genus Ibycter; species Ibycter americanus. The sequence goes on along the minus strand of JAVJGI010000060.1, from coordinate 60,604,858 downwards.
CATGCTTCATTCAAAGACAAATCATTTAGCATGTTATTTCTTATTACATGGAACAATTAGAGGAGTCAAAAGGAGAATACAATGTTTTGATTTCCTTAAAATAGTACTTCAATGAAGCTGAAATAATGTTTTCTGAAAAATCAGTTTTATGGACAAATTAATGTTTCTTTTCATCCTCATTCAAAAGAGGAAAATTCAGTGTTGGCATTTCATTGGAAACAGGCATGCCAGGTTTCAGCCAGCTGTAATATTGTAAGTAAGTGACTGTGAAAACAGATTCCAGAGGTTCATAATCAGATTTGAGCTACTGTTAAAATTTACACCCACACCCCAAAAAAAACCCCACTAACAAAATGGCAAAAAGATATTCGACTTGACAGAAATTTCAAAAAGCACTTCAGTCAGAGAACAGCTATGCTCTAGCTTCTCAGCGATGCTCCTATGGGAGCATAACACAGGCAAAACAACTCACTTTTCATAGACTTGCTCTGAAAAATGGCAGAGTTGCTTTTGCTATAAGTTTCACATGATCCTCTTTCTCTGAAAGATCTTTTGCGACATATGAGGCATAGAAGATTTCTACCTAAAAGTCTAATATTCAGGAGAGTTTCAAGCAACTTAAAACATGATAATGCAATGTAACTACCTTCTCATAGAAAAGATTAAAAAGTAGGTGTTCCCATTCATGATGCCTAAAATGATTTACATCTGTACTACATATCAGCAGCTAATTCACACAAACGTGATTTAAATCTTTTTAGGAAAGACGCATGCATATCTTACTGTACTCTAAACACTGTGTTCAAGCATTCATTCTGTGGTTTTGATTTTACAAGGTCTGAGTCCTTTTTATCACAGCGTAAGTGACAATTGTGACACTGCACCCACAGCCACCAAAAATCAGTTTATGGTTGGTTGTTTTGTAGTTTTTTTTTTAATCAGTTCAGCAGTCACTACCACCTTTCTTCAGTGTTGAAATTGTTTGAGTGATTTTTGTTGTTTGAAGAAGATTAAATCTTCTGTTGGCTAGAGCCATGAAATTGTCTGTGAAGTACCTGTCTCATCAGCTACTAGTATGTTCAAAGATTATCTGATGAGCTGTGGTGGTTGAATGACCAGAATCACACAAACTCTGGTTTATCATCAGAAAGCAATGGTGGGTGGGTTGGAGGGAGGAAGAAAAAGAGAGAGAAGTTTTCTTGCATACAGCTCTTCACCTAGGGACCAGAGACACTCAAAAATCAGACATTAAATTGTGAAATCGAAGTCATAATAACAAGTCCTGCTTGGAAATTCTCTACCAAATCAGTCCGGTTTAGTGTATAATGCAAAATATAACAACACATATTAGCCTTAAATCACGTAAGAAAAGGGCAAAATTTATGTGAGAAGTTTGTGTTACGCCCAGAAACTACTTCTGGAGCCTAAACGAAAGCTGTGCCATGGGATCTCCACCAAAAATGAGAGATAAGAGAACACAGAGCGGGACCATTTCTCTCTAGCACTGCTCCCCGCAACCCAGGCATGCATGAGGTGAAATCCATCTTGGATCACCCACAGAGCCACTTCCAAGGGAGCCACAGCATCTCTGGCTTTTACTCCCAGACACAACAGCCTGATGCAGCTCAGCCAATATTGGGGGGTGGTCACTTGAGTTATCCCCTCTGAGTGGGATAGACCTGGCCAGGAAGCCATAGGGCTGGACAGTGCCCAAATTGCTGCATCGGGACTGCACCAGCACGGAAGCAGCTGAGTTAATTCCACCAACAGCCTCTGTCCCCTGATGAGCACCAACATGTGCAAAAAGAAGCCTGGATTCTGCCGACGGGTGACTTTCATTTCACTGCAACACTGACGTACTAAACTGAAATAGCAATACAGATGGTCCCCCTGGACCGATCCACCTGATGGCTTAGGGACCTGCAGAAGCAAACCTCAGTTTCACTCAGGGGCCTCAGATCTGCAATGCTCCAAAGCCACTTTTATCTCAGTCACTCCTGCACTTTCATGGGCAATCGAGGAGAGGAAAGAGAACACTAAGAAAGATTTAAACAAAGAATACCTGCTAGGAAGAAGAAATGAGACCATCTTTAAACTTTTTGTCTCTTAGCTTGAGGGCAAGACTTCTGACCAGAATTTTTCCATTTTCTTTCTTCCTTCCTACATATATGTTCTCTACACTTAGAGAAAACAAGCAGATACATCCTCAACCATCCAGCAATCATATACTGTCGCAGAATTTTCAAGAACCTGAAGTTTCTTCCTTCAAATTCAGTAGGAGTGAGAAGAGGGGAAAAACCCCATAACACGGCCAAGCTTGACCTCAAACATAATTCGTGTTCAGAATAACAAACTTTATACAAGCAGAACAGGTTTTAACAGTGATAAAAGGCATAAAAATAAGCACATTTTTCACACCGTTATGTGTATGGGTATTAAATGATAATGAAAAGCTATTTGGAGTGGCAATTCTGCCATACTCTAACAGAATAGAAGGAAACTCCCTGCTAAGACAGGCAATTTTACAACACGCAAAGTCTACCTGCTGTTCTTTCAGTGCTGCTTTATCTTTAGGAAGAATAAAGCTTACTAGAAAGCTTAGTAAAAACATCAATTATCACACAGGAGATACTCCAGAGTGAAATCCAGGCAGATGGCCTTATGAAATTTCTGATCACATCTGCATCACATTTGGAACTCAGCGCATAGGGTTACATGGGAAACTAGATTAAAAGCACCACCTACAATGCGAGGCAGAGCTTTTTATGACTAGCGTGATACAGTTAGCTTGCACCCAGCTGCTTAGAGCCCTGTACTATTCACTTCTGTGCTCACGATCCCACCTGTCCTGCAGCCCCAGAGAGTCTTAACAAGAAGTGGAGTGTGACCCTCCTCTTCCAGATGCTCCTTGTTGTCAGAGTGACACCTCATGCAAGTCTGAGCAGCCTCTTGAGAGCTTGGGCTGGCCCAGGGATTTACAGCTGAAAGTTATCAGACAACATGTCTTGTTAAAAGTACATGACAAGAGCATTTGGCTAAGCCACATTTGCTGCCTTCATAAACTCACCCCCAATCTGGATCTCTAAGATTGTATTACCAACCAGTTCTCCACACACACAATTTACTCACTGCAGGACGAAAGCCATCTCAAGTGTTTCAGGACCAACGCAAAACCGATGCTAGGAAGTCTAGTCAAATAAATGGAGCTGGGAGTGAGACAACATAATTTGAGTGACACGAACTACTATTTTATTTCTAATGTCAAACTGCTACCCGTAATTATGAAAATACAAATAGCCTAAAAACACCCCTAAACTTCCATTTGAAAAGGAAATTTCTAGTTCTCATAGTTTAAGAAACAAAAATACAAAGGCAAAAGTTGAATATATTCTAAAGGCACAAACCTAAAAGCCAACAAAACAAAACAATAAAAAAAAAAAAGACACACACACCCCCCAAACCTTCAAGCTTGCTATTCTTTCCGCAGCTTGGAATTTTTTTACTCAGCCATGTGATTTCTGCAATGTTTACTGATTTCTGCTTTTCTTTTGCCACCACACTCCCCAGACCTGGTCAGTCCTCCTCACTGGCCCTACAAAGGTTTTCTGTTTAGAAAAAAACAAATGAAAAGCAACTTACTTAGCCTAGCATCTTATTTTTCCACATTCAACAAAAGGAGACCTTCAATTGACTGTACCCTTTGAAAGACAGGAGCCCGGGTAACACACAGTTCATGTAGTCAGTGCTCACATCACCACCCCTAACAGGCAGCCGATCATCTTAAGAGACCACTTTGAAGTGTCCTTAAGGTTTCCAGATGGTTATGTTTGACCTGCAGTTTAAAAACCACGTCTATTAAGCAACCAATTTCTGCTAGTTCATTTCATACTCATTTAAGACATTTCAGCGCTATTCCCTTCCTCTCAGGCATACATGTTATGCCACACACATACACTTATTAGCAGGATGCTATTTTCTGGCTTACTACCTTAAAGGGAGATACAAAGGGCCAAGGTTTTCACTATAATTCAGTTCAAAACTTCAACCTGTCAAGTTTCAGAGTACTACTGCAGCACCTCGAAGGTGCACTGGCACAGCGTCTGCAGTCATCTTTGACAATATAAAGAAGCAAAATGTTACCTTAAAGGGGCAGCATTTTCACTTTCAGCTTAAATGACATTTTCATCTTAATTGTTATGCAGAAATTTGTAGACGGAAGTTTCCAGGTTATATAATCTCAAAACTGTCTCTTTTTTTCTCAATAAACATTTGCATTGTGATGAAAATTCTCTATTCCTGAAGCTTTGTATTATCCTGCAACCCGAAGAACCTGACTGTGCAAACGGGTTGGAAGCGAGTATGATCTTTCGTACAGCTGCACAGCCGTTGTTTATTAACCTCTTACAATGAGTTTTACTGTTCTAACTCACACTTTAATGGTTTTTCAAATAGAAATGTGGCACAAAATACACTCAAACACTGTAGAAAAACACACTCTATTATGAAATCTATTTGAAAATATGTTGTGCATTTTCAGCTGTTTTGCAGTCCACAGTATTTCAGATTTATGAGCCTCTTCTTGCACATCAAAATATTAGTGTCACATGAAGTTGGATAAATACTATCTGTATTTACAGAAAGGGGGGGGGGAGGTCCACAGCACTAAGAGCAGCAGACTTCCAGTAACAAACCATACAAACCATCTCTGCCAGCACTAGCTAGAGATTAAAATAAGACAGAAAAGGTGTTGCAATAGCCCACCACAGAGCATATAGGTATTTTCAGTGATTCTTCAGGGGGAAGAAAAGAAAAAGAAAAAAATTAAAACCAGGGTGGGATGTGGAAGGACAGTGGGAGCTGGCATTAAGAAAACTCTCCAGGCAGCTTTACCTCTGCCTATCACAAAACTCACTCTCCCCATACCAGCTTGAGTGCTTGCTGTGCAGTAGCAGACACACAAAACTAGAGCTCCGGGGCCAGAGCAGAGCTGGTCACAGTCCTCGTGTGGGCTAGCATAAGCACGTCTGCACATAAAATGGCATTAAATTACAGCAGCAAGAGCAACTTCCAGTTCATAAAAACAGAACACAAGAGTGCATTACTTATTAGATAGTTATAACGAAGCAGAGAAACCTTTCCACCTCTGACCAGAGAGCCTTGCTTACCTCCAGCAGATCCCAGGCTCTCGCAGTCCCAGCTGCCCATCTTCAAGAGGCAAACCACAGACAACGTGAAGGTAGACATTGTGCACAGACTCCTGCCCCTACTTAACACACTGGCTTTTCTTAAAAAGTGCCCTTCCTCTACCACAATCGCAGTAACTTAGGCACGCCTCACAGCCTCCAGCTAAGAGCACCCTGGTTGCCAAGCTCCTCCATTCTTGGTGCTGGGTGACCAAGGCAGGCATCCTGCATCTTGCCTGTAATTGAGAGCACTGAATACCACCAACTCCCAGTCCAGCTGAGGGTGGGGTGGTCCCAGCCAGGCTGGCCACACCAGCAGCAAGCAATTAGCAGCTCATTCCTGCACATGACATGTAAAACAGGGCATTTGTTATGTGCACAAATGCCAGGCTCAGGGTGAGGTGGGGAAGGGAGAGAAGAAATGACAGTGGTAGTTTGGATTAATGAGCCAGCACACATCCTGCAGGCTTAACGGGAAGGACTGGCAGGGTTCAATTAGAGAGAAGTCTGCAGCCTCATTACTACCACCAGTTGTCACTTAGGGCACTGGTACAGACAATCTATGCAGCAAAAGGCAAAGGAAATAATGGATAAATGGAAACAGGAAACTTTCTTACAACACTTTTCATACTGGAGCTCATCATTCTGGCAAGTTTTGTGTTTCAGGAAGAAACAGAGGTGCAGACACCAGTGTTCTGAAAGGGCTGACAGGAGAATAAAAACAGTCAAGCATATTTTCTTCCCTTCCTTGTGCCAAGAACCACCCATTTTTAACCATATACTGACCTACAGGTGTCAGTATTAAACACATCTTCAACAGTTGTCAGAGATTGACAGCTTCTGCATGCAAATGTTAACAGACCAAATGGGCACCCTCCTGCTGAAGGTCAGGCAAGCGGAGCTCTTCTGCCTCTGCAAACCAGTAGGGCCTTCAGCAGCTCCTTGATCAACGTCGTGAAAGTTTCTGATTTAAAACTTTAAGACTAGACAACACATCATGCTTTTCTCCCAACCAAAAGACAATTTAGCCTGGTATCCTGATTCAAACAGTGACCCTCATTCTCATCACGTTTGTCTTGAGGGACTTCTGGAGCATTTTAATAGGGTTTTTTTCCTCTCCAGATTCATCGTCATCTTTCAGTTTTCTTACCTTAATTAGGGACAGATTTAGGTTTTTGTGGGATGAGTCTCTATAGCAGATGCCTGGAGAAGGAATGTAAGAAACAAGGCAATGTACAAAAATTCCTCTTTAGCAGCTCCTGGCAATAGTTTAGTAACCTTCTGAGCTTGAGGCTGCATCCGGGCCATGTTGTTTAATAGTAACCAACGAACCTTTCTGTCAGCATAAGGTATTTGATCAGTTTCTCTGGTGCTAACTAAGCAGTTCTGCCTTCTCTTAATAAGGTAATTTAATTGTTTTTTAAGTATATAGAAAAGAAAGATGACCAGAATGACCGGTTAAGATGCAGGGCTGAGGCTCAGAAAATCCGATCCCCTCTCTTTGTTCTTTTCGATGTAACTTTGAGCAAGTCCACAAGGAGGGGAAAGTTTTCAATAAAAATCAGACATTTGACTCACCTTTGCAAAAGGAAGATTTCCCATTTCATTTTACTGAGATTTAATTCACCTTTAATAAGGACAATAAAGCTTCCCTTTCCACCCTTACTTGAACTGTAAGATTCTAAGAGCAGGGATCATCTTTATTGTGCATTCAGTAACTTGTGCTAGCTTATGGAGGCCCATGTTGGTGGCTACGATTTATAACAGTACTATTGATATTTAAAGCCTTGGAAGAGCCAAAATAAGCAGCCTGCAGCTCTTCAGAAAATATTTTATAGCTCCAAGATGGAAATTTTTTAAGAAGTCCAGGAAGTCAGAGAAACAAATGCCAATAAAAATCCTATGGCGTCTCACTCCCATAGACAAGTGAAATTCCCCAGCTTCAACAGCTAGCGTAAACATAAGGAATGAGGACTGACATTGTCTGTCTAGTTCAGTACGCACAGAAGTTGTCAACTAGAAGCTACCACTTTTCCCCTCCATATCTCTCACCTTGACAGTAAAGTCCCTCCTCCCACCTGCATTTGGTATAACGAGGAAGAGGCTGCAAGATGAGTCTGCTTAGTGAGAAGATCCAACGGACAACTTCTGTTTAGGTTGGTTGGCTTTCCACAGCCTTGGCCCACAGTCACTAGGGATGGAGAAGGAGCACGACTATCCTTTGCTGGCAGCCTGCAGTTTCACTGGGTTAAGCATAGCATGAAACTACAGTCTTCAGCAAACACCTTCATCATCACAGCTGCCAAAAACAGCAGTCCTCCCCTCTCTTCATTCCCCTTGGCCATTAATTTCAATCCCTACATGCTCTTCCCATTTTTAGTCACTTATACAGGCATGCAATGAATCAGGTCAGAGAAATATGGCTTTTTTCCCCAGCTGGATCAGTCAGTTAAGCTGGTTCATGAAGCTGCCACCCAACCACTGGTGCTCGCAAAAGAAGGTGGCTGGTAGGGACAGAAATAAACAGGAAAATGATACAAAATTGGGTGTGGAGGTGTGTGTGTGAGGCAATGCTGTTATCAAATGTGTCCAGACTACATCTCAAGTTTATGCTATTTTGGGCTCATATAAAAAAGGTAAAAGAAGAAACTGCTAATATCAAGTTATCATTTTTAGATCTTCAGAAAGTGCCCAAGTGCTACAGTCTTCTACAAGAAATACATAATTTAACCTCTCTATGCATTTGGGTATGTTGTTTCAACAGTTTATCAGCAATAGAAAACACCTATATATTTTACAATTAAATATGTTACAAAGGATATAAAAGCCCATCTGATTAGTTCACATGAGAACTCATTCATAGCATGCATTAGAAAGATTAAAATGCCTGCTTGAGTTCACACGTTGCTACTTCATCACTTCATTATGTCTTGTGCATTTGTGTGGTGGCTCCTAACCGTGATCCTTTCCCAGATAAAATAGCAATTTCTTCTGTTCACGCAATTCTGTGTTCCTATTTTTCTTATGCTTTTGGTTTCAAGAGCCAGGTGTTGCCATTTCAAGAAAAAGAACCTTGGATAAGATGACAACCTCTCTGCGTACCAGAAAAATACAGGGCCAATGTCAGACCCCACCTTTGCATGTGCTATTCACAGCACTATTTCAGCAGTGGGAGCAGTTAAGTACATTTTAGTTTTCCTAGTCTGCAACGTCCAGCCCCTTGGAAGTCACTACATTTGAGATGTGCTCATTCAAGACGCTTCATCAAATGTGGTGCACAAAGGGCGTGTTCAAATAGGTTTACATGGCCTTCACTTGCATTACCTCTTCAACCCCTCATGACTCTAAGCTGAGCATTCAGAAATGGAGAAACGTGAAGGACAGATACAAATCTTTGAAAAGTTTCATTTCTAGTCAACAAATTAATGGAGATTTAGACCAAACTGTGTGGTGGCTCCTACTCACTACCCTTTCCCAGATACATCATCAGTTTCTGCTAGTCACACAATTCTGTGTTCTAATTCTCTCCTGAAAGATGTTAAAAGTTTATAGGGGGAAAAAAAAAATTAGAAGATCCCAGTTAATGATCAAAAACACTGGTATAATAGGCATTTAGTACACACAGATAATATGCATTTAGCCAAAATACGGAAAACCAGAGATCAGAAGTATATATAAGTCTATGATTTAAGACTTCATTGCGCCTTAAGAAATAGTGCTCAGGACTGATTGATAATCTGGGGGAGTGAGGGGATGCAAAGCATTTTTTCACCCATGTTTCATGCAATTCATCATACAGGTCCTCAGTTCAAGAAACCCAATGTCTCTGAGTCAGAATATCTATCGTTAAGAGATATCAGTGTTTGTTTCAGGAAGCCAGAGTAGTCCCTGAGAAAGCTCGCTGGAGCAAGCTGCTGCTAAACTAACAGTCACATACATTGTAATTTATTGATGAGTAAAAATGTTAATATGTTCTTTTTGAAATTTTTAACTTTATTGTAACAGTAGGTATTATTTTCTGTAATTAACATGAAAGACATTTCCATTTGGCAGGGAATGTAATTTCTTGCCTACCTAATCATAGCTTGTTTGTCCACAGGCATTTAGAGAGTGCCATAAATCCACAACGTTTCTGAAGTTAAACAAATTAGAATTTGACAGGCAGATGTAGACAGTAAATATATTCACTTAGAACTTCAGTGATAATAGATATCTGGATAAAAGAACACTTCAATTATTCCTGCTAAAATTAGAATTAAATTAAATTGAAACATCATCCTATGCCTCTGTCTCTTTCCAATGGTGTAAATTCGATTTAAATAATTTTCATGATTGTTTTCTTATGTCATTCTTACTATAGAAAAATTAAAAAACTCATAAAACCCAAACTGGCTGGAATGAATGGATAACAAAGTCTTTTGATCTGGAGACCGATACCGCCTCCTTTATGTGCAAAAATAAAGCCTTATTTCAACATGAACCTGACATATCACACAGTTCTAACATTTTGTGGTTTAATTCTAGAGGCTTTCTTAAAGTCTGAGAAGAAAAACATTTTCTTCAAATTGAGGAATTTATTGAAAAATACTACCAGAAAAAAAAGAAGAAAAAAACCTAAGGCTAGGCAGGATGGTGAAGAGAGAAGAATGTATTTAACCTCCGTATTTTCATGTCCTGCCATTTAAATTAGGACCATAGTCACGCAAAAACCTAAGTAGTGCATCCTTTTGTCTATGATTGATTATTTCAAAACAGAAATCCTCTGCCATTACCAAAGCCCTAGCTTTTCACTACACGATAAGTAGCCATCCACATACTATTGTCTGCTACGATCTCCTGCCCTATGCACCTGTGCCCTCTCAACTTGTTGCAAACCATCCCGTCAGAGTCTCAGCTCCACTTTTTCACAAAAAGCAATTTCCCACTGTGTTCAACCCCCTTACACAGCCAAAGCCTTGGGCATTGCACTCACCTTCTGGAAAGCCTAGCTGAGTTTCTGCTCCACCAAAGTGGGAGAGGACTATCTCCCCTTACGAACAGCTGCAGACTGGCCCAGCAGTCTTGTAAAGAGGAGGAAAATCTTCCCACCTGAAAGTATCTGCATTAAGCAGGTAATTTTCACAGATCAGGTGGAAGGTATAAAAGGATGTACAACCTCCAAGTTATTCTATGTGAAAGTAAGGAGTGAACAGCTAGAATCATTTTTAATTAGTCCCAGTGAGTCATTTAATTGTTGCTTATTTTGCAGACTGCAAGATGGATAATAGAGTTCCTGCATTACAATCTGGTATAAAAATAAGAAAGTAAACTTATTCAAACACACACAAACCCAGACATATTGCTAGTAAAATTTTTATTGGTGTTATGCAATATATTCCAAATGCATCTCAAATATTCGTTAAGAAAAAAAGATGAATGCAGCAAATAAACATTTTTCCAATTAAGTGAAAGCTCTTTAAAAGTATAGGCTGTATTCATTAAAATTGGATTACATTCTGATGTTAACTAAAAGCGACTTTGTGGGGTTCCACATTTATCTTTTTCAGTAATTTACATATAAAATGCAACCATTTGCAAATCAAAGTATGCTTTTTGTGCTGCCAGTAGTGCAAATGCAAGGTGGACTCTCAGTGCCAGTTCAGCTGTTCTCGTGCCTGCCCCCTGCGCAGGGCTCCGTGCCCTCAGCAGTGCCCGGGGAGAGAGGGCTGCGCTCTGCCCGCAGCGCTGCACCCTCCCGCATCCCACCGGCACGCTTCGCCCTCGCCCTCCCCAGCATCACGCAGGCTTCCTTCCTCGCCTGCAGAGACACCAGCAGCCTGGTGCTCTTCCTCAAATATACATACAAAGAGTTATCACTTCTATTTGCTGTTGTTCGGAGAAGAAGACAGGAACAGCGTCTGGAAAGCGTTCAGCTCATCACTGTGCAAGGCACTGCCAGAGCAATGCACAGCCTCGCTCTGCACCCCGCTGGGGCACTGCTGCACAGCTCACACATCACATGGACCAAGCTGACTTCAGCTAAGGCGGGCGAGCAGACACAGTGGCCCACCAGGTAAGGTCTCCCTGACTCCTCTGGCCACCTCCTCCCTCAGCCCTGTCTTCTCCATGAAAGCAAGCACTGTGTCTGAATGTCAAAATGGCACAAAACTACTCCATGCAGGAAACCCTGGTGTCTTTTGCCATTTCTGCGGATTAAATAGGCTTATAGGAGTGTCAAAAAGCAGCACAGTCAGTGCAAGGGGTAGATGGTGAAGCCATGGGAAGGGAACAGGACAAAGCAGTCGCCAGGGTCTCAGTCTGGACAGAAGCAAAGCACTGGAGTGGCTCAGCCGCTCATGGAAGAGTGCTCAGAGACTGCTGTAATGAACTGGAAGCTCATTATAGTGGAAGTGAAAGATGGAAGGTAACTACATGGAAAAAATCAGAAAATTCTCATTGCTGCAGCGGTGCTCTGCAACATGGACTTTACATACAAAGTTTGTGTAAAAAGAGATGCATATGTAAAAAGTCATCAGTATAACATATGAGAAAAGACGCACTGAGCCAATCTTTGAAGCCTGCTACTTCACTGTTGTGTGGCGCTCTGGGGCAATGGCAAGAGTATATTTCTTTCTTCCCTGGACATGAGCAAATACACTTCAGCACCCTGGGGGGGGTTGATATGCGAGGTGAGGTGATACCCCTCCTTCAGAGCTATTCTTCTGTCTATAATCATACTCTAATCTAGTTCATCTTCATCAAATACAATTCGGTGGAAAAATGAAAGTGCATTTGTTTCCCCTGCCCCTGAGAAATGGATATTGCTGGAATTCACATGAGCTGCATCTGCACTACCTGCTACTTGCATCAATTTTAATTCATTTTTAAAAAGCTATTTCTTGCACAGATTGCACAAATGACAGGATAGAAATGAATGGCTGCACACTCCCTTGCAAGGGCAGATGATTTCGTCAACTCGGTCTGTTGGTGTGATTAACAAACAATCAATCAAAGTTCACAAATTTCATCTCAGTATTTTGCCTGAAGATACTGTGAATGAGGTACTATATCTGCCTTGAACTTGCAGCAATTTTAAACTGCTTCACTTTATCACAGCTCTTCATCTGAATGACTGGTGCCAGGAACTTGCCACTGTAGAATTAGTAACATATTGACACTTTCAGCCCCTCAGTCTATCTTTGAAGTTTGAAAGCAATAACAAGGAACAGAGTATTTTACTTGGAAGCAATGACAATTTGTCTAAGACCATAATTCTCCAAATGTAAACCAAACAGAAAGTACATATTTTGGCAGTAACAAATACATTACATTTGTTGGGGCAAGTGTTGAGGGCCAGATGATATTTCTGGCCTCTCCATAAGGGCTCCAGGGCACAGAGGAAGAATATTGAAGGGTCTTTTTCCTTCATTATTAGAATCAGTGGCAATAGACTGCTGCCTCCCAAGGCAGGTGATGCGTAGATGGGGTCATGGGTCCAACTCCCTCTTGGAAAACATGAACTGTGATCCAGGCTGTAGTATGATGCTGCTACCTCATACTGGGGGTGGTTCCTTTCTCCCTCCATGTGCCTGCACGAATGGAGCCCCCTGCACCCCAGGAGGGGTCAGCACTACTCATAGGAAGGAGAGCCACAGAGCAGGACTACAGGGAAACCCAAGTAAGATTTAGAGGCAGCAGCTGTGAACTTCACAGGGTGCCTGCTGCCGCTCAGTTACTGCAAAATACAGACTGCATGTGCAATTCCTTCCTTGCCACTGCCCTCAGTGGGGCTGCTTCCCCTTGCCAAATGTCCATTCTGACAGTTCTCATTGCAAAAATGAATGTAGCTTTTTACCTGGGTTTAAGCCAAGACACCCTACTGCCCACACACAGTCTTCTGAGCAAGAGTCCATGGTGATTCTTTTTGCAGTCTGAGTTTGCCTGCCCAGTTTGGGGTATCCCTTAAAGGTGGGACTCCAACCAGCTGCTCAAGCTGCCCTGTCTTGAGTGAAGCTGCAAGGCAAAGCCACCTGAAAGCATCCAACACCCCAATGCCCTTCCTACAGCCTTCTCCAAAGGACAAAATAGCTATTCCTACAACTGACAGAAATGAGTGGTAGAGAGGTATTGTGGCAGGCTTCAGCCCACAAAGCCATTGGGTACATCACTAGTCCCTATAACTCGTCACATGTGGCTGAGCCCCAGCTGCTCCCAGGGATAGTGACAGGAGTAAGCCTTCACTGTCAACATCCTCACACACAGATTAAGCTTACGCAAGTGCTAACTTTGGGATGTCAGTACATCAAGAACACATCTGAGCAGAAATGTTTCACTATTAAAAGAAATATTCAATTTATATCCACTTTCTATGTCATCTTCTTTCACTTTCTTCCCCAAATCCCTCTATCTCTTCCCCAAATTACTTAAATTACTTATCCCTATACCAGTAGTTTTAGTGAGTGCTTCGCATGGGGCTATAACTTTTCCAGCAACTTTGCTGTAACAAGAACATAGCAGTTAACGGTGAAGAACATGAAGAGTCAGAGGGACAGTAGTCTTGTCTTTTGCCAATGCCCTACAAGACTCAGAAACCACCACTAATACAGCTTGAGCATCCCCCTGAAAGCAGTATCCAATAAGTCTAATTATTCTTGGACAGCAATATACTTTTTCCCTCCTAGTTTACTCATTGCAAAGTCTAATCCTGATGCCGATAAGTCAGTACCTAATCAGCAGAATAACATCATCATATTTGAGGACAAGAGTAAGAAAGCACACCCAAGCCATTTCCTGCTTTGTCACAAATGTTTCCAACACTGGTTTTTTTTATTTCCCCCTGGAAGCTGAATCTCGAAGGTTTTAACCAGAGAAGCGTATTAAATGTAGTCTTTTCTGTATTGGTATTATTAGTCAAGGATTAATTTTATAGCCTAAAAACATGGAAAAGCTGTATTAAAAATGAAATAAAAGGTGGGAAGAGCTCTGCTTTGCACAGATGATGATAGAAAAAGGATGTATGGGTTTATTACAGTTGTCTTGTCCAAGACTGAAGCCTCTATTAACCTAAACCACAATCACATTGAATGATGATGGAAAATGCCATTGGACTGGTTTTGCACCTGGAAGACTGTCTTGAAAATGTTCTCTGCACTTCAATGTACATGATTTTTGAGGGCCTCAATGGAATAAACCACCCACATACACAGAAGCTTTTGAAATTTTGCTATCCACCTGTGACCATCACTTTCAGCCCAAAAACTGTAGCGATAATGTCTGGGGCAGGAATGAGAGAAGTGGCCTCAGTTGCAGAGTCAATACCTTGGTTAGAAGGTAAGTGGCTGTTAGACATAGTTCTCCCATTGGCATAAAGTTCATAAAGAAAATGTCCTACCTTCCATCCAGCACTGTCCCTACCATAAGCCATGCTGGAGTGATCATCCCATCATTCCTCAAGCATTTGGGTGATTTGTGTCAATATCTGGAATTCCGTACAAGTAGCTGCCTAAGTATAATGAAAAAATAGCATGAGGCAACAACTATCTCTATGTTTTGATCCAAGAAGTTTCCAGAAGTCATTTATACACTGCAACTGAATGAACTTTCAGATTACAGACCCATCTTCAGCCCTTTGATCTGGTGTGCACCAGTTAATTACCTAACTCCAGCAGCTGCTATTTCCCAGAGGAAAAGAGGGGGTTTATAAGAACCAGAAAGGAAGGAAGAAACAAACAGATCAAGGAGATCAGTAAAGAGAAGTAAATAGTACTGGGCAGTGAAACAGATACTATTAAATATAGAGTATACAGAGTATACAACATCAGGGAACAGGGCACAAGATGTCAGAAAGGTCTCTGGAGGTCAAGCAGAGGACATTTCCCTCACATTGCACAAAGCAAGCAAGACCATCTTGAATAAAGAATGGAACCAGCATTGCATGCATCCAAAGTTTATTTTATCACCCTGATTCAACTGAAACGTGACAAGAGTAGAGCAAAAACCAAAACAAAAGACAACCTAAAGGATTATAAACTGTCCTAAGGGCTTGAAAGGATAAAAAAGAGGAAATAAATATGCATATAGACATCTTTAGCAAATACCATCTTCATACAACAAGCAACACTGCCCTAGGAAATCACCTAAGGTATCTCACTGTCTTCATCACTTGATCAGCATTTTGGCATCATCTGATATTGTCCAGAATTAGTTCCAAATGCAGCAGTATACTTTTCATAGATGTAGAATTACATTTTTATGCTGTGATATCAGGCAGTTAAGCTTTATTACTGAGATCTTCTTATGGAAGTGTTTCAGGTTAAATAGGGGATTTTCCAGGGTTCAGAGCCTGAAGCAGCACTCACTGAATAAAAATTATAATTTCATACATGTTTAAGGTGAATATAATCTCAGTGAAACATGATCCTCTCCTAAAAACAAAGGAAAAGATTATGTTTTATTATTACTTTTTTTTCTTTTTTTTTTTTTTTTAAGAAACAGAGTTGTTTCTAACTGAAGAACTGATTTCTGCTTTCCATTACATCTGTGTCAATTTGGAATTGCTTCTGATTTTAGTGAAGAACTTTTGAGTTGATCTGGTCCTTAGAATTTTATAAAGAATAAAACTGTTGATCTCTAGTAGTTATGTTTTAGCCATAAGCTTTTTTTCACATTTTTAGCCAATTGCGTTAAAACCCATAACCTTTAAGAAAGCAGTTCCTTGAGCTGTTTGACACAGGTTTCACTAAATAGCAAAGAACATTTAAAAGGTACATTTGGGACCTTAGAAATATATTACTATAGAATGGCAGCCAATTCATGCTAAAATAAGGGGAAGAATATTGCTATCTTCTTACTGAGCAGAAGAAGAAAATAATAAAATTAAGAGAAAGTTTTTTTGAGGGATAAACCTGCCATGCCAAGAATGAGAGAGATAAATTATGTAGCACATATATAAACACATATATAAAGCACAGCCAAGCAGCTTTAAAATCTTAGTTCTGCTTCTAAGGTCTACAGCATGTCTTCCATGCTCAGGAATGAAGCATTTGTTTTTATCACAGCAAATGGAATAATACATGTAGTAAACAGAGTGGTGCATATGAGAGAGTTCCTAATCGCAATTACTATAATTAAGTTATCATTGCTAGTTAAAATTACAAGAAACCAAGAACATACAAGGACTTGATTTTTATTTTATTTTTTTTTAACAAGCCCACACATCACACTTTGGGTGAAATAATTAGACTTTTAAAACTTGTGACTGTTTTCCAAAATTATATAAATAAGAACATGGGTAATTGTTAGATTAGCGGTTAAAAAAAAATACTGTGAGGAAAAAAATGTCTTAAGGCTGAGAAACAGCTACTGGAGAAAAAATTGGCATGGACTAGGGACAACAGTTAGAAGTACCTGCCTAAGCAACTAAGAGGTCCTTGCCAAGGACCAAGCCCCCATTGGGCTTGACTGTCTTCAGAAGGAACCAAACTCAATGTGCCTGTCTTAGAAAACTTACATGTGGGAAGAGGTGAGAGAGAAGGAGAAAGAAAGAGAGAGTGAAATAACAGAGAAAGAGCATAGCTGTGATCAGGCTGACAGCTAACCAAGTCGGCATACCAGCAAGCATTGGTTTTATAGCATTTTTTATATATATATTTATATGCTATTATTTATTTATTTATTTATATTTATAGCATTATAACAGAGGAGTAAATTTTAAGGGGGCATCTGAGGGAAAACAAACACCACCATCACCACCACCACAAATAGCTTTGTAGATACTTATGGGGCACCATCACCAAAAAAGGGCTGGAAGAAACACAAGAGTGCTAACTTCAGAGTTTTGCAGGGGGGTCTTTAGACCTGGCATGATAAAGGCAGTAAGCCACACACTGCTAGCAGGACTTTGGGATCAAACTGAAGCATCCTAAAATCAAAGGAATGAATATCAATACAAATAAGAAAAGTGGGTGGCAAGAATTATTACAACAAGTGATAAAAGCATTAATGAAAGAGAAAACCAGAATTGCTAAGAGAGAAAGGAAGTAATTAATTTCCAGAGGAGGTAAACGTTGTAAGACAAAGCAAGTTCCTTCCCTCTCATGAGAGAAGAAAAGATTCCTCTCCACCAAAAACTTAACAAGGGGCTGCTAGAATGGGACCAAAAACTGGACTAACGCACAGCAAGACTTTGAGGCACCATCCATCCTGCAGGGAAGGGCTTGGAGTCTTCAAAGTCTAGAGACCACCCTAAACAGCGGGCTCAGAACCTCCCAGGGATCAGGAGGAAAGTGCCTGTCTGGGCTGAGGAGCTGCCTTGAGTGAACAGCTGTTTTATCTCCGTGTTCTATAAAGTGCCTGTCTGTGACATTCCCCTGTAATCGCTGCTCTGGAAAGGGCTGCACAAGAGCTTGTGCAGGTCTGTACTGAAAGAGCTCTTCCCTCTTCTCTCACGCAATGCAAAACACTGCCTGCTTCCATTAATTGTCCTTCACTTGCTTCTGTGGAAGGGTATGCTAATAACCAAACCAAAAATTAACAGAGGAGATGTCCATGGGCTAAAGAGAAGCTTTTCTGAGGCTGAGCTTTAGAAAAATGCACAGAGAATTTAGGACACTGCAGCTTGGTAAATTTTAAGTGAGTACCTTGAGAAACAGGTAGCAATGAAAAGAGAAGGAAACTTGTAAACATATTCATTTTAGCTTGTAATCACACATAGCACGTAAAGACAAAACCCCCTTCATAAAGACTTACGCAGTTTCAGAGCTTGTTGGCAGTTAGTTTAGTGTTACTGGAGACTGAAAACCAGTCCAGTGTGAATTGCGTAACAAATGACTGCACAAAATCCATTCACCAGGCCTCAAAATCTAGGCACCGGTCCTGAAATTCAGTACAAAGTTATATCCAGCCTGGTGAAACCATGGGCTGCCGCAGAAAGAAGCTCTCTCACCTCCCACCAGACTCCTCCCTAGCATCACAAGAAGCAACCATGCGACCGCAGCACCAGCTGGTGCAAAGACCTGCCTGACAGAAGATTAATCTGCCAAAACAAGGTTTTCTATCCCATCAGTTGGCTGAACTGACTCACTCAGCGCTTACAGACTGCTCAACCCAGTACAACATAAGCCAGGGAAACAGATGAGCCGGAGGAAGTGTGGGACTGCCCCTCCCGAATGCAGCCTCTACTCAAACCACGTTATGTGCAAAGCCAAGCTGCACACTAAGATATTCATAGGTGCTAGGGGGGCAGTAAGTCAGTCTTCACAACTATTAAATAACTGAGCTTTATCTCCAAGAAAGTGCCGCTTTCTTTACCATGGCCATGACTGAGAGGTCTGCAGTGTAACAGCTGTTAGAAAGCAAAGACTTCTGATCAATACGGAGCTCCTGAAATTTGAACCTAAATGCAGTTAATACACATTTCAACACAGAAAATCTGGCAGACTACGTCTAAGAAATTAATTTCACTTTAGGAGAACGCTCCAGCACAATACTGCACACGAATCGACAAGGCTGGCAAATTTAACCGGGTATAACTGAGGAACCTGCCATGTCTCCAAAGACAAGGTACCCTCACCAGCTGCAGGTGTCTGAGTGGAGAGGAGATGCCTGCAGCATCCACAGGACACAGCTGTACCACTCCGACAAGCACTGATAGAAATCATTCCAAAAGTATGGCTCTGTAGACTGGCTGCTAAAACAGACCTTAAGGAAAACTCAAGGAAAAACACTAGACAGTCAGAAGTGCTTGACAACTCTACTCATTAGAGCTGCAGAATAAGAGGCATACTAAAATAAGAAAGTAAAACCAGAAAAAGACAAATGTGTATTAGAACAAAAAAAGGCCAAACACATACAAATCGCAAACTGGCAACAATGCACAAGATCACAAACAAACCAAGGCAAGAGAGAAACCTTCACAGTTCATGTTACTTCTGAAATTATTACCTTACTTTTCATTTTTTCAGCATCTGAGACATGTATATTTTTAAGGGACTTTTATTAACAGACACCAAAGGTAGTCTGAATCAGCTGCAAGGTTAATTACCTCTGATAAAAGGAATTAAGTGTATGAGAGAAGATAAATTCTGCTTATCAAGCAGCAGAAATATTTTCTTTGAGTGAGCAGAGTTCAGCCTGGATGAATGTTGTTGGGTATAAAAGCAGACAAGTCACGGTTCAAGATTTTTTTCATTGTACTATGTCTACTGTCAGATAACCTGACTAGCCAATAGGCCACTAAGCTATTTTGGATTTTCCTTATCAGCAGAATCCATCTTTGATTCAGAAATCAAACACTCTGTTATTCATACCACTAAAATATGTCAATATGGAAACATATATAGATGACTATATCAAGTCGTTAAAATATCACAGAAAAATCAATTCAGAAAGAAATTCAGACTTTGCAATACCATGTACCTCTGACGACTAGCCATGCACTAACGGTGAAAATATATGTAAAGGACTGATAAAGGTCCCCAAAAGAAGAAGGTTTAGAAAAATGTTAGAAACAAACAAAATCATATAGTCTAATGTGTTCCATTTCTCTATCCCTTGTCGGGTGAAAAGGGTCTGTTTCTGCCACTTGCCAAGCACGCTTCCCAAACGGAAAATGGCTGCCAACAGATTAAATGTTACAGCTCACAGCATGCAAGGGGTTTTTTTTTCACTTGGGGGAGTTATCACACAAGCAATTGCCTCTGGCAACCTATTCCAATGCACACTGTGATAATGTCTCATTTTGATACAGGCTGGCAAAAATTATGCATAGTTTACATAGGCACTATCTCATGTTTTTCAAGGTCTGATCTTGGACATGGTTAATTGAAAACATGGGTGCCTTTATTCCTCTTGCTTTGGTTGTCAGTCACCATCACACATTTCTCTGCTGCAAGCCCTGCCTCCACCTTCTCTCAGTCTCATTGCTGTATGTTCTCCGAAGGGAAAGAGCCATGGAACAACAACCTGCTTGTACTTGATTTATGCTGCTGTCCACCTTTTCTTAAAACAATATATTTCACTGGGGAGCTTAGGTTTGCATGACATGGAAAGTCAATGACATGATTTGCAAATGAAGTAAATTGTAAAGAGAACTTCAAATTAGCATACACAACATGGTACTCTCCCTCCTGTAGTAGAGGGGGATTAATTTTGTATTCTTAGAAGTAGCTAGTGGCTTTTTTTGAAATCTCCTACAGGTGACAGCAGGCTCATGCTGGAGCCTATCCCTTCCCAAATACCCTTTGCATCTCTCCCCACTTCTCAACAACCCCTGTGCCTAAGCTGTGGGTTACCCACCATAGAGTCCTTCTAAGCACACCCCCAAACCAAGACTCCTCCAGCCTTGTCATTCCTTCCCAGGGAACCAATGCCAGCATGCATGCTCATACGTCTGTGTGAGCAGACACATAAGAGTGTCTGCCCACTCTGTGAAATGTCTGGGCATCATATATGTTGCCTGCTAGAAGCATCCTTTACCACACAGCACTGAGTCCCATCCACAACCAGAAAAGAACATGTTTGCATGTCCTGTAAAGCCCCTGTTCCATTTCTCATCCCCCTAGCAGACTTTCACCTCTAAAACTTCAGCCTATCTATCAATACCCCACATGATTTAAGACTCAGATGTCTACCTGCCTCCATTTTCCACCTCTTCCTAGGCTCCACACTTTGGAAGAAGAACTGTCATAGATTTGCTTTGCAAAAAATGACTTCCCTCAGCTCCATTATCAGGAGATAGTGTTCTTTTGAACTGAAAATAAGTATGTTTAAACAAAAGAAACTTTCTTTCAGCATTTCAGTGCATTTGGATTTTATTAGAGAATTTTTAAGCCATATTTTATTTTAAAACTGAAGCGCTGAGATATTATTGACTGCTCAGTGGCGCATGTATAAATAGCACTAGTGAATGCATCAAAGAGCTCTGTAACTGCAAAAACATGGATAATAATTATGTTCTCTGCCCTCTATCAGTGTTTACCCATTTTAGCATATACACTGATGGATACTCTTCACAGAGCACCAGGATAGTGAAAACTCCTACAGTCACTGGCTTCCCATTACTGCAATATTGCTGGAATCCGATGGAGCAGATCCAGTAACACTGTTGAAACAAAAAAAATCTCCCTGGCAGCAACATGTAGAGATGGAGGGAAAGAACAAAATGCAAAAGCTATCCAAATGACAGTGTATAAAATATGTCAGAAGTATCAAGAAGACAAGGACGACTCCTGAGATAAAGAGGAAGGAAGGGTCCCTTGCATTTTATAGCATCCTTCTTCCATCTACCAATTTAGTGCACTGAGGTTTCTGGATTATGTAACCTCTTCAGTGGTTGCACTTTTGTAATGAATTAAATATAAAAATGAATGACTGAATCAATAGAGCTATTAATGATAACAGTACAGGCTAGCAAAGAAGCTACATCCACTAAAAAAGACAGCACTGAAGTAGTTGAGCAAGGCTTAAAATTATCAAAGCACTAAGTTTCAGAGTTAATAACGTCTCAGATGAGGTTCTTGTATTTCACATTGTCAAGATCATGAAGGAAGACACACTTTCCTTCACATTTTTTAAGATTGCCTTTGCAGCAGTAAGAGTCAAGAGACAATTTTCTCTTTAAATGAAAACTCAGATTCCAGAACCAAATTTTGTGGCAAAGGATGAGGTTTTAAGATGTGTAATTCTAGAAAATAGAAGACTTTTACTAAATTATCTACCACATTCGTGCTAGGAAGTCAGCATTTTTTTCAGCACCTCAACACCTTTCTAGAAAAGATTATTTGAACATAGGTCTAATTATAAAATGATACCAGGTTTTATTAGGCACATTTCTAATTTGAGATATGCATAAACTGCCCAAAGAAAATTATAAGCAGCTTTCCAACAAGAACTGAATCCATCTGTGTTTGTCCAGAAAGATACACACATCGACTTAAATCTCAGTCCAGACAGAGCTTTAGAACTGTGAAAATATGGACGCTTATTAGGTTTCTGCTTAATAGCATAGCCAAGAACCAATGTTTCAAACAAAGCTCTAGCTATGACCTGCCAGAAAAACTGAACTTTACTGCCTTCAAGCAACTGTGGTCTGGAAAGCAACACTAACCAACATCTATCACAGTCAAACGTTTAAACAAAAACACATTCTTCCTTTCTCAGATTTTCCTTATTGCTATCCCTTATAAAGTGCAATGTCCCTTTTCTTCTGGCCTTTTCCCATAAAGCCCATGGCCCTGCATGACAATGCACTACTGATCCTCAGGACATGAGACTAAGTCATCACAGGAGCTGGAACGATCCTTCTAATTAAGGTAAGGATGGCATCATATTTTTGAAGGCCAGCCTTCTTGAAGAAACGGATTTCTTCATGATGTCACCAGACATAATGCTATTGTAGTGCAAGCATAAATTCAGAAGTTAACACCTTTTTTCCAACAACTTCACTCATATTTTAGTCATGACCCTGTAGGGAAACACATGCTGGAGTCTTCATTTTTTGTGCTGGTCACTGTAAGCTTTGAGTGGTAATATACTGGAGCAGCTCTTGAAAAACTGCAGCCCATGGGAAGGACCCACGCCAGAGCAGTTCATGAAGGACTGTATCCTGTGGCAGGGACCCCACACTGGAGCAGGGGAAGAGTGTGAAGAGAAAGGAGCTGCAGAGATGAAGCTTTACAGACTGATTTCAACCTCCGTTCCCCATCCACCTGCACCGCTTGGGGCATGGAAAAGGTAGAACAGTTAGGAGTGAATGTGAGCCTGAATAGAAGGAGGTGGGGGAAAGTGGCTTTAGTCCTATCTTTGTTTCTCACTTTCCTACTCTATTTATAACTGGGGATAAATTAAATTAATCTTCCCCGAGTTAAGTCGGTTTTGCCCACGATGGTAACTGGTGAGTGATCTCCCCATCCTCACCTCAACCCGTGAGCTGTTCATCTCATTTCTTCCCACGTCTCACTGAGGAGGGGGCGCGACAGAGTAGCTGGCTGGACATCTGGCAGCCAGCCAAGGTCAAGCTTCCCCCAGTAACAGTGACTACACCCCACCAGTGGGAGAGGTCCCAGAGAAGCACTTCCACAGCACAGAGCCCCTTACTCCAGCTCTCCGCGAGCAGAGAGCATGGGCAGCTGAGCCACGACACTGCCTGTCGGATGGGCGCCCCACGCCTGCCTCTGCCCTCACCATTCGGAGGACAATTCAAACTCAGACTGCGAGCGGGAATAAGGGACCGCGCATTTCCAGTTTACAGGGTTGCCATGTTATGTTTGTGTGGTGTTCACACTAACCAAACTGATTATTACCAAAAAATAAATAGCAGTTAAGTCCCAAGGAGCAGCAAACAAAGAATTTTCCAGGCAAACACACACAAACATTTTTCAGCAGGTGGAATACTTCACAACTGCAGAAGAATAACATTTTTTTGGCAGATAAGTTGTTGCAAATCCCCTGTACTATCAGCGATGCTTTGGCTGGTAGTTTAATACAAAGATAGTGTTTTGAGGGGAGTATGAGGGACTATTTTAGGGAGCGGAAGGAACGGACATCTAAAGATCCTTCAAGCTGCAGATCTTTAAATCCTCCTTGCAATGGAGGATGGGATGAGTGAAACTGTCAGGCATCAGAAAGTTTGGGTTGAGAAAGTTATTTCAAACTGAGTCACACCTTTCCTGGTCAAGCAGCTCCACTTCAAAGGGTGCTGGACTAACAGCATATTGCTTGCTGCATGCAGGTTTTTTTCCCATTGTTTTTTCCAGAGAAAGATGATTCTAGAGTGTCATATGTGAGAGGGGACACGCTCCCTCCTGTGTCTGCTACCTTTATCAACAACCAGTCAGTTTCCATCAGATTTGACAGAAAGTGGAAGTCGAAAAGCTGCTAAGTCCCTACAGTGTTTTTGAAGATGGGTATCAGGGCAGAGATCTTAAATTTGGTCAGTACTGCCCACTGAGAGAAAAGCTAAATGCTGAGTTTGGCTTTCAAAACACAAAGAAGAATCCACTCATAACAGAGACATCAGAAGAGAGACTAAATTGCCTTTACCTACCATTCAGACAACCAGATTTCACACCTAACTAGATGCCAGAGGATCCAGCCACACTCCAAGTGACACACACATGCACATCCACACCCACAAATCCTCTAGTAAACCAGACTTCAAAAGTTTCACTGTTCCCAAACTTACTTGGATGTTAAAACCTATATATGGGTTTTTTTCCTTTCTTCAGCAACAAAAGCACTTTAAGCTTACTTACAGCATTCATATTTGGATTGACCTCAGAAAGCTGGGGGACAACTTCAAAAATGAAAATATCAAGATGTCAGTCAGCAAGCCATGGATTATTTGGCCCACCTGACGCAGCTTCAGTCTGCCCTGGGGAGAAAGTAAGTGGGTGTGTAAATGCAAAACATAACATTTCAAGTAATCTGTTTGAGGCGTAACAGCATTTGCCATACTTATTCAAAACCACAGATCATTTCCATGGAGAATACTACAGGACAAAAAAGACAAATCACCCAGCTGCATGCCAAAACCCTCTCCATCTCCACAGTAAAGAACTGGAGAAGGATGCAAGCACAGGGATACGCACACCAGGATGACCTGCACGTATTCTCTCCTATAAATGTTTTAAGTAAACACAGTATTTTAATCTCAATTCCAAACTCATACTGCACGCTGCCATGTGAAGAGTCTCTTTTCCACATAAAGTTGCAGCAGCTTAGAACAGGATTCGAAATCTGGTAATTTATGCCAATTTGCTGACAGGAATACAATTCTACAATTTTAAATGATTTCCTGGGGTCGCTACGGTGTATCACCTTATAAAATGGGGTGTTGGTATTAGTCCCCTGCGATGCAAGAGAGCATTAACACTATTATATCAAATCTGCAGTGTCAACAAGTAAATCATCGGGAAGAGTTGATGAGCTGAAAATTGAACCTACCTTTCAGTACGGCTGGAAGCCCGACAGGCTTGATGGTTACCATAGTAATCCTGTGGCAGTTTCGGATTTATTGCCTTGTACTGCACAGTTATAAAGGTTCTTCAGCTACCTTCTGCACTATTTCCAGAGTCAAGAGGAATGCTATGATAAATGTCCACTATACAGAAGATATATTCCAGGGGATGTAATGCAGGAAAGCGGTACTTTAAATGCAAATGACATGCTTTTTGCCCTTTTTAGAATATTAAAGAGTGATTTCAAGGGAATGAAAACAAAGAACTCTGACCTCTGACACCATGATTCTTTGCTGTACAGATCACGATTTTCTGTGGGACTAGCTACTGCATATTTAAGTAGCATGAAACTGAAAATGAGGCAATAAATTCTGCTAAAGATAGTCTGAGTAATGCATTGATTATGAAAATAAGCATACAACTGAGCAATTACTGAAGCAGGCAGTCACAGGGTCTCGTTCAGTACATTTAGATCATTCTCTAGCCATTAGAAATTAAATTATTTCATTATGTCTAATTTACATCCCTTTATATTTTCAATAACACAAAAGAATATTGCTACGTGGAATAAATATGATGAACCATTAGTATTCCAATATTCACACACTACGCCATAAAAAGTGTGCGTTAATGTTACCAGATTGCATTAGATTTTAGTTTACCTCTGTGATGGGCTTTAAAGGAAAACACTGATAATTTGCCTTTTATTGCTACCCTAAATATTGCTTGCTACTCTGTTCAGCCATGTCTCGAAAAGAGCAACTTCTACTCTTGTTAGTAAACATCGCAATTCATGAAATATTCCATTATATTTTACTGGATTGTTTGTGTCCATAATTCTCTTTAATTGCACAGCAATAAAAGACTGAGGGAACACAGGCTATCTTTCTTACCAAGTGCAGAAGCACCATGCACTAATTTGTGTATTAGCAATTCCCATGTGGATACTACGTTATTGATTCTGCCATCTAAATTCCACTGTTTGACAGGAAGGGTATTGTGTCTAGGATTAATAAAATTATTTCCTCAAGCAATATTTTTTTAAAGCATTGGTTATGTACTTTTACTTCAGAAAAGCTTCTCACAAACGTACATTACAATGTGAAAACAAAATAATTCTGTGGTGCAGCATAGTAGACACAAAGGAATACGTGCTGTATGACAACAATTCTGTAATATGCCTGTGGATTAAAACATCAGGCTAAAACTGCTCTTAAAACACAGCAGGAGATGCATACCTAATAGATGGCTGGTTCGTGCAAAAGGACACAACACTCATCTGATTAATTGAATGCATTCTCTATTGACATTGTAAGGTATGCTATCCCAAAGACAAACAGCAGAAGGTTCACAGTCTGCTGTTCTCACCCATGAAGCCCAAAATTTGTGATCTTTGTACTGCAGAAACAAGAACACCCTTCAAGTGTTCACTTTTATAAACAAACTGAAAAAGCATTACCAGAAAAGTCATCTCTTGCTTATATGAAAAATAAAGGGGGGATTTTGGCTGGCTTCTTGTATCACAGAAACACCAAGTCACCCTTACACAGGGTTCCCTATAAGAGATGGTTACACATGAGCAGATGCCATTTATTTTCATTAAATCTGGGCTGCCCATTCAGACTGCTGGGCTTTCATGGACACCTCCCCAGAAACCACTCCATCAGGAGCATGTCTTAGCTTTAAATCAAGTATATCTTAAACCAAATATAAACGGAAATGGAAGAATTTAAAAACAAAAACAAAAACCAAGCAGAGGTACAAAGCAAGTATAATAAAATCTCTGAAAAATAAATGCATTCCTCCTCTGCCAGGCTTAGTCTGGCCACAGCTGAAGCAGCCTAAATGAAATGACAGGTTCATCAGGGCCAGCCATGGTTTTTGCCTCCATATGTCCTTCTCCTAACAGCATGCCTTTTAATGACTCCGTATGTAGCCAACAGGACAGACTGAATGGGGTTCTGTACCCAGCGACAGGGTCTGTCTGTCTCTGGCAGTGGCTCCAGGCTGTGGCGTGGCTTTGGACAGGACAGGGGTCTGACTCCTGACTCCCACATCTGGCTGTGGGAGCTGCGTGCTCTGCCATATGGGCAGCAAACCCCTCCCCGGATCAACCAGAGTCAGGCCACTTGCTGAAGCTAGTCCCGAGGCTCCACTGCTTCCTCTCCACCTCCTCAGGTTTTCCTCTAGCAGCAAAGGGGGTGCAGGAGCTGAAGAAGCCTTCATCCTGGCCTTTTCCTTACCTATGGGATCCACATGCTGACCAGAGGTCTGATCCTGATGGTTTACACGTAGACCCAGAGGCACTGCACCTACAAAGCCATAATACATCATCATAACTGTTGACCAACTGTGTCCATTAATTGCCATGCGATGGGAGGGCGGTCCTTGCAGCCTCCCTACCTGGCGTCAAACACCCCTGTGCAGAATCCATCTCACCTGTGGTCCTAATGACTTTCTCCCTCCATATTTCAGTGTAATAAACGTATTCAACAAAATACAAAGCTACAGAGCTCACAGAATATGTTTTTTACTGTATGTTGCTATCTTTACAAAAAGCGAGTTGTGTGGAGGGATCTAAAAGAGTTCCCTCGAAACCAAAGCCTCGTTAATGCTCCGCAGGAATGACAGGTCCAATCCTACATCATTTCTTCCTTAGGAAGGAGTCCCATAAAATCCATTTCTCAGTAGCTGACTGAGAAGAACAGAATCAGGTGTTTATTGGAACTGAAGGTTGGCATTAATAAAACATAAGGAGTAGAAACAGATCAAATACGTAAGACTCAACAGTTGATAGTCAATGAATTCATGTTCCTCGTCAGACTCCATTACATGCTGTTCTAGTCATCCCCATCTGGAAGCGTTTCAATGCACTGTATTTTAAGTCACAAAAATACTTATTTCTGTTGTCTATAACAATTATTAACAAACATAAATGCAACTATATGATTCTTTTTCTCATTACTTCTCCCGGCCAAAAGCACCTCTATTCTGCAAAGGGCAGGAAGAGATCAGGGATCGATTCTCCTTATTGACTGCATACAGCAGTCAATGCTGGATCCTGTTCTCTCTGTGCAATGACAGCAATGTGACATTTCCAGGCAGCAATGATTGTTGACATCATAAGTCATTTTAATGTCATTTTCTGTACCTCATTTATCAGCAGCCATTTAAATAATGAGGCTGTGAAGGAAAACAGAACACAGCAGACCCCAGCCTTTGCCCATAGCTTTGCCCACCCTTCACAGCTGGGGAAAACCCAATGCTAGGCTTGATGCAGAGCTTGCTGCAGATCAGCAATCTCATTGAAACACTGTTTATCATGCTGCAGATAATAAAAATAATAATTTTTTGCACTGCACATGCAATCACAAGATGCGACGTGAACTGAAATGAACTGACAGTAAGACACAGCCTTTGCCCAGCATCAGAAGCTATACAGAAACCATTAGCTTTTTCCTCTGCAGCAAAAATGCTGAGATAAGTGAAAAATGCTAGCTTGTGGATACGGTGCTGCTGACTAATCAAAGTATTTTTGTTAGCCTGGTACATGTCAGTACTGACATCAGATGTGGACAGTGAGAAACTCTTAGCAGTAAGAGAGCTGGGCAGCAAAATGACACCAGTGTCCAGTTAGAGAAATCCTTCATAATCTTTGCTGGTGCCATGGCTCCCTGGCAGGAGAAGAGGTTGCCACTGAGGAAGGTGGCCTGTGGAACAAAGGGAAAGGCACAGGGATCTTTTCACACACACATCTGCCAGGAAGGGTCTTACAAGGACTGCTCCTGCAGAAAGCTTCGTGGTATGGAAAACAGCCATGGACCCAACCCTTCTCATTGCAAGACCTGAGGAGTTCTCCAAAAGGAGAACAGAACCTTATCCTGCTCAGCAGTTTTGAGGTAAGTGGAAAGGGTGGAAAAACAGCAATAAATATATAAACACCAAGAAGTTAATAAAAGTTGCTGGGCTAACAGCAATGGGCTGAGGTGTCACTTGCTGGAGTACCCGGCTCATGACCCAGTACGTTTTTTCAACTTTAAAAAAAAAAAAGCAAGATTTTGTTCACTGATTTAAAATTCAAGGTACAGATAGTTTCAGGAGTCAACATAAATAGAAGAAAACTTATGTGCAAAAACATAGACAGATGTTGTCCACCTCTGACTCCGAGCTCACTGGAAAAATGTATCTTCCTGATGGTGTTAAGATTTTTAACTGAATACTATATTGGTTTATCCAGGGCTGTTTTTTATATATATTTATATATTTATAATAGTACCCTAAGCTATTACTATCACTCCAGAGACTATAGAAATACTCCTGTTTGTTTCAAAATGTGACTCAGCACAGGCAGAGTGCTTCCCTGCCAGTCCTTCCTACCTAGCAAGTGAACTATGTGGACCTCATGTAAAAATGGGGCTACGTGGACTTCACATAAAAAGGGGGCTTTTGATCATAATTAGAAGAAGTACATTTAATGAAAAGGTGCTTTCCAGTTCACTCGTGGTTCCAATGACACAGGAAGGCTAAATGTCAAAACCCATCAGTGGTTCATATCAGTGGCTGTAAGACATGAGCCAAGTAACTTTTTCTTCCCACATGTGTGGTGATGCAGGTGTACTCAGCAGTATTTCTTGTAAGGCATTTTCGATAGGGGTGACAGTTTAAATTGCGGAACTGAGGCAGTAGGATTTGAGAAGCAATTCGCTTATGAGCAGAGGGAACAAAATCATTTAGCATTAGCCAACCTCTTGGATTAGCCATAATTCAACAACTAAAATACCAGCCAAGTTCCAGAGCAATTTGCATTTTTCCTCCTGGTTTAGATGATGGTGTTAGCTGTGATGGAGCAATAACATTTGCGACTAGGAAGAGCACAAAAGGCAAGGTGCCTTCCTTTCCACCACTCTGCAGCCAGAGTGGGATCTTTGATCAGACTTCAAAAGCCTTAACCTGTGCTGTTACAAGCTGAATCAGCATGTGGAGGATAAGGGGCGAGGGAATGAATGGGATACAACTAACTGAAAACCTGCTCAATTCTGTCTGATTCTGAAAAGATCTCCTAGTAACAGGAGAGTTCAATTCATTCACATTCAAGCCCTGAAAGAGTCTATTTTTTCACAGCTTCTTAGCTGCAGTGGGAGAGCAGCCTGGAGGAGTGCTAACACTTTCTTTGTTCCCAGGGCCTGAACTTAGCTAAATTTTCTCATACAAACAGACTGAGGATTCACTTTTTTTTTCTGACTGGCCACCTTTTTTTCTTTTTATCTAGCATGCCTTTCTCTACCAATAGTGGCATGCAATAACTGCCCTAAATCAACAATTACATAAACATTAAATAAAATATGCACCATATTTTCAAGTGCATGGCCTTTATCTGGTGCTCACCAGAAAACAAAGATTTGGTACAAATATTTCACTCAGTGTTCAAAATACTCAAGCACCTCATGATAACACAGTTTCAATTTTAAAAAAGCCTGTTCTGGTGCAACTGAATGTTATGTCATTGAAAAAAAGATGGAATCAGCATTTTGGAACCTTGATAAATGAGCAGCTGGTTTCTGGACTGCTTATGGCACCAGAATTACTCTAGAAGTCTTCAAATCCCAGCTAGTTTATTTGTCTGTTGTTTCTAGCAGACTGTAATTTGGTCATATGGGAGAAAGATAAGGTTTCCTGCTATAGAAAACATATACTTTTTTTGGTTATGACCTCGAAATACTATATTGTGCAGTTCCTCCTGCTAATAATAAAGGCAGCATCTGCAAGTGCAACACCATGTAGCGAGCATCCCTTCGCTATTCTACCGAGACTGTCAACACTAAAACTATTATCTCAGAGTCAGAAAACACTAAATACTTGAAATGTATTGCAGGAGTAAAATGCATCCAGTGGGTGGGTCGTTCAGAAAATTTCCTCAAAATATTTGTAGGGAATTGTTATTTGTGAGGATAATTTGAGCCACAGTTAGCTGAATGGCACACAGGAAACCACGCTGAAGGAAGAAACCAGCTGGAGGGAGTACCGATAGCTGACCATTTGCACTGCAGGCATTGTGGTTAAATTCCTGATACTGATGCCTGAGTTACAAATCACAAGTGGGTGATATACGTATATACAGAGAGAGAAAATTTCTTTATTCTGTTTATATCTAGACAGGGAGTCAGTACTTCGGAGCTGCTGGTCTGTGGATTTGAAAGAGTAGCCGGCAATTATAATGATTTAATGTTATGAAGCAGACATGTTCCACTGGATTATGACATTCATTAGGATTTACAAAGATTGCTGTTGCTATTCCAGCTTCTCATTGCATATAAACTTGTTCTTGAACAAGAATTGTCTTGCCTCCTTCAGAAATGTCAGCAGGAAAATATTTTACCCAGCCAGATGAGAAAAGTGTAATAAAATAATATTATGCATATCTCATTATTTTCAAAATAAACCTTTTATTAGCCTTGCTTTGCAGTAACCCTCAGAGCATTTTAGGACAAGGTGTTAAAAGATGATTGGAGACACTTTAAAATGGTTTGGGTCTTTCTGAGAGTTAGGGTGGAAATCAGGTCCCTTAGAAATTACTTTAAGTACTACTAAATATCAAGATAGTAAACAAAACAAAGGCAATAGAATTTGATTTACCAGTAAAAAATTGTGCCCGTATGAAATACTATGCACACAGAAGTCCTCCTGAATGCTAGGGGATGAGTCATGCCATGGGAATGAGAAATCTCCTTTTGCACTTTCCTGTGCCGTGACTCTTTAATGTTAGCAGAACAAGAGAGCACAGACTGAGCACAGAGAAAAAAGCACTTCTTATACATGTTATTCCTGACTGTCACTCTTTAGCATAAATTAGTTTTTTTAAACTTTATACTGAAGAATGGTCTGCACTTATAATTTATGTCACTTTATTGATAAGAGTAGACCAGCTTCCAGTCACTTCATACTATGGAGACACCACGCTATTAAAACCCCAGCAATATTTTCCATTGCTAACAATGAATAAAACTCAAAAAAAACCCTCATTGTGATATTCAGTTCCCAGATATGCTGAATTGTTTTTTGTGAGTGTTTTCTGTCTATGCATATATACATGCTATGCACCTATTTTCTAAATCTTCAAAATAAGAATGCTAAACGGTGCCATCCGGACATCCCCTTCCCTTGTACCCATGAGTTTTAGGACAAGCTGGCAAAAACCCATCAGAAAACACAATGGCTGTGAGCTACTGTTCCTTCTCCATTCCAAACAATAGACGTTAGGAGAATAAAATAAAAGCCAGTTCTAGCTCGTTAGAGCAACTGCTGAGCATTGCACACCAGGCGTGGAGTGCCCGGACTGCGAAGGATGCACCCTGTTGTTATGGTAACTAGATAGTCTGCACCCTGCCCTGCCCCATCACACCACTGCTGGATGGGACCTGGCTGTCACTGCCCTGAAGCTAAGCCCAGTCCCTGCATGGCACAGGCAGGGCATTGCCACCATCCCCTGGGTTTCTCACTCCACCTCCATGCTCCATGGAGCTTGCAGAAGAGTATGCTGCAGCTGCCAAGACATTAATAGTTATGGTAGAAAGGACACAGGCATGACCTCTCCTAGTCACCATCTCTAAAGATATCTGTGACACCTACAGGCATTTTGGCTGACCTGGATAGTTAGACTAAATCCCTTACTTTAAACAGAAATAAAGATGTGTAGCGCTCCTCCGCTTATGCAAAAGATGCAGAAGGCATTTTCTTTCTACTAAAAATAGACACCATTCACTCTATCAACTCTTTTGTCTCTTTGCCTGATACAATGAATAGACGATCCAGTCTATCCTCTGCCAGCAGAGCGTTCCCTTTCCCTCCTGTGTCCCAGCTCAACCTCTCTCCCCTTCCCCCATCACCTTCCCCATCTATTCATTTGATTGTCACTATTTTGGTGTCTCTGCTTGAGTTTGGATAGTGGGTTCCTTGGGACACAGCTGTGCTGTGTCAAAGACACCTGACGTGACCTCTTTGCTCCAGGTATTATCACAGACAGCAGCTTTCAGCATTTAGCTCAGTATGCCTTAAGTAAAGAGTATTTTCCTCATTCCGCGCCACTGCTCTGCCCCCTACTTTTGCCACTGCCACACAGAAAGCTGCAATGAAAGGCAAAACTGGGCCTTCTTTGACCTCGGCCAAGAGCACTTGCATGCCCTTCCTGGCAGGTTTCCAGGAAGATTGCCTTCAGAGACAGTTAGATTGCCCATAATCAGTGCAACTGCCTGGCACAGGAAAATCAGCTTCCCATTGTATACCTGGAAGTGAGGTGCAGTACACAGGGATGCCCTGGGGAGGAAACGGCTAGAGCAGAGGGGGCCAGAGTTAACCTGTGCTACCAGCAGCAGGGAGCACTGCATACACACGCTGTATGGTACAGATCATGGCTGTGAGTTAGACATACCTGAACTAACTTTCAAGCACTTAGCGCCGGAGCTAGTGCTGAGACAGCTCAGCATGAGCATAGGGATGTTTCCCTGGCCCCCAGGTTTCCCGCTGGGAATGAGGAGCTATACGGGGGCAGGAGCCTTGCTGCAGGCTGGTACCCGTTCTTCTCTGAAGGACTCAGGTACAGTCCTGCAGCTGTTCAGAGCCAGCATGATCTTTCAGTGGTGTTACTGGCTAACTGGTACCATTTTGGCACCGCAGCGCTCGAGCTAACCGATGACTCTCTGAGAGGGTAAAGGTGCAGCACATCCCCACGGTGTGAGGTGTCCTCAGTAAAGACAATGAGTGATGGTCAGATAGGCTGGAGATGGATGGGGATGAAAGGCATTTTATGAACTTCTGCTTTGAGGTATATTTTTAAACATGATGTATTGGCCTTGACTTTGTGTGAGTAGAGAAGTTCCTAGAAGTAAATAGTTAAGAGATGGGATCATTTTAAAGATGAGGAACACCATGTGAGCTTTTTCTCTTAATATTACTTTCAGAAACCTAAAAAAACCTGCGGTAACTATAACCATAAAGACATTTAAGATTCCCTGAACCCCTACATTACAGCAGAAGTACTGCACAAATGTACAGCTGTACAGATACCTGCTTCTCACAGCATTACTTCTCTCACAGATTAGCTATAATAAAAATGTGCTGAATTTTAGAGGGAAAAAACCACCTGGTTTGCACTGTAAGCCTGCTTCTTTGGGTGTGAAAATAGGTAATATTTAAGAAGCTCAAGGTGACTTTAAGGCACACGTCCCACTGACCTGGCACTGGTAGTGAGGCAGTTGGGGCAGTTGTGTCCAGCATCTTCTGCTGAGTTCCTTGAGGCTAAAGCAACAAATGTACAGAAAGCAAAGATTGATTTGCATGGACATTTATCCACTGCATGGGTTTACCTAACCAATCTTTTTCAGGCCATGTGTAAATATATAGTAGAAGCACGATATGAAATGTTACAAAACCAAGTTCTGTTTGTGGCACAGCAAGTTAAAACTTCTATATATTAGAAGTTCAGCTGAGCTGACCTGCTTAGAGCAGCAACAGTTTCTGCCCACAGGATACTCTGACCTCTGGGTTCAGCTGTTTTTCCCCCTTTAATCTTCCTTTGCTAACACAGATACCACTATGCTCTTAGAAGTTAAGTGATGACCCTGCAACCACCCAATAGTTTACATGCATTTTTGTGAGCGCACAGAAACCTGGTACTTGAACCTGAGACGCCATACAAGTCTCAAAATAAACAAACAAAACTGATAAAAATCAGAGATGATTTCTTTTTTCTTTTTTTTTTTTTTTAAAGGAAAGATAGGAAAGATGTCTATTTTAAGCTTGTTTGGATTTGTATTATTTTAGTTAATAGCAGGAAGTTTAATTTTTTAAAATCAGCTTTCGTTCCAGAACAACACATGCTTATTACATTCCCCTGCATTTTTTGATTCCCATGTTCTTTTCTATCCTACTACTCCACCCTTTTCCTCTTCCCACTTCTTTCCTGCTGTGAGAATTAAATTAATTTGGATCTCTCTGCTGAGGGAAGATTTATAGGGAAAACCTTGCTCTTCACAGCGTGCCGTAAGCAGGTCCAGGCTCACTCTGACCTTTGCTGGTTGTTCAGCCCATGCTTAAAGCTTTCCCTGCCTCTGACTCCCAGATTCACACAGGGCTATAATCAGTGCAGCATCTTCATTGAACCTGTGCATCCTGACTGAAAATGGAAAGGTAGTCTCCCAGACAGGCCCTAGTCCATTAATTGCAGTAGGATCAGGACCTCAAAGTGTATTCAGAATTGAACGGGGAGCCACTGGAGTGTGTGGACCATTAGTGTGATATGCTCCTGGTACTCCTTCCTCCCCAACAGACGTGCCGCTGTACACCATCCGTATGCAAGTTTTAGTAGTGCCTCTCACCTCTCGTGCAGTTTATGTCACTGGCATGCTGACCTAAATCTACAGTTATATGAAACTGGAAGGGATTAGCAGCTTCTGTTTCATCAACTACATTACTTTTAATTGCTTTGAAGGATGCATTTGTCTTCACTCCAGTAACCTTTGGCAGCAATCAGCAGTTCAAACACCAGTACTCCCACACACAGCAGCTCTTTTCACAGTCACATACCATTTACCGAAAGCTCCGTAACAAACAACACCACACTCGTTCAGTTCGCTTTTCAGAGGTATCTATTTAAATTCCTCCTCTGTTAAAATTAAAAGGTAAGTATACTTCTGAGAAACAAGAAAATGCTTCATCATCACCAGGAATGGGCATTAAATTCTTGTCTGTGTTTTACAAACAGCATAATCAAAGTTCAATAGAGAATATGCAAAGATTGCAAATCTATAGCAGAGATAGAAATTTGCATAAATAACAGATATGAATATCTGATGTTTACAGAAATAAAACTGCATGCTGTGCAAACAGGGTAAAGTCTACAACACTAAACAACATTTCATTATGCTCATTTTTCAACCCAAAGCTCTTTATAGGTGAGTACATATAAGCCATTTCACTCATGTAATGCAAGAGAAAACACCTATAGAAAAAACAATATATATACATTGTTAGGCTACATTGCTTAAAGAAATCTGGACTAAGGATTGGAGGAAAATGGGGGTCATTTCCCTCCAAGACCTTTAGGATTAGAATTTCACAGCCACAGAAGGGACCTGTACAGTGCAATGGGAAGTTGGTACCCAAAGACCTTAACCTTAAAAAATCTGATCCACAATACCTCACACTGAGAAGTGGGAATCTGAGGTTTTAAGGGTCTCATATAAAATAATAACATCAAGTAAATTGCACTGATCACACTGAATCTGCTTTGAAAATAGGAGGGCGTCATATACAAATGTAACAAGTTACTACTGAAAGTGAGTTAAAACGTGGAATATAGTAACAGTGTCCGTGGAGTAGTACTCAGCCCAATTCATTCAGCCCAGAGCCAGCCTGTCTCAATGCATGAGCAGAGGTTTATAACTGCAATCAGGCTCTTGCAAGCACGCATAGATTCTGCATGGGAATCAACAGGACCAACAACACATGTGGCAGAGGCAGAATTTTGTCCAACATTCATTATTTGGTTTTTTAAGGATAAAAGACTGGTTTCACTAGTACCTGGAAGACACTGCCATCATGTCACATTGACAATACTGTCAGCACTCACACAAAAATGTAAATAGGGAAGGGAACCGGATAAGCTAGCATACAAACTCGAGGATATTTAACACAAAACAAAAACAAAACCCAAAACCTCCCCCGAAAGCAAGGAGAACCAAGAGAACCAATACCTCATGTAGCCAAACACATTGTGCTCAACAAGGTCACCCTCCTAATTCAGAGAATTCAGTTAATCCCCTGGATGAATGCAGCGTGTGTTGCAGTCCCAATGAAACCGCACAGGCTCCAAACAAGAGGCCATCAGCTACTGCTATAAATGCAATCAAATGGCCCAGAGTCTGAATAACACCATTCGATTTTCCCCTTTCCAATAAACAACCAAAACAAAGAGAAGTGTTTCACTGAAGGTGCGCATTGTTTAAAAGGCCAAAAGGTGCCTTTCCTTCTAAATTTTAAAACCATTAATCAAGCATGAAATAAACAACATGTGCAAGTCAAAGGTTAATATCCCAGGGTCTTTAATGTGCGATTACCACCCACTTCTTTTCCATTAACACCATCACCTCTTCCCTGTCTTTCGACACACACCCCCCAACTATTCTTGCCTTGTGTCCCACTGACTCACACAACTGAAAAGTAGTAATTATTTCGCACTTAATCTTCAGAAAACTGCTGCATGGAAAACAGGCTTTGCCTTCTGTTCCAAAGTCTGAAGGGAATGACCACTAGAGAGAAGCAGTTGTTTCATTCCTCCTCTAAAGAGTTTGCCCAGGTTTTGTTTGTTTTTTTAAGGATGAAGAGACTAGTTTCACTAGTATCTTGAAGACACTGACATCCCACCACAACAAAAATATTGTAAGCAAGAGGATCATCAAGCACAAGAGCAGATTTTGATTTTAGAGATAATGGCATTACTCCAAGACAAATTTAAATGATTTAAATAATGCGATGATAGACATTTACCAGTGCTTTTGAGCACAGAGCATGGCTCTAATTACATCTGAACAATTAACCTTTACAATTGTGCTGTTTAGAATGTTTCTCTGAGTGGGTATATTCTTAATAATTGGGAAATTAATTAAAATTACTACCTAAAGCATTGTCAGAAATCTTCAGTAAAAAAAAAATAATATTAGGCTGCAGTGGAAACAGCACAAAATAGTCCCTCTCCAAATGCGTGTTCTATCATATCCACTTGAATAAACAAAGCAAAGTAAAGACAGTGAAGCAGTCGTTGTTCCCACGTATTCTGTACATATCTAGAAACTATAGAGCAATGTTTGAACAGTTTCAAAGGCATTGCCATATCAATACGAAAAAGAAAAGCTATTGAAAGGGTAACAAGTTAACTTAGCATTTGTTCATCTGTTCTTTCCTGTGAGGTAGAATGAACCTATTGGTAGAATACATTTTTCATTTCTCAGGCTATTTTTTTTTTTCCAATTCTGCCTAAACACTATTCATGATGCAAGTAAACCTCTAGCATTGTTACCGGTATTCCTTCTGTAAGACAGAAGATTCTTTCAAAGTCATCTTTTCAGTGGAGAAAACAAGGGCTGCTGTGTTTACTCAGAAAATATTTCTCAAACTCCATTAAGTGATGAAGTCACAGAACAGAAAAAAACCTGCATGTGAGATCCAACCACCTATGTAGCTCAGCTGGCAGCACCTCTGATCTCGGGCGCATCAAGGCTGGCTGCAAAGCGTGAGCTTGCAGGTTCCTCATTACCACCCTTCTGAAAGCACACTTCGCTGAATAAGAAAACCTGATGAATTTGTAACTGCTCTTCAGGTGTAGCAACTTACACCAAACGTCTTTGATTTTAGCAGGTAGATACCAGTGGATCTGACTTCTATTTCCAGACAAGCATCCTGGTGAATACTCTCAGATGACAACTCATATTCAAGAACGCAGATGAGTCTACAACATGCAAGTCCAGAACGTGTTTCCTTAGCACTTCTGGACTTACTTAACCATCGTACTAGGAACAGCTGTTAACCTCATTGCTTCTGCTGTGGAACGATACCACATTATCCTGGACGGGAAGGCACTGCACATGTACTGGTCTTCGTCCAGCAAGATGTGCATTTTATGATTACCTTGGCCAACTCTAGAAGTCTTTACAAGTGTCAGTAGAGGCTGGTTTTATAACACACGGCAAGAAAGCTGCACATTCTGGTGCTCTGCAGACAGATTTCTGCTGCCTTAAACTCCAGTACCTCCATACCCACTATTTGCTCTCCTGCATACTTCAGGCAAAGGGCTGTAGGCTCAGACAGGATTTTCACATGTCAGAGACAAGTAAAATCTATTTCAGGCTCTCAAAGTGGGAAGTGGTGGTATGGGTCACTGAACACTATCGATCATTTCATCTCACAGTAGCCGTGAATAAGACAGCTGGGTAGGAGGAGGATGATGCCTCAAGCAGTACAATGCTGGAAATGTTTCACCTGCTCCCCGGGGCAGTGTGGGTACACCTAGGAGCTATTACATACACATGCAGCTAGGGATGGGCATTAGTATTTTTTCAAACAAACCCCAAGTCATTCAACAGTTTGTGGAAGTCGGTTTAAAAAAGAATATAAACAAACATCTTGGGCCCTCTTTACTTTTCCATTACTCACTGCTTCCAAAAATGCATTTTTTGTGTTTCTGTCTCTTCTCCACAAGTGCCACTCGTTTTTAGAAAATTAGTTTGAGGATCTATAGTTCTAACTTCAGCAGTAGTGCATATGCATTTTAAATAACTGCCTTGACATCAAGCTAACTTTGACCTATGCAGTATTCAGTGGCATATATTGAAAATCCTGTGTGTCAGTCCAACAATGAAGCAGCAGTGAGTAACCTGCATGCCTAACACCAAGCCTCATTTGGCGTTACTTCAAGTGTAACTCTCACGCTGGGGCTACACAGAAACTGTCAGGTAGTTCAGGTCCTGCAAGGGAAAGGAATTGAGCTAAGAAATGATGCTGAGGCCATCGTTACATCAGTCTAGGACGACTCCTGTCTATAAGGGACAGTGTGTTGGACCTCTAGGGGCCACCTCCATCTCCCTTCTGAGAAAAGCCTTACTTGCCCTGTTCACCCTGCAAGGAAGAAGGCACCAGACCAGTTCTGTGGCTCTGACTGTGTGAATATTACAGTATGCATGCTGTAGCATCAGTAAAGTCGTCTACTTCTGGCATAATGTAGTGCTTGCAGT
This sequence comes from Ibycter americanus, assembly GCA_035590275.1. Lineage (NCBI taxonomy): Eukaryota > Metazoa > Chordata > Aves > Falconiformes > Falconidae > Ibycter > Ibycter americanus. The sequence continues at coordinate 60,564,961 of JAVJGI010000060.1, read as the reverse complement.
CCAAATACCCAAGAATCTGTGCCACCTAACGGCTGCAATAAATCAGGATTTGACTTGCACGCATTCACTGATCATCATAAAATGAAAACAGAACTCAGTGCCTCAAATTCTCTGCATGAAAACCTAACGTGATATTACCAGAGAGAACCGCAGTTTGAAAATGGAAGGAACATGTGATGGGACTGGAAGCAATCTGCAGGTAAATCTTAGCTATATGCAGGTCACGAACTCAACTCCCTGGTTACTTCTGAGCCTGAAATTTATTTAATAGAAAGAAATAAAATGTGAGAGGGAAGGGAATGAATTATCCTACTTTAACATCATTGAATTATGTGCCATGAAGTTATGGCACTGAAGTTTTCATCAGCATGAGCAGAGGCTGGGTAAGTTAGGGAGGAGCAGATCTGCCAACAACACCGTTTAGCTATATCATATGAGACGTTTTAAAAAGTGCTTGTAAGTCTGCATGCTTGGGAATTTCATGGGTCCACACCTGGTCTAAATCTGGTCTTTAATCATGTCATTGATGCTAGCAAAGTCTTGCAGTGAGCCTTAATAACTGGTGAAACTGATTCCACTTTACTTTTCAGAAGTCTCGCCTTAAAGGTCTCTGCATAATCCTGCTAACACACAGAAAAATAAAATGTTTCAGAATGTAGCATATGGGGCGAAATATTTCTTTTTCTCATCCACATATTTAGTCTATTGGCTTTAACATTATGAGATACAACATAGTTCAAAGAATGTAGAAAAATATGGGACTAATTATGTTGATACTTCCACATTTATGTGAATAAAGTGTGCCACTTTACAGAGCAAACAAGGCCAGAAGGACTACAGTTGTTCAGGAATAAAGTGACCAAGGACTGTGTAAGAGCTGCTGAACTAGTGCTGTCACTGTATTTGGTTTCCAGTCACCAAACTACTTAGATATCCAATTCCAGGAGAAGAAGAATCAAGTTAAATGATAATGATGAAAAAATATACAGTAGAAGTAAAGCAAAGTCATCCTGACTCCAAAAACCAGCCCATACTGAGACTGTAGTCAGCTTTTTCCATCCACCACCCTATCGTGGGGAAGGTGTTTTGAAACAAGAGGTGCCTGTAGCATAAAACAGGAAAAATATCTTAAGAAACATAGGCTTACATCTGTCTCATACAGCTGGCTTACAGTACAGGCAAGGGAAGTCTGGAGTTTTTGCTTATTTTAGCCTGCAATGACTATGACCATAAACACGGTCTTTTGAAGGAATGCCTGGAGTAATTCATTCTCTCTGGAGTCTACCAGTAGTCAGTTCACAGGCGACTAACACCAAACCTGGAAACTACTATGAAAGGTAACACGTGCAACTGAATCCAAGGGTTCAAGATCAGTAATTTTTGTTCTTTCCAAAGGCTTTTTCAGATTTCTTTCTCTTAAAAAAGAAAAAAGACTTCCCCTGGTGATAAACTCAATAGAAGCAACCAGACTAGAAGTATGCCTGGCAGAACCACTAAGATTTAATCCTTGTAGTTGTGAAAGTAACCAGTCAGACCTGAATCAGCGTAGTGCTTTCTTCTTCAATCTGGCAACAGATAATAGTGGCAATAGCTTCAAGAGACTAATTTGGCTCTTTCCTTTATTTCAGTGGATTATTGACTCTGAAAGGGGTTGGCAAAACATAAATTCAAAGATGTCAGCTACTTTGCTCCTCAACATTTAACCCATCAGTTAGCTAATGTTGTATTCAATATGGTTGCCAACCTCTTTAAGGCAGATTACAAACAATAAAGAAAAAATGAAAAAACAAGCCAAAGAAATGCCCAAAATGGCCACAGTCAGATAGTGTTTTCCAGGTAGTCAGCCAGAAGTCCCCAAATTAGTTACTTGACATCCACAACATAACTTAAGGAACTTTGGTTCCTACCCATAACATGAACTATATGCACTATGCTATGCAAGAAAAAGATATACAATGGTATGGATCCACAAAGATCTCTTACAAAAGAGATATTTATAAATTCCACCACCCCACCCCACCCCCAAATTAAAATATAAATCAAATGTACTCAAGCTTAATCTTCTATCAAAGTGCACAAAATGAATAGCAAGGGAATGGGTTAGTAAGTAGCAAGAATTCCTAATTGATTCCTCTATGGATGAGATCACAGAAAATTATCTTACAGCCAACCTACTGTAAATGAGAGAAATTTATGTTTTGTTTCTAATGTTGTATACCTTTTAGAAACAAATTACAGAGCTTTATTCAACACCGAGTGTTAAAGTCAGTGCTTAAAAACTGACTCTTGCTGAAAATGAGCAGCTACAGAGACATAACAAAATGACCACAAGGACACAAGCATCATTTAAAGTGCACTGCAGAAAATGTGGACTTAAATGTCATCAGGATGCAGCCATCTAAACGAACAGTGCATCTATGCTAAGCTCAAACTATCGCTTGCATCTTTTTTAGCACCACTATCACATTTAAGACTTCCACAACTCTGCCATTTACCAGCAAAATCTAGTCCAAGAGTGAGTGATGCAGACTGTCATTTCACCTTCATCTGTTCATTAATAAAATGTGATAGAAAACTACATGAATCAAAGATAATGTACATTTCTCATACTACACCTGTAGTAAGTCAAGTTACAAAAGTCCTTTCATTCAACTCCTTTTAGCTACTTATGAAAAACTGACTAAAATATCTTTTCAGTTCAGCATTTGCCAAAAAGAAGCACTTAGTGATTTGTGTAGTGGAGTTTGGTTCTCCCTTGTCTCTATACTAGAGTAAGAGAAAGGTTGGGTTGGAAGTAATGTAAAACAAAGACAGACAGTTAAGAGCACTGCCAATCCTTCATATTGGCAGGAGTGCTGTGAGGAAGGTGAGATTACTCAGGTGGAAGCACTGTCCATAAAATTATATATGCTAGTGATATGTATTAGCAGTCCTTAACTCTTGACAGTGAAACCAAGAGCTTGGTCCTGAATGAAAAAATGAAAATTTTATCCAGAAACAAATAATTTTCCTGGTCTCCCCTTCTTCTAATCAAAAATAAAAATACCTAAGTAAAATATTTTGGTGTTCCAATGTTCTGATCATCATGTTAGGTCTTCCCTTTTCTCAGCAGTGTTGAAACACAAATCAGTTTTCAAAAAATTCAAAGGGACATTTCAATGTTCAGAATCAGGGGAGCTTTATTTAATAAGCCTAGCTTCAACTGCATTCATATCTGCTGACAAGGTCTTAGTTTCTGCCACCTTTGCTGCTTGTCCTTTCTCTGTTTTTGAAGAACTTTTCTCATTTTGGGAAAGATGGCATTTGCTGAACAAAAGCAAGAAAGGGGGGGGAACCACTTTGTTACTGTGTTCCAGGAAACCCATTTGCAGAACTTTGTCAGATAAGAAGAAAAAGAAGAAGCACCTACACCATTTACGGGCAGTAAATGGGAATTTTGGATATTTCAGAGAATTAGCAAAGGATGTTTCACTGAGTCACCATTCACCAGAGCTGCAACTTGGACTGTCGTGCCGTGATTCCCTGCTGCCATCTCATCAACACACAGGCACAGAAGATGTACTTATGTTCAAAAAGAATCAAACAGGCAACAATGGTGGTGAAAGAGGATGAAACTGAAGTTAAAACTAAAAACTATCAAATATTTTAGAAACACAGAATGATAGAAGAATTTGGGTTGGAAGGGACCTTGAAGGCTACGTAGTCCAACCCCCCTGCAATGAGCAGGGACATCTTCAACTAGATCAGGCTCCTCAGAGCCACATCGAACCTGACCTTGAATGTTTCCAGGGATGGGGCATCTACCACCACTCTGGGCAACCTGCTCCTGTGTTTCACCACCCTCATCATAAAAGATTTCTTCCTTATGTCCAGTCTAAACCTTCCCTCTTTTAGTTTAAAACCATTACCCCTTGTTGTATTGCAACAGGCCCTGCTAAAAAGTCTGTCCCCATCTTTCTTATGGGCCCCTTTAAGTATTAAAAGGCCTCAATAAGGTCCCCCTGGAGCCTTCTCTTCTCCAGGCTGAACAGCCCCAACTCTCTCAGCCTTTCCTCATTGGAGAGGTGTTCCACCCCTCTGATCGTTTCTGTGGCCCTACTCTGGACCCGCTCCAACAGGTCCATGTCTTTTCTGTGCTGAGGACCCCAGAGCTGGATGCAGTACTCCAGGTGGGGCCACACCAGAGGAGAGTAGAGGGGCGGAATCACCTCCCTCGTGACCTGCTGACCACGCGTCTTTTGATACAGCCCAGGACACGGCTGGCTTTCTGAGCTGTGAGTGCACATTGCCGGCTCATGTCCAGCTTTCATCCACCAGTACCCCCAAGTCCTTCTCCACAGGGCTGCTCTCAATCCCTTCATCCCCCTGCCTGTATTGGTACCGGGGGTTGCCCCGACCCAGGTGCAGGACTATGCACTTGGCCTTGTTGAACCTCATGAGGTCCACGTGGCCTACCTCTTGAGCTTGTCCAGATCCCTCCGGATGGCATCCCGTCCCTCAGGCATGTCAAGCCCACCACTCAGATTGGTGTCACCTGCAAACTTGCTGAGGGTGCCCTCAATCCCACTGTCTCTGACACTGATTAAGATATTAGACAGTACTGGTCCTAATACACATCCCTGAGGGACACCACTCATCACTGATCTCCATCTGGACATCGAGCTGTTGACCACTGTGGCCTCTGGATGCGACCACCTGACCAGTTCCTCATCCACTGAACAGTCCATCCATTAAATCAATATCTTTCCAATATAGAGATAAGGATGTTGTGGGGGACCACGTCAAAGGCCTTACAGAAGTCCAGACAGACGATATCCATAGCCCTTCCCTTGTCCACTGATGTAGTCACTCCACCACAGAAGGCCACTAGGCTGGTCAGGCAAGACTTGCCCTTGGTGAAGCCTTGCTGGCTGTTCAAATCACCTCTCTGTCCTCCATGTGCCTTAGCATAACTTCTAGAAGGATTAGTGTTGGGCAGAGGGAGGAAGGAAAGAAAGCTGAACAGCCATTGCTTTTATTTAGGAGTCAGTCATGATCTGGGCACTGCATTCTGCAAACAATAAAAATCTCAGCAGGGTGGTTTTAAACTGGTATCTGACCACTTGGGACTGTTTATTTCTACCCAGCTGTCCAACTTGAAATCTGCTTATCAATGCAGAGCGTCTTTGCCTCATTGCTGAAATTATCTTCAATGCACTGCCAAAGTAATGACAATGTTGTGACAGTCTCTGAAGGTTTGCCTTCATTACCTCTGCATCACGGTGACACAGAACCGCTGGACTGCTTTGATACTCAAGAGAAAGGACAACAGGTTACATAAACAGTGTTTTCCAGCCACAGAAGAAAAACTAATTCCTCCCAGACCCTCCAAAGTAATGGCCTAGCTCACTTATTACTGCTCCAGAATTAATTACTATTAGGGTTTTTTTCCTTAAAATCCCTGCCCCCCTCCCCCCATAAGCAGCCTGCATCCCCAAACAAGCACTTTGAAAATGCACTGCGTCAGTGATGATGTGGCATACCCTGCTTTGTTTCACTTTTACTCAGTCTTACTGAGGCAATGCCTACATGCAAAGCTATCCCCTTCTTACATTCTTCAGAATTGTATTTTCAGCTTTTTCAGAGATTTCTTAAAGAAATCATGCCCCAAAATATATGAGCTCTACAGGAGTTTGTATCTGTGACATGCAGATAAAGCTTCAAAATTAAATAATAGTGATTTTACTGGAGTTTTATATTGCCTAATAGTTTGTAGTGTAACTCAGTGCCTTATGCATATTGAAATGCTTTTAAGTAACTAAAGCAATTCTCCAGTGTATATACCAAGATACATTGACTCTTGCTTTAACTATTTTGGTGGTTTGGATGACTAATCAGCTTTGTCTGTTGCAAGTTAAGACTTTCTGTGAGGATATTTGGATTTGCTGCTTCCAGAAGAGAGATGCTGCATGAATTTGCAGTGTCCTTAAATAGATCATAGCAACTCTTATCTTCTCAGGTTCTTCTGCAAATTCATCAGCTGCTCCTTCAACAATTTTTAACTGCTGGTTTGTCAAGGTTATTTTAAATATTGCCAGTTTAATGTATTTCCCACTGCTTTACTAATTTTTATGGCTTAATAACAGCACATTAGGACATAGTCCAATGACCAAAGATGAAAGTTTATAGTCCAGCTGGAGTTTTACCATGAAACTTGTTCATCTGCAGTAAATAGTATTTTTCATAATGAACTATCAGACAATTTTGGTTTTGACACGCTCTTCCAAACTGCCATGTTACCTGGGATCCGTTTTCCAACTAACCTGACATTACATAAAATGGAGGCAGATATCGACGTCTATTGAAAAGCCAGGTGAAACTGAGCCTTCTGGCCAAAAAAAGCCAGATATTACATATCCACTTCAGAAAAAGTAACATTTCACTGTATGAGGTATTTGACATCATTGTGAAAAATAGTCAAATATGAACACAACAGAACCCTCAATACAGTAACTACTCCTGAAAAAGGTAATTGCACCATAATTTCAGAGCTGTAACTGTAAACTTGATTAATGCCTCATTTACAGACTGTACCACCTTCCTTGTGGAAGATATTTCTCCCCAGACCTAAACCAGTGACTCTCCTAGTCTTCAGCAAACCATTTTGTTTCAAACAGCATCCATCATCTTTCCAATGAAAATGTCAATAGCACAGAGAGAAGCAGCACATTTATCTAATTTTTCCACATAGAAGAAGGTATATATGTAATAAATCTAATATGAAAGATATCTCATGTTGGTTTTATGACACATAAACACATTTGATATATTTTTCCTCCAAATCAAATTATTTAGAACACTGCTGGATATCCCCCTTAAAAGGACTCCAGGATTACATTTTATTTCTCTATGAGCATGGTTCTGAATAACCAGAAAATCTCAAGTTTTCTATTTCTCACCAACATTAAAATCTGGTGAAACAACAACTGCTTCTACTTCTGTCAGCTCTCAGTCAAGCAGTCTTTCTTATGATCTTTAATAGTTCTTAGGCTTTTTTTAACTTTGTGCAAATGTTTGTCTGGTTCAGTACAAATCTTCGCTTTCTTTACAAACACTACTACTTCACCAGCTTTCAGTTACTACTCAATTATTTTCAGTGTTTCCATCCAAAAGGTATCACCAGTCGGCTACTCTCCCAGCACCAACTAGGACCACCTCCGTTCCAAATTCCAGCTTAGCACCACTGCTGCAGTACAAGTAAACCAACCAGTGATGACTATATTGTGATATAACAGAATAAACTATTATTCTTTTAATTAAGCTCAGAGACAGAATGTCATCAACATATCAGTGGATGCAATGGCATGACCTTATTTTTCTTACTTACGTGCTCCTCCTGTCTCTTGGAATTAGTCTAGAACGATATTGCTGTCTCATCTGAAACAGGCCTACTGACGTAAGTGTCTGGATGTGGAACACATCTGCTCAACGGAGCCATGAGCCTGACTCGAGTTCTCTAGATGCCACTTAAACACAAATACTGTGAACCAAGCACTGCAGTAACACTTACTGGCCTGTTCCTGACAGCCCCGAACATCCTCTCCATCCACAGAAGTTAACAGCCAAAGCTCAGCAGGCCTCAGGACCAGCTGGCTCCATATCACACAAATGCCTGGAAGAAGCCACTTTTGCACACATTTTCCTGACTTGCACAGAGATAGTTACATAGAAGGGAGTGTTCAGTGCTTGCACCACCCAACACTGAGCTCCTCAGAGGACACCTGATGTGCATGCAGACCACATGAATCAGTGCTCTGAGTAGCCAGTGAGTTCCAAGAAGCTCTGCCAGCAGAAGGACCAGCTTTTTTAATGCTTCTGCCCTGCACATGGTTTCTGTGAGACAGACCAACTTCAGAAGACTGAAAGCTCAGGGACCAGGACCGGCGAGCCTTGGGGGATGCTCAGAGATGGGACTCAAAGCCAAATCCTGGTCTGCTGATCTCCAATTGAGAAGAGAGGCTCGCTCACACACCCATTACCCTACCTGTCCTATGGGTTAACAGAAGAAAGATGTCACATTCATCACTCAATTAAACAGACACATTTCTAAACATAGATGGGAAAGTTGGGAAAAAGCAACTGAGTAAGGAGGTGCTATTTGTATGTAGTAATTTTCAAGAGCAGAAAAGAAAGATTAGAGATGAAAAGCAAAACATACAGCAATTACCATTACATATTACATCTTCCTACAAAATGTTTCTGCAAGGAAGTTTTACCATAGTATTTCTTACCATGATTGTCAGGCAAACACTGAGCACGTGGGTAAGGCTCGGATTTTACACCAACAAACTCCCCAAGAATTTTCATGGCAAGCACAGTGTTGGGTCCTTGCAATGTATATTATACTGACTAGCATAAGCTGGATGCAGAACATAATGAAAACCGCAGAAGTATTTTTGCCCCTAACTTGCTTCTTTCTCTGACATTATTCACAGAAGTTTATCTCAAAGAGTTGGGACCCAGTTCTCAGAAGCCAGCACCCATCTGTGGTAACAATTTCCCATGCAGACACTTATCTTTGCAGTAATAATGGATCTACATATAAACAAACCAGTTCTACACATGCAAATTCTAACAGCTCTCAGGCAGATTGCTCCATCAACACGTGCAAGCAATACCACAGGCGGCTAGTACAAAAAAATGCACATGCATCAGTGCAAGTCAGATTCCCTATTAAAAAAACCAGCTACGCATCTCCCAGCCATACACCTCTGATCCATCTCAATGTGGAGCTTAACTGCAAAATTCAGCCTGAATTGGATAGCACTTCCCTAAGAAAATGAGAAATTCTGTATTATCACATCCCTGCGCTACCAATCAAACATAATGAATTTTTGATTCTCTGTAGTATAAACCACATTAATGCTAGCCATCTAAAGCTAACATTCCCAGACTCCGAAATACAGCTGGAAATATTCTTGCCCAGGGTGCTGATCTTGGTAGCAATTTTTGGCACTGATTCCTCTCTACTTTCCCTAAGTCCACACCGGTCAAATCTGGGTGAAAGAATAGCTTTATGAAGGATTCTGTCAGTTCCTATGAATGATTGCAGCTAGCTGCTTAAGCGATGCAAGACTGACATTATTTTTACAATTCTCTTGAGCTGAAATTAGTTTAAATTCTCTCATATTAAAAATACTATCCTCTCACAGTATTTTTAATTGGATCAATATCATTCAGCCATTTTGAAAACTGTTATGGCACACATAAACTAATACATACATACATGAATATACTCTTTAATACAGGAAAATAAAGGTTATGCTGCAGTTCTTTTTTTTTTATACATGTAACACGAAAGTGTTTATTAGAGGAGCCCAAGAGGGCTATAGGTTCCTTCATTGTACTGTAAGTGTTTTGTATGGGATGCATGCTCCCTGCAAGGTAACAGCTACACATCTCCTGCACTTTAATCCATACTGTGACTGATGGCGACCCCTCCTCGCAACACACTGTAATGTTCACTGGTGAAAATGCCCTACGACTGCTCTGAATTTGGCCCCCTGAAGTCATATTACCATAGGGGTTTTTGATTTTGACTGTGGGAGTCTATGCTAGATAGAATGTGAACTCAGGAAAGTGAGTATATTAAAAGGCTCCTCAATTCTCAGATCTGATTTTTGTTCATATTTAAAGCCCACAGCAGGGGAAAGAGGAGAGATTTTTTTTTCCTTGCAGCACTTCAGAGTCAATACATTTACCAAGATACGATCTGAATTCCATTCTGATTTGCAGAATGGTTAGCTAATTGGCAAGCACATACAATTTAAGAACTAGATTTCGTAGATTAAACTCATTACTTCAGGCTTTTTATGTTAGGCTCCGAGTCCCCGCATAACCTCTTCCCCTGCTGATTATCTGCCCTGCTCCCTTTTCACGTTGCATGCCCCAGCTTCAGTGCTGTATCCATCTCCTTCTCCAGGAAAGGTTGCCTCACCTGCCCCCGGTGCTTCCTCCCGTGCAGGCTCCCTTTCTCACAGCCCCGGCTCCTCATACCACCGCCACCGAAGGCTCGACCCGGGGGTTACAGCAGTCCTCTCGGAGCCACCAGCACCTCTGCACGAATTACTTGTCTCACCGAACTGTTACATTTCCCGGAACGAAGCTAGTTACTAGGCGGCGGAGGAGCTGGTTGTTGATCTGTGTTACCCTCCAGCTGACTGCCTTTTTAGCATGCATGATCTTCAGGCCACAGACTACGCCTTTCTTTTGTGTCTGGAAAGCCCGTAGCAGTTGCTGGGCTCTAGGAACAAACCAACCTTTGTACTGGGAGCTACAAAAACTCTTCTCACCTAAGAGGACTGCAGTCCTCGTCCATCTTGACTAAAGAAAAAGATTAAAAAAGGTCCAGGGATGTTTAAGGATGGGTAACCTTCTCTGAAGCAAGGCTGGTTTCCCGTGTTAACTGCATGCTTATTATTTACACTGAAAATAAAGCTCATCAAAAGCTTGAAGTTGCCATTACTTTGAAAGGATATACGTCATCCTCAAATATGCAAAGCAGCTTTAACGTTGGTAACCCCAGAGTTATTGACCTTGTACTTCAGCTGTTCTCAGTGTGCACTTTGCCTTTTTCTGTAATAAGATCATCTTACTACCAGATAATTATTGATCACTTATGACAGAAACAAAAAGCCTTGACCAGACTCATCTATTCATTGTGCTCTGTGCAAACCGATACACAAAATGACAACCCCCCCACACACCCCAAACCGAATCACAGTCAAAAACACCATCTAGGGATGGAACCCAGAGGGCGAGGGAAGCCAGCCAGCAACAGTAAGTTTTAGCAGAGACCTGCCTGGTGAAGGAACGACTACCACCTGGCAACAGCAACAGCACTACCAACCCAGTAGGACAGCAACGGGAAGAAGTCCTCACCACCTAGCCCAAACCTGCCGGGGCCTCCCCCGTGCAGGGGAGGTGGTACACAGGCAGCATGAGGAGGCTGTGGAGCAGGGCTGGGGCCGGGGGGCAGCTCAGGACCCACGGGGCCATCAGCGCCACTGCCAACTCAGTGCCAAGGCAGCAGCAAGAAGATGCGTCCCTCATCCTCAACTTCTCCGGAGGGGCCCAGGCGGGTGGGCAAGGAGCGGGTCACGGAGGGAGAAGCTTCTAGACCAACCTGCTCACAGGTTTCCACGACGGTGCTTCCCCCGGCCCCGGAGGGGGCCCGGACCGCGGCACCCGGCTGGGGGATGCTGGGGGTGCGCTGCCCTCTGCTCCCCGAGCCAGGCGGCGGGCAGTGCC
>JAVJGI010000060.1:60479895-60548476 GCA_035590275.1 Ibycter americanus | reverse complement strand
AAGGGGAAGGGGAAGGGGAAGGGGAAGGGGAAGGGGAAGGGGAAGGGAAGGGGATATCGTTCTCAAGAATATGCAATTCCAGTCTCCATCAGGAAAATGAAAACGAGAGGTTGCTCTGGTTTCTTGATAAGCCATTTCAGATCATCTGTTTGCGGCTTGGTTTGTGTTACCCCTCTTTAGTTTAAACGCAGCCACCTAGTAAGCACAGTCCTCCTTCCAGGTTTTGACAGCTTCCTTCTCTCTGCATTTCTGGCACTTTTAGGAGGTTTTCTGCGTTTTTTCCCATAAATAACTAAATGCCTCTTGTTAGAAAGTTTTCTGAAACACTACTGATATCCAGATATCACTGGTTAGTGGCTGTATTTCCCAAATGCAAGTACAGCCCATTCTTCTGTGTGGTACTGGAGTCACCATCCACTAGTATGGCCACAGTATCTGGAAGGGCACGTACGAACCTGAGGGTGAAGCACTCCTGCTTTCAGGTGGCAGGGATGTCTCACAGGAGGCGATGTGACCTGATAAATGACTTTCACTCTTTTGTTGTGATACCAGGCATGGGCAAATTCACAAGAATGAGTGTTGTGGAAGGGTAGTAGGAGAGAAAAATTCTTTCTTATTGAAAAGAAAAAATAGTTGCAATAGTTTCCAGATTTCTGTTAGCATATTAATACAGCTTCTGTATTCTGAGGATTTCTGGGGATTGCAGGCCATATTGGGATGTCTTATCATCCTCTCTTCTTCAAGATGTCTGCAAGACCTATAGGTCTTTCCTGAAGGCTCAAGGAATGATCCCCAAAAGGCTGTAATCCTCACTGGAGGCAAATCATGTCTATCGATCCCCTGTTTGTGTGTATCCACACACACACATCTATGTTAAAAAAAGAGTAAAGTCAAGCACTACAGAATTAGGAAAGGGCACAATTTAAATTGCCTGTCAGTCTTAATTTGGCCACTTACACCTAGGCTTACTCTTAAATGAGCTCGTAAGATTTGGTGTACTTGTTGGATGATGCTCCCTTAATGAGCATCTCCTCAATTGTAGATTTTATCCTAATTACTCATGATATGGTCTTAAACTGTGTATATCATGCTCTGTAGGCAAAATTTGTCATTTCTCTACCCTTTATTAGCGTAGGCAGTAAAACTTCACCAATAAGTAGCAGGTAGGGAGTTACTGAGAACACAGGAGAGGAAGGTTCCCTCCTTAATATCCAACACTGACACGAAATTGGAGCAGAGCCACAGCAGAAGGCTAACCTTGCGTAGGAGCCCTGCATAGCTGGGATCATCATGCCCTCTTCTCTGCTGGGGAAGACACGACTCAGCTGCCAGCCAGCGGAGGTGTGAGATGCTCAGGAGCATGCAGCGATGACTGAGCCCTCAGAAAACAGAGCTGCTAAAATGCAAGGCATCCCTGCAGCATCTGTGTAAATGTGATTTTTCAAGATCTAATAGCTTGAGCAAATTTGGAAGTGTTTTTTCTCAGTGAACATGGAGTTTTCAGTGCCCTGACTTTTAGCTTTTAACAGAGGAGGCACTCTACTAAGCAGCTGGGACTTATAAAATGGCCTAAGCTAGATAGAAGGGTTTCTATAGAATGGTGAGGGATGTATCTCTGATTAACTCACCACTAATTTTCAAATACCTGCTCTAAAACTGGAAATGTTCAAAAGAAAGAGCACAACAAACATACTGGTAAAGCTGCATCTTTTTTTTCTGAGTCTCATTTTCACATATAGCTGCATTTTTCAACAGTTTTGTTTTTACCGTACCATGGCTACAAGACAACCTAAATGGTCAGAAATGGGTGATATTAGAAGTACCTAAAAACCGCCTTTTCACAGGAAAAAGTGGGTTAAACATCCAGTTCCTCTTATATCAGCAATTACAACCTGACTCTGAAGAAGGGAAAAGCTCTCCAGTCCCCTGAGCCAAACTCACAGCTTCTTCAACACATGCTCAACCTTTTTTATAGTTAAAGCATTTCTAGAAAATGCAATTTCTTAATTTCTGCTGTTTCCATTAGCCTCAGATCCTGTATGTTTTATCTCAGCTGCATTCAACTGAAGGGATACCCAACTGGGGATACAAATTGGCTGCTGAATGGCCCTCTCTGACTCCATGCTGTTACTTTCAACCTCAGATGGCACAGAAAATGCTCTCTAGTTGACTTGCTTCCAAATGCCAAAAAAAACCAACCACCAAACAACCAAACCACCTAGCCCCTGAACTTCTAAACATACAGAAGGAAAACCAAATTATTCAAGTTTAAATAACACTGCAACAGTTATATCACAAACATAGCAATAAGAAAGCATTGTAAAAGATATGCTTCCTTTTACACAGAGCAAAAGTACTCTGAAGAGTGATTTTGTAATGTTTGCAGAAGAGTTTATGTACATTAGAAATGAGCTGCTATACCTTTCTTACTGAAAACGTAGTTTTCATGGACAAACAGATATTTTTTCCTACAATTGGATCTGCCTGGGAGACATAAAAATGTTTCTGTCAGATTCACCATTCTGCCATGGATACCAGAAGACATCTTGGGAAGTTGTGGGCATGGTTTTACTTCCTTTATTAATCCTTCAGTTCTTTGACTCTCACATGACTTGGATCTCTTCTGATCTTGTATATTTTTAATTCTGATATTCTGGCAAAAGTTTCTAAGCACCTTACACATCTGTTGCCCCTACCTTTAAGATGAGTAAGATCATTTTTTTAGATATTTTAAAATCTCTTGAAATGTGACCACAAATAAAGGAGTATTAAGGAGTATCCTATAATTCCCACAAGCATTCATCTTGCGGCGTGTCTGGCACTCACTCAAGGTATAACAAGTGCTTTACCCTATTCCAAAAGCCTAGTTCTGGGTGGAAGCAAAGGTATCTGCAATCAGTGGTGATAATTCACAGCAAATAAACATGAATTGTGTTCATGAAACATGAATGAAGAAGATACGGGCTTTGGTCCACACCTTGGGCATCTGGCATGAGATTTCTGCCACCCAATGAGATGGGAATTGGAGTAGTGGCAGCAGCAAGAGACGCTAAGGATTACTCATGCAGCAGCAAACGAGGTTCTGGGTACTGCTGAACAAAATGCTTTCCAAGAGTGACTGCTAGCAGGCTATACCTGGAGGAAATCCCCTTTCCTGCAGATGGCCATATCTTCCATTATTAAGGTAGCTTCTGCATTAAATTTGGAAAGTGGACAATTTGTTAACAGTGTGACCCTGTATTATTTTAAGCCAACTTTCTGTGCTTATCAGGGATCAAAGCCTTCTTCACACTTCATCCGCCTCTTTCAATGGTGTTTATTTGTAGTTGCAATGAAAGAGGACAGCAATTCCTGCTACAGTTTGGGGCAGGGTTTATTTCTTTCTGTAACTGAAGACAAATGGCAGACATCACCTTCCTCAGTCCTCCTGCAGTTATGTCTAGATTCTCCCTCTAGAATAAATAGTTAATTCATTTCTCTTCTAAATGGTCAAGCCCTCCTGCATATAGAGGACTGTGGTCTTTAGCGCTTAGTATGAGCAAACACTGAGAGGGATGTACAAAGAGTATTTTCTGTAAGATACATATAAAAGTCTGTCTGATCCACGCAATCCTTCTGCAGCCTCAGCTGTATCTGTGGGTCCAGATTTAGGCATGGATTTCAAAAATAATATGCATCACTTAGAGTCACCTAGAGATACAGCAATGACCAGAGGTTTAAAAATCACAGCCTGGGAGGAAGGGGTTTTCCTCTGTAAGGGATACAGGAGCATACAGACCAGAGACCGGGTCTTTCCCTTATACCAAAATTACTTCTAGCTAAATTTGTGGGGCTTTGTATACCAAATTAACAAAGACTTGTCAAAATAAAGCAAATAGTTCGTGGCAGAATTCCTTACCCCAGCAAAACAAATGAAATGTAAAGTGCAAACTAAGTATCAGAAAGGAGAGAAAGAAAATGAGATGTAAAAAGATCCTAACAGAGGCTCCTGACTTTGTCACGTCAACTGCGGAGTTAAAAGGTTAGCAGAGGTTGATCTGACCATTAATGTTACCTCATCATTTCATTTGTGAGATAGAAGGAAGGAGAGAAGATTTCCATCCCAAACTGTTACCAGGTAAAGTTATTCTGTTTGAATGGAACAACTAAACCTTAATACAACCTCCAAAGAGGATCATACAAGAATGTGTCTCTCGGGGTGTAATTGGAGTAGATCCATTTGTTTGTGTAATTGCCACCAGGGTGGAAGTCTGTGCTTCTGTATTTGTGCCACTGCAATTATTTTCCTAGGAATGAAGCATCTGAATTTTAATATCCCATATATTCAGTGCAACACAGCATATTACAATATCTTGACCTTTTCAGTGTTCCATAAATTGATTGTCTGGTCGTTCCAGTCCTACCTTGTTTACAGCCCTGGAAACCTTAGAAGAAAAGGTAACATGGGCATCTCTGAGTCATATCTGTGTTTATCAGCACTTTCTGAATCACACTGCTGGTCTCTTGAAGGCTTGACAGAAGCTACATACTGTGTGCCTGAGGTGCAGTAGCATATAAAATCATGCCAGAAAAGGCAGGGATAAGAGCTACAGGCTGGCTCATAAGGTCCACCACAGGTGGTCCTGTTGAAGGTCACATTGGTTGACCAGTATTGTTATCAAATTGTGATCTCTCCAGTGAGTAATTCTGACAGCCAGATAAACCTCCAGCTAAACAAATAACATGCATAACCTTCAACCAACCAAATGTAACTGTTTAATTAATGTGCTTTTTCTAAGTAAATTAAAAAGCTGGGGGAAAAGGCTTCTGGTCTTTTAAGGATGAATAAAGCAGAAAATGTAATACCAGATCTAAACATGAAAGGAAGAGAATCCTCTTAAAGCTGAGGATGCAGTGGTAATGCAAAGCAGGAAAACCGTTATTCATTTCCAGCCATCGCCTCAAACTGATGGACCAGTAAAAGGAAGATACAAATTGTAATAAACTACAAATGTTGGAGGAAGATGTTAGTATCAGTGCAAAGAAAGAGCAACTGCCAATTTCTCACTGCTTATCCTACACCAAAGAAGGGAAAGTCCCCATTTGGTAGTGTTCATTACAATTATTACTCTCTCAAAAACACCCCATAGAACTTAACAGAAGTGCTCTGAGATGGCTCAAGTTCTTCCTCTGAGACTAAATGTAGAAAGTTGTTCTGGGGAAGCTCTTCCACCTCCAGATGTGCCTTCAGGTCCCACGTGTGCCTTAAGGTAAACTCATCTGCCCAGCGAGTGTGGAGCTGAAAAGGCCAGAACTGCTTTAGTATCTTCCTACAGGCATAGCTCCAAGCAACTCATCTGCCCCTTCAAGCACTGGCAACAGCAGCAGAAAGACCTGTTTTGTCTCAAAGCTCTAAACAGAACAGGACAAGCGTGCAGCTGCATGCACTGCTGAAAGGTGGTGGAGCAGGTGGGCATGACCTGCAGCTCTGTTATACTGACTACTACCCTAAACTGCTTCTGCCATATTATTATCCCTTGCCTATATCAGCTGTTCCCAAACTTCTCTACTTTCAGATGCGTAGCGCCATTTGAAGTCTCACATCCAATCTGGGGTGCAGGGGGTGCTGCCAGCCTATGAGACAAACCACGTGAGAGAGCCTGAAGCACACAGTGGTCTTCAGTTCCCGTCTCCTCTGTATTCCTTGGAGAATGATGCTGCTTTTCCAGCCTCCTGCTGAAAACAATATCAAGATGAAAAATAATCATGTTAGGGTGAATCCAGACAAAACACAGCAGTCACTTCTGGGAAGAGGAAAGCACATTTAAGAATTTTCCCCTTATTTCAAAAGCATAAATCTTAAGGTTGTTAAAATAAGTCTCAGTCTCAAGTTTTCTGACAACTTGTTGGTTTTGGATGCCCATTTACCTATCATAGCGAAATTCATACATTTCTGTCTTCAATTAATGAGAACATTTTGGACAAGTCAAATAGAACTAGGCCTGATCACTACCGTGCTGATGTTAGTTCCTACAGGTCTGCTGCTGAACCTGGAGCTCCTTGAACGCTGACCAGTTCAATATGCACCAGTCTTTTACCCATGAATAAAGATCATCATATGCTGATCACTGACATAGTGATCTGTACTCTGTTCTCCTTCTTTATTCAATATAGAGCCTAAATCATGGCCTCTGTTCTGGTAATCAAAGTTTTCCCTGCTACAAGATTATATTATTTAAGGCATTACCTATGAATATGTTACCAGTTACAATTTATGCCTTAAACAGAGACTGGACATCATCCCATTATCTTCCCAACACAATGGAAGAAGCATCAAGGTCAGGAGGCAAACAAGTATTTATTATCCACATCATCCATGGAAGAAACAAACCTGGGACATCTGTGGTGTTATAATTTGACTGACAACCAAGAAGCCTGCAGTAGCATCAAGCTGTGACTGATTGTGAGAAACGCACGAGAGCAGGGGCAGGCGCCTTCCGGAACAGCAGACGTAAGCACAGTAGGCAAGAAAGGATGGAAACCTATACCAAGGAAGAAACCTTCTATAATGGCGGAGGTAAATTGCTTATATAGGTATATATCTCCAAATTATTTTTTTTATCACGAGTGAAAAATTAATATCTGCAGGCCAAGCTATAAGATGGTTTGGAGTGGGATGAAATAGCAGTTAAGTGTATTACTGTGATGTGTTACTTGTTTACATAATTTATGTTATGTCCATTAACTTCCAGCTAACATGGGGGATCTGGAGTAGACACGTTGTAAGTAGGAATCACTGCCTTGCAAAGCTTGCTCTCCAAATGGGTTGTACAGGAGACGAAGAGAGGCACAAAGCGAAGGGTCTTACCCATGTTCACATGACAGATGGATGCCAGAGCCAGAAAACGGACAATAAATTCACGGTACTTGCATCTTATACTTGGCAAGCAGGTTATGCAATTTATGGTTCTTGAAAAGGGACACGATGAAATATTTCTCTTGCTGTCCAAACCCTCTAAAACATAAAAAACAGGTTAGTATGAGGAGGGGGGGAAGTCTTGTTTATCTGAAAAATTGTTCAGAGGTCCTTTCATAAACACAAACATTGTTTTGGTTGTTGGTTTGAGGCACGAGCCGTTGTATATATCTACCTACAGCCTATCCAAAGTCACATACAGCATAAACACCTCACCAGCTGATTTTAAGCTAGGCCAAAAAGACACAGAAAGCCAAAGAAGAATGATATTTTTTGCTTTGGGACCCACTATGTCTTATTTTACTTTCCTTGTCAAGGCTTTTCATTGATTTCTGAGAGAGATTTGGCCAGGAATAGTTTGAGAGGATGATGCTTATGAATTTGTGCATATTTTATTGCTCAGGATATACTGCCAATACATGACACATTTCAAGATCTTGCAAATAGTCTGTGCTGAACACACAGAAGGGTTTTACTCATAAAACTTAGTTAAAGGGAAGCGTACAGTTTTCTTTCAGGAAAATAAGAATGAGTCATCCATGCACGCATTTGATTTCCGGATCCAAGAGTCTGCAGTCTAGACTTATGGTTTTCATTTTTCTGAAACACTTAATCAGTCTCTCTGTAGGCTGTTGCATCCTGATGTCAGTAGGAGGTTCATGAGGATATGAAAAACGGAGCAGGAGGTACCAGATTTTTCTTCCAGGTGAGAAAATGCAGGTTTTCCAAAGTGGCTACCTTAAAAAAAAAAGAAAAAAAGAAAGAAAGGAAGGAAAGAAAGGAAAGAAAGGAAAGCAAGCAAGCAAGCAAGCAAGCAAGAAAGAAAGAAAGAAAAGAAAGAAAAGAAAGAAAAGTCTTTTAAAAACCTTTAAGTTGAGGGACTCTTCAGTTCTCTCCATGCTTGATCCACAGAGAAATTACTGCCTATTTGTATTAAAGACTGTATAAATTCATTTATGCCTCCTCAGAGTAAGCAGGCTTGTAAAACCCTAGTGTACTCTCAAGTAACAATTGCAATTTGGCTCTGAGCTCTGCAAGACCACCAAAGGGCTGGGGGAAAATTTGCCTAAGAGAGAGGCTGTGCCTGTTGACAGGTGGAATAAGGATTTTAGGAAATGAGCAGGTGGTGATGATATATGACATAGTGTTACATGGAGGAGCCTTGGAGGCGCGGTTTCTCTTCCTTGACTCCATGTGCACAGAGCCAAGTCCACGTTTTTCCTGACTCCATCAGAAAGTATATGCGTACACACACAAAGAGCAAACAGTGATTGCTTCTCCAGCTAAGTATGTCCTGGGTTATCTTTATATTTCCCAGTCACTTCCATGAATCAATTATATCAGGAGCTAGCACAGATCAAGGTGTGCAGTGGGCTCAGCTCTCCCAGGTGGGAAACGGGCAAAGGAGATCCTTCTGCTTCCTTGGGCAGGTCTTAGAAGAAACAGCTTCTCCCTGTTTCCCCCTGAACCAGAAGAGGAAATGAGGCATTTCCCAGAGACAAAAAGGAGAGGAGTGTGTCTTGAAGAGCAGCTTCCGCAACAGTCAGGCAGTGCAGCACTTTTCCAAAGATTTGCCTGTGCCTTTCACGGTTGGTGTGAGCCACTGCCGGAGACAGGGATGCACAGGAGCAGGCTGCACAGAGCATCCTGCGCTGGTCCCCCATCCTGCCACCCTCGGTGACCCTGGTGATCTCCTCCTGACAATGTCTGTGAGGGATCAGAAATTAGGCTTATCAATGAGACTGCTGTGCAACCCTAAAGCTGCAACCATCTATTTTCAAGTCAATGGAGAAGTCCCTAACCTGCAGGAAAGGGGGTTGGGTTCCTGTATTCCTCCAGCAAGAACTGATGATAGCAGAAAAAACCCAGGTGCTTCAGCCCAGGTCCTGACAGATGCAGCTAATTAAAAGAAGAAACTTTAACGTCTGAGTAAAAATTATACATGGGCACTGTGATAGTTACAGAATGGTCACACTGCCCAGATGTGCCCTAACCCTCAAGACAGTTGTGGTGTAGCAAATTTGAGTAAAATAGCAGTGTCTCCTAAAAAGCAATCCACTTTCTGTCCATATCCAAACAAAAGCTGCCAATGCATCTGCCATCAAAGCAGTCAGTCGCTTGCGTGGGGCTGCAGGTGCAAAACATCACTTGATCTGCCCAAGTGTCCCACGTTTCTTCTTGTGGTATTAAAGTCCTGAGGAGATATATATTACCTGTCTTCATCAATTCAGTTGATATTTAGCTTAGAGCAGTGTATTGATTCATAACAAGGCGCAAAGAGAGAGCAACAAAAGAGGAAACAGCAAGTACTGGAAATGAAAATAATGTGCTGGAAAAGGAAGGCGGCTCATGAAGGAGGTGAGAGCAGCTGTCCTGCTGCCTCCCGGAGTCCATGAATATGTGCTCTGGCAGGGCAACCAAGCTCTGCAGCCTTGGGCACAACGCCAAGGTGGAAAAACTCTGCTCTTCCCTGCTTCAGGTGCTCAGGACTTCTCCCCTTTTCCTACCCAGGCAGAAACAGGCTGTAATAATTACTTAAAAACCAAACCTCTCAGTCCCCAAATATTAGTTACCGCCCAAAGTAAAAAGCGGTGTTTAACCCCCAGCTCGTTAGCTGCCATTGCCTTCAGTTTGCTGAGTTTAAGGGAGCAAGGTGTGCTCAGCAGGATTTCACTGGCAGCTTGCAGCAATGGCATGAGGTTTGAGTGTCAGCACAGACTGTCAATCTTCCCTTTGTATTCTGGAAAACACGGCCAGCGGGCAGCTATTTAATCGCTTGAGTCACCCCTGGTAAAGCACACTTGTTTGCTCTCCCTTTTTGTCTTTCAAGTTCTCCCAAGCCAGAGGCAGGGCACCAGCTCCCTGGAAGCTGGAGGCCAGCAGCAGCGTGCTCCCAGGGACCCTGACACTGCTATGGCAAACACAGGAGGCAAATCAGCCCTGCAGAGCAGGACTTCTCTACATTTCCCATGCTGATCAGAATATTCAAAGATAACTGGGAAGCCTGCAATTGCAAAGCAATACAGGGCTTAAGCCATTTTTCTCATGCATGTATATTGACACTACTGACGTTTCATTAGCTGTTTGCCGCGTACAGTAAGTTTTGTAGCTCTGAATTTGGTTTCTGTTGTTAGTGCTTATTAGGTCACCATGGTTATATCACAAAGTATATATCCAAGAGAGGCAAGAATTTTAGGGAAATGTTTATTAGCACAACAGAAACACTTAGGAAAAATGGACAAGCTCTCAGACTGTCTCTGCAGGTCTGGCAATATTTATTATGATTACTGTATTAAAGACAGAGAATGGTATGAGCTTAGGGAAAAATACCTAAAGTATTTTTGTCACCATCTTTAAAAAGCCATTTAGAGTCATTACCATACAATTCAAGCTCTTTAAAATGTTGGTTTACAAATTGTAATAGTTACTGGCAAGGAAAGTTAGTGCTCATGATCTTTCAGTAAGGCTGCATCCTGGCCACAGCTCATTGAATCAATTTTCAGGCTCCTCATAATGTTTTCCTGAAGTATCCAAAGAAAAAAATGCACTTCATACAGAAATGACATGAAGTACCATCTGACATAGAATTGACCTGAGGTACGGTTGCTTCCTAGAAATAAAATAAAATAAAATAAAATAAAATAAAATACTAGAAGTATGAAAATGTTTCTGCGCCTGGCAGAACAAACTAGGACCACAATCTCAGCTGGTTTGTTGACATTTTCATCATCACTCCTGCTTTGTCCAATCTTTAGGGGAAAAAAAAATCTTCTAGATTTTGACTTTGTATTTTTTGGCTTTAAACATTTTCAGAAAAATCAGTTGCAGTTTTTTGGTTTTGTTTTTGTTTTGAGATTTTTTGTTTTTCTTTTTAGTTATTTGAGTTATTACCATTATGTGGCTTATATCATCATGCTCTCATATTCACTTTCCTAATTTGGCTATATACATTTAAAAACAGAGCAGAGGAGTTTCAATATTAAAAGCATTAAAAACAGCCACTTGAACTAACAGCAATTTTCCCCAGCTCTGGTACTGGATTTCTTTCTTTTGCCAGGGTTATACTAAAGGGGTTGGTAGATGAGTATTTTGCTTTTTTTTGCACAAACTCTGTACACGAACTACATCTTCTGTGGAACTTCGCATCTTTTGGTAAAAAGACTGATGTACTGGGAGAAATCTTGGTCATATAATCAGAGATATAATCCAGAATAAGTGCTTGGCCCATGCAATAATGGCTGAGTGCTTAACTGAAATGTTACCGTTCAGAGTAAATTGTTTATATGTAATTGGTAAATTTTTTCAACATGCAAAAAAAATCAAAATTCCCACAGAGGGTGGTTGCTGTTGGTTGGATCTGTACCTTGGCAAACCCCCAAATTTTTAGGCAAATGGAAACATGAACAAAAATTTTAACTAGCCCTGCAAATATTTAAGCACGTTTAGTGCTCATGGGATTCTGTAAAGTGATCAAAGAGAAAAAGAAAATAATAGTGGGAGACACCTGCTTCTGTTAGTGTCATCTGCTTGTGAGCTTGTTCCTCTCACCATTTGGGCTGGGAGAGAAGGGAACCCCCCCGGTAGCAACTGGCCCTGTCCCCAGGCTGAAGGACTGCACGGCACGGTGCGCTCCCCTGATCGGTGCAGGGGGAGGATGGCCGGGGCTGAAAAAAGCCTCGTTCTGTCTTTTTTAGGAAGAAAGAAAGGAGGTTGCAATATTTTTAGGAGTGGGTGGCAGCTGAAAATGTGTCTTGTGAAGTTGCTCTTTGACGAATGTATAGCATTCCTGGAGGAAAAATAGGAGTTTGCCGCGTTCAGACATTTTCTGTTCTTATATAACTAAGGCTGCTTTGATCTACGTTTGACAAGTGATGTGTATATTATACTACTGCAACCACTTTAGTCTTTTTAGCTCAAAAAACAAATAGCCCGGGGACCAAAACCTGCTCTCAGACATCCTCCTCCTGGAACTCCCAGTGCTTTCAAACTACTAAGTATGAAAGGTAGGTACGGCAGAGGAGCACGTGGCAAGTGTTGTTCCCAGGTTTTGATGGGTGTTTGTACAGTGCAAATCCTGGGGCGCTTGCAGCTTGTCTTGGAGGCTCTGGGTTCGTGTCCCAGCCTGGGTGCGGGTTCCCTTTCAGGGGAGTGGTAGCGATGCTGCTGGTGGCATGAGAAGCTAAACTAGCTGTGAAGCATTTCCCTAACCCACACCAACGCTGACTCGTTTTTACCATCCTCTTTTTTCATTTCAGACGGATTAGTACTTCACCTCATCTGTGGATATTAATGACACATAATGTCCATCTTTTTAAAAGATAGCCTATGACATCTAAAAAGGAAGATTTATAAACTCTCAGTCTGCTTAATTGTATCTTTCCCAGTAAAGTCTGATTGAAATATTTGTAACTGACTCATTTATTGCCCAAATGACTTCAGCACTCCCTCTGCCTGGTACGTGTATTGTAATGCCTGCTTTTGCTCCAATAATGTAAGAAGGTTTGTGAGTGAAGGCTGCGGCGTATTATGAGACTGAAGTTTGTTCTCTGTACACAACATTATCCTCTTTAAATATTTCCTAAACAAATACTTCCTGTTCTTACATCAGATAGCAATTATAGATTCAATAATTCACATTTTAAAATCCTTAAATACATATTTGTTTGCTACATTGTATCAGAGACTTGAATATCCTCTGACGGAAGCTCTCATACTTCCATTCATAACATTTTTACTTTACAGCGTCCACTAACTTGCACCTAACTTCTAGCTTTGATTTACTTCCTGGAAGACTGTTTTAAAATTATTAACTTGATTTTTAGACCAAATACATTCCTGATATTTAACAAAGGTAAAAAGTGTTTTTATTACAAAACTATTGAAAGATGATTAAAATAAGTTTTTAGGCATTAAGTTCTTTAATAAAAATATTATATTTTATTAGGAAGTGTTACAGAAAAATGTGTGGTAAAGGGTTTGTGACAATTATTTGCAGAACAGAGAAACCTGGGAAAAAATCTTTTCTACTGGTTCCACTGAGAAGTGGCTAAAGGAAACTCTGTGTTGCATATGCCATTAATACAAACTGCACCAAATGACAAACCCCAGCGGTGATGGCAGAGTGCAGCTTGCCCTCGGGACGGAGAGGCAGGGACGGGCTGGTGCAGCCTGTGGAGAAGGGGACACTGCTCCCCATCGCCATTTCCACTTCCCTGAGACAGTCTTACTAGAAGACGGTATCAAGTAAACGTGTGATCATGCTTAGCAAATCCATTTTTGCTGCTGAGGTTGTGCCTGACACTGGGCCGTTGTTAACATGGAATAAATTTAAGCGGTTTCCAGTGAAGTATCTGCTCAGGCAGGTAACAGCCAGCTCACATTGTCCACAGGCCAGCAGGTTGGTGGAAAATGGTGCCAAAATACTAACACACGTATTAAAAACAGGCGACGAGTCAAGCTGTCAGGCATACCTGTTCCTGCCACCCCCTGGAGCTGTGCCAGTGATGACAGGATCGGCACCTGCTGACATTCTGTTCGCCAGGAAGCCAAGAGCGAGGCGCCCGGCACTGCCGGGAACAAGCCTCAGGTCAACGCAATGTTGCACGGCAGCAACAGCGCTGCGGTCTGGCAGGAGGACGTGTGTTCCAGCAACCTCCTCCAGTCGCGGCACCTAGTGATGGCCAGTCTCTTACCATTGCTTGAACTGGTCCTCCTTTCTCCAGAGCAATTTACACATCTCTGGTAAACATGGGAAATAGGAACTTCCCCGCTGGGGAGTTAAGAGACAGTCAGCACCAAGAATAATGGGGTTCCTTTCACTATACTAACTCATGAGAACTATTACCTCATCTAGGGTTAAAATGTTACTTCCCCCACTTCATTTTCTTTTAGAAAAGCCAAATCACTGCCTTACTTGCTTCTCTCTCTTTTTTTTTTTTTGTGAGGATGCTTTCCCAAGAAGACATTTCTTAAACTTACAACCAAACAATCCCCAGACTGCAAGAGGAAAAGGACAGATACTACGGCCCTGTGAATATAAGAAGCTGCAATTTTTGTGGATTTAATTTGTGTTCACTAAGCAAGGGAGAAAAAACAATGCTTGGTTTAATATTTCAGGAAATCATACAGTAAATGCCCCAAGAAACGTAGTGTGCTGAGGCCAGGGCACACTCCAGCACAGCTTCCCACATGGAGAGCTGCTTGCCAAGTCTGGCTGATGCACAGTTTTTGTACAATACAATTATTTAATTTTGGGGCATGACTTTTACCAAATTATTTTTACTATTCTAACACATAACATGGATGTTTTTACATCAGAATAATTGTTCTTTTGTCCTCTAATTATGAGCATATTTAGGATAACAAAGAACCAGTAGGAACTGGAAATTGTTTAGGTCATCTACTTCATTTCTCTGCCTGTGATGAATTATTTCTTACATTGTGTTCATTAAAGTTTTTTCCAACATACGAAAAACACTGAAAAGTCATGTTATGTGACCAGGGGGAAATAGTATAGAACCAGTAAATAGGATTACAGGAACATCTGCTGGAAACTTTTTTGCTTATGAAGTACGACATTTATACCTTGGCAATGAGCAATATTCACATTAACTGCAGATTATTTGTACAATCAAATTCTTCTTCCTTTTGACAACACTACCCAGCCTGTTACTATGGCAGTCTGAGAAACTTCACCCCACTCTGCTGGAGGAAAAATCCTGGAACAATTGGGCAGCTGGGATCTTATTAATTCCAGGTTTAAGCAGGATACATCGTACCTGGGTAGTGGCTGGCTTCCTTTAAGATACATCCACATACACTGTTTGTACCTTTCAGGCAAGTATTTTTCTGTACGAAAGTGAAGAAAATCATTGAACAGATATAATAAAGGCCAAAAGAAATGAAGGCAAGGATCTTGCCCTGATCTTACATAGAGTAAAATCAGGGAACTTCTCAACTTTCAAGACAAATCTTAGTTGGAATGTTTCTTTTTTTATATACACAAATGCCTTTTCGCTTCTATTTTCATAAACTAAAAAGCAGTTGTGCTGACAGTGCTTCAAGAAGGGGCAGGAATAGGTAAATACAAATTACTTTGGGGGATTAACAGCCCTAATGAGAGTGACCCTGAATGCACACAAAACAGTCTCTTAAACAAATGCTGGGCTTCTCTGAAACACAGGGAGCCCTAGAAAATGCAAATGCCGCCTCTGAATTTTCAGATGGTTTTTCCATTCCTTCATCATACGTGCATGTGCGCTCCCTCCTGCGGGCTCCTGCGGGCTCACCGTGGGGCAAGTCCACGGCCCATCTGGGGTGAATTCAGTTAATCAGTAACTACGTAAATCAGCATGCTGCCTCACTCCCAATTTTTGTTTCAACTGCGGATGCGGAGAAGGTGAGGAGCGCTGACAAAAACCTGAAAGGCTTTCTGCGGCAGTGGGTATGAGCGGGAGTGATGGAGCAGACTGGGGCTGGGGCACCTGGCCAGAGCCAGTGCTGAAGCTGGGGAGGAAGCAGCTTCAACTGGCAGAGAATTAAATATATAGCATGAGCGAGCTTTTATTCATTGTGGTTTGCCAGATTCCAAACTCTTTATACTACCACAGCACACTCCCTCCTTCTCCCTGCAAGTCCAAGACAGTGGACTCAGGGAGACCTCCCTGTCTAATATTCAAAGAGTAGCAGAAATCCTGTCCTCAAATTAACATCTTTGGCTTTATTTCCTAGGTGCATTCAGCTCCAGGTACTGTAGGTAAAAGTTTTAGCCTATCCTGGGCAGACCAACAGGCTAGGGCTCCTCCGTGCACTGTGTATCTTTTCTCTCTTGTGCATAGATCAGTAAGGGTTAATACAGGGCTGTGGCTTTCTCCATGAAGGCAGCTCAGGTAGCTGCACGCTGTTTAATGGAATCTTTGGCACCGACCTGGTGGGTATATAGAATTACACCAGTCAAAATGTTTTCCTAGACATCCAATGAATAATGAAAAGAGTTTAAGAGGTACTTCAACAGATTGCCCTTCCATCCTTTGGGGAATGCGGTTATCTTTTTGAAGGGCTAAATTTATGCAAGTTTTAAGTGATTTCCTTAAAATGTACATCCTTCCTTGAGAAAGAGAGATGGATACAGAGGTAGGGACAACAGGTGCTTTGACATTAGTTTTATTCCTGAATGTGTTGTCTGTATTGACCCAGCTTCATTCCATCATTTGGCTTACATAGGCCCCCTTTGAAGAAAGACCCCTAGGAAGGGGGCTGAGATGGTAGCAACTATATCCTTGTCTTAGACAACGATGTTCCTGATAGAGAACAGTGGCTGCCAAATAGCCACAGCCAAAGCTGAAGAGGGTACGATGACTTGACATATCCTTTTAGTTCACTCCATGCATGGAATTTGTTTAGATGCTTATTATTAATTATAAATGTTAGCTAAATTCACAAAACCTTGGAGAAAGCTGTCAGCAGGCACATACCAAGGTATATGGCTGGGCAGCTTAGCTATCAGGCTGGCAATGTTTCTTTTCTTTCAATCCATGGTCTCTGCTGGGAGAATGTCTCGTCGTGTCAGCAGTGAGTAGCTAATGTAGTCTTCATACTGTGCCAGTAAGCCATTAGTGAAGCCTCCCGGTTATAATCCTACTGCTATCTTGCTGGCTTTGCACCCTACCTGTGCAGGCACGGCACAGGCAGTGTCAAGACTTGCATGGGCTTTCCTTTTGCAATGCCCAGAAACAGTAGCTACATAATGATATCTTTCTAAGACGAGGTTTAGGTTGAAATGGCAGTGGCTAGGAATAAGAAGAACGAGGTTGTCTGAGTAGTCTGTTTAGACCACAACTTTTGATTCTCTGTTTTTTGCCACAATGATGACCTGCATGCTAGGTAACATCTCAGCACTTCCATAATTCAAATTAAATAAATAATTTTTAAAAGATTAAAAGGAAGGAAGGAAAGGTGATGTCTTTTGGGTAAACCACCCAAAGCTCAAAAACAGTATATATGCTCAGTGGTAGTAAGACTCGAACTTGCCTAGTAAATTAAGATATGAACTACCCACATAAACTCTTTCAAATTCATTGAAAAAAGGAGGTTAATAAGAAACAAAAATGCATCATGACTAAGAGTTGAGTTTTTTTGGTTGAGGGGAGGAGTGGAGAGAGAATCATACAGACAAAATTGTAGATCCAAGGTTGTTATTATTCAGTCTTCTAAATAACTTTTTAAAATATTGGTCTTTTCTTCAGCATGCATTATTAAAAGTTAATGAGCAAGAGACATTTCTATTTCATGATAACAGTTGCTTACTGGTCATTTTGTTTAACTTTTGAGTCCTTCTTCCTATCAGGTGGTGGCAAGAGCAGCCTCTCTCAGCAAAACAAAATTTGCATGTGTTGTTTTTCAGCAGACACTATTGGAATCAGTTGCAAATGTTTAATATGTATTTGTAAATATGACCATTTCCTTCTGTTCTGTTTCAGGGTCTACTTCACACTTTCATGTCAAAGATCTAGTTTCACAGATCACTACTAATGAAGCTTTCGGATCTGTGCCATAATTATAGGTATATTTTGTTCAACAGATACCAGTTTGTATTTGTTATTCCCATACCCTCGCACAGAAAAATGAGCTTGCTGCAGTCGCGTGAGTTCACTGTCTCACTGCACAGAAGAGAAATTGAGCAAAAGAGCAAACTTGCACCATGGGAAAATCAAGCATCAGAAGTTATGCCAGTAACAGTCAGAAGAGAAGGGCAGGATCTAAAGATGTTGGTAGCTGCTATTTTACAATTCCTTGTGAGTACATTCAATAAGAATGTAACAATTTTTTAATTTATATGCACTTATGTGTAGTAATTTAACCCATTTAAGTAAGGACAGTGCCAATGCAAGCAAACCATTTACAGTAAGGACAAAGAAACCCCAGGTATTTGGCTTTTACACCGTAATCAAAAACTTCCAAATATTATACAAATTAAAATTATAGAAGTCCATGTTGTCATTTATGCTCCACATTTCTGTTTGTTTCATGCATTGGGAAACAGAGGGTTTGAGTGAGACGATCAAACACTGGATGGAAACACAGGGCTCCTGATTCCACCTGGCCCAATACATATCCCTCTACTTGAACATTTGTTCATTGTTCTTTCTTTTCTTTAGGCAACTAATCACTGACATCTCACCAGCTTGCCCCACCCACCCCCCAAGTAAACAATGGTAATAAAGAGCTTCATTTCTGCTCCTCTTACTTTATTACTTCAGATACTGAAGCCACTGCTGTTCTTGGGGACAGAAGGCCGGGGAGGACAAGGAACACAACAGATACCTGCAGCTAAAGCATAATGGATTTAAACAAAAGGCTTTTTCACATGGAGCTTAATTAGTATAAAAAGTTTAAGGAGGGGAAAAATAAATTCATGAAAGAATGGTCCATTGGTGACTAATAAACATGAACACCTGGTTATAGCCAGGGTTCAGGGATTCTCCTATTGCTTTGGAGGTATACAGAGACAGTTTCCCCGGCTTTACTTTTGTACTTACCCCCCTCCACACACACAGGAGCAAACACACACTCCTTTGTTCTTATATTCCTTTCCCCTAATGGCGTGCTTGGGAGAGAGAAAGCAGGACCAGATGAGCCCTAGCACTGACATCATGTGGATGCTCTGTGTCATGTTACGTGGTGAGGTTATAGCAGGGCAGGCCACTCCGCTCCTCCGGCTCATTTCAGCCAGCCCTGCAAGCTGGGTATCTGATGCAAAGCCCAGTGGATTCGGTGGAATCTTTTTTTCAGATCTTTGGAGCAGACTGGTAAATGCAAGCCTGCTTAATGCTCCAGCAGAGAAGAGCTGATTGTTACATGGGTTGGTCAGGAACACTAACTAAATTACCTAAAGGAAAATATTTAGGATACATTATTTAAACTGCATTAGGTATCTGTGTGGTCATTCCCGAGCAGAATAAATATTTCCTAAATTTGATTTAATTTTATTCAACTGAATTTACACCTTTCACTGCTTTGGATGAGTATTGCACTGTTACATGTCTTAGGGACAGAGGGTCTGCAGGAAATTATGTGAGCTACTGACATAATTTCTACCATCATTTATAGTATTAGAAAACATCACAATAGTAGAGAGTTTTAGGTTGAATAACATATAAACCTGACGTTCTCCTCTGGTTGCAGTTATGTGGTAAATATAATTGTGACCTGAATGTGGAAGCAGAGGAGTCAGCAGTAGGCAGGAACGGCTCCTTAGCGCTCAGATTTGCAATCTTTCCCTTACTGCATGGAAACAGAGTCTGCCAGCACGGTCCCTCCCTCCATGATGTCTGTCCTGCCCCATCCTCACAGGCCTTTGGATGTGATGCCCACTGGCTACATTCCACCAAAACCACAGTGTAGGTGCATGTGAGTCATCTAAGTCTTGGAGAATGACTTTGCTCTCAACAACTCCTTCATCTCACAGGCCCTAAAATCAAGCAGTGTCTCTGCTTCTGAGCAATTTTCTAAGGAGAGTCTCTGGAGTTTGCTAGTGAGAAAAGGAGGCTTTTGGAGGCAAAGGGAGTCTGATACTCTGCCTACCTCTTCTCTCCCCTCTCCAAATGTTGTTCCAATCAGCCAGCTATTGTGCGAACGCCGGAGTATTCCCTCCCCGCCACTCAGCTTGTCAGGCTCCCCGCCGCCTGCAAACCCATCACAGCACCTTAAAAATATCCCTCAGCGCATCAATTCAGCCATGATTTTTCATGAATAAGAAATCATAGTTATTTCTTCTTGATACTACCTGCTGGGTCTGAAGTCACCCAAAATGTAAGGAGTGAAGGGTCTCTGGAGTTTAAGTTACAAGGAAATCTTGCTCGTTGTCCTCTGAAATTAGTGGGAGTACCAAGACAGTAGTTACTGTGATTGCTCAGTGTTGGTATTTACCAAAAATGTGCTCCCCATAAATATTGAGTTGTATCGTTATCACCGTATATGCTGGGCTCTCATGAATATTGCCTTTCCGTAATTAGACAGCTGGCCATAAACTTGAGGAGACAAGTCATTAAAATGGCCATTAAAAGAGCTTGGAACAGAAAAAAGGCTGCTTCTTACTCATTCAGGACACTGGAGCTCAGAAAAAAAGGGAAATTTTCATTTGAATAGGCCAAACGTTCTATATTTGATGTAATCTTGGTTATACGTCTGCTCACCTCATATCCCTTCAGCCAAACAGCATACCTTGGGTCTTCATTTCCAGATTCATCTGTACAAAAGCAGAGTTGTGTTTCTGCAGGCCCATTCCAGAGTGCTCCAGCAAGAAGGACACATGCAAAAGTACTTGCAAGATCTTTGTATAGATTTAAAAACCTGTACTTGCAAATATCAGTATTGGAAGGCCTGTATGAAATGGCTGATCTATAACATGTTTTCACAGGTTAAATACCACTGCTTTTAAATGAACACCATGCCTTCTGTCTCAGGAAAAATATCCACATGTGACTGGGAACAGACTTTGGACAATTTTCTAACTTGGGCTTTCTGTTAAAAAGATTAAAACATGGTGTTATTGGGAAACCTGTCCTCTTACATCTCATATAAAAACGCTGTTTCACTGCCTGAGGAATTTTAGTCAGCTTGGTAATGCACTGTTCATTCAAATACTGCTTTTTTTTATTTAAGGAAATTGTGTAAGGCAAGGTCAGACTTCATCTTTTGGGTGGTCAAAATGACCACTGTTGTTTGCATACTCACAACTGTTGTGAAGACACGGACTTTTCAGAGCTGGGGCAGACCAGACTGGACAATACTGCTTCCCAGCGTGCAGTCAGGGGCCACTGCTGCTCCCCCAGCCATGAAGAGTTGAAACACTTGGAAAAATACTGCTCTTCAAACATCAAAATCCACGTATTCCAGCACATACTAGTGAGCAAACAAGTGTAATGGGTGGAAGTGAAAATGATAAAATATCAGTCTGCTTTTGAGCTGGTTATCATGACAGGGGTTGCCATGCTGAAGAAGACAAGTCCACAGGTTTTCCTCTCTCCAGGAAGTCCAGATGATTCTGACATTTTTCTTCACAAAAATTTATGTTTGTCTTTAATTAGTACTGACTGAGAGATATCTCCATAATGACTATAAAGACAGAAGCAACTTTGAAATTAATGGATTCCA
This sequence comes from Ibycter americanus, assembly GCA_035590275.1. Taxonomy (NCBI): domain Eukaryota; kingdom Metazoa; phylum Chordata; class Aves; order Falconiformes; family Falconidae; genus Ibycter; species Ibycter americanus. The sequence continues at coordinate 60,527,367 of JAVJGI010000060.1, read as the reverse complement.
GTCCCACAGCAGGCAGGTAGAAAACCCTCTGAGGCACTGCCACCCAACAAGCGGGGTCTCTGTTGTTGCCATTAACTGCAGTTCTCCACCCGCCTCTTTGATGAGAGCCGGTGTCGGTAAGCATTATAAGTGGATTATTATTTTACACTCTGCATGAAAGATGTGTCTAATAAGAAGAAATAAGATTAATCTGGCTGAAATCACTTTAAGGGAACAATTGCAAATTGTAATGGTAAGTCTGAAAATTAATGGGATGCAGAGAAGCACCTGGGGAGGTGTTAGAATTTGGGGAGCTGCTGATATGTCTCTTGAGTTTGCACTATTTTAGATATAATCATTTCACTTACACATTTTGTAGTGCATTGTGCCATAGATGGATGTCTACACAGACTTGTGCATATCTATGTGTATACCTACAGTGAGAAGAAAAACTGTTGGATTGTTTTAATTCAAGATAGAGTTATATATATTCATAGATGATTCAGTCTGAAAAGAAATATAATCTGTTGCCATTCGGTTTTGTGAGTGAGCGTGTGTATCTGTGCAGCAACAGAACAGTGTAACAGAAAGCCGGCCAATTTGTTCTTAGCGCAGTGTCCGACAATTTACCTCTCGATCCTACCCTTTTCACAGCCATTTCTTGAGGAATGATTACAGCTAGGAAGCCTGAAAGCTGAGAAACATCTCATCTCCAAGCACAAATGATCATTTTTCTCCCATTCAAGAGGGTTTTAGAGCTATGCAGGTGTAGCTGTGTGGTGGAGATGCTACAGCAGGACTTGGCGGAGGGGTTTGGCTTGTGCCCCTCCATATAATGTAGACACTGTAGTGAGACTCGGTGGAGAGTCTGGCTCATACCCGACCGTGGGGCTGGGTGAGCTCATGGTCTTGCATAAGTCACCACTGTGGGGATCCTAGCTCTGAGCTTCAGGTCTCCAACTGTAAAACCGAGCTAATATCATCTCCTTAGTGCCCCTTTTCTGTCTCTTTCTTCCGAAGCTCTCCAGGGCAGAGGCTTTCACCTTGGTATATTTGGAAGGTGACTCTTTGCCTTCAGTTGTTTTTCATCCTGTGGCCAAATCAGCAACCTCCAGTGGGGAAACAGGAGCCACACGGGGGTCTGAGATCCAGAGAAGTGGAGGAGAAAGCCCTTAGGCTGACCCCACCATGGGAGGGCTTGTCCTTGCTACTTGGGGCTAGCGGAGTGGAAGTTGTCTCTGGGGGTACCTTGAAATCTGCAGGATTTCCTCAAGCCACCCCCATGAATGAGGTCTTGCCCTTCCTTTCCTGCGAGGAAACCAGTGTGGGATGTGCCGCAGGCTGCAGAGACCTCCCCCACCAGCTGCTGTCAGGCGAGGATTTAGCACTGGATCCATCCCTCAGCATGCTCTGAGGGATTCACTGTGTTTCTGCTGCAGGAAAAGAGAACAGCAGGAGAGGCTGAGGCTGGAGACGATGAGGTACAGCCTTGCTCCAGCTGTAGCAATTACCTGCACTGTCAGGAAAACAGCAGGTCTTAAATTTTGAACAGAACGGACTGAATGCAACCCTGGAGTAACTCCAGCAGTTTCTGCAGGTTATAGAAGAACGATTTTGGCCCTCCATCCAGTTTATGCACAGAACTAAATATTTTCTCTAACCCTGAGTCAAAGGACTGAAATTATTTCTCAGATTGAGAAGTTTGGTGTTAGAGGAAAAAACATACCTTACTACCAATGAAATTGGCCTCTCTATATTTCTAGTGCACATTAAGCAAAACAGCATCTTTCAGATAGATGGCTTTTGCTGATAGTCGTTTTGAAATTTCAATTTCAAGTGCACTAGAGGGTTTCTCTGTGAGTGAGAACTGCCTCTTACCATCATTTTTCAAAGGGTTGCTGTGAGACCAAAGGATTGGCTTCCTTTAAAAATCCTGCAGCATCCTGAGCTAATTCAGTGGTGAAACATACCCTCTACCAGTTACTGCCTTCACTGTCTGGGTGACTGCCATGTGCAGAATTGTCTGAAGAAGTTATCTTAGACTTTGACGCTAAATGTTTGTAGCTGGTTGCTATAAAGTAAGACTAAAAATACCCGAACAGCTAAGGCATCAGGTAGTGATGTGTTTGCAGCACAACACATAGTTCAGGGATGTTCTCAAGCATTTCTTGCAGGATGATAATTCTGGCTACTTTTGCTTCCAGTGGACGTCACATGAGCTTCGATTCCCAGGGATGGGAGCAGGGTGGGAGGCTTGACATCACACTCCCCAGCATGGCATGGGAGGCAACGGTGGCCTGATGCTCCAGTCCTGCTGCTGTCCCCCAGGATAACGTTCCTGTGGTGACCACTGCAAATGTGTTGCTGCTGCCAAGGGGAGGACGGAGAAAGAGACTGAGGATGCTTATCTGAGCAGGAGGCTGCTGAGCTGTATTTCCAGGGAGGCTGCTTCTGTTCAGCTTCTTTAAGTCTCATTTTACCCATCTGCTAAGTAATGCTCATGTGCCCAGTGTGGTGTCAGGAGACTTCGCTGGTGTATATGATGTTCTTTGATGCATGACAGCTCTACATGAAGAATAAAATAATCAGAGCTTGTTTCTATCTGCATCACTTTTACCTGGACATCAGCAGCTACCCAGTGTTGCTGAATGCATTCAGAAAAAGAATATCATTTGATTTATTCAATGGCCCCACGTATGGTACCTCCCCAGACCAGAACTGGTTTCCTGGTCTTGTTTTTCTGCCAATAATATCTGAAGAACTGCAGTTATTTGTTTTTCTCATGACACTGTTTATGACCTCCTTTTCCCTCTTAAAACAATACACAAATCCCCTGCTCTTCTCCCATAACTACCTTTCCCTGGAGTACAGTGATCTGTATTGTTTGCAAATTATATTTGAAAACACCAGAGGAAAACACACTATTTAAAAGTTTCCTCACCAGGGATAGAGTGTTACAAACAGCTTAAAAAAGGCAGAAAGCTGATTGTAACTGTCAGGGGTAGTAAAGCAGGTTTGCTCAGAGGATGGACACGCATGGAGCAGCAAGCGCTCAGTTACAGGCTTCTCCAAAGCCCCTGGCATGGGAACGGCTCCCATCACTTCTGCATCACACTGCAGATGCACAGAGGCTGCAGCTAAACGACTGCAAAAATTGAACCACTCGCCTCATCCGTCAGATTGACTCGGCAGCTAGTCCGAGAGATACGGATGCCGAATGCAAAGCTGCTAGTTGATAGGCGTTGCCATTAATGTGTTTTAATTAAACAGAGAAATGGAGATGGGAAGGGACTGAATCAGTGACAGTGCAAGGAAACTGAGCACTAGAGAGCCTGGATTTTTTCATTGTGTTATCTGTTTGCTTCATCAGCAAGCAGGGGATCATTGATGCTGGCCTGGCTAGCGCGTATTAACAGGAAATGTGATGGGGTTTTATTTCTAGGTTGAATTTAAACCTTTGACTGAATCTGTTACTGAACAGACCCATTTCACCCTTGCTTTCCTCACATAAACTTGGCTTAAATCTCTGATGTTTGATAGATTATGTTGGGGTTTTTTTAAACTTCCAGTTATCCCATATTCCCCACTGGTCCTGAGCCCTCATGGTTCTCCATCTGCAGAATTATATTAGCAACCACAACAGACTTAGATATTGTTATGGAGATGCTGTGTGGTGGTTTTGGCTTTCTGATGTCCCTGCTGGCCTGATTATGCATGGATTCTCCACGAATGCATATGTGCCACAGATACAGCGGATGACCTCGGCATCTCCCTGTTAAAGCCCCCCTCACCCTCCAGGGAGCTGCTGGTAGGCGGCAGCTCCCGCGCCATGGCTGGGGGGGGCAGCTCTGGGGGTGGGGGGTGTCTGTGTGTCTGCATGTGGCTTCTTTGTTTTCAACAGATACATAATAAATGTACTGTGAGTATGTAGGCAGAGTATGAAAATGTACCTTACGTGGAAAACTAGACAGAATAAAAGCATACAGTGAAAGTTTATTTTCCCCAATTACAGTGAGTCTAAAGAATCTATATCTCTATGGGTCTCAGACACTTTATATCTGTTTTGCCACAGCTTATACTGATTTGAATTTTCTGTTTGGGGATCCTTCAAAGATAAGGTCTTTTGGAATTACTCATGTACCTCTGAAAACACTGTTGTTAACTCTGCCGCTGGTGAATGCAATCTCATAAAGCTGGAATAGAGCTGTGCTACATCTCTGTGGCTTTATCACAGGCAATGCTGGAAAGATGCATGCTAAGTCCTGCTCCTTTTCCTGAGTTGTGGACCTCATTCTCCTCTTCCATTCAGCTCTGTTTTCCATAACGAGTTCCAACCTCTCTGTAAATCACTATGTTAGAGTGCACACACTGTAATCTCCTTTGGTGTAATTTATAAACTACTGTGAGATTTTCTAAAGATATAGTAAATCATAAATAAAATCCTGATGGGAGTATGTTTAGGTATGGGGCTTTGGGTGTGAAGTATTGGTCTTGTTCCATAAGCATGCATTTGTATTTGGTCCAATGTGGGTAATATTGGACATCACTCACTTGAGTTTTGCATCTGGGCCAACAAGGCAGGATTCCCACAGGGAGCCTCATAAAAGCCACTTAAGTTACAGGGGTAAGTTAAGGGATGCAGGGATGCAACTCATCCAGGGCTCATGACAGGAAGGAGGCACCACACTAGCGAGGTGTGATTCATCTCTTCTAAAGTTAGCTGCCTAAAAATGGCAACTCTCATCTCAGCTTGTTTGCTATGCAATCAATGGAAAAGGAAGGCAACCTGCAGGATGACTGACTCACCAGTAAGGCCGTGAATTAGAAAGGACCCTAGGTGTCTGAACGTTGGGCATCAAATTCAAGTTAGACAAGCATAGTTAATCAAAATCAATCCAGCCCCAAATGACTTTGGCCCTTAAGGGATTTACAAAAAGCTGCAGTGCAGACCTTACTTCAGAAGTGGCAGCGACTGCCCCATTAAATTTGATGTCATAATCCCTGCATCAGCTTTCCCATAGGATTTCATTCTTAACAAAGCCTTGTTTTTTCTAGAAGAGTAAAGAGAAGATGGGTATGAAGGGAAGAAGCTTTAAAGGCCACTGCTGTTTTAACTCTTTGCTATGCTGCTCTTTTGGAGGTTTAAAATCTTCTGGGTTATTTTGAAAGGGGTGAATGAGGATTGCAAAAAGTGAAATGTAAAAAAGTAATTTAAGAATAATATACACATCACTGTAAGGTCCTGTAACTAAATTTGGGCTCAAATATTCACTGAAGTCCAGGTACTTCTACGTGGCCACAGCTAAGAGCAAACAATTTTAGAAGGACACTAAGACAGGGAAGGGATTAAATCTTTTTTTCCTAGGAGGAAAACCTGGCAGAAGAAAGAAGATGAGAAAAACAAGAAAGAGACAGTTACACAATGGGAGAGCAAAAAGAAGATGCAGACAGACACTTCTTGAAAGTACCTAATGAAGCACAAAAGGCAACGTGCACAAGCTGTAGTGAAGGAAATGTGTATTTCCAAGGTACTAGAAAAAGATTTGTTATGGTGTTCAAACATTACGCAGCAACTCAGACAGGCTGTGTAATCTTTTCTTTCCCGGACATTCAAAACTCATCTGGACCTGTTACAAGTCACCTGGACCCTGCTCTGAGTGAAAGGGTTTGACCAAAGGACAGTCATAACTCAAAATCCATCCACTTCTGAGCATGTAATTGGAATTGTCCTTCAAATTGTTGTTCCGACTCAGTAGATATGAATTAATTTTTGATTATTTATGAATGAGTAGCTAGACAGCCAGACTGATAGATATCTATATAAATCAAATGCAGGGATGTTCTTACAGTCCCTTTCCTAGTATCCTTGCAAGATGTCGTGATGTCTACATTTTTGTAACAATCTCCAGAGACCAGCAGGAGACACAAGCAACAGTGCTCATATAGTTCTATCTCTGCCCATTTAGGACAAGGAGTAGTACCTAGAAAATAATCTCCAAATAAAGGTCTAAATATAAACCAGCCCCCCACTAATGAAAACATATTTTCTTTTATTCACCTGACCTGGCAATTCTAAATGCAAATGTCTGACAAAAAGTTCTTTGGCACGTGACATCTCTAGTTAGTGTGACATAGACTCACTGAATAGATATCCAGGATTTGATACTTCAGGCAAAACTCCCGTTGCAATCAACAGATTTTTGCTCTATAAAGAACTGCAAGGTCTGTGTCACAACTTGAGCAGAAAGGATGAGGATCATCTGTTCAGGCAGCGCCCCTTCCAAGACCAATGACATCACCAGTTTGGGGTTTGGCTTCCACGTACAAATGAACTAGTCTGATGAGGAGCGGCTGAGGCAACTGGGGTGGTTCAGTCTGGAGGCTCAGGGGAGACCTTATTGCTTTCTACAGCTGCTTGAAAGGAGGTTGTAGCCAGGTGGGTGTCGGTCTCTTCTCACAAGTGACAAGCGAAAGAACGAGAGGAAATGGCCTCAAGTTGTGCCAGGGGAGGTTTAAATTGGGTATTAGGAAAAATTTCTTGACCCAAAGGGTCATCAAGCACTGGAACAGGCTGCCCAGGGAAGTACTTGAGTCCCCATCCCTGGAGGGATTTAAAAGACATGTAGATGTGGCACTTAGAGACATGGTTTAGTGGTGGACTTGATGATCTTAAGGGTGTTTCCCAACCTAAATGATTGTATGAGTCTATGAAATAAAAATTGCAGGACCTAGTTGCCTTATATTCCTGCAGGAATTTCCACTGACTTAGTTAAGAACAAGAACATCACTTAATGCCATATTATTCCCTTCCTAAAAAGAGAGAATCACACTTAGGTAACCTAATAAATTTAAAATGAAAGCACTTCAGGCTGTCCTCTCATCTGCTCACCACTGCAGATGTGCAAAGGAAGGTTGAAATGATTAAAACAGTGGCACTACTTGTTGGGATGACAGATCTCCAGGAGCACAGATTGAAGGATTTTACAGTCAAGACCTGACAGGCAGGAAGAGATTAAATTGTCGTGCAATACACAAAGAAAAAGCGGAGCACCTAGCTATAAGGCTAATGACTCAAAGGCTCAGTCCAAAACTTAATCTTGCGGCAGACTTTATTTCTACTGGATGTTCTCAGTGTGATATCTTGCCTAGAGCAAGGAACAGTAGGAAGATGTAGAGCATGTGTCTACAAAAACTCAAAACAGTGATTACAAAACATTATCAATTTGACTGCAGCTGTAAGTAGGTGCTCTGACTTTACTCAAAGCAACAAGGATCGAGTGTGTATCGTACGGTGAACTGCTGGTGCAGATGCAGTGGTCCTACTAGTGCAGACGAACCACCAGGTGTCATTCTCTCTAGGACATAATTTTAGGGCTAGGGAGAGAGACAAGCTTCACGTCAAAGAAAATAAAAAATTGATGGGAAGTGTACCTTTACAGAGCATGATAAGACTGAACTGTAAGTAGAAGGAAAAATTCTGAAATGTAACCAGAAAAAACATTTCCAAATTAAAGCACACTCTTTCTAATAAGCATTTTCTTCCCATGGCTGAAAGCTAACATAACTTTAGTACCTGTGACAAGGCTGGACTTAAATCAATGCCCAAATCACAGGACTTTGGTCCCAGGCACTCTGTCTGGCTAGCAGACAGGAGCACATACAGCTCATAGGCTGACTAATGCCCATAACTTCCATCAGATGATCTAGGGCCATGCAATTTTTCTTCTTGTTATAACAATAGGGTATGTTTTACTGTCTGGCCTGCCAAGGCTTTTGAAGCACCTTTTTGGTTCCCAGCTAGAAAAAAGCCCTATTTCATGCTTTCAAACTCCTCTCATGATAGTTACCCTTACCTTAAAACTGCTTGAAAGCACAAGAGCTGGTAATTAAACGGAAGAAAGGATAGGATTCAGGTTGGTTTTTGTTGTTCTTTCATGTAAATGAAAATATTCCTTTAAAAAAAAAAAAAAGAGAGAGAAGGAAGTACAGCCCAACAACTTTCTACCTTATTAAGACATCATGCTGCACTGCTCGGAGTGATGATGAAGCCAGGCTGAGGGGTGTCCCTGGTCTGGAAGTCAGGTGGTTATTCTGTGTTTAACTACCAGAATGAAGCCAGAAGGCCCTAGCTGACCTTTCTTTTGGAAATCCCCTGGAGGCATCAATATGGTGTAGCAGAACTCTTTGCCTAGTTTTGCTGGACTCTGCACCCGCATAAGGAGCAGGGCATGAGAAAAAGGCCTGTGGGCAACGTGCTTCTGTACCCCAGTTAGCCAGCCCCTGCTGGAGTCTTTTCTAGCTGTCATGCCATATGTAGATGGAATTCAATTAAAGTTTTCTGATGACTTTTTTCTGAACAAAACCAGATACATGGAGAAAATCATCTGATAAATGTCTCTGGTTAGCCTTTCTGAAGGCAAAAGCTGGCCTGCAAAATAAAGTTACTTCTCCTCCACGTATTTCAAAATAGTTTGCTCTCTCCTAGAGCAGGACCCTGCAGCACACGTTTTGCAGGGAAGGTTGCTGGGCTCATGGCTGGGTGCCACCTGGGCACAGGGTGCCAGCCCCCGGGTACCCGACAGCACACCGCCAGGGGCTGCACCTCCCCCGGGGGGCTGAGCACCTCAGCAGCATTTCCCTCACTGGAAAACACAGAGATCTCAGAACACAGCCATCCGTGATGATGCCCACAAATAATATGAGACCAAAATAAAGCCTAAGAACTTAAGTAGGCTGAAAAAGTGTTGCTTGTAGAAAAATTCCATCTTTCCGTCTACTGCTTCCCTATTGGGTGCACGCAAGCATCCCCTGACAGCTTCTTTAGCACTGTAAGCTGTAATTTTGAACTGCTCCAAACCCAGTAATATGTATGTAAGCCACTCACGGCCGTGCCATTTTTAATAAACCATTTATTAGCTAAACATGGGCTGATAACAAAGACATCTATACTGAGACGGATCCCTCCTTTGAACTGGAATTTACACAGTTCAAAATCCCATTTCTTCAATCATCGGATTAATGTCTATGTTATCTGTGTGTGAAGACAGTTCTACTTTGTCCCCATTATAACAAGGGCCTGTGCACTCAGGATGTACATGTTTGTATTTGTAGGAGGATTGTATTCAAGGCAAGCACAGCTTGACTTGGGGAGGGAAATGCTGCATAATATTTGTATTACCATTAAAAAGCCCCCATGCTGGGTATTAGGCATTATTTCTCTCATACTTGGCATGTTGCAATAGATTCTGAATGCTGTAATGCCCCTTTGAAATATCACTGGAAGTAAAGCCACAGAGAGAAACAGAGAGAGAAATCCATCTTGCACACTAACCTATTCTTGAGCTCAGACTGCTTCTTACGCTTCTCCTGAATTTAGGCATGGTGTTTGTATAAATTTGGAAATACGCCTATGTCTTATCTGGTTTGTAACTTAGCAACCTTTAATCTGGGTTTCTTGCTGCTCCTTATAAAGCAGTTGATAAATCTAGTCAAACGCTTACAATACACTTGGTAAGGAGAGTATAAGGGGTTCGTCAAATACATAAGTAACATCCAAAGCTCCATTCATTTTGCTGACATTTACCTTTACACATAAAGACAAGCACAAAACCGCCCACTGCTCAAAGTCACATTTAATCAGACTGAGTGGCTTTACATTAGCAGACACCAATTGCTAGAGGGAAGGCTGTGATTTGCAGACTGAAGAAGTTTCATAGAGCATGATTTGTCTGCGATATGGTGATCTTTGATTTAATCACTTAACTTAGTTAATTTGCCATGTCTGTATTTGAAGAGGGAGTTAACCAGAGGTAAAAATTAGAAGGAAGCGATAAAAATGGAGAAGATAGTCTTGATGAGATATATTTTTTCACAATGATTTGACCCCACTGAAGGCCACAGAGCACTGTTGGGTTCAGTCCTATCCACAAGGAAAACATGTTAGAGAAAATAAGACCTGGGAGCTTTGAGTGCAAAAGCTCTGAAGGATGCAGTTGTCACAAGTGTTTGGTATATTAATTACAGCATTGCACCTTCCTGAAAGGTGTTTTGGCACGCTCTTGTAGGATTCCCAGTCACACACTGGAAGCTGCTGAACAAGCTTCTCTCTTTTCCTCCTGCATTAATTGCAGCTAGGTCCTCCTGGAATTGCATCTAGTTGCTGTGCATCCACTGGATGGCACAAAGACATGTCCAAAGGGCAGAGTTACAGGCTCAGAGTCGGAGGCTGCCTCACAAGTTGGGGGTTTTTAGGCACTTAAGCACACTGCTGCATTTGACTCATTTCTTTTGTTCTGAACAGTGAGAGTATTTCTCAATTCACTTTGGTATCCTTTTTCATCTGAAAAGCAAGCCCTGAGGTAGGGTAGGCTCCAGGAGAGCAAGGTCACTTCCAGCTTAAAGAACAACAGCAAATGGAGTGCTGGTTTGCAGGATTCAGTTTTAGGGGTCTGTTTCATGGGAATTGAGAGGGGAATTTTATCAATGCCATGAAACAGATCCTTTGCTATAAATATAATGAAAGTTATAGGCAAAGCGCAGCTGTCAGGTACCCCAAAACATAGGGCTATTAGCCAGCACAAAAACAGAAATATATGCAGCGAATTGTTTTACAGTGATTTAAAAGTTTGTATTTAATATCAGTCTCTTTGGGCCTACAGACGTGTTATCACAAGTTGTTACCTCTTATCCTTCAGTGCTGTATTGAGTTTTCTTGAGATAGAAAGCATAGAGTTTATGCCTCCTCCAGGTGCAGAAAGCAGTGAAGAAACTGGGCTTTTGCTGCCAGGTGAGTACCAAGTCCACGTGCCAGCAAAATAAAACTGGCTGCTGGGTCCTGGTCTTTTGAAAGTGGTGTGAAACCAGCTTCTGGATTCCTGCTGCTGGTGCTGAGGAAACCTCACCTTTCTGGCTGAATTCCCATCAAGTGAACTAATGCGCAGGCTTAAATATTTAATAGTGAAGTCTCTAACCCTTCATGTCAATTAATCTTCTTTATCAATGAAAATGTCAGCGGTTCTGGGGTCTGCAAAATGCCATGTGGATCTATGACCTGGTGGTTCCCCTACCTGTACACTTCCTTTTACTTTAGCTCCCCGTTTTGGGTGGCTCTGTGGTTCTTCTATGGCTCTTCACTAACACCATCGAGGGGGAAGGCACCTGCAGGGCAAGCCTCAGGCATGGAGCCTCCTCTGAAAGGTCAGGTCACCACCCCAAAAGAAAAGGGAGTCCCTGCAGGACAGTACCATGGGGGAGGCTCTCACACTTCGCCTGGGAAGGGAGCAGGACAGGGTGCGTCTCCGAAGCCCCTGTACAGTAAGGTAGGCAGTGCAGGGAGCTACGGGAGGGCTGAGAGGTCTATGTGCAGGGGCAGGGCTGCAGTCCCACCGGCATCTCAGAGATACGGCAAGAAAAAAGAAGTTTTAGAAACTTTTACAGTTGGCTTTTCCTTCCACTATCAGTCAGCTCAGAGTGCCAAGGAAAAGGAAGAGACTAAACGTACAGTACTGTTCTCTAGAATTTGGACTCAGTTTCCGGAAAGAAGGGCCAGGTCTTTCTGATGCTGGGGATGTCCGCTGACAGTAAGAGTCCCTTGCAAAGAAGGACAAGTCAAGTCTCCTCAAGCTCTGTTTCAACTGCCACCCTCACTCTCTCAAAGACCGCCAACATGTGAACTAACTCATGAAGGTGTTGCAGAAGCTGCCCTGGGGGGGGTCATGGAGGGAGGACTTCTATCAGCAAAGTTCCCAGCTATTTCAAAGACAGACTTTCCAGCTCCTGCCAGGGTTGGTTGCAAGTAGCAGTGAGAACCGTGACCAGATATCTTTCTTGGGCAGCAGCACAAGCAACAGTGTGCCAGAGGCTGAGGGAGAATGATGGAGGATCCCCATGCTGCTGCTGGGTGCTGCACAGGCTCCCACGGCTTGCAGCTGCTACCCTTCTCCTCCTCCCTGACAGGATCACCGAAGTCTGCAGCATCTCTCCTGCCAGGCACGTCCCTGGAATGGCAAAGGCCGGCGCATGGGAAGGGGATTTTATGAACATGCCTAAAAGACATGGGTCATATTTAGTCAGGATTTTTACAGTCTTTTTAGTGGAGTTTATTTCAGAGCAGAAGCCAGAGTGCATGCCACTGGTTAGAGGATGGTACAAAAAGAGGTGCTTCTATCCATCACGTGGGAACAGGGAAAGGGGAGAGGGAGAGGGTAACCCTCCTCCGTCAATATAAAAAATTCAAAGTGTTGTTTAAAGCAAATAATCCATGTCAATAGCAGACTGCAAGAGCTTGTTTATCCCTGATACTGCATTATACCCTACTTCAGTTTTCTACTGAAAGCCCACGTGAGCCCAAAGCCAGGAAGGGTTTGCCAATCTGCTTTTTATCATACTGGTTTCTGTGACTGCTGGAGAAAGATGACATTTTAGCGCTGTTCCCCCTGAACCTTGGGAGTACCCATTGCACTTGCTTGCAGACCTCATCACCCTACAGTGAAAGGAAGCGCCTTCCTACTACTTGATTTTATTTTCATGGCTGGAAGGAGATTCCTTTGCACAGTTCCAATGTTCCCAGCACAAAATATAAAGCTTTGCATGGATGAAACCTGCATTTTTATTTTGAGCAACAAGATTCATCAAATTAACTTCCTCTTCACAAGGGAAAAAATGGTCTGCAGTGCACTGACATGATTGCCTCTGACAACACTGCCAGTTTATGTAGGAGTAACGCCGAGCAGGCATGCTGGAATTAGAAAATACAGGCAAGCCACAGCCAAGAACCACGGCTCGGTGATAGCTGCCAGTTGCATGTTCGAGTTAGCAGATGTCTGTGGAGCTTCTGAGTTTTAACATCTCCATTGGTTTGCTCAGACTTATGTCTTTCTCTTGTCAGGGTTTAAATATGTGTGCTCTTTCCTCTCTCCTGTGGGTTTTCATTCAGTGGTGCCCTTTCAAAATTTGCCTATTGTAAGTTAGATAAATAGACAGTACTTCCTCATATTTGCAATAGTCTTGTGCTTCCTGCATTTACTAAATGAAATATGAAGTTTTAGATCTTGCACCCTGTAATAATAATTACTAATCCCATTATCTCACTTAAGGCCTAGGCTAATGAAAAGGGAGGTGAAACCCCCCAGAACACAGTTCAGAGCCCAAATTAGCCAAAGTCTGAAAAGAGACCCTGTGAATACTTGGCTCCCACTGGAAGAATAAGTGAAAGACCTGAAGTCAAACAGCAGAAGAGAGGCTGAGCTGAGCTGAGCTGAACTGAGGTCCTAGCCCCAGTTCACCTAGTTCCCATCCACCAAGTCGCACTGCTCCTCTGCCTGTGCACCAGCATTACGCAGTGCGGAGGGACCGTGAAAGGAGCAAGCACCACATCACTGCAGACATCCTTTTGGATGTTTTGTAAAGCAATAGGCAAGTTTTTAACATCAACACTAAAATTTCAGTGTTTGCGTGCTTCCTAAATAATTTCATTTGGTTTGTTCCTTCTTTCTTAAATACTTCTTTTACATATCATTTATAAATATATATAAAATGCATATATACAGATATATACATAAATATGTGACTGTAAGTGCATCCAGCTAAGAAATGTCTTAGCTAGATTTGCTTACAGTCACATATTTATATATATATCTTAACTAGACACATTCTTTTACTGAATACTATCTAAATGCCATTTGAGAGAAATTGAGTGCAAGCTTCCTGCCTCAGTGTCTGAAGGCCCTTTCTCATTACACAGCAGAGGATGGTGTTGACTAAACACACCATCACAAAATGCAAAATATATATTTATCTTTTTGACACATTAAATGCAAATCCTGTGATTTTAAACTGTTGAAGATCTAGAGCATTTCAATTATATATGCTTAAAGCCAATAGCACTTTTCATTTCTGGAGTTTTAGAAAATTCCTTTTTCCAATTTCGTAGTGAGTGGGTATTGAAAAAAAAACCTCCTGAGTATCCAGAAATGCTTGTAAGAATTGTTTTCTTCTCATCGTCTCTAGCTAGTTTTGAACATGTTGAACAAAAACTGATTATTTTTCCTGCACAAAACAGCAGGAAGATTATTATGGTATATTCAAACAATACTTTTTTTTTTCCTATTTCCTATCAGGCCATTCTAGAAGCTTGAAGAACAGCAAAACCATTATTTTTGCCTATCTCTGTTTTCATAATTGTTACTATGAAGTATTCCCTTCTCTCAGGTGTGACAGAAGTACCAACAGAAACCAATACTCTTCTGCTTCAGCAACGCAACCTCCTAATGTTGCCCCCAAACCAAAAAAAAGAGGTGATGTACTCCACCAGCACCATTGCCTTGGATGCCCTTGGGCAGTTCAGATGTACTGGTCTAGCTCACCGAAATGTTTGAATTATTATCCATGCTCATTATTTATCTGGAAACAGCTGAAATTAACCTTGCCAGTTTTCTTCCAAAAACCCAGCTCCTGCAGCAGTTTACCTTAGCATGGTATTTACCAGGAGGGTAATTTGAGCTAGAATTTGTAAGTTATTTGTTAGGCAGCTGCTTTGTACCCAGACACAAGGGGCTGTGGGAGGGATGCTCAGTGGGTGCCTAGTTTGTTCAAGCCCCTGGAAACTTCCTATTTTCACCAGGGCCCCTTTTGGCCACCGAGGCCCAGAGACCACAGGTATTTGAGATCAGCAGAACTGCTGGGCAAGCCTATGTTAGAAAACTTGGGCTTCAGTCAGCTCCAGTTTGTCAGAGCTGCAGGTCCCTGGCTGCGTTTCCCCAGGCACAGCCATTGCCATGGCTTATGCCAGGGCCAGGCTGATGGTGCTGCAAGCCGGAGCCAAGCCCTGCTGGAACGTGAGCAGGACCACCACCTGCACACAGCGGCTGCCTCCAGCACCAGCCCTCGCCTGGCCCCATCTGCTCCTGCAGCAACCCAGCACTCCCACCTCTCCTCCAGTACTGAGCCAGTAACCGGGCTCTTTCACCTCCAGCTTGGTGTGATACCCCAGCGCTGTTCCTGCCACAGGGATGGCCTCCTGGCAGCCACGGGGGAACACACCCCAAAACACAAACTCTTTTCTCTCTTGTCCTTTACATTTCACATCTAACCAAATGCTACGTCTCGGAGTTAACCAGGTGAGGATGGGGATGAAGGGACAGTAAGGATGCTCTGAGACCCTCAGAGACTCTGCTTTAAACTGGGGGACTAGGGAAAGGGCAGGGAAAGAGAGATGCCGCTGAGATAGGCGTATGTTCTGTGGGAAGCTGGATCTTTCCCATGCTGCATAAAGTTATGAGTAACTCTGTAGAGTCAGTTTTGCTCTGTCTTCGCATTTCATTCTGCCTCAGGAGCAATGAACTGTAAATCAAAGGGCCCACAGAATTTGTCACTCCAGGAAGAGGTGAACTTCAGCAACTTGTGTATCTTGAAGGGTCCTTTGAGCTCAGGTCCCCAAGGCTGTGAAGGAGCAGTAGAGAAAAAGAGCCTTGGCCCAGGAGGTTCCAGGGGCCAAAGGTATACAAACTGTGGCCAGACAGAAGTGTCAAAGCACATGGCCCTGGAGCACAAAGACAGAGTGGCCCTGGGAAGGAAAAAGAGCAAAAGCGAAGTGAGAGCTGCACCACTCTCCCTCCGGTGGGAGAGACGGGCTGAGGCTGTCCTTAGGCCAGTTGCCTGGCTCTCAGTTTGTTCATGTGTGTGATGCTTTGTTTGCCTTCCCTGTACCAGTAGGATTGCATTTGCTTAGACTTGAGGATCTGAGCTGTCTGGGGACAGAAGTCTTTGTCAGCTGCTCATTAGCGTTTGTGCTGAGTTAGTCAGCCCAGCTTGCGGAGTCTTTCTGAGCTCCAATGGGGGCAAATGAAGAGCTTTGTTATGTTCAGGAGATTCTTCACCGTCTGAATAGCTCGCTTTATCATCTTGTTAGTGTGTGGCTGCCTTGGCAGGGAGCTGATGTATTGTACCAATAGGTCTGAGCAAATTCCTGATATTCTGCATGCTTGGGAACTGTCAGTGTTCAAAATCTCTGGTGCTCCAGCCCCTGTAAGCAATGCATAGAGACAGATGGAAGGAGAGAGAAAGCGAGGAAGATATATAAGGAAAAGATGAGAGCATAACATAAAGATTTTTTTATCTACACATTAGCATGGTGATTGTGTGCATCAACAGACACCCCAAATGAGAGGCAGTAACACCTCTACCCTGCTGTCCAGGATTCCTGCGCGCTCCCCTGCATACCCCAGAGCAGGTGAGCTAAGGGAGGAGTGCCAAGTGCTGGCAGGGCTAGGCTCTTTATTCCCCCTATAAACACACTACATCTCACCACCCAGCTCCTCCAGCAAGCTGTTGAGACAAACTGCTCTGAATAGCTTCATGGAAATGCCCAGATGATGGGATTTTGGGGCTATGCCTGTTCCAGCAAATGAAGCAGGGTAACAGATAGTGCATTGGCCTGTGATCATCATCCTGTTTAACTGAGTAGATGGAGTAACACATTACCCAGCATGGACTGGACCCATGCCAAGTGGTACTTTCCTGGACAATGTCCAAGCACGGTTTGGGTGATACACAGGCCAGGAACAGTTTCCAGAAGGCGGAATGGATGAAGTCACCATGCCCAGGAGGAAGAGGAGAGAGAGAGTTTTGTTACAGGAACACAGCCCAGAGTTTGCTGCTTCCCTTTAGGGCTGCAGAACAGACTCACCTCTCATTATTTATTAACATTAATGTACCCAGGGAGACCTCACGTCAGATTGTAGATTTTTTTTTTTTGTTACTGTAAGTTGAAGGGAACAATTCGGGGGGGCGGGGAGCTCAGAATAAAGACATGAAATAACTTTTCAGATGTTCTAAAATACTTTTTCTATACTTAAGAGGGCCCCTCTTTTAAATTTCAAGGCTAAATGCCAAAGGAGATTCTCCAGAGAAGCTGGATACTCCCAGCGTGAGGCCATCGGAAGACAAATTTCTGAGTCACCCCATTTCTAGGAAGACAGAACTGTGCTTGGCTAGCCCTGAGCCAGGGACAGGCAGGGAGGATTACATGCTCAGGAGAACAGCCAGAAGAGGAAGATTTCTTTCACAGAAAAAAACAAAAGCAATCAAAAGGAAATACTTGCAGATGCTTAAGAGGTGTCTTAGGAAGTATGTTAGTATGTTGATTGAGATGTCAAGTATCTGATAAACTGCACAGGAATATGCAGTTTTATGCATGGATTTTATTTCCACATATGTTCAGATATCCTATGGGGAAATTTAAATGAAATCTAAACCCAAATCCCTTTCAGTCTGGATTCAGTTTGCTCTGCTTGGTTGTAAACGCAACTGACTGATCTTTGCATAAAAGTGCATGTTAGTCTCTCAGATGGTACTCATTGGCAATAAAACTGCCTTCTTTAAGTTATGGTATTTTAAAGCAAATTTCTTTGAATTACCCCAGTGTCTATGCATAATTTTGGTATCTCCTTAGTGACCCCTGATGCATCAGAGGAGAAAGCAAAACTGAAACATTCATTACATATTGGTATAAGATCTTGTAATTGTGCAAGATTCTACCACCACCAGCTTGTGTGTGCTACCTGGAGCTCATGGCTTACCAGTAAACTCAGAATAGTATAGTTGATATTTCCTAAATAATATTCCAGGTTATAAACATCCATGGATTATCCTAAATTGATCCTAACAGTAACTAAAAAAGCTTCTCTTAGGGTTATGTCTTGCATATGAGCTATACTGTCCCGTGCCTGATATGAAGGGTTTGCCATTTCTTTGTATTTGATCCAGTTTCCGTAATACCAGCCATGGTAGGAGAGCTGCCCAGTGGCACAGCCTGCCCTTTCCTATACAGTATTTATCACCCACTGTACTCGACTGTGCACATGGTGGGGCTCTGTCGCCCCTGGACCCCAGGGTAGATTTGTCACCAGCACTCAGGGTCCAGCTAAGAAACTGGAAAAATTAGACTGTACTAAGCTCTGTGTCACTAAGACTAAACTGCAGTATCCTTTCAGGTTTTTGGACATTAACATCAATGAACAATTGCTTATAATATCAAAAAGATGTATTAAAAGATCAACTAGACTGTGCATGCACAGTTAAACATACTAAATTGCACACTATTTAGTAGAAACAGTATTTTTGATTGAGACAACCTCTGCCAGTCTATCAGCCACTATTTATTCTGCAAGTATCATTTCAAATGTCATTTGCTGGCTTTTCATATACAAACATCATCATACACTATAGTGTAGCGCAAAGTATCGGTAACATCTAGTGATTGCACAATACCCAAATCTCCTCGTTGTTAGCTATAAGGCAAATATATCCTTTCTAGACAGCAAAATCAGTAACGTTACTGATTTGTCTGTCAAAAGGTACTACAACACCTGGGAATAAATCCATATTACATATGAACACAGATGTGTCAGTCAATGTAGATGCAAGTGCTCATGATCAGGTATTTGCTATAGGCTAACAGGTACAGTCTTCACCAGCAGTACGTATGCTTGCTTCTTCAAAGACACCACTTTCCCAAAGCTGGACAAAATGAAGCAAAAGCAAGTAGGAGAGAATATTTCAACATCAGCTTCAGGACAGTGATAAGCAATGGCTTGGGGCTATGAATGTGCCCATAATAGCACTAAAGTAAGTTTGGGTTCCTTGCCTGGCATTTGCCCTTCTTGGATGAGTTTTCATGCCAGGCAGGGATCCAAGTCAGCATGGCTGTGCTGCCGAAGCCCATGGTAGCCATCCCTCCCAGCAGGAGCGCACGACCATATCTGCGGTAGCCCAGGCAGGTCAAGGCAGCGGGCTGCCATGGGTGGAAAGGCAGCTGTGCCCGTTGATGTTACCTCCAAGGGAGAAGGGCTCCAGACACACGGGCACTGGCTGCTTTTGAGGTAGGGTGGTGCCGAGCCCTTCAGAGAAACAGCTCTTCAGCTGTTACCCACTTGAAGCCTATCCTCCCCTTTCACATGGAGCTTGAGGAGGGAGCCAGGTCCCCCAGGGAATCAGCCCAGATCCCATCCCACAGCCGCCTCTCCTCCAGCAGCAGCAGTTCCGCACCACATCAGTCTGTTGGTCCTGCTGAGAAGCCTTGAGGAAATTCAGTGTTGGAGCCACAGGGACAGAGCTGACTGCACAGCCAATGAACCCAAAAGGCATTACCTCAGAAAGGCCCAGTTCTGTGCTCTGGTGGATATTTCCTCTATTTCAGGTCAAGAGAAAGCAAATTCTGCAGAAAGCAGAGCAGCAACTCCTAATCATCCATAGCTGCGCAAAGACTCCTCAATTCCTTGGAGGAGAAGTGCCTCCCTTCATTAAATGATGAAATGGAGGTAGAAATACTATTAAAAACAAAATGATACTGATAGCAACGGGCAGAAATAAGGAAATGTGGAAATGTAAGTAATTGCTAAGGGAGAGAAGAGGCACTGCTGGTCAGCCAGGGTAAGGCTAACCAGGAGGAGTTATTTACATACATCAGGAGCGAATGAAATGAAATCCCATTAACAACATGGACCCGATGTTAGACAGGGTTGGCAGGATCATTGATCGCAAAGTGCAAAAGGCTGAAGTGCTCAAGCAGCGCTTCCCCCAGATGCTGAGGAGCCGAGCTGACGGCAGCCGGAGTCAGTCACCGGGGACTGGCACCGCAGAGGGGACACTCCTTCCCGCCCGTCCTGTTCAGATGGCTTTGGCTCTGCAAGGCTGGATAATTTGCACCTATAAGTATTAACAATTGTGGCCAAGGAGCTCTTTGAATTATTAATGTTAATAAATCCTAGAACAATCCAAAAAAATCCAACTTGCAAGGTTACAGACAAGCTTAGATTGACATTGGTCTCTAATAAAATCCAGGAAAGGCTTTCAGGGAAAACAATCAGCAAGGAGTCAAAAGAACAAGTGATTCAATCAATATTGTCTCTTTTTTTATTATTTTTATAATCTACCTTAAAAGTTTGGTGGCATCACAAATTTGATTCAGTTACCCAACTTCTACAAGTCATTAGAGCAAGTCCTTCACAACATTCTTACAAAAATTAGCTGCACAAGAAAATCAATGCAGACTCATTTTAAAAAGATTAAGGATCGCTCAGCTGGTAGATCTCAGAAGGGCATTTGCATTCACCAAGGCTTTTTCAAGCAGAAGCCTCCAGGGAGCTGCTGTCACCCCATTCAATATCTTTATCAATAATCTTGAAGAAAATATTAAATCATTGCTGATAGAATTTGTAGCAAATGAAAAGAAAACAATGAAGAGAGAAAAGATGATGGGCATAGGTCGGGGTCACTTGGAAAGTGGGGTTCATTTGAATGCATGTTTCAACACAACCAATTGTAAGGTCATTCTTCAGGAGAAAACAAATCCCATTTGTAAGGGGGGAGTGTCATATCAGAGGAAGCAGTGGCTTTTAGGAGGATTTAGTAGATGTAACAGATAAGCAAAACAACGTGATAGCTGAAAGAGCAAATCACGTCCATCACCGTATAAACAGACAAATGCCAAGGAGGAGTAAGGAGACAATACCATTTTGTTGTACATGATGCTTATTACTTCAAAATACAAAACTGACTCTGAGTGTTAATGTAGCTACCACTTTTGTTTCTCAGGTGACCAGTCTATGTTTCCAACTTCTGGTTTTTCCCTCCTGCTACCATGCCCTGGTGGCAGGGCCAGGCCAGGCTCAGTGCCCCTGGGGCGATGGGCAGGACAACTAACCCAAAGGAACTGGTTACTCCTGCCCCCAGTGGGTCCAGAGGTGCTGCAGGTGGGAAGCTGAGGGATGCTACACTGCTATATCTGGGAATTAAAAAATACCTGGGGATGAACGCTCAATTTTGGGAAGTGTCTTCTGGTGAGGAAAATCTAAAGTTTCATCTATTTTGATTACCCAAGAAAAGGGTAAGAGGTGATTTTATCACAGTGTAACAGAACCTAAATGCAGACATTTCACAGCTGGCAACGCTTCAATCTAATAGAAAAAGACACATGATCCAATGGTTGGAAACCATAGCCAGACAAACTCAGACTAGAAACTCTGCCGTTTCAACTGGGAGATCAAATAATAATTGAATGTCTCAAAAAATGAAATGCTATGGTTCAAACAAAAGTTTAGACCAGAAGGAGAAATCATTGCATAAGGTTATTTGAGAGAAACAGTAAATCACGTAAGGCCCTTCTATGCTTACCTTATTATTTTGGTATTTTTCCCAGGCCTTAGAACTCATCTGGAAGTCTGCTACTATCCTTCTTGGCTTTTGTTCTCCCGTTCTGTGGCATGACATGGAAAAAATGAAAATACAAATTATACACACTTTGTGGTCAGGCAGGTTTTCAGTCCTGAGTTTGCAGACCTACATTGACTACTCAGAGAACTGATACCGATATTAGGGATTTTTTCCAAACACATGGAAATGGCTACTTATACTAGCATTTCATACTCTAGTCATGAACGAAATGTAACTATAAAGATGTCTGCAACTTTTAACTACATTAGCATTTCTTAACATTGCAAAACCTTGGTTTAAGGCTACATCATGCAGTGGTTTCAACTTACTCTTGAATTGTACTGCAGTTACATTATAATTAGACTTTGACTGTACTTCCCTGAACACACCAATTGTAAAAGTTGGGGGTTGTCTCTATGGCTGAGTTACTTTCTGATCACTTAGTGTATTTTTAGACCCAATTCACCAACTCTGTTGAGTCTATGCTATAATAACACTGTCATGTACTAACCAGCCTATATCATTTAGCAGTTGCAGATAACATGGAACTATAGCAATTTTAGTGTAATTGCTATGTAATTATTATGTAATTATTATGTAATTCATGCCTGATCTATGAAGTAAAACATATACTACTTTGCCACTAACGTTTTAGCTATATTTGCCTATCTCTAATAGATTTTAGCTGTAAAGTAGTGGCTAAAGGAGAACCGATTTTCTCTGGGGAATAATCTTAATTCCAACTCTATAATGCTCCTCTGAAAGGAAGACTCCTTTTGCTCCATGATTCAGGGAGGCAGCTCATTCTCTGTGGTCCAGGAGAAATGCTACCTGGTCAGAACAGACTACCAAGAACATGCGTACCACTGGCCTCAGTGTGGTTAGGATTCACTCTAGGCAGGAAGGACCTTAAGTCCTGAGTCAGATAAAACTCCCCTCGGTTTGAAAAGGGCTGCAGAAATACAAGAATCACTTTGGAGGTTTTTCTAAGGGATGGCATAGAAGAAAATTACAGAGTAAATGTGACGTTTTCCATGACAAGTCTCCAGTACTTTCTGCTTGACTGTTGAGTTGACACCTCCCCAGTGCTGGCTGGGACAACTGCAAGGCTAAGGGCTGCTCTGACACTGCATCCATCCAGAAGCTCTTACACTTAGGGTAAATACGTAGAATCAAAACATAGACAACACAGCATATTCGTTGCAACATATACTAGGGAGCACTGCTTGTGCTTCAGCAACAGGTTGTCTGTCCTTATCTCATGAGAACAACCGTGTCCATAATTTGACATCCATTATCAGTGACCATCTCCCTAAACTTTAAGTTCTTCTGTAATTAAAGAAGTAAAAATTATCTTAGCAAATGAATTTTTGAGTCAGCGTCTTCGCTTTTCCATCTCACGTTGCTATCACAATTCATTCTCTTTCACTTTTCCCATACTTGGCATCTTATCTTGCTTGACATAAATATCACATATATATATCACTACATTTCAGGCAGAAGCAGCATGGAGGATAATTTCTGTAGGCTCTAAACTACAGACTCATGCTGACATTAGTCACCTCCCTTGAGACGTACATGTTTTCTTTCCTAGCTAAATTCACATAAGAACAGCTCAGACTCAAAGTCCACTTACAGATTAGATTTTGTAAATACTTTTTTTTTTCCAAATGATTTATTTTTCCATTTACTTCAGTCTGGCTTGTCTCCAGGAGTTATTTCAGAGTAAAATACAAGGCATTCTATTTCCTTTGGATGCAATCTCTAAACAAGGATTTGGAAACCTCTAGAACACTCAGTAACTCAGCACATGACACAGTATAGAAAGGGGCTTCCTTTCAGCCTCTTGAACTGGTTGGGAGCCCACTCAAGGAGCCACCTGAAAGAAGTGACCCTGACTGAGTGGTGGCAGCCCAGCAGAGTGCTGCATGGCAGCCAGCACCAGGCAGACACTCAACCCCACAGACGTGGAAGCGCTAATTTTGTGACAGTAGAAAGTACTAATTTTGTTCCATGGCTTCCAAGTGGAAACAGCCCTGAGTTACCCTTTTATAAGGTCAAACGTATGATAGAAACATTCTGGGAGTGGAATTCAGTTCCAGTTACGACACCTAAACTGAGGTTTGTAATTCAGGGGACTGTTACAGCTCCCATGATAGCCCATGGAGGTCTTGTCAGCTCTGCCACTGGAGACCAGAGGGTTATCTCAGCTGGTCAGCCAGGATGCATGCACTTAGGGTGAGCAAAGGCGCTCTCTATATGAATGAAATCTCTGTTGACGGTGACAGGAGCCTGGACTCACAGAATCATAGAATCATAGAAAGGTTTGAGCTGGAAGGGACCTTAAAGATCATCTAGTTCCAATCCCCCTGCCGTGGGCAGGGACACCTTCCGCTAGATCGGGTTACTGAAAACCCCATCCAGCCTGGCCTTGAACACTTCCAGGGACGGGGCATCTACAGCTTCTCTGGGCAACCTGTTCCTGTGTCTCACCACCCTCACAGTAAAAAATTTCTTCCTAATATCTAATCTAAATCTTCCCTCTTTCAGTTTAAAGCCATTACCCCTTGTCCTACCACTACATGCCTTTGTAAAAGGTCCCTCTCCATCTTTCTTGTGGGCTCCCTTTACGTACTGGAAGGATGCTATAAGGTGTCCTTGGAGCCTTCTTTTCTCCCGGCTAAACAACGGCAACTCTCTCAGCCTGTCTTCATAAGAGTGGTGCTCCAGCCCTCTGATCATCTTTGTGGCCCTCCTCTGAACTGGCTCCAACAGGTCCAAGCCCTTCTTATGTTGGGGTCCCAGAGCTGAACACAGTACTCCACGTGGCATCTCATAAGACCTGAGTAGAGGAGAAGAACCACCTCCCTCGCAACCTGCTGGTTCTGCTTCTCTTGATGCAGCCCAGGATATGGTTGCTTTTCTCAGCTGCAAACACACATTGCTGGGCCATGCTGAGCTCCTCATCAACCAACATCCCCAAGCCCTTCTCCTGAGGACTGCTCTCAATCCATTCTCCACCCAGCCTGTATTTGTGCTTGGGATTGCCCTGACGAGGTGCAGGACCTTGCGCTTGGCCTTGTTGAACTTCTTGAGATTCACATGGGCCCACCTCTCAAGCCTGTCCAGGTCCCTCTGGGTCTTCCTTTTTTTCCCTTTTTAAAAATGGGAGTTAAGTTTCCCCTTTTCCAGTCAGTGGGAACTTCACTGGACTGTCACAATTGCTCAGATATGATGGATAGTGGCTCAGCCACTTCATCCACCAAGGTCATTGAGTACCTCAGCCTTCTCCATATCTGGGGTAACCAGGTCTCCTGTTTTCTTCCAGCGAGGGCCCACATTTTCCCTAGTCTTCCTTTTATCACCAATGTACCTATAGAAGCTTTTTCTGTTGCCCTTGACATCTCTGGCCAGATTTAATTCTGTCAGGGCTTTAGCTTTCCTAACCTAATCCCTGGCTGCTTGGACAATTTCTCTGTGTTCCTCCTGGGCTAACTGTCCTTGCTTCCACCCTCTGTAGGCTTCCTTTTTGTGTTTTATTTTGTCCAGGACCTCCTTGTTCATACTTGCAGGCCTCCTGGTGTTTTTGACTAACTTCCTCTTTGTTGGGATGCAATGCTCCTGAACATGGGGGCGGTGATCCTTGAATACTGGATACCTAAATCTTGCTTCTCCTATTAAGAAGCTGAGCCCAATCTTAATGCATGCATTCTCCCAGCTTGTCCATAGGACCTCTACACAAACATCACGGAAGGGCACTCTAGTAAATTTCTAAATCCAGTTCAAAACTGTTGCTGAAAGTGCTAACTAAAAAGTTATTCCATAATAGCGGCTATCTTTTTGACAGATTATTCAACAGTAAGCAGTATGTATAATAAAGATCCTGATTTATTTGTAATGTTTATTCAAAATGTCAGAACAAATTACTTCTATCCAATATAAACTCTGCTTTATAATTCCATCCATTTTCGCTAGGTTTTTAACACTGGTCCTAATTTGCATCTTCATGCTAAAACATGAAAATAGAGCTCCTTTCCTTGAACACCCTCCTTTTTCTTTAACTTCAGTAGAAATGTCTCCTGTACAAGGAACACTAGATCAGAACATGGTAGCTACAGCAAGAGCAAGTTAAATAATGTCATGCCAGAGAAAGCACAGTGGCCTCCAGCGCTTTAGAAGGAGTATCCCATTTAAATAAGGCAATATTGTGCCTGAAGCTTAGCAAACATTGTGAGCTTCATTTTCGATGGTCCAGCTACAGTTTTCTGTGGGTCCCATACTGATTCCAAGAAACATTTCACAATCCCAGACTAGTAAAACAAGGGGTTGAAAAGGATCCCCTTGTTCCCTACAAGCCTCCAGACAAAACTAATGGCAGAAGTTGGTGTGAAGGAAAGGGCACTTCTTTTAGGCTAGGCGGTTACAGCAGTTACCTTTAAGAACAAATCTCTGGGTATTTCTGTTTTGGTTAACATGCCAAATCAAGGGGAATTTGGTTCATGAGTATAGATGACACGAACAGTGACATCTTAAAGACCAAACACAGCATACATCAACAGATCATCTCTTTAGAAGCAATGATTCTAAATATCAGCTTTAAAACATTTATGGGGTATACACAGAGCAAGCTTTCTGCTTCAACAGATGACATTCGCTATCTTTCCCTTTTGCTTCATCCTCCACAGTTGCCTCCCTCAGCCATATGTACAAATGGCACTCTTCCCCCCCAGAAGAGCTAGAAAGATTGCAATGACACTGAACAGGACCTGGTTTCACTAATATGGACTAGATGAAAGTAACAAAACAAACCCCCAAAACAACAGAACAAGAGATCACAGTGTGATTAGTGCTGTAAACCAAAGGTACTTCTCTCAGTCCCAGCACATCACACTAGCTACTTCTGACTCCTTTTGTTGAAAAACAGTTACGTTCCTTAGCTAGAAATTTGCATTTTATTCCTGATTACATTATGTATTCTCGCTGAGAAAGTGCAGAGGAGACGAATATTTAAGTATGCGAATCAAGCAAGACTGCAACGTTGCCAATTTCTTTCAGTCTATTTTTTCATCAGTTCACCGGAGCTTCACACATAGCTTCCTCGCCATTAATAGAGTTATTTGCCACGTGCATCTCATGAACTCATTGTGGAAAACTGTAAGGCATTTTTGTTGGTTGTTTGTATTTACAATGTAAGAACATGCTGCTGCACCGGTGGTTTCTGTGGATGCGTTGCCGCTGATGTGAGCAGGAGCTGCCGTGACAGAGGACATCCCCTCTTCTTCATTAGACAGGGTGGCAAATCCATTTCAGACATTGCCAGTCAAGAAATGGCATGCTAATTAACCAAGCACCTGATATTGTTTTTAATAAATATTTTAGTACTCTTCCTATATATGGCCATGAAGAAGGTTTAAATGAGGGCTTAAAGTAATAAAACCAAAGAAGTCAGAAATACCATGTGTAGAGCAATATAGGTCCACAATTAGGACATACATCTTCCATTAGCAAACAGTAGTTATTTCTGTATCAGTTAATCAGGTAAAAATGCAGAACCACATATATGGACCCAACGCAGAGGATGTAAGAAGAGCAAGTGACTTTTTAGTTGACACAAAGCCTGAAAAATGCCTGATGCAAAAGGAAATAAAGAAATCTTCAGTGTGAAAATACTCATTACATCAAGTCTGCATAGAAACATCAAGATCTGGCTCAGAAACAGCCCAGCTCTCACTGTCATCTTTAGTGGCTTTGAGATAAATACCTCTAGAAATGCCCCAGTGCCTACAGCCCCCCGTTCCTAGCCAAGCGGCAGCAAACAGGTGTGTTAACACAGTGGGGTGAGCCCGTGGTGATCTGCATTCTCATGTTTGCAAGAGATTGTTCTAAACAAGGAAAGGAAATATTGTGGACATCAAGTGTCCTTGACTGTCTATCCTGAATTGTCATTACTTGCACCATTTACTGTGTTCATATCTATACCCTGGTGTGAAAATCTGAAGGAATGCTAAAGTCTTCATCGTAAATAACATATTAATGTGTTTTTCAAAAAGTGCACATTTTTACCTGGGAAACTGACATATTTTCATCCAAGTGTATAATAAACATTTCTTTACAGCCCACATTCCTCTTAAATAACCATAAAACTTTTTACAGAGGCCGTGCTCTAATAAGACTGCAGATTTACACTTTGATTTAAAAACAAGCAAACAAGAATCTATACTTTCCATTGAACGAGGAAAATAAATTACTGTTTTAGCTCTCCTTTTGCTGTACTATCTAAAGGAACATTAATGGTATATCAAGTAATTTGGGAGGAAAAGAAGTCTTAAAAATGTATCTCCAGAAAGCATGGTGAAATAACACACCATGGGAGGAGGACGGATCCCCAGCACACTTGCCCTGAAACCCTCTCAACAGGACATCACAGACCTACCTGCAAGCACGTGTGTTGCAGGGAGCAATCCTCTCTGTAAGGCAGGGCATGACCCCGTTACAACAAAGGTTGCATCTGTGGTTAGGCTCTTTGGAGAAGCACAGTCCAGTGGCATTAGGCTGGTTTATGAGCGTGCACAGGCATTAGCATAGACCCTAGTGCCTGCGCATTCTTGTACATAGAGGTTTGGCCCAGAGCAGCCAGCTCAGTGCCTGGGGAGGTGTTTCTGCAAGGCTTTTCCAGGTACCACGGGTTTTTCAATGCTGTGTTGTCTTGGGTGTTTACACAAGCAGTCTCAGCATAGCCAGCAGGGAGGGGTCTGGGGATGGCTTTTGAAGGGATGTAATTTCCATTGGCGTGTTCATTTGGCTTCTGTTTAAACCAATAAACATAGCGAATATGTCATCATAATGCTTAAATGACTAATGATATTAAACCTAGGGATGTTAGTAATGGTAAGCTAATCAGAAGCATATGTTTGGAGGTCAAATGGTCCTACTCACATCTTATCTATTCTCAGCATTTAATCCAAACAAGCTCCCAAATAAGGCGCAGGTGATGGATAATTTAGACTTGAGGGAAACATATTAAAAAACCTACGTGGTAATGAACAGCTTCATGAATGAAGGAAAAAAAAAAGAAAAAACAGGAAAAAAGATCAAAAGTAGTGTCTTGAATCAGTCGGGGCAAGGAAATAATTTAGGGTTGAAGAAATGTAAGCTGTGTAAGGCTGATGTGCAGAACAGGAAGCAAGCTTGGGTAGATGGTATTTATTTGGTGCAGAGCACCTTACTCAGTTATTCCACATCTGGCTTGTGGTAGACAACTGGCAGCACCCCCATAGGACACAGAACAGCACAGGACTCCAGCAGAAGCCACACATCTAAACGAGCCACTAAAATCCTGTGGAAGAATAAAGTCCTTTGGAAACCCTGAAAAGTGGAGTTCAAAAGGGGTTTCCAGTGGATTAGAGAAAGGATAGTGATAGTTTGTCTCTAGCAAGAAGCTGAGTTGTTGTGCCTGGGATCCCCTCCATGGGTGCCCCTCTGAGGCTTCTGGCAAATCTTGCAGGGTGGGGCTTAATCACATAGTTTTAACCATTAAAAAAAAAAAAAAGAAAAGAAAAGAAAAAGAAGATGTAATCCTCTTTCTCTAGCTAGTGATCAGAATTGTAGCTTTAGGAGAAAATCCGCTGTCCGACAGCCTTATTATAAAATGGGACAAAGTACCTAGTGGGGTTTCCCTCTTGTTCTCTTCTCTCACTTCTCAGATCTTCGAGGGAGCCTAGGTGAACAGCTTGTGCAAGAGGCCTCATTTTTAGATGAAAAAGTTATTTGAAATAAATCCTGCTTTCAGCTTTTTCTTTCATTTCTGGAAACTACCACTATGTTAGATTAAGATTGACAGCTTCCCGTCCTGCAAAAGCACAGTGAAGGACTGCCTTCACTGAATCACACTTGATTTGATGTTTCTTGCATTTCTCTGTTTGAAATAATTTCCTACATGTAATTATACACTTAAGCAATATTTATGTGCATAAAACAGCTATACAGTTTTCCTGTTTTTCAAAAGAGATTGGTTTGCCCTAGGAACATTTTGCCTTACTACTGTGTTTTTGGACTAGATATTGCTATTTAGGATACAAGTGAGGGAAAGAGACTATTAATTGTGCTTTTGAATTAATGGTACAAAAATATCCCACATGAGGCCACACAGTTATGCATGACAAAAAAATGTGTACACGAAGTACAGGAGTATAATTATATCGAACACACACACGTGTGACAAAAAAATATTGGGAGTTGGCACTGCTTTAATGATGTACCAAATATTAAGTGATGCCTCTTTCATTCAGGTTCACAGTAAACCTTCTGAATTTTGAACAATCTATCTCTTACTGAAATGCTCGCATGTCATTCATCTGCTTCCTGACAAAAATCTGCCTCTGTCAGATTTCGAGTGAATGTAACATTTCACAAAAGTTCCATGGTGGCCAAACCCTGCAGTGCTCACACAGCTCAGCCCTGAATGCAAATTGCAGGCGGTTAGAGGCTGCATGGTAATGGTCTCCAGTCTTTGTTAAACGCTCCATCTCAGGGTTTAACAGCACAATTCTGGAGGCTGCAGGGAGCAGTCCTGCTTTAGTATGACTCATTTGATTATTTTGTCTGTGCGTGTGTGTGTGTTTCCCACTTACTACCCAATGTGATAGAGCATACAACCCCATGACCTCCAGTGAAATTGCGAGGACGTAAATGAGAACCGGGCTTAGGCTGTAATATTTGTTGTGTAAAGGTCTTTGTGAGTTAGCCTGCAAACAGCCACAGAGTGATGCAAACGGAACAACTTTTAGAATCTACTTTGCCATGTTATTTTAGTTAGTTTAGCAGCTGAAGTAGGATTTTACTCATTACAAATTATTAGTGGTCTCATTCCTCACACAGCTGATGGAGGCTCGTGGCACTTCCAGGCTGGAGTGCCATAATCCCTTGAAGACAGGTGGCAGGTCTTAAAATGGTGCCACTCTGTTTAAGCAGCAAAACGTCCCAGATCCTTAATTTTTGCATATCTGGCTCTCTGAATTGTGGCACCTGGAGGGGTGTGCATCAGGAGGCCTACATACACTCAGAAACAGCCTTTTCCTCCTGGGGTAGGATGGTGATTAACAGCTTACCCCAGGACTTAGCTCAGCTGGCACTAAACCTTGTACAAGATACAGTGTCCCCAAACCCAAGGGGCCCAGCACACACCCAGGAGGGAGTGCAATCCCTTTAAGTACCCAAATTATGACTGGCCCCACCTGCTCTGGAGGGAAATGAAGCACAGTTGCTGGGACTCAGCCCAGGGACCTTCATCAGAGCTGGCAGGTTTAAACGTGCCCCCAAAGCCAAGAAAGATGGTTTCATCCCAGCTCTGTGGGGAAGGGTGTGTCCTCCTTCTCCACAACTAATAAACACCAAGAGGTTGCTTACAGGAGGAGGCTGTTTCTTTAAAGCGATGTGAGGCCAACCCTGTTGAGCTGGGAGGGAGCAACAGCTGCTTTTTGCTGTGAATTGAAAGGAAATGTCTCTCTTCTTTGCTAGCCCAGGGATAGAAAGTGCTCTATACTAGAGCGGTGGTGCTGTGGGCATGTCATCCTGGTGGGCTGGAAGCAAAACCTCCTGGCATGTGGTCCATGAAGGTGAGACCCATGCTGCTCGCTCGGGGCCTGGTGCTCTGTGCAGGTGCCCAGCATTTGGTCTTTGTGCATGCAGGAGCTGAGAAGAGTCCCCCCCGCTGACATGTGGTGGCATACAAAGAAGCCATGTGTAGAAAGCACTAGATGTTTGTGGCCAAGGTAAGCGAAGCTAGAGGTGCTAATTTAATTACTCTACTGTGCTTCTGATCAAAGGAGCCCAGAGTCATGAGAAAATCCCTTTTACAAATTAATGGGGCTGACAAGATATCAGGTGTTTCAAATAAGCACTTTTTTATTTAGAACACCTTCTTACCAGGCTATGCAAAGATTTACAGGAACTGAGCATCTGTCTGTGAGCCTTCAAGGTCTGTACAAAGGAACTGAGGAGTGATGCCATCCAGTATAACCAGCTCCAATCATCTGGTCTTTGGTTTGGGGGTCATTTTGCCAGAGCTGGCTCTAAGTCCTGTTCTGCTGGGTTTTGTCCCCTCCTCCTCCTAACTTTATCCAATGTTTAATGGAAAAGTGAATTAAAACTACTCCTGATTGCAGTTCAGAGCACAGAGTCCCCTCCTCCATGGGTAAGTCAGGCTTTTGCTTGAAATCTTGCTCTGGACAGTTAATTTTGCCTTTTGCAATTGCACAGTTTCAACTGTCAGAGATAAAGGGGCCTGCTCCCAACTTTCCTATAAACCTGTCTTCCTCTTTCTCCAGCCTTTTTTCCCCCTTTGTCTTTTTGTGTTGTCTTTGCTGTAATGAGTAGCACAGTCTCTTAAAAACTTGGAGCAATAGGCTTAAACCTTCCTTACACCGAAGAGGGCATCAAGCCCCCATCTCCCAGTCCCTGACCAAGGGCTTCAGGCTACCAAGAGAAAGATGAGCTGCAGGTGATGTTACCAGTTTGGAAGAAGAAAAGCCACAGGTACTACTGTATTTTGTGGTGTCAGGTCTCACACTGTCAGTCAGCATTGACATTATAAATTGCTGCGTTTTCTGAGACTGAAGGGGATTTTTACATAGGTCTAATATGAAAGGAGATGGATCCTATTCAGGATGAGATACAGATTTTTCTGTAGCGAA
The DNA here is from genome assembly GCA_035590275.1 of Ibycter americanus. Lineage (NCBI taxonomy): Eukaryota > Metazoa > Chordata > Aves > Falconiformes > Falconidae > Ibycter > Ibycter americanus. The sequence goes on along the minus strand of JAVJGI010000060.1, from coordinate 60,495,487 downwards.
TCAAGCTGCCAAGTTTGAAGCAGTAGACACTTCAAAAGGTACATGAAATTCCACAAAACAGAGTTATAGAACAGCTTTTCCAGACCCCTAGTCACTCAGGCTGGAAGTATGAAGTTTCAGGCTTCCCTTCACCCACATAATTTTGTTTGTTTACTGTTCTGAATGTATTTATTCTGCTTTTTGCTATAAATACCTGCTCTCTGTAACCTGAATGTTTGCATCCTCCATGATTTCCTGTGGCACTCAATTCCACACATCATTATGCAAAAAGATGTTTCCTTTGTGCCCAGGCTCTTTCACTCAATTAAAAACATCTATAATACATGTTTTCGTCTCACATGGTATTTGTATATGTTGCTTGGTATGCACAAAGCTTCTCAATGGGGGTGGAAAACCATGGAAAATCCAATAACAAAGACACTTTGAAAGTCAAGATTGTTTGAAACTGATAGATTTCTTACCACAAATACTGTTCTGTCAACAACCATACCTTTTGCCAGCTTCAATTTGTCTGAGTCTGTTGATTGTCCTTTGCAGAACGTTCCTGCACTGCTCCTCTATGGTTACAGAAAGACGAAGGATCACTTCTACCTGTGGCTGCAACCCACACAACCTTGCTGAAATTAATGACATGACCTGCCATCTGAAGTTGTTAATGTGACATTACAGCTATGAAGTCTGGGCCAGCTCTGGCTTGCAGGCAGGTGTACATGCCAAAGAATTTAATTAACATCAGTTAACACTGGACCGATAGGAACAGCCTCAGCGGAAATGCTCCCCCCACCGCTGGGGCACTGGCTTGTCTTACATGTGCACTTGTGCTTGCTTAGATAGCCAGGAGGCCTTTGGTCCTCAGCCGTACTCTAGGCAGAGCTGTAGCTGCTTAGTTATCAGTTTTCTCACTATTTTACTAAACTCATTTACTGGACTGATCTCCCCCTCCCAACCCAGGTTTCTGCTGATGGCACATGGGGCTATCCATTTCCCTTGGTACAGAGATGTTGCACAAACCCACTCAAAACCTGCTGGCTTTCCTTTGGCTTTCTTCTGGGAAGACGATCTGTACTGGGAGCCAGAGGAAGCTATGAGTTACCACCTGGAGCCCATCCAGGGACGGGTGTTCAGAGCTCGCTGCATTTCAGAGCTTTTCTGAAGAAGGCTTCACGCACTCACCTTGTAAAGCAAGTACCCGTTTTTTATTTCTCACCCTGGATTGCTGACGTGAGACTGAATAACTTCTGGCAGAGCTGGGGGTCAAATTCAGGCATGTATTGTGGCAGATAGAAGACTTGCACAAGCTTCAGCCATGCCTCTGAAATGGGATAATACCTTTTGTCGCAGGGGAGCTCTAAAGGTAACTTTACTGATACTTGTGAAGTGCTCTGATTTCCCAGCGACTGACGCCTCGGAAGATCGCATGAGGAAGAAGTGATTATCTCCATTTCATGCAGCATAGTGCTTAGTCAGAGTGACACAGAGCCCCTGCATGGGAGAGCTGGAAGAATAGGATTGCTGAACAGCTGCCCGTCACGGAGCATCCTATGTACCAACTGAAGCAGGCGTTAATGGGGAAAACACCGTATGTGATCATGTAATTAGCAAATGTATCGTAATGTCTAGGCATAAGGGAGCTAAATTAAGCTATGGATGCATAATCTAGCCTGCATGTAAGATCTCCATAAAGACTGTATCCCTTCTATTGTTACTGGTGGATGCTCCAGGCAATAAACAATCCTGCAGTTAGATTTCCTTGCTTGTACACATGGCTACTAAATTCAGCATTTATTAGTGGTGCCTGAGAGGGAGACCGGTGTTATTGATGAGAGTCTGTAGAAGGAATAGTTGCAGTATCACAACTACTTCTCTGTAAAAACGGCACGGAAAAATTTAATGCTTAAAAATTGCTGTGCATGGGGAAGAATTCATAGTACTTTACATGGCACCTGAATAATTAGAAGATAGGATAGTTTTGAGCAGAATAACTCTGTAGGGTGAATGAAGGCTGCTTCCCCATATTTACCTATTATGAAGCTCCGTTCAGATAGTTGTAATTGCTTGCTTGGTAATGGCATTATGAAGCTGAATTAATGGTGCGTACGACATATCTTAATGCTCAATAAAGGTGCTCCAATATTCCAGGCTCAGGGAGAATACTGAGTGCGAAAGATACATGTGAAAAGGGAAAGACTGATGCTCCCATTTTTCATTTTCATTATGGATGGACCTGATAACAGTCACCCTGTTTCACAGTCTGCCTGGGAGGAACTGATTTACATTTCTGCTTTGCAGCATGTGCCTTCTCTGGGTGAATGCCATAAAGGGTATCGTCCAGCTCACTGGTCCTTGAAGACCAGCTTCCTTGCTCTGAGCCATGACAGGTCTATGGTCCGTCAAGATAAAGCTTATTAATGTATCAAGGTACTGTGATGATAAGGGGTGTCGGCAGGAGGAGGGGATCCCCCCATGCACTGATGGATGCTGCAATGCTGCTACACAATCAGAACTGATTTACATTTGTATTTCTCACAGAAGTTTTAAAATGTATGCAGACTTGAGTTATCAAATAAATACAATACCTGCGTGTCCTCTATCTTTGCAGAGTCTTCATGCTATATCAGCAGTGGGGTGACAGTCCTAGGCAGAAGGGTGGCCTGGGAGCCTGATCTAGATCGTATTTCTCCCAACAAGGTTTCTCTTGTTAACTACAGACACACAACACTGGCTTAGCACAGCAATATTTTGCACTACATCCTCAGAGATGAGGCTACAAGGAGCACAGGTGGGTCCAATTTTGCCATCTGTAAGTGAAAAAAGTAATTTGTTGCCTCCCGCTGTTGCTGGGAGGTTCCATTCATTGCCATTTTGTGCTTTGCATGTGGAAGGCGCTACTCAAGTGCATGTTTGATACAGATACTTGCCAGAGGCTTACAAAGCTTCCCATATGGCATCTCCACACAGTGCTCATGAGCTTACATTTTCTCTGCATGGGACCGAGGCGATAAAATAATGTCTCTGTCAAACTGGAAGCCTCCAGGAACCAGCATTAATGCCTCAGAAATGTTTTAAAGGGTTTTCTTTATTTTATTTTTTTAAAAGCATCTGACAGTTTTCTGGCCTTTCAAATTATGTTTCCAATTCTCATCCTAAACAACCCCTGTCCCACTCCTTCAGTTTCTTTTTCTACTCAGGAAATGGGAAACAGGTTGAAATGGAAGAGCTGTGTTTTAAAAAGTGACACTGATGGAATAACATTCCCATTTAGAGTTAGATTTGTTACTGCATGCTGAAAGTAATGTTTTCTTTCACTTTATGTCTCAACCTTAAAAAAAACAATGCAAGCTTTTTTGTTAAATGTAGACAAGGAATGGGTTTGTCCTCTTCCTAGCTTTAGCAGTTCCCTCTTTACAGAGAACAGTGTGCAGGGGTGGGTGGATGGTGCCTAAGAAGGAGAGAACTTATCTCTTGCCACCCTGCCCCATCCCCTCCATTGCCCTAAAAACAAAAATTGCTTGCTGATTTTGAAGAGCCATACTAAATTTGAGTCATGTTTGTTTATGACTGAGAAGGATAATTTTCAGTCAAGCCTAATGACATATTACACAGTGATACATAAGGTCCTTTTCTCACTGAGGAAGGTACAAGCACTCCTCATCACACTTTCATAGCTCATTAATTAATTTTAGGACATCTCTGGAAGGCAAAATATATGATGGTTCAGAAGGATGTAACATACGGAGATGTAATATAATTGGTCATAGTGGGTTGGGTGACTTGACTAAACCCAGGTCTGACAACCTTCAGGTCAGCCGTGGGTATCTAGTACTTCAGTTCACCTCCTGCACTCACCAAAGAGGCAACTGTAAATATAGCAGAAGAGAAAGCAAGCATTGCTTAAGAGAGCTGGCTTAGAGCTGTTCCTTGATTTGCCTGTCATACTAAAAATGAGACTTGTTTGGGACAAAACCTTTTATCCCAAATGAAAGCTGGAAAACAAAACCAAGTATTTTAATACAGAGGTTTAATTCAAAACTAAGTTTTACTTCAGAAAAAAACACCAAAACAAACACATAATATTATAATTAAAGGTCACCTGATGGTTTTGTCTGAAGCCATAAAATATCTCAATCATCTTCCTACTGCTGGTCAGTCTGTGCCTTTACAACTGCTAGTTCTCAGTGCCCTGAAGTTCAAAGAATGTTTCCCCCTACAACCTACCAACTTTGTGAAGTGCAGGAAGCATTTATCCCACTGACAGAAGGAATATCAAGACAGTGGGTTGTTTAAGAGCATGAAGGCAGCATTAATTTGGGAGGAGGACAAGAAGCTGTGTTAAAAAACAGGGGAATTGAGCCCAGCTGTTCCGCTCCTTCCTCGTGTGCACACCCCTCGGGGGATCAGCCCCACACATGCTGCCCAGCCTGCTGGTAGGTGGCAGGAGGCCTCTCACTGTGGGACACCTCCAGCTTGAGGGCTGAACCCTGCGTCCCCATCCCCAAGGGTGCCACGGTGTGGCTGTGCCTTCCCCAGAGCCTGGTGGTGGTACTGTCAGCCCTATTGCTGCCCCTTTGGGCCCCATCACTTATGAAAAGCCAGCCAGGATTAAATTGTTTACCCAAAGCTACAAGACAGCTCTGCAGCTGACCTGGGGTCATACCTGTATCATGCAATGCCCAGCAAGGCATCCTCCCCTTCTGTGCATGGCTCCAGTTTGAGAAAGGAGCTCCATGTGGTTAAATGGATGTATAACATGGTAGAGAAGTATGGATTCAGAATTTTATCCGTGCTGTTAAGGTGATACACAGTTGGGTCGGAACCAAAACCTTTGATCGCACACACAGATTTGGGTGGTATTTGAAACCTGGATCCACTTCTGAATTCTGCATCTGACTCATCTCTAGCTACAGACATGGTGGTTTATGGTTTTATTTCTATTCCAGAGGGACATTTTCATGCATGCCTTGTAGCAGACAGAGGAGGTGGGGATCTCTATATGATTTATATTCAAGGTAATGCATACATAACTACATCTCTATTTCTCTAGCACATAGCGAGATATAAATTTAACTTTATTCATTTGCTGCACTAGGAAACAATGCAGCTCCCTTGGCAACACACCAGCCACAGACAGGAGTTAGGTAGAAGGGAGATTCAAAGCCAGTCTCCTAATTGACTTTTTGAAGTTGTAAGCCATTTGTAGCTGTAGCAATAATGGCAGTAAATAGATTGGTTTAGGGACAGTAGAGAAAAAAAACCCTCCAGCGTGAATCTTTGTCTAAGTGAATGCTGGAACAATTCACATGCTTTCTGAAGGTGCCCAAGAAGAAGCATTTCTTGTTTTGCTTTGGTAGATTGCTCTGCTAGTGAGACTGTTGAAAGCAAATTCCCCAACTTTTGATATTTTAAAAGGTTAAGACTTCTGGGGTTTTTTTAAGCCCAGTAATTTAATCTCTGTGTAACTGAAGATTGTATTACCTCAGAAGAAAAGTCATTTATTTAGCTGGGAATAGATGACCTTGTTGAATATGATTCACTTATCTGTGGTTTTAGGTGAACAGCTTTTTTTAAACTGATCAGAAGCACAAGCTGTTCAGCTGGCTCTGGAAAAAAAAAAAAAAGTTATTTACTGAAAAAAGGCAATGGCTGCTTCTTTTTGTGGAAAATACGAAGTCTAACAGGTGTAAGGCAGAACAAAATGAATGTGAAAGGAAGAACACATTTCCATACGCTATTTTGAGAGCTCTGGGAGGGACTGAATCAGTTTCCACATGGAAAAGCAGCGGCACACACCCCCAGTGGGATATTTCTGTTCTCCAACCCAGACACGCATCTCCTCAAGGGGCTACAGCAATAGCAACCCACCCTTTGAATTCCTGGGGCAAAACACTAGGATGTTAACAGGAGCTTGATGTCCATGTCATGCAGGCAGCAGTGCCAGTGTGCACAGTGACAGAGCTCCCCCATCTCCATGAGCTAGGGATGGTCCCTCTGCCCAGATTTGTTCTTCCTCTAGCTGCTGCCAAAGCATCCACGACCAAGGTCAGATTTAGGGTCCTTGTGAGTTGCATTCATATATTTCTCAGCTGTGCCACAGGATCGTATCTACTAGCTACTAACTCTGAGACACCTGACTAAGCAGTGGATGTAACTGACAGAAGAACCTATGTCATATCCTGAGATGATTTTGGCAGAAACACGTGGGAGAGCCAAACTCTAATGACCCCAACTCCCACAGTGAAAATCACTACTGCAACAGAGGCATGTGGTTCGTCACACCATGCATGGCGAGAGCCAGGCACCCAGGAGGACAATGCTGAGAAGTCACCATGCTGAGAGGGGAGCTGTCATATCTAGCCAGGAGGAAATAGGAGAAAAGTGGGGCTGCAAAGCTGCTTGACTTCTCACACCACTCTGACAGTGATTCTCAGTGGTATACCTTCTCCTGGAGCTAAACCTTTCGGCCAGGTCAGTCACAGAGTAGTCACAGATGCCCAAAAGGAGACATCATCTCATGCATTTCAGATGCTTTGGCATATCCAAGAAAGGGCTGGCAAAAAAACCCAACCTGGATGTCCAGATTACTCTAGAGCATTGCAAGTAGCACCAGACATGTTTATTCAGGCAACTGAAGCTGACCCTTGTGCACTCCAGGAAACCAACCAAGAGTTCCTTCACGAGTCCTTCAGAAAATCCCTTGAAAGCCACAGAGCCATGGCCTCATGAGCCTCACATGCCTTTCAAGACTGCCTCGAAATCTGGGGTTCTCCTGTTTAGTTTTGCCCTTCAACACCGAGTGAAGTGCTGTTGGTCTCTGTTGATGATGGATTTAAACCCTCTGGAGGCTGGGATGCACATTTTGAGCAGGTGTTACAATAAAAGTACCTTACTGCAGTTAGGTTTAAGCTAATTCTTCAGTGGCCAGCACTGAATTAAAGCAGGATCAGAACAAACTGCAGCAATTCCCACTCTGCTCTTCTTGCACCTGCTCGCGCACAATGGCTAAAACAGCACTGTTAGCTCGGCTGGTGTGAACCTCTCATCCAAACGAGCATTACTGGACACACAAGCTTAGGTTACTCTGCCCACATGGATGACCAAATACTGCTAGTTCCACATAACGAGAGAAACGTCACCGATGTAAGCCTGGAGTCAGAGAGCAAATTCTATCCTCTCTCTATCCAGCAATGCCCTGCACCCCAGCAGTCTCTGCCGCGCAAACTGCTGGATTTACAAGGGTCAGCATGTTCCTCCAGGCCCCAGGGGTGCCGTTAACAATACAGCTAAGCAAAGACGCGAGCTAGTTGTTGCTAAAAGGCATGATCCCACTTTCCCCTTCTTCCTTACACTTCCCGCTCGGCAGTAGCTCTTGACTCACCGAACTGTCTCCGGGCAGACAGGGCAGCGCCAGCGCCAGGAGCGTGGTGTGAGCACACGCTGAGTGCAGGAAGAGCCACGGGGATGCCACTTTCAGGGACAATTAGCTATATACTCAAGTTCTCCGCAGCAGCAAATCGCACTCCCAGAAATGGCCTCGGGCCTTTTTCAGCACAACTTTCCTTCAACCAAAAGCCCTGGTGAGGTGTCTCATCTCCTCCTTTCCATCCCAGCTGCCGGACAACAGAGGGTACGGACTCCTGCTGCCACAGGCAGAATAAACAGCAGCTTTCAAGTGTGATGTAACTGAAAAGGGATGTTTGTGAAGGAGTATTCAGGTGACGTTATTTATCACAGACATTTCTCACTCTCTGTTTGCACATCTTTTTAGCTTCCTGGGCTTATTTGTGAAGGGATTCCAGAACAATCAGCAGAGGGTGTAAAGCTGATAGCTTATCACCCAGGAACCATAAAGACACACCATCCTGATATGTATGAGGACAGAGGAAGGAAGTGATTTAGTCTTCTGAGTGTGAATGCTGGTGCTATACAGCTCGCAGAAACCAGCACATATAAAAGACTTCCAGAGGCTGGTGAGTAATTCAGTGCTGACTTTTTCAGCTGTGTGGAAAACTACAAACACAGCAGCTCTGCCATATTTGTGAAATGTAAAATGAAAAGATACTGATGGCTGGTATCTGCAGCTGGGCTTGTTCTGCTATTTAGGTCCTGTTTCAAATGGGAAACATTTAGAATAGTATGTTAATGCTTACACTGACAGTATTCACATGTCAAGACTTGGACTACAGGCATACAGAGCAATTCTGCCTCAATTATTGTACTTCTGAAAATGTCCTACAGGGAAAGAGAGATGGAAAGGCAGAATGTTCATGTTCAGTAGCTTATAGACACTGGGATTCATCCTGGTTTTATCAATCTAGAAAATAATAACAAAAAGTAATATCAAAGCAAAACATGGCTGTTCAGATTACCATTTTTAAGAGGATATTTGAAAAGTGATACTCTTTCTCCCTGAAGCTCCTAAATAACCATCCAGATTTCTACGCCTTTATACTTTCATCTAATACCTCTTGTCTCTGTCTGCTCTTTTTCCCAATCTCTCTTTAGGGTACAGTTTCTTAGTGAATAAACTCAAACCGTGAACAAATATTCAGAGTGAGACCGAGTCTGAAAATAATCTAGGCCCACAGCAGCCTGGAAACATTAACAAGAATTGTACTCCTTTCCCCAAACCTTGTAATACAGCTCACATGTCAAAATAAAAATGCCTTATGCTGTGAAGACAGAGACATAAGAGAGGGCCAAGAACCTTTGCATCCTCAAAAGGAACAGAGTCCTCCATGCAGGGGGGCTGCCACAGGTTTCAGTTATATTTCTTCACCCAGTACTTCCTGACTCACAACCCTATGTGCTCATACTAAGAACATTACCTCAAGGTCTTTTTTGAAAGGTTGAAATCAGCAGTTTGGGAGACAACTCACCTTGACTTTAATTGAATTTTGTTTACATCATTTGACATGAAAACTTGACTTTACATTCTTTTTTTTTTTACTCTGGAGACTGCAGAAGTCTGGCAAGCAAAGCATTATATTACTGCAGACTAAAATTTGCTGTTTTCACAGTAAATGAGTATGATGAATTGATGCCTGTGACTCCGGAGCCAGCTCACAGAGACAACATGTCTTCTTGATAAAGGGTTTGCTAATACTATTTGCAAGGCAGAAGCTTGGTCATTAACCATAAGGTTGATACCTTACACAGCCTTTTAGTCTCACACCAGGATAAAAACACCAGAGGGGCTCAATTCTATCCACTAGATGAAACGTTGAAACATGCATTATAGCGATGGTCTCTTCCATCACTCTGGTCATTATAGGTAATTTTCAACACAACTACTCTGAAGTGCAATGCAACTGTTCATTAGTAAGAACCAAACAAAGCTATACCTTCAAACTATGGGCATAGTGCCTTGCAGCACAACCCCAATAGCTCCCACAGGCAAAAGAGGTTCTTGCCAGCTCTGGCTTGCACTCACAGGAACATTCCAGCTACCACATTTCCCGGCCAGTGTGTGGTAATCAGCTCTATGCTGTGTCATCAGGAGCACTGAACATACCAAAAGTTCCCCCATCCCCCTTTTTTGTTTTTAAAGTGAGTAGGAGATTGATCTGGCCAAACACTCGATCTAGGTTTATATTCTCCCATGGGGAATTTGAGCTTCATTTTTAACACAATGCACAGCTATTGCTCATTGCTCAACACAGACTGACACAGTTTAACAAATAACCTCTGTGTAAAACTCACAGCTGAAATATTAAGAATGAAAGGGAGTGTGTAAGCCCATGAAGTACACTTGCCTTCTTTAAGGCATGGGTTTTTTCTCTGTCTTCTTAAATACACTGAATCTACCTGTCCTTTTCTCTTCTCAGAAAAGTATATCCCCTTGCCAGACTGTTGCAAAATTATCCGACTCAAGAAGGCATGGAAGAAGTGGGATTTGTGAACACTCAAGACTGCCAAGAAACCAGCTGAATGTAGCGCAAAATCTGTTGGGTTCCAAATATTTAATCTTCTTACAATATTATTGTGTTAGAGGCCAATACTTATTTACTGCTTCCATGATACTACAATAACAACATACACCCTACCTGAGAACCAACACATTTTGCTTTTAATGGGGACAGCATGCTGGGGAGTGTCTGCAGGCAGACTTAAACCTCAAACCATCGCAAGCGTAAGGGAAGATCATCACCTGCTGCTGCCGCTGCCGCTGCTTTGGAGACTGCTCCCGGAGGAACTGCCTGCTGCCATCTACTGATGCACAGAAGGAAGGCACTGGACCAGCAAGTCCCCCCTCAGGTGCTTCAGTGAACGTTGTCCTTGCTTGGGTTAGAAATCCTGTAGATCTGAGATGTGATATTCTGAGAGGAATCCTTACTCGGTGACTTAAGAGCAGCGGAATTATTTAACACAGCTCAAGCCAAGAGTTCACTGCAGACAAACCTTAGCTATCTAGCCCAGCACAGCAGAGATGAGTGATAAGCCAGACTAAAAGCAAAGAGTTCATCCTCATAGGATGAGCTAAACTCCAGAGCCATAAACACCATGAATATCCTTATTGCATCCTCTTTCCCTTCCACTGGAATGGGAAGCATCTTGACTTTTAAGGGGCCCACCTTATGGACAGGTCATGGTATCTGTCCACTGCAGCTGCAATAAGGAATTGGATGAATTTGTGATCGTCACCTTCATCCAGCACCCCAGCACCGAGGTCGCTTGGCCTGGGTAAAAGTAGAAGCCTCCTAGCCTATGCTGGCAACACACAAAGATGAGAGCAGCATCCCATGGGAGCAGCAAACTCCCATGACACCTGCTCCGTGTGACACCGCTGTAGCTGCAATCCCTGCAGGGGAAAGGAAGCTTTGCTGGTAGAAGAAAGCAGGCTGCAGGTGAGGCAACCCTTCCTAAAAGGCGGATGCCTTTGGCACTGCGGTTCAGAAACAGTTTTCTTCCAGGTAAAGGAAGAAATCAGGGTCTGTTGAGCCTGGTAGTGGATGCCTCAGTCCCAAGCAGCTCAGCACCCTTGAGGTGACCTACCCAGAGGCAATGCCCAGTGTCAGTCAGCTGTGATACAAGCCAGTTCCCTCCTGTACAGTCCTGGAGTATACTGGGAGAATACAATAAGTACCAACTACATGCAGCAAAAATCACTGGGGTCAGGAAAAAAAAAAAAAAAAGGAAGCAAAAGCAGCCTTAGGGATGGAGGTTTAAGTATGGCTGGCACCTGGAAAGCCAGTAACCCTTGGGGTGAATGTAAATGGTGGGGACTTGTTGGAGGTAAGTGACTGCATCTTTGCAAGCACAAAGCACATGAAAGAGATTTATTTGAGTTTCTTCAATGCTAGGCAGCAAAGGGATGGGAAAGTTTCAGTCTGTGAACAGAGGCCAGAAAAATTATTGCAGAGCATTGTAATGAAAGAAGCAAGTTTTAAAAAGGGAATCTTTACTCATGATCTGATCCTAGTTAACCCTGGTAAGAATAAAGATACAATGTCTATGAGTTAGTCCCTGTAGATAACAATAGGTTAGAGAGGAAGAAGACAGGCAACCAAAGATCTGTGATCCCATTGGAGTGGATACTTTATTTACTGTTGGCCTCCTGATGATTCACTGCTGCCATGATTTTCTTAAAACAAACGAACTCTCCTCCTTCCCTCCCCCCTTACTCTGTTCAGTACTGCTTTTATGTGCAGATTCAGACCCTGAAAGCAGAGAAGTACCATCCTCTGAGGTACCCAGGGAGATAACCAGACTTGGGTGGGAGTGGAGGGGGAATGTGGACTCACACCAATTTTGTTTTGTAATATTTTAATAACCTCCTAATTATTTTTTTTGAAGTGGCAGCTAGCTCTTCCTATGGCTGTTGCCAGGGGACAGTTTTCATGAAAGCTCTTGTCTAGCTCACATAGGACACTGGGGTATCAGCAAATGACTCCCCTCTGTCCCTGGTTTTCATGCTACTGTATGGAATAATCACAAGGAAATTTTCAGCCTTCTGAAACTCGGGCTTTGTCTTTGGAGGTACGCATGAGGGGCAGATGAAGCAGATGCAGCGATAATGGAACGTTCACGACTCTTGACTTCTGAGCCTAGGGATAGGCTATAAGAAAGGGGCAACTGAAACTATCAAATAACAGCTATAAACCTGCACCCTCTTATTTGACAGGGAGGACTAGACTTCATGTACACACTCTTTTTCACTTCATGCTTCACCTGTTTCTATTAGATTGCCTTTGGTATGTGAACATGGAGAAAATAGGCTGGCAGTCTGGAGTCAAACTTGACAGGTTACCTAAGGAGAATCCTGTACATCCTAAGCGTCTGTAAGTTTAGGCTCAGTAAAAAGATTTGTTTTATAGATTAATTTTTTCAAGGATGAATTTTGAATTATGGAACTAACCAAGGCTTTTTTCTTGTGATTTAGGACTAACCATTCAAATACCTCATCTCATAACTTAGTTCTGCTAGTTGCTATCTGGTGCACCGAATGACCATTTATTTAGCATTTAATTTTGGATTCTTGTGTTGTGTTGATGTATGCTCAGTATGCCCCTCGCCTCCATGCAGACAGGTATTGCACTGATGGCTGCTTTGATCAGCATTACAAACAATTTGAAGAACTGCAAAGGAAAAACTGACAATGAGTCAATCTACAACATGTTCTACTTACCAACACTTTCAAAAGCATGACAGTGAGAAATACAGCTTTTACCTCTCCTGCTTTGTTGATTTAGGTAGTTGCAGTTTGTTGTTCGAACAGTGTATGGAAAAATCCATCATGAATAATTTGGTAACCATTTTATTTCAAGGACAAAAGAATGGTCACGTAACTCCTAAATTGCATGGGCGCATTTAAAAACATTACAAGTGCTGCATTTAAAAACATTACAAGTGCTTATAAAAGTCAGAAGTTAAATTTCTGTTCGATGTTTCTTTTTTGTATGTTTTTGTGAGTATTTATGAATTCTGGTTTCATAATACAATATTTTTCTAAAGACTCAGAAATTTTAATAGCTTATACACCAAGGCTAGTAAATCAACTTTTAGGACTCACAGCAGAAACAATTGTGGGTCCTCCAGCTCATATTTTGTCTTAACTGTCAATCTTTCTCTCTCTTCTTGGCAAGAGCTTTCACTCACAACATTCAGAGGCAGCAACATTTCTTTTTTTTTTTTTTTCAGACCTGCCACAGAGACCGAGGCATAGAATAGTAAACAGCACACGATAAGGCTATTCCAGGCCCCTGGTAATCTGATCATGTTCTCCACTGCTCTGTCTATTCCCTTGTGAAGAGGTTAGGGCACATTGTGTCTGCAGGTGGATCAGCAAGGACACTTACACATAGAACAACCTTTAGCAGAGGACTACATCTCTGAAATGCTCTCTACAGTTTCCTGCAAGGACACTATATGTGCATCTATATTACAGAGTATTAGTTTGATGCACAAGATCAAAGGGAACGAAAAGCTTATGCCAGCAGGTTTTATAAATACACCTTGTAAATGAAATTTTAATGTAAACAGAATAAGACAGTGACTTAATTCCCAAAGATCCAGCCCAGAGACCTCACTAATGTGGTTAAGAGACTTGAGCATGGTTATGTCATGCTCAAATCCAGAAAAATTAAACATGCTGTGGGTCAAGTATTGCCTGGAACAAGGAAATCTGAAAAGAAACTCTCAAAATTTCTCTAATTACAATGACTTACACCTTCCACTAACAACTCTTTACACCTTGGGTGTATCAAAGATCCTGGGAACTGCCTGTGTACTCCCACTTCCACCCAGTCACAATACCAGCGCAACACCGTGATGAGGCAGAAAGTAGCCAAAGCCATTTAAAAGTGATAGCTAAGATTAAATTGATTCTGAATGTTTCCACAAACATACCACTTGTTAAGCACTAAATATAACTGTGTCTAACAAATGTTCAGCCCGTGCCCTGGCCATCTGAGTCCTGTGCATACAACAGGCACTGGTGATGTTTAGATTTAGCTTACACCCAAATAATAATAAGGGTTTCTGAAAACCATCAGCCAATTTTTAGACTCCATCAGGAAAACATATCTGCATTTTCTTTATGTGCACCTTGGAAACAGTGTAAGGTGGTAGACTGAACTACCTGCCAGCTCAAGCAGCATCCGATGTTGTTTTGACTCATTTCCCAAAAAGTGGACCTGAAACTTGCACTGGAGGGTCCACCCATTGTGCAAGAGGTAGGTCCTCACCCACTGAAATCTCTGAACTGTAACTATTTAACTATTTTGCTGGCAAACCCCTACAGAATGGAGAACTTCAACTGACTTCCATACAAGTTAAAAACAGTATGGGTGTTGATTACATTTGGGGACTATTAACATAAAGTGGCTTATATCAGTACTCTAGAGGCTCACTAGTTCTTCAGCAATTCTCTGAACCGTTCCGTCCCTTCTCCCACAAATAACTTGCCAATGCAGAAGGCAACACTGAATGAAACACATTAGTCACAGCTGCGATGAGGGAACTTCGCCATCCTCTGGCTTGGTTGTAGTATAAAGAATAAGACAGCACAAATATACACAGCAGCTTCTGTGGTTTGATCAGAGCTGTGAGAACGATGAAAGGCTCCATGCAAGAACAAAAAAGAAAAGGTTCTGCTATATGAGACCTTCATCATAGTTTTCCTATCACTCACATCAACTGTAAGCACAGCGTGTATGGGTCCTTTTTTAAAGCAAACAACCCTTCCAACCACATACAGCAGGCCAGAGTCAGGAATAACACACTGATGTTGCCTCAGAATGGAAATCAGAGCATTGTCATAAATTTAATCGAGCAAAGCCTTGTGATCTGGACTTTCATTTCTAGTCTTTTTGGATGCTAATATGTGTAAGTAGTGGGAGATGACAAGATTCGCTACAAGTAGAAAATGTGATTTCACAAGCCCCAAATCATGAAGTTCAGGGCATCAGGTAGGAACAACTGGCTCCCACAAGGTTAAATTTCTTCCTTCCACCCACTTCACAATAACCAGAAGAGGAGTTAGAAAAAATCTTAATGTTTGTGTTAAAAAAAAAATCTTTTCCTCATGATGTTGATATAACCATGACAGCAGTATTTACTTTATAGCTGTTTATTATCACAAAATACCAGGATGAAAATTCTTTAAAAAAAGAGAGAAGAGAGCTCAAGAGGCAACATGTCTGTTATAATGACTGTGATGAAGACAAACCTCTGGATTTCCAGCAGCACTTGGGGCTCTCCTGGTTCCATTATTGAAGTAAGAAATTTTAAGCCTGGTTGTAAAATCTTGAGTAGGAGAGGCACTTTGAATATACTCTGTACAGCACCATAGTGGGTTGACCTTGGCTGGATGCCAGCTGCCCACCAAAGCCGCTCTGTCACTCCCCTCCTCAGCTGGACAGGGGAGAGAAAATATAACGAAATGCTCGTGGGTCAAGATAAGGACAGGGAGCGATCACTCCTCAATTGCTGTCACAGGTAAAATAGACTTGACTTGGGGAAATTAATTTAATTTATTACCAATCAAAAGTCAGAGTAAGGTAATAAGAAATAAAACCAAATCTTAAAACATCTTCCCCCACCCCTCCTTCTTCCCAGGCTCAACTTCACTCCCGATTTCTCTCCCTCCTCCCGCCAG
>JAVJGI010000060.1:60453171-60479500 GCA_035590275.1 Ibycter americanus | reverse complement strand
AGCTCCATGGGCTGCAGGGGCACAGCCTGCCCCACCATGGGCTTCACCGTGGGCTGCGGGGGAATCTCTGCTCCAGCGCCTGGAGCCCCTCGTGCCCCTTCTGCACTGACCTGGGTGTCTGCAGGGCTGCTGCTCTCACATATCCTCATTCCTCTCTCCCGGCTGCTCTTTCACAGCAGTTTTTCCCCTTCTTAAACACACTATCCCAGAGGCACTACCACCCCCACTGATGGGCTCAGCCTTGGCCAGTGGCGGGTCCATCTTGGAGCCGGCTGGCACTGGCTGTATCAGACACAGGAGAAGCTTCTAGCAGCTTCTCACAGAAGCTGCCCCTGCAGCCCCCCCACTGCCAAAACCTTGCCACACAAACCCAATACTGGTACACAGAAAAGGGCTTTATGAACAGTGGTTAAAAACATGGGTTAAAACCTGTGAATAACCAGGAGAAGTAGAACAGCAGTAAGGTGTTTATCTGTCTCTACCTGGCGTAGAGACAACGTGTAAACTTAATTTAATAGAGCGAAACCACAAGTAACCTCCCTGTAGATATGAAAGTTAACAGAAGACTGATTTCTCTCCCCAAAACAACAAGCACTTTTTGTAAGCGTTAGCACACACGTTCTGAACAGTTTGAGCAGAATGATTATGGCACTTCTTCCACCTTGCTCATCATCAGTTTGTCCCCCTTTCTTTACAGTGAACTGCCAAAAGAAGCAGAAAAATAAGGCACATATTAAACCACTACAGATATTTGCCAATTTTCTGTGTTGTAGACACATTCTCTGCTATAAACAGTGATGTTTGATTCCTTCAAGCAAATGCAATTTTTGTTATATCCACAGCCCCTCTCCCCGTTTTTTTAACAACAAAAGCCCCAACTTCATTCTTTTTGACAGAATCTTATTGGTTTGCCACAGACTTCATGGATAATTTCAGCCTACTTCAAGGATCAGTTTGTCACACTTATAATCCCAGACAATGGTATGAAACCGAAGTTTTCCTACTTCAAACCATGGTAGACAACTTGATTTTGAAAAATGTTGGGCTCCCTATTCTCTCCTCGCATCTCTGAACTTAAAATTGAAAGAGATGAGATAGATGAAACTACCTTTTCCATTTCTGTAAGCAAGTGATCTATTGTAGAAAGAATAAATTTCAGAAAGTATTCCAGGGGAAAAAACATATATAAAATATATTGTGGGTAAACACTATCTACTTAGTATCATGGAGCTGTAGCTGTGTGAATAGTAGCAAAATACTGTTGTTAAGGCAAGGACCTGTTGCCTAAGTGCCCTGCCATGCATGAACCTCCAGCACCTTCCGCTCAAGTCATACTGTCTCCATCTCTCTGTCCTTGCCTCTGTCACATAGTAGGTTCAAGAAGCACACCTCCTCTCTTACTCCAGAAGTAGCTGTCAGTTCACTCAGAGACCTTTAGGAACTTGACCTTTCCACAGGGCTTATCAAGCGCCATCAGCCAGCAGTGGGTGAATTGTTCTGCTCACAGTTATCTCTGCTGCTAATCACACAGCGTTATTCATGATGTTAAATTTGGTAGAATAATTTCTGTTTAAAATGAAGCAGTGGCAAGCATCCCACACTGTTCCTCACAAAGTCTACTTCAAATTTCTCTGCAGACATCCATTTTGTCTTTTCTGGTTCATATATATGTATACACAGGCCCAGTTATCTATCTGCTGAGATGATTCTGTCAAGTGCTGCTCATCCTCCTGTCTATTTTCAAGAGCAAACAAACAAAAACTCACTTCCCCTCTCCTTCAAAAAAGATAAAATGAAAAACAATGGAATGAATAAACTGCTATATCCTAACAAAGGATTAGAGGTGTTCCATTTTTATTTTCAGAAGATAAAATGCTGTGACTTACTGGAAATTTCCTATTCTGAAGTAATTACTAAGCTAGTAAATTTTTTTCAATACTTCAGACAGGATAAAAAATAGCTCATGTAAAACATGGCAAATAGAGCTTATTATACAAGGAAAGAGGAGACTTTGAATAGAATCATCTTTTGATTTAATCATTCAAAGCAGGATTAAAGCAGCCATTGCCTGCTGAAACTAACTGAATAACAAATGGCAATTAGCAAGCAATCTTCCAGTATTATTCATCAATAACAACTCAGTTTTGTAAGGTTCCTGGGTATCTTTTGTCTGATACTGAAAAGTTGCAATGTCAAAAAAAGTCTATAAAATCAAAAGTTTGACCAAATTCCAATAAAAAGCTATGCCAATGACTTCAGTAGGAACCGGATTTGATCACCTGTGTGCAGGAAGCACTTGAGCCAGTGTAGGACTACTGTATTACTTGTTACAGCTATTGACTGGGAAAGTAGTTGGTGCTGAGGGCAATTAACACCTTACAGAAGTGACCTATATGTGAAGAAGCATTGAAAAGTGCAATAGAAACATATGGCTGGATACAAGGTTTGGTGAAGGAAAAATGCAGTGGTGATCAAGAAAAAAAAAGTATTTAATGACATACAACTAATTGTTTAATATTCTTTTTATCAGTTTTGGAATAGCCTGTTTTATACGGTTCTTTAAATATCTCAATTTTCTGAGAGAGGATATCCATCAACATCATCTGAAAATATATTCTAAGATAAAATGTCTTTATATTTCTCCTCTGCTATTCACAGACTATCTCCAGTAAGAAAAAATCACTCACAACCTATTGCTTCTTCATGATGGAGGAAGGAGCTGGCAATAAATATTGTCAGAATGAGATCATCTGTCCTTTTAAATCCAAATTTACAGCTCGCTATCTGTCCAAGTGTAGGTATAACTAAAGATAGAATAGGTGCAAATGCAGCAGCATACACGTCCGGAAAAAGAGTTTGCTAAGGGGAAAGCTAAAATGCTTACAGAGTAAATCTTTACTCAAGAGTCTTGTAGTTCATCACGGCTTCTATTTAGTCACAGTGCCAATGTAACACTGCTCCTCAGAGCAGACCGGGATCTCCAGTAGCAGCTGAGAAGGACATTCAGTCACCATGATGCTGCCATCCTTCACCCCTCCATGACAACTGTCAGCAAGACAGCAACTCATCTAACACAGACCAGACAGCCAGCAATTGCAGTGGCTTTACTAAAAAACACTGGCTTTGATGGAAAGTTGAGTTCTATATTTGTTGGCCTCTAGCTCAAGTCAAGGTAAATGCTGAAGAAAATTACGCAAACATGCAAGACCCTACTATCTGCATTTGTTAAGTGTTCCTGACAGCCTGGATCCGTAACTGCCTCTAAGACTCCTCTTCCTGCTCCCTGGAAGTAACTTGTCAGCTCTGATCCAGACTCTTTGCCTCTGACCCTTTCCCCCACCAGCTGTTTTTCCCTCTGGACAAACCTGGCAGGGTATTTCCTGCTTGCTCCTGGAGATGGGGAACTTTCCTTACTGGACAGTGGAGTGTCTGGTGCCACACCACCGAATACCATGGCTCAGGCAAGTGCTACAGCTTCTGACAAAACTCACATCTGCAGACCCTACCACTAAGAGTCCCAGTGCCTCTCCACCATCACGTTCTGTTGAAGATAATGGAAGTGTTCTGGGTTCGATTCACTTCTCTGAATACAGGCAACCGATGTCCTAGGCTGTCCCAATCCACTTCCAGCTGCTTTTCCATTAACATGTAAGACTTCCAGATGTCCTGTATCACATGCTGTGGGATTTCTTTCCAGGGGCTCACCCTCTGGAACCTGCTTTCCATCATCCTCTGAGCATCTCTTACCACTCAGCTATGCAGCACACTCTGTGAGAGGTGGGCAGGTGGGAAAGGTTCAATGCCAGTATCAGCAATAATCTAGTTTTACAAAAATGCAGCTCAGAAAGCCACCTGCAGCTCAGTAAATATTTTCTTCCTAACAGGGCCAGTTTGGGTTTTGTTGAGTAGGGGATCCTCTTATGAGGATTGTACCCAGCAGCAGCACAAGTTACATGAAGGAAGCAGATTTATCCCAAAGAGTCTAAATCCTGTAACAGATGGGTTGGCCATGCTTGCATTCATGGAGCTGGCTCCCCTTTCTGAGTTTGCAGGACATCATGCAGACTCAGAGAGGGTAGCCAGTTCCATGAATGCGAGCATATTTAATACTGGATGGGTCGTTAATCCTTAAATACGCTCATGACTTTTCAAGCTGACTCAGTGTCAATATAAAAATACATAAATTTGCCAGACTGAAACCCTCCCACCTCACTCAAGATTCAAGAAAGAACACGGGAATGGAAAGGATGGGACGACATGTAGGCTCTGAAGAACATTACTGGGCTGTGTTACACCCAGGTGGTGTGCATGTAGTGCCAGGTACAATATTATTGCTCAGAGAATGAAAAATTAAGACTGCTGGGTTTTTCATTGTTCAGCAAGGGTACAGTCAGACTATCACAGGCAATCAAGTTAACTGCAAATGACTGAGTTACTGTGGTCTGAGAAGCTGACTCATCATCTAAAGGATTTTAACTAACCATCTGCATGCTTCTGACTCATTGCAACTGAGGAATAAAACCTGCATATTTAGCTTAGCTTAATATGTCTTGCTATACTGTGGCACCAAGTTAGGAGTGTATGCACAGGCCAGGTTAAGGCAATTCAGTCTTCTCTCTGCAGATTGATCATTTGTTCAGCCATTAATATTTTCAGACATTCAGCACAGCCTACTGGGAAAAGTTTATAAAATGTTTTGGTCCCTAAGCATTTTGTTTTCATTTTGTGCTCTGAAAATCCCTCTTTAAATCAAAGATATCCCCTAAGCCTCAGACTCCTAACTGGAGCCCCAAGGAAAGCTGTTCAATTTGCAGAGAGAGGTTTGAGCTTCTACACTGTTTCCCATTGAATATTTTGCTGGCAAGATTTTGACTGCTGTTTGTAAATCCTCACAAGCTTAATTAGTCTGAGTCAAGCCTAGACTTCTTTGGTTCAGTAAGTGTTCTTGAATAAGCAGCAGAATCCTAGTGACTGTGGAATTATATAGCACAGCTCTCTCTAGAAATAGATTAAAATTCCATCACTGCAGTAGGGTTACATGATATGTTTTTCAAACGGCCAGATTCAGGTTTCTTGTTAAAGTTTTCTTGCTAGAAAACAACTCAGATACATAGAACCTCACTACGAATTTAGATTTTCACATTTCACATTACTAAACGTTCAAAGGTTAGACTCTATTTTTGTTTCCAGAACAGTTATTTTAACTGCATTCTTCCTAAAAATATGTTCAGCATTAAAATCAAAGCCAAGACACTGAAAAATATTTTGTTTCAAGGTAAAAGAGCATTTTCCTCCCAAAACAAACATTCACTGAGGCACAAAGAAAAGAAATTATTCGCTCCTCAGACAAAATGTACAGCCTTAGGCTATTGTGCCTTTTTGTTCCATTATGTCTGCAGCAAAGCTTAAATTGACCAGTGATAAAAACACACTTTTTATTTTGTTTATGATCAAGCCAAAGTATTTGTCTACATAAGTGGATGAAAAATACTTGCCTAATGCAGTTGAAGATGTATTTGGTAGTTCTGGATTGCTTGAATATGATTGATTTTCCTGTTTTATCCTTATCTTCCCCAATAAAATAGTAATGTCGACATATATCAGCATAATTCATGTCTGGCCATTCTCAAGGCTCTAAGGAGTTCTATAATGCTTCCCCTGAAGTCAGCATATACTTTACCAGATCAGCCGTTTGATGTTTTTACGTATAGCTTAAGGATTCCTTTGCCCAGTAAATCCCTTGATGCTAGCACCTATTTGATAGACTTGTGTCACTTTAGCAGGTGTCTAATTCTATTGCAGAGACCAAAACCGAAGAATGATCCCCAGACTTTACAGTGCAGGAAAAACATGAAATGGGAAAATCAGATTAAGGAGCACCTAAGTAACAAATAATAAAATGACATATCATAAAATGAAATATCTATCTTTTGGAATTTTTTAATGTATAGCTGTTGGCTGTGGATTTTTTTCCTTTCCTTTGCTTTCCTTTTTTCCTGCTTTCAGAGGCACTCAGGTAAAACAATGACATGGAGCACAGGAAATGTATGTTTTGTGGGCAGACGGGCTTCACAGCAAGAGGGGACCATGCATGGTAGAACACGAGATCACCAGTACCTACAAGGCAGCAGAGGACAGTCACAGCCCTGTGGCCCCCATTCTGCAAGGGATCTGGTGAACAGTTTGAAATTATTGACTACTCTGAGAATGCAGGGCCTCTAATTAGCAGGCTCGGATTCAGTCTGCATTTGAACTACTGGCTTCCTTCAGGGTTTACCAGAAAGAGAGCTAAATGGGAGCACCTAAGCACACAGGAGCCCGCTGTCATGGAACTCAGAGCAGAAGTGGCCCATCTCGTCTGTGGATGGGTGGAGAGAAGGTCCATGTCTTAGCTGCTGTCCAGGGCCCCTTTATGTTTCACACTATGTTATGTAAAAGCTATGTAAAACACATTCCTCGAGTGACATGATGAACAAGCACAAATGTTTCATGGCAATTCATTCTGAGCAATAATTCCCTTAATTTGAAAGTGCTCAGCTTGCGGATCACAACCACAAGCAGGATTTGCAAAGGTCCTCTTTTCCTCAGTGGTGACAGGGGAGAAGGCCAGTTTGAAGCTCCTGTGCTGGAGGCAAAGCTCAGAACGAACAATGGGTTGAAAGTCATAACGTTGACATCAAAAATGGTCACCAAATATATATCACAAGTTCTGGTTTTCCTTTGCATTTTTGCATTGGTAGTTTTAGGATTTAGGGGGTTTGTTCTTCCTTCTGAAAGATGGAAGCTATCTTTAGAGATGATGAAGATAAAAGATTTCCTTGAGCACAGGCTGTCACAAAAAGTTACTCAGGACAAAGACCAAATATTATGGGACTTTATATAAAATCTGAAGGAAATGTCAAAACTCCATCACTTTCTGGAGGGCCCCTCTTGCCTGAGGGAGTCCAACAGACAGTTGTTGTGCTTTTGCTCCCTGACACTTCTTTAGCCAACACCTTCCTCCCAAGGACAGTGTCTTTCTGGACTTAATACACACTTGAATGGCTTCAGCCGTGTACAGTCCATGCTGAGCTGCGGATGACTGCTCCAGCGTGTCAGGCAGGACCTTGAATCACCCACAGCTCCTCCTCAGTGGCTCAGCCTCCACAGACTGTTTGGGGCACCCAGCTGGAACAGTCCTTGGGATTCTTTGTCTATACTGCAGTCTCCTGGTAGAGTCCCTGCTTAACATTAGGAAGGAGACATTAACATTCTCTCCTTTATTTTTCAGAGCCGTCACTTCAAGTGTGGTGCCTGCAGGGGCTATTTCTCAGCATAAAATATCAGGAGGCTACACAGTACCCTTGAAATTTTCCTCTCAGTGGCAGAAGGGACCCTGCTGGGGGAAGGCAGAGAGAGCAGGCTGCCAGGACCAGCAGGCTGTCAGCTACACAGCTCCTTAAGATCCTCCCGGAGAAAAGCTTCCAATCCATGCAAACCCAGTATCTCAGCATAATCTCTACTGCCAGACGTTAACTAATCAGCCCAGCCAGTGCTGTACCAAGATATTTTGGCATTTGAGATAACCCACACCCTCCTCGGTCTCTGTCCAGCTAGTGCTACAGTCTCTCTGTCCCTCTGAACAACAGTAGCAACAGCCAGGAGCTCACAGGCAATGACTGTCCTTCTCCCACAAACACTGGATGCTGCCTCCGCATGCTGCTTGTGGCTCTGAGCCCAGCTCTCTTCAGATTAAAAGGTTCCTGCTACACAGCATCCATTTCCTCATGGTGGAACATGACCTGGTGTCTAGAAAGGGGAATACAGTAGTATGATTTCTTGTGAAGAGGAAAAGGATGGTCTGGTGGACACATATGCTAGCACTGTCCAAAAGATGAGACCCATACATAGGCAAAAATGTTTTTCTGGACTTTAGAATTTGTTCAGTTAAATTATTATACCCCTCCCTGTTTCACTGTCCCTCTCCAATATGCTGCCTTTGCCTCATGTTCACTACTTCCCTTCGCATGTTCCATAGGTGGCTGATGGCAGTGTGTGCTTATAGGCATATCCAGGGGCTCACAGATGTTGCAAATAAAACCAAATATACACATTTGCTTCTTGGTTGGAAAATCAGGATCCTTACCCACACCCACCTTCCTCTACTGTAACACCTTACACGCTATTAGTAGTTTTTATAATGCTGTAATATTGCAAAGATCTGTATGTGCAAAAGCATATGAAACCCACTAACTTTTGTTGTAACACAATTTTCTGTGGGTTTTAGGAATGACAAGTAACTGTAAATCAGTTTGGTTTAGGGCACCTTTTGCAACATGCCTCTAAATGGTCCATTGGAACAAAAATATGATTATTCAGTTTACAAAGATGAAGGCACTTTCAGGACTGTGGGTTTTATTTCTTGGAATGGCTATAACTAAAAAGAGATGAGGCACTTCTAAAAAGCTCAATAGAGAAATTAAGTTTAGCTGCTTAATTTAGCTGCTTTCCTTAAGCAGTAATCTGACAGACTTTACTCTACTTGTAGACAGAATTTAGACTATCAGTAACTCATACAAGATTTACACATGACAAAGATCAGAAACCAGCTAAGCTATGTTGTTGAGAGTCAAGCTGAAAAACAAATCTATTTAATGAGCTTGAAGAATGGCCTGTACTTGTCCAGAGAAACCTGCTCTTCTGTCTCCTTGAAGGGTTCTCAACTGCCTTGGCAGACTGATCCCGACCCCTGCTCCAGAGGAGGCTGGATCATTTGAAACGAGCACATGTCTCCCCCATTTACACCACTGTGCACCTGAGCAAGTGAAGCCTGATGGTGGAACTTCCTGGGCAAAATGAACTGCGTGCTGTCCTGGCAACTGCAACGGCACTGCTGTTTCATCGGTTGTGTGACATTTGCAGTGATCAAGCTAGCAGCAGGTCAGCACTTTTTTGGGGCTCTTCCTTGGAGATGGACCTCATTGCCTATCTGCAACTGCCACTCTTCCATATGAAAAAAAAAGCACAAGTCCTCATGAACAGGTGTGCTTTGCCTTTTAAGTGCCTAACAGGACTCACTGTCCTCCCTCCACAAATCTTACTCTTTTCTTCACTTGCTTCTTTTTTATGGAGCCCTTTGTTCTCCTCTCCTTTCCTGCTTAATTTTTCTCTGTTTTGTTAGTTGATTATTCCTTCTTTGTCACCTTTTCCTTCCCTTCTTGCATCCTTTTTGACAGAAGGTGACATGCTGGTCATGCTGGGAACATCTACCAGACGACTGCGAAAACAAGCTCTGGCTTGTAGACTGCTGAAGGAAATGACAGATGCCCCTTCCAAAACGACTGCCACACAAGTGCCAAAAAATAAAGAGATGAAAATCAAGTCATTTTCAGACAGAAAGGTATCATCTTACCAGGACCTGAACAGCTAACAGGAGCTTGTATGCAGCAGAAGTATGAGGCTTTCTGCTTGGGCTGTTCCTCTGGTTTGGCAGCCCTTCTGCAGCAGCCTTCCCAGGTGCATTTCTTCTTGACAGCCTGAAGATTTTGCTTCAAGACATCCAGATTTGACCTGCACCAGGTTGCACAAATAGGGCATTGCATAAAGAAGTCCTAATATCTTGCTGTTTTCATAAACAGATTTCTGAAATGCTTTGCCAAGATCAGCATCCTCCTCCCTGCTCTGCAGAGAGACTGACACACAGCACAGTGCAGTGACCAGCTGTGTGTAGCACTACAAAGCAATGACAGAACTTATACCTCATGTGTCCTCAGCCAGGGCTCCCCAATAATTAATATGATGATGTTTGCTTTTTAAATTCTCTCCTACAGAGGGACCCTTCAAATACTTCATGATCTAACTAGACATCAATTAATGGTCTAAATGGTCACCTTTCCACAGAGTCGTGTGACAGCTACATGGCACTCTCTTTGTGAAAGCGCCAAAACAAACAATTTTGCTTCCAACTGTTATTCTTTTGATGTTTTAATAACATCAGTGCTTTAGAAATACAAAGGGTCAAAGTCAAGACCTGAAATCCATTTGCTGGATATGAATTTCCATGCACCTTCCATCAGTAAGGGCTGTTTTGACATACCTGACTAGAATGACGACTAGATTGGTTTGGTTTTGAATGCTGCCTTGGGAGTCTGAAGAACTTAAGATTGATTAGAACATAAGCAGAAAATTTTTAAGCCACTAAAACTGCCAACACCTTAGTGATGATTTCAGCTTCAAAGCTTGCATGTATTTTTGTTCCAGTAAGTGGTATAACATTACCTACTTTGTCTACAAGATATTTATATTAATATTGGATGGGTTAAATGCTGCAGTTAATTTGCAACTGAAAGTTTTTGAACAACAAATAGTTAACAGGAAAACAAGACCAGTTCTGAGACCCCTTCCCCTTTTAATAAAGTTTGCTATGGTAGATATTTTATGTCTTGTAACTATAAAGGAGAATACGAATAAAAGTGAATGAATCTTTCATACACTCCAAGCCCAGAAAGTACCATTCTGCTAATCTAGTTTGACCTCCTTTGTCTGAAAACAAAACAAAAATAGCAACAAAACCCTCAGGCCATAAAATTCATCAAGATGTTGCTGAATCGAACCCATAACTTTGACATGCTAGATAAAAAATAAATTCTGCCAAGTCTGCATTTTGCAATAGCTAAGATGTGGGGAAATGTTTTTAATAGAAATTGTCTTTAAAAGGCTTGTAATAGCAATGTTCTGCCTCTTCTGTTTAAGCATTCAGCCTTGTCTTTGGCCCATCATGCAGGGAAGGGTGCTGTGTTACAGCACAGCCTTACCATCTTCCACTACCTCAGGACTCTTCTCTAACACAGAAATATCTAAAGATCCTTTTAGGCAGTTCTGTGCTTGTCTGAGCAGTACAAGAAGCTGCATGAAAAGGCCAAATCTCCTTCACTTTTATAAAAGTTTTACATATACCAATATCAGCTACATCAGACTAGTGAAGACACGCTATAGATACAGTCTGCTACGGAGAAAAGTTGGGTTTGTATATGGTGGCAGTGCCTCTGAAGTGGTTAGGCAAGTTACAACTTCCAGACCTAACTGGTCCCTCACCCCCATGCCCCACAGGAGTCTACAGCTTCCTCAGCTGTGCCAGTTGAAGGGAGAAGGCTCTCTAAGCCAGGTCTTGCTGAAACAAAATCCTAATACCTTTTCTCTAGAGGTAGTTTGAGCATTATTGTTTTCTTCTTTTGCTGCAAAGCTGATTTAGATGACTTCCTCTCCCCATCCCTCCCTTCTGCACTCCAGAAATTATTTCCTTCATCTTCTCTAATATTACGCTGAGACAACTGTTTAGTGCTCTAAACCATAGCAGTATAATGATCCAGATTAAAAATGGATCCCAATTAAAACCATGCCACAAACAGACATTTTTTAAAGCCTGGTATATCTTATGGTCTGGCATATATGGCATCCACAGAAAAAGTTGTATCAGCACATTAAAAGGGTGTTGGTGAACTGCAGAATGTAGATGGGAAGGAGAGGGAGGGCTATGGAAGGATCATCACCCCTTTGGCAGGTGGAAACAACACCCATGGGATGCCAGCCCTATACTTGGGCTGCCTGTGGCCATCTGTAAGAGGTCTTCTGTGAGACCTCTGTAAGGTCCCAACAAGTTCCTGCTTCTCTCTCCTTCCCACCTCCAGATACTTGGTCCCTCTCCACAGTGCCAAGCACCCGCAGAGCTGTGCTAGCAGCTGGGCCAGGCAACTGCTCAGGGCCAGAAGTAATCCTTTTGTACCTAGGGACAGGAACTCCTAAACCAGCACGTCTGCTAAAGAAAGTATGAAATTACTATAACCTGGATTTGAGAGTGTGTGTGTTTTGTTAAGCCAAATCATCCCAAAGATTTAAAGAGCAGTCAGGCAAACAGCTCAGCTGGCAGGGACCTCCAGAAAGGCAAGGGGCAGAGAGGCTGGAATGAACAGTGAGGACAATTACTACACCTCAAGCATGGTCACATCAAGTGTTTAATAAAAAATATACCTTCCCTTCCATCTCCCTTTTCTTTTCCTGTCACTTGTTTGCCAAGCTGACAAAAAATAGCAAGTATATTTAAAGACTAAAGTCCAGGCTGAATCAAATTAGTCATATCTTTTTACTTAATTATGGTACTGACATTCAGCTGATCAAAATCAGATGTCTGAATCTGGGCCCAAGACTAGCTATATATTGAACAGAGAAGTCCAGTTGCTCATAAAAGGCAGTTTCCTGCAACACACAATAACACAACACACTCCTTTCTGAGAATGTATCTTTAAATACTCTGCAGAAACACATACTCTACTTCCATAAGAAAAGGGAATGTCTTCGCTTAAAAGAAGTGTGTCAATATTATCGTTCTCAATAATAACACATAGTGGGAGTAGATACAAATTACGTGAAAAGTTCTCAAACACTTGTCCTGTGTGCAACGTATCAAACCCCTTGTGTCTTTCAGGGTCCCACATAACAAAAGCCAAGAGTCTCTACTCTGAAATGACGGAGTATCTTATCCACTACTGAAAGATAAACATTTCCATTATTAAAAATCAGAAAAGGTGTGCTGTAGGCATGCTACAAGTAGAGTATGGGGCACTGAAAGCCCCAAGAGGGCAAGGAATTCTTGAAGTGGGAAGTGTCTGGAAAAATCAGCTGGGAACAAGACCCCATGCTGCAGTAAGGGACAAAAAATATAACATCATCTCTAAACTCAAATCTTGTGACTGTACAAACCAGAGTGCATGAGCAAGATATACTAGCCAGATATAAGTTCACACTTAAGTCCTCACAGTTCTTGTCCACAACATGCTGAATTTATCCTCTGCCTATGTGACATACATAGTACAAGTCATAGATCTTTTTGTAAGAAGAGAATAGTCACAAGCTGTTTCAGGAGTCTTAAAAAGACTTAAATACGGTAGCTGAAGTCTGTCCTTCTGTCCTTCCCTCTGATTTAGAGGGCCTTTTGCACTTCAGTTTGAGTTACCTTGTTCAGTGAACAGATGGTATACCAAGGTATTTTCATTGAAATTACTTGGCAAACAAAAGGCTGCCCATTGCAATTTTTTTTACCACATTCTATACATCAACTGTTGTTTTCACCTCTGAACTAATAACATGCTTTTTCATTTCAGATGCCAGTGTCACACCTATAAAAATGGC
Source organism: Ibycter americanus (assembly GCA_035590275.1). Lineage (NCBI taxonomy): Eukaryota > Metazoa > Chordata > Aves > Falconiformes > Falconidae > Ibycter > Ibycter americanus. The sequence continues at coordinate 60,466,336 of JAVJGI010000060.1, read as the reverse complement.
CAGGAAGGACAAATGAGTAGTGACAGGTGTACACTTAGACCTTTTATTCTGTCAAATTCGTTCCAGCAACAGTTGATTTCCAGAATCGATACTGACTGACAGTGAGTCATTCTAAATATCAGCATCCTCATGAATCAAATCTTACTCCATATCACACTACATCTACAGAGACAGCATAAGAAAAGCAAAACCCTGAGAGCTTCAATTAGGCACATCTATGATTGATGTGGCTAAGTTCACTGTACATGCACATATACTTGCTGAATAATTTGTCCTTAGCATGCTTTCCAGTTTCCAGGGGAATGCAGAAGCTTTAGCCAATCCATCTACATGTTTGCAAGATTGATAATACAAGCCTCTTTACAAGAAAAGAGGTGTTTCCTCATCCTCAGCTAGAGGAGTTATCAAGCCTCAAGCAAGGGAAGGACATTTTATGCCTGTAAATGCTTTGTGCTAATCTCTAGCAATGATAACAAGATTCTGACCTTGAATCAGTGCCACCAGTCACCAGCCAGTGGCAGCAGACCACTTGTTCTTTGATTTGTACAAAAAGCCATGTTTTTGTATGAGATGAATGCTTGAGAATACCTGCTGTTCTTGGACTAAGTGCAACCAAGATGCCCCACTGAAGGTGGCAGTGGGATGCAACCTCCTCTTCCAAATCACTCAGCATTTCCCTCCAGTGCCCTAGGAATGTAAATTTGCAACATACCTTTCTGTGAGACTCCTCCAAAGCACATAGGAGTGCCCAGAAGAAACATAATTGGGAAAGTTCAGCATCTGTGCCTGAACCCCAGCTGGATGTCAATTTCAGGTTGAATTTGGAAATTGCCAGGCTGTGTGTGGAATTCCTAAAGCCAAGGTCCTGCTGCAGAAAGGGCAGAATTAGATATTCAGCACATGATGTGCTGAGCCTGGGACAAGCCTAATCCAGCTGACCACAGGATGATCTGAAATCCTGCCTCTCCTCTGGGCCTGCAACCAGTGCTTCAAGCATCTTTCCACGGCCCTAATCTGGTTAGAAATGCAAAACTGAAAATAGCTCCTGGATTTTGGATACCAAGCTGTCCTAGTGCCTGTTAATCATATTTTGCTGAAAGCCAAGGTCAGGTCTCAGAGGCAGGTTTGTCTAATCGTTATTCCAGGATAACCCAATCTCCCAGGCACGAGTGGGAGCCTCTAACTGTGGACTCTAGTGTCCATTCAGGTGAGTTTCCCAGGCTTTAGACATCCAGGTACTTTACTAACTCTAGTAATTATTATTTTTTGTTGATGCAGCAATGAAAGGACCATCAAGCCTAATCTGGAACAAAGCCTGTTGTGAACAAGGCCACAATATATCTGTTAACATTTTTTCATTACTACTTTCTTACGTATTTGTTGAGTGAGAATAGGTGGTTCCTTAACCACCCTCCCGAGTACCTTTAAGTTTCTCATTTGTACTGATCATTTAAAAAAGGAAAAGGAAAAAAAAGAAAAAAAAAAAGTACTAACTGAAAAAAAGAGTAAAAGCAGTCATTGATGTTTCTGGAAATTATTCTGATTCCTTAGTGAGAAGGGTTAAGTAAAGACGCTGTATTATTAACAATTTTCACCAAGCAATGAAAGTAAGCCCTGAGCTTATATTTAGCCATCCTTGGTATTCAGCCAAAACAAAGTAGCAGAAGCTTCCATTTAAGGTTTGGTGCCAATTCTTTAGGTTAGATACTGCATTCTTTCTTGATAGTGTAGGCAGTCAGTGAAATCAGTTCTTGTTATTTCATCTAAAAAGACAGTCACTGCACTGAGCCTAATTACTTGCGTTCCCAGCTACCCAGGGACACGTCAGGAGGACACTGGCTATGTTGAATAAGCAATTCATTCTATGCTTGCACTGAAAATGAGTGGCTTTTTAAAGGTGTGTGATTGACTACCTGGTTTTTGCAGCTTTCCAGCCATTCAAGAGGAAAACAGTGTTGTTATCTATTTTAAGCACTGTGTCATTTCAGACAATTGCAAACTATGTTAGCAAGCTGCAGTGCAGGCATATTGAGAGGTTTCACGTAATTACTAGAGGCCACAGAGCTTTGATAATTATTTTCACTTTTCAACTGCTCAACCAGAGTAGCTGAAAGAGATTAATTTCATGCTATAACTGAATTCCCAAAGGAACCAGAAGCCTCTGATTGCACACACTGCATCTCAAATACAGTGGCTCGTTCTAGAGGGCTTTGGGGAATAAGGACAGCACTGCCACATAAACACACGATTTACACCTGCAAGTCAACTGGTAGCATGAACACACTTGGAGATCAATACTATAGTGGGATACCACAGCAGACCTTTCACTTGTTCATTTTTACTGTTGTAACATACAGCTTAACATAAAGAAAACCTTTGTACTCCGTCAGGCATAATGTTTCAAAGCACTTTCTATGTTGTGTAATGACACTGTGGAACTTGTTGCTCCAGAACACTTAAGGTAGCCAAAAGTGCAGGTGAGTTCAAAAGGGACTTTGTGCAGGCTAAGCTCAGAGGCAGCTGCTCAGCCTGACAGTTTAGATGCAAGTGCTTTCTCAGAAAGTTCCCTAAAGTGCTGGACTTGGGAAGAATGATCAGGGAAAGGATAATTTCCTGTATATTCTGATTTTATGCACTTTCCTTAAGTGTTTGCTATTGCTTGTTGTGGGACACCAGCCTACTCAGGGCACACTTGTAACAATCTAACATGTCCATTCTTATGTTCCCCTATGCTCACCGGCACTAACCATAATTACTGGGCGACATGGGTATTGTAGAGTTTTGCTCAAGGTAACCTCCCTGCATCTGGTATCCTTCCTGTAACCGATAGAATGTCTGTACATAGGAGTCTTTAATAAAAAGGATATCGAGTGTGTTTACACAACTTAATTGCAGCCAATAGGCCTGACCAGACCCAATCTAAGTGACTTCCTTCTTTGTCCTTCCTCCTATTTCCTGCTATCATCTCCCCCATAGGGCATATACCAGAGTTATATTTCAGACAAGGTAATGTTTTCCCTGCTTCCAAGAGAAGTATTGTGTGTGTTTTTCTAAAAGAATATATATAAGTGACTTTGAGAATCTTTCTAGTAAGGCACTGGTCAAAATACACTCCAAAGACTCTGGCTGAATGTCTTATTCCCCATTTGTTTCATATGAACTATATCAGGCTTAAGCACCCAGTTGTTAAGTTAAACATTTTTTAAAAAGAGTTCACTTGGAAATTTGACTGGTTGATGACAGAGGATATTTTCCCCTGACTTTCCATTTAGGATACTGAAGCAAGAAATGCAAAAAGGCAAACACAAAGAGCAACTGTCTAGAGGGTAGGCAGCCTTTCTGGGCTTGCAAAGTGGATTCATAACCAATCCCTTGCACTGAGACTGACAGGTTGTTATAGTATGTCAGGTCTTCAAATGCACCAAATTCCTAGCAGTTCCCCAGCTGATTTGTGAGGCTTGTAGGGCATGTCTTGAGCATTAGACAAATGGTACTTGGTTTTTATTTAAGAGACTTGCAGCTCCGTTCTGTATTGGCATTCGAAACCCTATTAGGCTAGTGTTCTGATGTTATTTTTATGGCATTGGTTGATCCCTGCCAAACCATCCACATTCATACATCAGAGAAAGAGGAAAATATTACCCTTGGCTCACAAACATCAGAGAGATGGAAACGTATTTAGAGAAATCTTTAAGACACTTTTTGTAATATAATACGTCCTGCAAAACTTAACGGGATAACAATGTTATCCTGTTCTCTAGCCCTGACAGGATCATTACACATAGGTATTTGAGTTTATCCCACTTCCAAGAGCCTCCTTTCATATCAGGAAGGAAATTCCATTAAATCACAGCCTTCATGTGCCAGCCTTAAGTATCTGCTGGCTTCTATTTTCCTTGAAGAGCATTGTAAGTATAATACTAAATCCTTACAAATGCTGAGAGATTCAGGGTTTTCTCCTGGAAGATGCTAAATGTCTTCATTTCTTTGCAGGTCAAATAAGCCCCTACCATCTATCAAATGCAATGCTGAAGCACTGCTTTTTTTAGTGGCATTATTTTTAAAAATGCAGTTGTACAGGACCAGATATATAGTCAGCTCTGCTCTGTTGCTTATTGGCAATTTATCTGGATTACAGACTAACCTCACCACAGGTGGAGACATATCATATGGCTCTGTGCAGAACCAGCTTAGTGCTATTTTATTACCCCAGGAACAGCCCTGCATGAGTGCGCCTGTATTACTCTACACTACAGCCTAGAAGCAATGCTTCTGGGTGGAAGCAGACCAGCTAGTAAACACTACTGTTCTGCCTGACTGCAGTTAGTCCCCTGAAGAACCATGGAGCTGTCTTTGCTCAGAAACCCAAGAAATAAAATATTGAAAAGCAGTAGAGATACCACTGCATATAAGATGACACATCTAGGGCAGCTCCAAGCAAACTGGCTGGTGGCCCTGGGGCAAAAAGGAAGACTTGTGGCAAGGAACAAAGAAAAGTGACATAAGCAACAGTATCTCTGACTACTACTCCACCCATGATGGAAGGAAGGAGGCTAAAAACATGACCATAGTGACAAACTCTTCTGCTCTTCAAAAGAGTTTATTGGCCTGGGTGCAGGGTCAGATGGCACCAACATCCAGGCAACACACTTCTGAAACAAAAACCTCTAAATAATGTGACACATAGTCACCAGAGCATCTGTGCAATGTACATTTTCAAGTCCAAGACTTCACCCCAAGGTTCAATTGCTCTGAAGACTGCTGTGTCAGGCTCTATCGCACAGGATAGACACTTGCAGAAACCTTGGCTTAGGGGCTCAGCCTTGTCCTCATTATCTCCTGTTGTCTGGGTGAAAAGGGCTTCCCACCAAGCACGTGAGTTTTAGGTTTTGTTGTGGCCCCTACCTCTGCAAATGCTGAATGTGACTAGCACTGGGCTTCAGATTCCACTCTGAGGGTCAAGGACCTGTAAATTGGCACTGACCTCCTAAATAATTTCTTAACTCTGGCTCCCACTACATAAAGCAAATGCATTGTGCTGTACTGGCCATGCAAATATTTTTGACAGTAGCTACAGCTGATGGTGATGGCATAAGCTGGCCCAGCTTCAGCCCTGGGTCTAGCCTAGTATCTTCCTAGGTGGCAGGAACTGCTCAGGTGAAAAACTCAGGTGTCCTTCTTCCCCAGAAAAGACGGCTCCTGGGCCCTGGTGGTTGATATGCAGAGGTTTTTTTGGCAACAACATGCTGTGCTTAGAGGCTGAAGTTTGCCTATGGTGCTCTTTAACTTCAAGTTTGGATCTGATCAAATCTAATTGCTTCTTTAGTCCTGCTGGCAGTAGAGATTTTCCCCATTTTTTCTTATTAAGAAGTGATTTTCCTTATCTGTGTTGGTAGCCCTGTCTTTAGAAGCTGGCACCAGACAGGCCAGTTGTGTTTAAGCACGGCATGTCTGTAAGACGAGGGACCAGCGGGAACTGCTCTCCTTTCTACACTAGGTTGATAGGCAGTGAGTCCTGTGACAGTTTTGCTGATGTAAAGAAAAGCTTCAAATTTACTTCTGCGGAAGGGGAATCTTTCTGCATGCAGTTTTCTAAGGCAGTGTGGATCAGCAGCGGGCAATGATTTTGGACCTACATAAAGCATTAGTGAGACTGGTACAGTGACAAAATGTAAAGTTTGGGTATCTGTATTTTTGAAACACAGGCAAGAAAATCGGAGAAGCTCTTAAAAAAATGGTAGTCATTTGAAAGCATCAAAATCATAGAATCATTTAGGCTGGAAAAGACCTTTACAATCATCAAGTCCAACTGTTAACCTAGCACTGCCAAGTCCACCACCCATGTCCCTAAGTGCCACATCTACATGTCTCCTCTTGTTCTGTCACTTGTCATCTGGGAGACTGACCCCCACCTGGCTACAACCTCCTTTCAGGCAGCTGTAGAGAGCAATAAGGTCCTAGGCCCTCCTCCTCTCCAGGCAAAATAACCCCAGCTCCCTCAGCTACTCCTCATCAGACTTGTGCTCCAGATCCTTCACCAGCTTCGTTGCCCTTCTCTGGACACGCTCCAGCTCCTCAATGTCTGTCTTGGAGTGAGGGGCCCAAAACAGAACATGGTATTCGAGGTGCGGCCTCACCAGTACCCAGTACAGGGGGACAATCACTGCCCTTGTCCTGCTGGCCACACTGTTTCTGATACAAGCCAGGAGGCTGTTGGCCTTCCTGGACACAACCCCAGCCACTGCTGGCTCACATTCAGCCGGATGTCAACAAACACCCCCAGGTCCTTTTCCTCCAGGCAGCTTTCCAGCTGCTCTTCCCCAAGCCTGTAGTGTTGCATGGGGCTGTTGTGACCCATGTGCAGGACCTGGCACTTTGCCTTGTTGAACATCATACAATTGGCCTTGGCCCATCGGTCCAGCCTGTCCAGATATTTCTGCAGAGCCTTCCTGCCCTCAAGGAGATCAACACTCCTGCCCAACTTGGTGCCATCTTCAAACGTACTAAGGGTGCACTCGATCCCCTCGTCCAGATCGCTGATAAAGACATTAAACAGAGCTGAGCCCAGTCCTGAGCCCTGGGGAAACCCACTTATGACCAGCCACCAGCTGGATGTGACTCCATTCACCACCACTCTTTGGGCTCGGCCATCCGGACAGATTTTTACCCAGTGAAGAAGAGTATGCCCATCCAAGCCATGAGCAGCCAGTTTCTCCAGGAGAATGCCATGGGAAATGGTGTCAAAGGCTTTACTGAAGTCTAGGCAGACACATCCACAGCCTTTCCCTCATCCACTAAGTGGGTCACCTTGTCATAGAAGGAGATCAGTTTTGTCAGTCAGGACCTGCCTTTCATAAAGCCATGCTGGCTGGGCCTGATCACCCGGTTGTCCTGCACATGCCACATGCTGGCACTCAAGATGATCTGCTCCATAAAAATAAAAAATAGCTTTTAGTGAGAAATGAAGGCTTTTGTTCTGAGTCTGTTAAAATGAGCAAGAGGTGACTTGCTTATGGTTCCAATATTGCCATGGGAAAAAGCAATACCTGAAAGGCCTTGCAGTTCAGAGTAGAAAAGCATAACAGGAACCAATGGCTTGAAACTAAAGCCAGAAAAAATCCATCTAGAAATAAGAAAAAAATTAATTAATAGGGACAATGGGATAATAGTTAAACAAATAGTAGTGGAAATGATGGATTCACTGTCTTTTGTTGTCTTCAAATCAATACCACAGCTTCTCTGGAACACAAGCTTTAGCCAGGCAGAAGTCCTCAGGATCAATGTATGTGTAATGAATGCAATTTAATGGCCCGCAACACACAGGATGTCAGACCAGATGATCTAGTGGTCCCTCTGGATTTATAATCTAGGGACAATCATATAAGATCAAAGTGTACAGGCAGAGTAATGAAATGAGTCAAGAGTATGTATGGCAGTCTTTGTCAGAACTACTGTGCTACAAAATTAAGAAGTATGGGACTTTCTTTTTTCTTTCGTGCCTGTCCATATGTTGATTTTGTTTCTGTACTGGAGGATATTTTGTGGATAGATTGCATCACTGACTGTAAACATTCTTACAGAATTCTCTGGGTAGCACATCACTAGGGCCATATTGGGATTTCTGTTACAACATTTATGATAATTTCCAGGTAAGAGCCTGCTTTTCAAATTTGTATTTTCCATGTTTGGTCTCAAGAGAAACTTTTAAATGATTGAGGGAGGCTGGTTGTCCTGGTTTTGGACTGAAATCAGGAGGAAAACCATTCATCTGTAAGAAGTTACTTGACATTCTATTTCACTGCCAATTCAAAAAGCCCAACTTTCAGGTGGCAGATCCATGGAGGAAACTAGTGCTGCTGAACCATTCTGCACAATGAAATGGTAACAAATTATTACTAGAGAGCAGTTTTGAATATTTACAGCACAGAGTGCATCCTTTTTTGAGCTAAACTACTGACAGTTTTATGGAACAACAGATCTGTTTCTGTGAATTTTAGGCAGAAATGGTTGTGTACAATATTTTCTTGATATTCCACAGAAGACGCAAGGAACTCTAGAATGTAACTTGAATCAATGGAGATTACAGCTGCGTGGGAGATGTGTGGTCTCATGTCTGCATAGCATCCTATGCTGTGAGATCCTGATTCATCTCAGGATGAGTCTAAACAAGCTAAGCAGAGGTACTGAAGCACTTTTCACTAAAAGTAACCTGACAAGACAAAAAGAGAGTGCACACTGTGTCTCTATGATATAGAAACCATCTGAAAGATATCCATAACCCCTTATCTTTTAGATCAAGGGCTGTCCAGGGTAAAGATACTACATAGCGTGCAGGAAGATAGGGCTTCAACCAACTATCATGGTGGCCTTCTGGTGTCACCGTGTAATACTTCATTGTTTTAATAATTTCAAAGCTGCTTTGCACTAAACACATTGACTCTGTTCGCTTCTTTTTACCAAAATGTTATTTACCTGAAGCCCTAGTTTAGAAGGTTTATGGTATGGGACATTAGGCAAATTATATGTGACTCAGAGAAGAGTAATGAAATTATAACCTTATACAGAGCTGACCATTATTTTCAGTATGCAAAGAGCAATTTAATTTCAGTATGCAATAATCACTGGAGGTGTAATGCTACCTTTGTGAAGGATTCAGCTTTTTGTAAAAGCAGCAGCTAGAAGTGATTTTCAGGTGCAAAGATGATTAGAGAGACTTGATTTAATGAGCTACCTGCTTCCTCATGTGACCTTGGGCAGGTTGCTAGAGATAAGACCCATAAAAGGACTGAGGCATGGCCATGCCAATTGCTCAGCTCCCAGAAGGGATTTCTCAATCCAGCTGGCGCAGCTACCTATACTAGGCAAACAGTTGGCTGCCTCCTGTGAATCTGCAACCCTGAGCAGGGCTGCATCTGAATTAGGCAACGGGAAATACCCCAGATCTGAAGCTCTTCTACCAACTTGTGGCCTCAGGTTAAACATCATCAGCACCATCCTTGATTTGAATCCAAGGAGATCACCTACTCTTTCATAGATAAGAGAGAGCCAAGGGACAAACCAGTGATACTGACAGAGTAGTTAAGCAACTACAGCACTCAGAAAATGGTAGACTCATTCCACGCCTTCCTCTACTGGAGTGGTTTCCAACATGTACATATTACCTGTCATTTACCTAAGCCACCCAGCTGTGGTCTACTTGTGCCCCGCCTCTGTCCCTCCTGTCAGAGCTGGGGCTCTGTATCACAGCGAATGCCAATTTCAAAAGCACATGACCCCACAGCACAGTGAGAGAAGGGCCTTGCTGAGGCCAGGTCCCACTCCCACCCCTGCTTCTGTATTTTAGCCACAGCTACTGACACCAAATGTCCATAGGATCACTTCTAATGCAATCTCTTCTGGGTGTTCTTGAATGTCAAATGGTCATGGCTACTGCCCATGCCAGTGCAGAACATGCCTAGTGCAAGGCAGCATGAGGTCATTGAAGGGTGGGAACTTCCAAGCTGCCCTAGGGAGGAGACGACACCTAAGCCAGCAGCAGTTTGGGTAACGATCCACAACAGACACCAGGCACGCCACTACCTTCACTGGCAGAAGCACTGGTGTCCACAGATTCCCTGATGACTCAGCAATTGGGTGACTCAGACAGGCTTTTAATGGAAATAGAGCCTCATCATTTGATCTGTGTGTGGATCTGTCTCATCCTCACTTGTAGATTCTGAGCTGAACTTTCAAATATCATCCAGATAATTTTCCATCATAACTAAGCTCATAGGAAAAGGCAGCTGGGAAGAGGAGAGAGAAGAGAGGCACTACTATGTCTTTGATCTGGCATATTTTTTGCATTACAGGAAGTCATACAGGTTTAAAGGTACTAATTTCTTAAAAACTATTTCCTATTCTGTGATGGAAAGTACTGTTGGATACATTGATATGATTTGTTTTTATCCATCTCCTCTGCCAAAGGTATTGGCTTTCCATCACAAAGAATTGGCACCTTCACCTCTACCTTGCATGAAATACTGTATTTTCAAGTCTGGAAATAAATGGAAGGACATTAATGGGAATGCTTAACTCTTAATAATATTCATGTTAAACGGAATTTTCAAGTCTGGAAATAAATAGAAGGACATTTATGGGAATGCTTAACTCTTAATAATATTCATGTTAAATAGTCCATGTATCATTCATACAAAATCGTGACTAATCAGACAGGTTTTTTTGGTCCTGTAACAAAATTGTATAACAAAAACATCAAAGAACAGGCACTTGTACTTAAATGTAGCAGTCAATTTGTAAACGCATTCCTGTCAGTTGTAGTAGATCACCTGTGCATATAGAGATAGATATAAAATAATCTTGGAGCATATTATGATATGTGTGTATGGCTGCAATAATTAATCTTAGTTGATTAATCAGCAAGCTTCTTTCAGTTGCTACAGCCAGGAAAGGAAACGTAGTGTCATAGTATTGTTCTGATTAACTCACAACATGCTTACCAGTTAAGGTTTGCATTTCACCATCAGAGGAGATTTGGTTGTTGATTTCACTGAACAAAGAATTAGCTTGTTAAATGCATTACAATACTGTGTATTGATCTTATGGAAAAGATTAGCACTGATTAACAAATAAAAAATAGTATATTTTTGTTACAGATGTTCCTCATATTATGTAACAACTTAAGATTAATATGTTAATTCTGAATGTTCTCATTTCCATATTACAGAAGAGTAATTACTGTATCCAGATCACTGTCAATACTTCCCACAAACGGGGCTTCTCCAGTCTAAACACCCATCATTTCCTCAGACTAAACCAGCACCCAGCGTCCCTTCGCACCCACTGCAGCTCCCACAGCTGCCCATCTGGTGCTGTCTCACTCCTCCCACCTTAGTCTATATACAGCTCATACCCCTTACTGTACCCGGTGCCAGCGTGGGCTCTAGCACTCCCCTTAAGCACAGGAGTGCTGCCTCTCCCTCTGACACTTTGGGTTTTTTTTTCCTGCTTCTCATCCACACCCATTACTCCACAACACCTTCTGGGGCTGAATTTCACCTAGCAAACAGGCTGGGCTTCCAGCCTGCCAGAGATCTGACTCAGCAGTCTCATCTTCACAGGCGGCAGCTTGTCCAGCACACCGCCATTACATAACTTCAGCCAGCTTCCTCCAAGTAGTAAGCAGGTCAGCTGCTAAGAATACTGTGCATGGAAAACATCAGCAAAATTAAATGAAGGTGTCAAACTTGATTCAAATTAGTTCTCCCTTGATGACTTGTAGAGAGCACTTTTATTTCTATTCAGAGGTATCCTTAAGCTAAAGTAAGAAAAGTCACAAGACCTGAGTGTCAATTAAGGCCACAGGTCCATTGCAGCAGCAAATAAGGGCATTACAAGTCAGCAACATCTCAACTACATGTGCAGCATTGCCTACGTAGCCTGTAGCTCATGTCAACAAGTGTCTGGACTTAGGCCTCCTGGGTCTCATGCCAACTTACAGATACTCTGCTTAATTGCTTTTAAATGACCAGATTTCTAAGGCCAGAAGCAATCATTGTAATGATCAAATGACCTTTTGCATGCACAAGCCATAGTATTTCGGCAAGTGATTCAAATACCGAGGTCCTCACCATCATTAAGCTCTTAACCAGAAACTCCCTGCTAGAGCTGCAAATACAGTTAGACCTCTTAAATTTTCATGGCAGGTAATACTTTATCACAGATGTTATTAATTGGCAATGGATACTCAATTGCCTGTGACAGATCTAAGACAAAGTTCTGAGAATGTATTTTTCCATGTCATTTTAGTTCAAGCAGACAACTAAAGGGGCCAGATGGCAACTTCATGTCACTGGGGGTGTAGCACGCAAGCAGGTTCTCAGCTGCTAAACTCTCAACTTCTTTACTTCAGTCTAGAGTTCATGCCTGGGCATGTCAGTCTGCGATGCGAGATTTGTGTTTAGATTTTCCATGACTCTGCATCTCTTATGATTCTCATGAGTCTGTTTTTGGAGTTCCTGTGAGTGGGAGAAGTAGTAATAGTTTACTCATTAAAAATTACTCTTTCTGTGTAGCTGCTATGGATGCAAATATGTACTGAGAGACATACTTTGGAATTATGGACTTGATTTTCCTCTAGACAATAGAAAGACCAAGGCTTAAAAGTGTAAAGGACTTTTTTATAAAGGTTTGGGGGGGGTTTGTTGTGGTTTTTTTTTAACTGAAAAGAGGTTCTCTGAGAGTTTATATTTCATTCTCTTCAACAAACTGCAGTGTGCTGGAACTTGCTGAAAAGAAAAAAACAGCATAGGTTAAGAGCAAATAAATTAAAGTTAGTGCAAGAGACTTAATATTTATCTGTTATCTACATCCCTATTGAAAAAAATCACTTTTTCTGTTCCTCAAAAATTAACAAATGAATATTTTTATAAATTATCAGAACTGTGTATTGGAGTTTTTCTTCTGTGACAACTCATTACTAACTCATGAGCAATTTCAGAAGGAAATCCTACGACAAAACAAGACAAGAATAATGGCAGTAGCATGTCTATTATTAGCATAACAAAAAAAATATCTTTAGTACAAAATCAATTTAAAAAGCAAAATTAATTACACTTCACAGAGATTTCTCCAGAAAGGGTCTCAAGCTTAGAGCAATCACTTTCAAGTCTGAAGTAGTTCTGCATAGCAGAAAGGTAATATTTTGAAAATTTTTTTACCATTTTTTTGTAACATTGTATCTCCATAGTCAATAGGACCAACTGAAAATTCATCACTGCACACAGCTCACAGGCTGCCTGGACTTCAGATGTTAACTTTGGACAAGGCTTCTCTCCCTGTTCTTCCCTTATCGTGGTATGCTGTAAGGTAGCAAGGGAGGGAAAATCACAGAGCAGACTGGCTCAGGGCTCGTGACAAGTTTCTTGCGTCCAGACTGCTCCCCAAAGCCAGTGCTCGCTTCGCCTCCCCGGCAGCAGGCTCGTTTCAGGGAACGACCGCGAAGAATCACACCCTGTTCAGGATGCCCAGGGCTGCGCTGGAGGCTGCCCGCACCAGCCTGCCGCGGGGGGCTGCCGGCAGCGCAGGCCCGTACCGAGCACCCCCGGAGGGGCAGCAGCAGCAGGAGCCCAGCGCCCAGCCCGCCGCCTGCCCACCCCGCTGCGGGGAG
>JAVJGI010000060.1:60373176-60452086 GCA_035590275.1 Ibycter americanus | reverse complement strand
GTGGCCCCGATCGTGTGGCTGCGGCCGCCGACAGCAGCGCCGGGGTGCTGGCCGTTGGGCCACCGCACCTGGCCTGGCCTGGCCTGGCACGGCGGTCTGTGCAGCAGCGCCTTACCCGTCTTGGAGCATAGGGGCGTCCGACGCTACCGTTAGGGTATAAAGACAATCCAGTAAAACAACCGTGAGTCATGCCACCGTTGTCATTCAGTGCATGAGTATGCTCTGGCATTACTCCCAGGGAAATGGTTTTTAGCTTTCACTTAAGTAAAACTCACCAGGCGATCTCAGGTATCCTGGTGGCTACTGTTGGGTGAGGTGGAGGGGGCTTTCGTACAGACTCACCGTTCAGAAGCTAACCAACACCAGGTCTGACGTGACATGGGAATAGTCTAGGCCTTCATACTGTTATTTAGCAGCAGTTTGAGCATGCTGATGCACGTCCAATGTGCTTGCCTTCTGGTCTGTATCCATGCAGTGGTGTTCCCAGGTCAGGAGGCTAAGCGGTGCCACTCAGCAAGGAACAAGCTCGTTGTTCCCCTCCTGCCCCACCAGCCAGGAAACAGGATATCTAGCTTCAGGCATACCTTGCTCAGTAATGCGTCTTGAACTAGACCCAGTTAATGACCTGCTGCCTGTGCTCAGTGAGTCCTCCAAAGATGCTGTAGTTCTTGACAGACCCAGCTCCCATTATCTCAGAGATTTGTTTCAATTCCTGCTTACATACTAAGTTCATTAAGCCAGCCTTTCCTGTCTTCTTGTATTTGTAAGCCATGTCTACTTAGACCAAGGTGAATCTCATACTTCTACCAATTGCCCTTGTGGTTTTGTGGAATAGAGCTAGAAGCTCATAGAGCATCACAGCTACTGAAAAAGAGGGGAGAAGGGCTAAAAGCGTGTCTTACCTTAGTAGGCAATTATGACATTCAGGAAACAAAGATCTGTAAGGTTAGTAACAGACATGTGCTGATCATGTAGTGCCACTACTGTTTTTTCATTGTGATATTTGCACAAACATAAATATTTGAGGTAGTGGAACAGTAGGTTGCTTCAGCTGCCCTCACTGCAGTTTCATTCGCATCAGCCATAGTGAACAGGAACTTGATGGGAAGGTAGACTTTCTCCGTTACAGATTAAGTGTTGATTCACTGCCAAATGTGAAATTGCAAGAAATATACTAAGTGCCAACACCATGTGAACATATATTCCAAGAAGTACCATGGCCTCTAAATTGACCCCTATTTATCAGTGTAGTAAGTTATAACTGGCTGTTAATTGTAACAGGAGATATGTTTATTACATCCTTTTGGGTAATCCATAGGTGAATGTATGCAGGAGTGTTCATCAGCGGTCAGAGCACAATGCTGTTGATGTGCCAAATTAGTTTCCAGTTTGAATGCTACAGAACTGCTGCTACTAAAAGCAAGCTTCAGTTGTTATTAGAACTTCTTTCTGCTTTCTAGCTAGACCATACCTGATAAGATGATATTTGAAATCACCTATTTCAATATCTGTATCAGCTTGTGATAGCTGAATTGCTCCAAATAAAAGATGCGACTAAACCTGGGGAAGTTCTTACAGCAAACCAATAGTAACTTAACATTTTCTTTCAAGCTATATTCCATTTCAGAATTGGACTTCTTGCAGCACAAAAAATACATGCTAACAATATCCAGCCTTGAAGTTGTCATGCTCAATTTTTAAAACTCATTTTGAAAAAAATGAAGTGGTCATCTTAGTCTGAGCAAGGCTTGCTCAGTTTGAGACCAACACCAAAAAAACCCACAGATAGACTGAAGAGCTAAAAACTTCAAGCCTGATTTATAGTTTAAAAGCAGTTTACTGTGGTTCTAAAGGCTTCACTTCCAATTCCAACAAGTTGTAAGCTCTGCCAGCTTTGTGATGATAACCTGTCTGCTTCACTTTCTCACTTCACTCAAGGTGCATACAATCATTTCAAGGGACTAAATAGAGAAACCACTGAGCAATATTAACTGGAGTTCCAAAAAAGTGTCCTGTTTGTAGCATATTAAGGAAAATTAAGTGATGGCTGGACTGTCTAAGAACAGAACATTGATCTCCCTGGGCCAAAAGAAACTACAACTTTCTGCATGGGCATTTTTGGAAGTCCTGCTCTGTGCCAAGTTTAGGATACCTGGACCTCAATTTTTTTTATATCCTGCAATGAAAGCCAGTATGGCATCCTTGTCTTACTTCATTCCTTTAATCTTCATAAGCTATTTGCACTAACAGGCTACAGTGAAGTAGTGTCTCTTGTTGATCAAAAGCAGATCTCTCAGCTCACGGATTACCATTGATGCTTTCTTCAGCCAGTCTCTTGGAATTAGTTGATTTATAGTGATAATTCTTGCAGTAAGAAGAAGGGGTAAAATTGGACCCAAAGGTGAAATATGAAAAAAGTTTGATTGCAGCTAGGGACTGGAAGGAGTTGAGCTTCATTCAAAGAATGATAAAAATCAGGTGAGAAATTGGACTTCTTCTAGCAACACTTAGCTGTAGTCAAGGAATAGTATGGAGATATTCTCCATTGTTTTGAGCAGCAGGTAGTGCAGATGCAAA
Source organism: Ibycter americanus (assembly GCA_035590275.1). Taxonomy (NCBI): domain Eukaryota; kingdom Metazoa; phylum Chordata; class Aves; order Falconiformes; family Falconidae; genus Ibycter; species Ibycter americanus. The sequence goes on along the minus strand of JAVJGI010000060.1, from coordinate 60,449,509 downwards.
ACTTGCTTCACTTGCACGCAAAGTTACATCCACTTCAGTTGGATGTTTTGTGACAGTCTGAGCTGCAGCCCCAGCATGGCTTTTCATTAGGAACCCTTCAAGCAGAACGTGTTTTCTTGCTAAGTGTAATGTGACCAATGCATTATTTCAGTTTCAATCTGATTTGGTGATTTGTGTTTGTGGGCAATGCTGTCTTGTAATAACAGAGTTTAAAAGCCTGATAGGCCATGAGCTTGACTGGTTGACCTCAGGTTCTGTAACTCAGGGCAATATCTCATATACACTGCCTCCAGTACAGTAGCATGTAGAATATTTTACCACTTCTAACAAAGGCAGAGCTGTGCTAAATATAGGTGCGAGTGCCAAGGCATGAGTCATTACAATTACCTTCATAAGGACAATTAAATTGATTGTTGGACTCTTCCTTCCTGTTGTGTCTAAAGAACTTTGTTTTTAATAGGAAAACATATTTGATCGATCCAGGATGGCCCCAAGGACTCCGATTAAGAATGAACCAGTTGATTTATCAAAGCAAAAAGGCTGCACCCCGGAAAGAAATCCCATTACACCTGTTAAGCTCGTTGACAGACCTCAGCCTGATCCCTGGACCCCCACTGCTAACCTGAAGATGCTTGTTAGTGCTGCTAGCCCTGACATGAGGGACAGGGAAAAGAAGAAAGAGCTCTTCAGACCCATAGAAAACAGTGAGCAGAGTGACACACCTGATTTGTTACAGGTGAGACTCAGAACACAGTTACCTTATGTTCATTTAGGACTCAGACCTTGCTTAAGGTTGTGCCTTAGTTTTCTTCCAACTGATCCTTTGCTCTCTATGGAAAACTGCAAAATTGTAAAGCATTCCCAGCAGCAGTTGCCTATGCAGCACTGACTGAGCAGTAGGGCTTTCAAAGACATAAAGTAACTGTCTTACTAGTAACTGACCTGAGACCCCTCAAGAGCCTGAATATTACTTTAAAGGACAGTCAAGGAAGTAGAGCTTAAACGGTCATTTTCCCCAACTTAAGTACTTCTGACGCTATTTTCTGAATTGCATTAGAAAGAAAATTGCCGGATCATTTTTAAACAGGCATTTTCAAAATAAATTAGACAATGGGAGGGCATATTTTACAACATACTTTTGAAATCCTGTACTTTGTCCATGACAGCCCCGCAGAGTGGTCACTTGAAACCTTTCTCCCCTAGCCCCCAAACTAGTAGTCAGACAGCATGGTCAAGTGTTAGGAAGATTTTTACTTGCCAAGATTCAGGCAATGTGGGGGCTGATCCCTGTCGTCCCTTTAGGAAGTCTGTCCATGGAGGGGATGATATCAGGTTGTAATAAGCATCATTACAGTTTTCTTCCTTCATACTTATTTCTTTTGTTCCAGCCACTGCTTTCCCTCTCCTGGATTATTTATTGTAGGATATCCTTCCTTGGTGATTTCAGTGAGAGGAAGTTAGTTCCAGGGTTCTCCAGCAGAGGAGGATTGTTTGATAGGTACAGATTACAAGTGTAGATTTTACTGCATCTACAGTGACAGCAGTCTGGAGAATTCTCCAGTTTAGGTAGTCATAAAGGAACAAACAACTTTTAAAGATAATTCCTAATATAACTTCCAGTAATTAAAAAACAGTCAGTGTTAAAAATTAGTTCATTACCACTCTAAGCCACCTAAGATCATATAGCATCTTTGGAGTGGCTACTATAAAGAGTTCAAATATTTTCTAGCTAATAAAGTTACACTTAATTTTCTCCACACAGAAATTTAACTTACAAAAGACATGAGTGGTAACCATAAGAATACTGTTATTTTCATACCATATAAAACTCAAAGAATTCAATCAGAGCAACAGCCACAAGGTCACTTAGTCACAACTAGCAAAGGACAGTTAAGATCTCATAAGCAAAGAAACATGGGTTTTAACAGCTGCCACCACTCTCAGCTTTCCATTGCCAGAGGGTGAGATTTTTTTTTTTTTGACACAGAAGCAAAACCCCAGAGTTACCAGTGCAGAAAAATCCTCCCATCATTCTCATTTTGTAATAAACATACCTCTTCATACATTCTTGCCATCACAGTTTTGTTGATGGTTTGTTTTTTCCCCCCCTTTCCAGGACAGAAAGACCATAGTCAGGCCATCCTACAAATTTCATCTAAGCTAACAGCTTGACTAAGTTTACGGTTCAGGGACTGGGTGGCAACTTTTATAGTCTCTTTAACATCATATCCCCCCACCCCCCAGCCTGGCCTCTTATAGTTACAGAGGCCCTGGAAAGAGCAGTAAAATCTCTTGAAATAAGTTTTGCAGGAACTCTTTGATGGCTTGTACATCTTCTGGTTTATTAGATCCAGAGGTGTTTGAGGGAATATACATTCTCCTCTCAAAAAGAAATATTCCTTCCACATAGGATCTTACCATCTGCTAATCTTGAGTGTTTGGTCTTACTGTTTTTTTTCCTTATGCATAACCATTATTTTATGATTTCGTAGATAAGAGTTTTTCTTGTGTGATGAATTGAGAAGAGCTTGCAAGCAAAATTGTGTCACCCAAGTGCTCTGTGCTTGCAAGGAGTCCATGGTCTTTTCCTTATCAGAAAGTCCAAGCTTAAATATTGCTAACATCTGACATATGCCTCACTTGGCTATGCCTTGATTCTAAAGCTCTGCGCTAAAGGCTTAACATTTATTTTTTGACAGTATGATATGGTAGACGACAGCACAGTTGATGAATTTGAAAAGCAGAGGCCCAGCAGAAAACAGAAAAGCTTAGGACTCTTGTGCCAAAAGTTTCTAGCTCGCTATCCAAGTTATCCGTTGTCAACAGAAAAAACTACTATTTCTTTGGATGAAGTGGCTTCAATTCTTGGTATGTATACCTGCAAAAATGGGCTAACTGATCACCTGGGGTAACCCAACAGGAAGTCTTTCAAAGGATTATCCTTCTCACAGATTATGTTGAAGGTCTGCCTTTCCTGAATCTGGATGCTCTTCTAATCATACTAATCAAGAGTTGGCAATGCCTAATATTCCTAAGTGTCTTTACTGCTTGGTAACACCACCATTTGAAATCTGCTTTCTGACAGTACTTTTTACTATACAGATCTATCCTCCAGCTGTTTACCAACTCTGTTTCTTTCTTCAATTTTCTATTTGCTGACCGCTGAAGGAGTTAGGAGTTACAAACACTCTGAAGGAGGTCGTATAAACAACAGCTTTTGTCAAAATGAAATGTTTGGGGAAACAACTGCAAACTAGTAGGTGTTAGGAAATCAGCTGTGTTTACTGCCTGACTTCAGTAACATGCTGACATTGTATCTTCCAAGATCTTATGGTTCATCAGGGTTATCTTAGCTTTAAATATTGTCTTGTGAGGGGAGCTTACCAGGAGACCTGTAGAGAAGAGTAGAATGAGAAAATGTGTTGTATTGAGGTGGCAAGAAGGTATCGAGTAGTCTGTTTGCTGGGCCTGCTGTTAGGTTTGGTCTTAGTTAAAAGATTAATGAAATATCTGAGAGAAGCAATAAAACCTGGGAGAGAGGACACAGCCAGGTCATGCCAATAACAAAAAGATCCGGGTCCTTGGAAAAGTTGTCTCTTAGCTAGGAAGGACTTTATAAAATTGGACCTAAACTAAGTAAATATTGTATCTACGTTTAGAGCTCAGGTATTTAACAGAAAGAGGTAACAAAAATGAAATGCATTTTTAGGGGAAAAAAGGGAACAGAAGAGTGATGTCCTCTGTGGCTCTGCTAGGAAGTCCTTGAAATAATTATTTCTTTGCCTTGGTATTGGGAAGTGGAAATAGGAGAGAATTCAAATGAAGTAAATAGTTAAATAAATTACTTTTAAAATTAATGGTTCTTTTAGATTTTACAGTTACTCCTTTCTGTGTTTGCATGAGATGCTCATGCTTCAGCCTTGTGTAGTCCTTTATTCTGTGTTGGGAGTGGCATTACCTTGCTTTCCTAAATACTACAAACTTTGTTTTAAAACTTACTGTTGGGGATTTTTACCTCCCAGAAGGGAGTGTATTTGTTCGTCTCCCTTTGTTTTTCACTTCCTTGCTTGCCTGTATCCACTTGCTTCAGGGACCACAAAATTATTCACTGCTGATATTGCTGCTTTCTGTGTAACAAATGGTGGTTGTAATACAGCTTTTGCTACATATGTATATTGCTTTGTTCACTGAAGACCTATGGAGAGACCACAAAGGGAGCTGTGCTGCTGGTGCCTGACAGACACCAGGATATATGTAGCACTCCTGTTTTTTTGGAGTATGTTTGCTCCAAGATCTCCACACACTTGGAAATATTCATGAATTGTTTATCCTAATATCCATTTGAGGCTGGTAAGTATTATTCATGTTCTCCAGATGGGCAAACAGATGCCTCAAGGCCTTGCCTTCCTCAGGGAAGTCTTTCAAAACATTTCCCGTTGGCTAGCTCTTGTTCTGCTCAGCTGATGTTAACTATTATGGGATTTCTAATGCAGCTGATGCCACAAGTGTATAGTGCACTGTGTTAATGTATAACAGCCATGCTTCAAACAGCACTGGGCACAAGTATTTGGGACAATGAGCAGAGCCGCTGACCTATTCATATTCAGTCCCCAACCTTGTTCATGTCAGTCAGGTTGAACCCAAGTTGGACATATTTCATAGATTTCCCATTGATGCAAACCCAGCCAGTACCAAGGACTCATTTCTACTGCGTTCGGGAACAGTGGGTCTCACTCTCCATTGCTTTGCACCTTGTGAAGCCTTTGACACTCCTTTGCTTGGTGCATGCTTAGCAATTAATTGTGCCGTTGTAAATGCAAGTGGAGGACCACACTCCCACTGGTGCCTGTAGGAGCAGGCTTTTGTATCTACCCTGTGTCAGTGCCAGGCTCACACTCTTGCCCTCAGTTACACACAGGCTTGTGTACAGGTACGTGTCTGAGCTCTGAAGCTCTCTGACAAAAGAAGGGCCCAAAGTGCTCTGGAAACCTCAGGGCAGTCTGGATAGGTCTGAGTGAGTGGGGCTAGGCAGACTGCAATCAGTTCTTCTAAACACAGTGTAGATGCTTTAAACTGACGCTATGGCTGAGCCAACAGTTAAGAAAATAGACAAAGCATCATACCATGGGGCTAGCCATACATAAGTCAGTTTTTCATTGTGCAGATATGGATGGATCTAATGTAATGTGTCCAGGTGAACAGTGAAAAATACGTTGTGAACATTCAGTATTAGAGAACAGCTTGTTCTTTGTTTTGTTTCTGCTGAAGAGCACATTAAAACTAGATGAGTATCTGTGTCTTTTTTTATTCCACCCCTCCCTTAAAACAGGAGTTGAGCGGAGACGAATTTATGATATAGTGAATGTCCTGGAGTCATTGCACTTGGTTAGCCGTGTGGCCAAAAACCAGTACTGTTGGCATGGCCGGCACAACCTCAGTCAAACTCTGAAAATGCTTCAGGAAGCAGGAGAGCTGCAGTATAGAGAGCTAATGACCTTCTTCCAGCATAAGGAGCAGGACTTGGAGTACAAATTTGGAGAACGGAAAAAGGAAACTATTCCAGATTCTCAAGACAGACCATTACTGGACTTTTCAGAACCAGACTGCACCTCTGGTAAGATAACTAACGTGTGTGATGTGATACACAGACACAAGTCTCTTTTGCCAGTTTACTATGTGACTTTAAATGAAATAATGAAAAATTATTCTTTGTCAAAAAGTGCTGAATTCGCCATGGAGGAGACAGAATTCTTCCTTCTATCGTGTCCCTAGCATAGGTCTCAGGATGGATTTTCCCCTCTATCCTACAGACTGGCAGGAACTTCTGCCAGACACTCTAGTTCTTCTGTCCCCACCTGTACATGACAGTAAATGCTTTATCCAGACAGAAGTTGCCATCTCCCATTCGTCCCCTGTTTGCATGCTGCCCTTAGAATACATAGGGTTTAAGTTACAAAGTCCATTGGAATCACAAAATTATAGCAGTGCAAAAGTGTGTAACATAGCATAGAATCAGCTTTGGAATCTGACTTTCTAAAAGCTATTCCTGCACGCTTTAATTTTTATTGCCTTTCAAAGAAAGATTTCTGTCTGCATCACTCAGTTATTTGCTGTCTTTCAAAAGATTTCTGGCTCCTGACAAGGAAATACTTTACCCCTGTTGTGTGTGAGAAACCTACTTGCTAGTTTTCTGGCTGTGATGGATGACATATGCTAAGAGGCTTGGGTATTATTTGTAACACAGCATCTGCAAACAGCAGAAAGGACAAGTCATTGCGGATTATGAGCCAAAAGTTTGTCATGCTGTTCCTTGTCTCCAAGACCAAGATAGTAACTCTGGACATCGCAGCAAAGATACTGATAGAAGAAACCCAGGATACAGTGGACCACAGCAAATTTAAAAGTAAGCTCGCTGTTGAGAGGCAAATCAGTCAGTCCATGAGTGAGTAAAGAAAACGGGGGCATGTTTGGACTGACACCACTAGGTAATGGCAACAGCATGTCAGGTCTTTTGCTGCAATTTGGTTTGGGTGTTCTTTTAATTGCAAATGCCAGTTTGTGAAAACAGAACTTGGGGTGGGGAAGAGTCAATTTGCCAATTATGTCCAAGTTTTAGCTTCAGAATGGAGAAAAAATTTTTTTGTTTGAATTTTTTATTGTCTTTGAACCTTGTTCCCTGTACTGTTCTGAATGACATTTCAGAACTCACTGAAATGAAATATATTGTTTAATGTAATGCAATTTATTTTCTTCTCTGGAGAAATGTGTTAGCTCTTCTTTTTACCCCAGAAATCTTTCACAGCTGGATGGCACAGTGTGCTTTTCAGTTAGTGGAGATTAGTGCTTCAGTCCCTTGAACAACATGGAAAATCTCAGCATTAGTAAATAATTCTTCTAAAATAAAGACTTTTATTTTAAGTCTTTAAAGTACTTTTAAGGTAAAGTAGTTGCACTTCAGTCTTAAAATTCCATCCCAAATACCGGGAGGGATGTGAGGAGTTTATCTGGGCAACCTGTGGGTATCATATTCAGCTCAAACATGTTATTTATTGGAGTCACAGAGGTTTTTCTAAGAGTGTTATATTTTTAAGATGATAAATATGTGTCTTCTTATGATCAGCTGTGCACTTATGTGCCTCTTGCTCCCAAAAGCTTGTCTTTACCCTACATGGAGGCAGCTGCCTTTTTTGGGCAAGTTGATGATGTAATCACTCCCTAACTCATTTTCATCAAAATGAGGTAGGTGAGCTTAAACCTGAGCAGCTAAGATGGATGAGCAGCTGAGATATGAAGAAGCAGTGACAGGCAGGTGGGAGCTGGCAATGGCAGGCCTCATGGGAGGTGGCTTAAGTCCATCCCAGTTTGATTTTATCTACCCTGTCTATGAAAGCTGTGGTGATATTCTGGGATTAAATTGCCACATAAAATATTTACAGTATGCATGCATTGTAAACATGACTGACCATTTCTGGCCTTTCTTGTTAGCAAAGGTACGAAGACTGTATGATATCGCCAATGTTCTCACCAGCCTAGGCCTCATCAAGAAAGTTTATGTCACAGAGGAACGAGGACGCAAACCAGCCTTCAAGTGGATTGGGCCTGTGGAATTCCCTGGAAAGACCGGTAACTTGTGTAGCCTGCATCTGTGTTCTTTTTGTTTTGATAATCCCTTCCCAAGTGGTAAAAAGTTGTTTTCCATGTGTAAAGAATGGCTCAGTATTCATTGTCCACCTTGTGATTATTAACTGCTGGCCAGCTCAATATCTGCTCGTTAGACTTTATGCTCAAGGGCTGGAGATGGGAGGGATGTTGAAGAATACTGTGTCTTGCTAGTATTTTTGCACTAGCTTACATAACTGTGTGAATAACTGAATTGTAGAGCAATGGCAGATAATGTCTATATGTCCAAATCTGGGTCCACAGCTTTTCTGGGTTGCCAAATCTCAGCAATTCTGTCAGAATTAGACAGAGAATGAATTTATTTGTAAGGGGACTTATCAAGGTAGAGCAGGGCTGTTTCTTGCATGCATCCCCTCATATAAAAGATTTTTCTGCAAAGGAGGCGACAGCGGGCCAGAGCATCTCAGTAAGCTGCTGATTCTTGGCTAAAGCCAGAGGAAAGGGAAGCCCTTTGGTAATATATTTGGGTCATGCCAATGCCTGGAAAAAGTAAAAGTGAAGAACAGTGTTAATGCCACCCTTTCTCTTCCTGGCTACACAGACCAGAGTGTAGCTGCTGTTGCAGCTGCCATGGAATGGAAAGGAGGGAAGCCCTTACCTTGTCTGCTGGTGCTTATTGAGCTTAGGTCTGCTTCAGGGTTGTGGGGTTTGAGATAGTTTAGAGGTTACCTCTTCTCTCATGGCCAAGCTCAGTAACATGGCAGAAGTTTAAATGATGAGCTGTGTTCCCTAAAGGGCTGTTGCACAAAATTATGTTCCTATAGATGAGCTGAGAGGGAATAGCCCAACATCTGATCCTCTGCCAGGGACACAGAGAGAAGCCTGTGCCTTGTATCAGATCTGTGCTACTGGAAAGCAAAGGTTTACACGTCACACTTCATTTAATGGCATGCAGCCTTGTGAAGGGAGCAGAAGGAAGGTCAGTTCTGAGCCCAACAGCCCACGTCAAGAGAGGCAAGGTAACTACTAATGAAGCATGTTCTTTTGTATCCCACTGGATCTGCCCAAATGCGGGCCTACCAATTTAAGGCACTTGAATGGGTGAATCAACCTAATTAAATATGTGAATTACCCTTGGGAGGTGCCTGTATTTCTACTGTCCATGTGATGAGACTTCTGTTTGGGACCCTTCAGTCAGGCACCTAAAGTTAGGTGAGATGAACAGGCCATACTGCCTTGAATCTGCAGTTTGTTTTCTGGTAATTGTTTCTGTTCTTCATTAACTGCAACTATACAATGGCTTCTTCTGTTAAAATTTGGTATAGATAAAGAAAGATTCTTTAGCCACAAAAGCTTGCTTTATTTTATGGTTCCTAATATAGTGGAATTTACTGTAACAAGCTAATGGATAGCTGTTAAAAAAGATAAAGCAATTACAGGACTTTTCACAGTTCCCTCATAGGATATTATGATGTCAAGCACCTCTCCAGTGGGACTCAGAGTTTTGAGTGTCTTGCAAGTTCTGGCTCTAGGTGGTTAGTGGATGTTATAAAAATGTGCCAGGATAGAAAAATTATACCAATTATTCTATATGGCCAGTATCAAAATATGCTTGGTAAACCTATCTATTATTAATTGAATGCTTCTTTGTTCTTTCAGCCTGTGTTGTGAATTCAGATGAATATTGCTCCAAAATGATAAATCTAGCAGCTGTCTGCAGGCAGAAAATAGAGGAAGATACTAGGTAGGTTGATCTTCACTCCTGTCCAGTTTCAGCTTCATGCCTGTCAAATTTAGTTCAAGGCTAGATTCCATTGATGAGACCGAGACAGACAATTGCCAGAGAGTCTTGTTATTACTATTTTAATGCTGATAGATCTCAGAGTGGCTTGCCTTTTCTTTTTTTCATGGTCAGTTTATACCCACCTGTACTTCTACTACTGTTGTTTAGTTTCTGTAGTTCTTAATCTCATGTGTTTTAATATAGGTCATCCCTGCCTCCTTTGACCTATTGTCTAGGTAGGCTGAGTAAATCATAGTTCCATGGAAGAGCCTCTCTGTCATATCAGTGGGTCTTCTCTACATCTATCCTAATTTGAATTCATTTGTGAATGATTGACTCTAGTGAAGTGCAACTGAAAGAGTTCTTCTGCCAAAAACCTGAGAAGTTTGCTTGTGTATAATTAGAAATAATAAAAAGTAACCCTCCTTGTCAACTATGTAAAAGTAGTAGGTTGGGGCGGGAGGTGGTGGTGGGATTTTTCCAGGTTTATGTCCAACAATGTACCTGTTTACTTTTAAGGATAAAATAGGGGTTTAATTTTGGACTAAATGTTTTTCCTCTTTTCATTACTTTTTTTTTTTTTTAAGGAATAAAGCTTGTGCCTCAGAAGCAATAATAAATTCAGCAGGAAACCCAAGCATCATGTCACCTCTCTCTGTTCTTCCAGTTCTTGGGGACTCTGATTTTTGTGTTAACCCTTTGCCTCAGGCAGTTTTCCCTGTGGTTCAGGCAGATGTGCCAAGCCTCTCGCTGCCAAATGGCATCAGCAGCCAAGCTCCACATCCTTCCACACCAGCAGCCTCCAAAACAGAAAATGGAAAACCTACCCTGCTCCCCAACCAATCCTTCCTGTGCTTTCCATCTTCATCCCTTTTTATGTTGTGTGGTGGTCTTCAGGAAAATAACTTGAACGAGACCCTGCCCACCACAGGAGACATGGGAAACAGGAGTGCAGAAGCTCAGGCTGCTATACCTCCAACTGGCTGCCAGAAACGCAGTTCCCACAAGTGTTCATCGCCCTCTGCACCTGTAGATGATGAAGAGCCAGCTGCTAAAAAGCAAACCACGGAAGAGAGTGATCTGCCCCTCTCACTTGTAGTGCCTAAGGTAAAGGAGTGAATTTCCTTATCACTTAGGCTTCCTGTTAGCTAGAGAAGATTTTTGCCCAAGACAGTGTTTTCAGAAGTGAAAATTCACACCACTCTTGTTGCAGATACAAATTCTGCCTGTCGCACGTTAATAAAATTCTAAGGGGGCTGTGTCAGGAAGTATAGACATTAGCTGGGAGATGTTTTCACAGCTCCAGAGGAAAATGGACTGTGATTGCTTTGCATATGATGTGATGCTCAGCTGTTTTTTGGAATTAGTGTCCTGATCATTGTCTTCAACAAAACAGCCTGCCAGAGAGGAAGAAGAAATCAATGTGACTATTACTCATCTTCCCCTGTTAGCTTGGCCTTTCCCAGACAGCAGCAGTATTGCTTCCTCCACTGAGCTATAGCAAATGTGATTTGTACTTCCCCCTACTCTCCAGCCTGAGTCCCTCTCTATCAAGCCCAGTGTTGCCCACAAGCAGGTTGGTGAGAGAAGGATGATGGTGAAGGTGAAGTGCAGCTATTTCAGGGTTCTCTTAACTACTGAAAATAGGAGTCAGGCTGAAAGTTGTATCAGTGTTTGAATATAAGCCATTTGAAACAGGTGTTTTTCCTTGTCAATAAAAATGAATCCCCAAGCTCAGGTATTTCTTATCTAGTGTCTCCAAGTACTGAAGGTGAACTACAGCACAGGGCACAGGCATCATTAATATGGCTCTTCAAACCCTCAAACAAAATTTTTAACTTGATGACTTGCTAATCAGTTTTGTGCTGCTCCTTTTTGCAGATGCACATTTTACTCTGTAGCTGAGGATGGTGCATGAGAGACATTGCACTGTCATATTTCAGTTTGGACTCTTCATTTCCCCTTTTGTTTTTGCTTAGAAGCCTGTTGAGTCATCCAAGGCAGAATCTACCCCAGGAAGTGGCTGTACTTCTGCTGTACATCTAGAAGATTTTCATCTTGACCTCACAAGTCCTGCTGCTCCAGAGGCTGCAAACAAGGAGTCTACTAAGCCTTTAGGTTCTGAAGAGCAAGAAATACAGTCTCACAATAAAGACCCTGATGAACCCTCTCCAGGAAAAGAGCACATCTCCAAAGAAAACGCCAGTCAACCTTTCCTACCACAATATCTTTATGTTCAGCCTACTGGTAAGGACAGCCATGAAATTTAGAGGCATGCAAATTGTGCATCTGTTCACTGAACAAATAGGGAGACCTATTGATAGGTGAATAAGTCTGTTTGGCACAAAAAACTGTCAGCAGTTCTCTGTAGTAGTTGTATAGCTCTGCACTCTCTTGACTCCAGATGAACTGTTGCTTCTCTGAAAATCCAGGCATTTTTCTGAGGTTCCCAAACATTAACAGAGATGAATAATGTGGGTTTTGCATGCTTGAATTATGTGCAGCAAAAGAGACAGCTACCCAGCATTCAAAACTCAGATGAGCTGAAAGTTTAGGTTTTGCAGTAAGGCAGCCAGGATAGTGCAACAGCATCCCCCTGAGTGGGGGAGGGGGATTTAGTCATCTAATTTTGTACTGTCTTATAACATGCATCATCAGGATAACCCCACAAAATCTGAGGCATTGGGAGTGTAGCCAGGCCTGCTCATAGGACACAGTAGGGGTGGAAAGGACGCAGCTCAAAATATCACAGGAAGATTTCATGCCCACTGTTTTTTGTGCTTGTGTTTGTGTGGAGTGGAAGACTGTTTTGTGGGAACAGGATACATGTGGCACATTTCCATGACTACTACTTTAGTATTTGATTCACTTGTGGCACAGAGTGGGATCTGTGGGATTTCACTTAGAAGGATGGAGATGCTTAGTTTGAAAATGCTGATCCTGGTGTTTTGGAAGGTTGCACAAACTGGGAATGAGAGCAGCTTCTGTTTCAAAACAGCATTTCAGCTGTTCTTGGGAAAATGAGCGTCTTTGGGGTATATCTTTGTGGGTGTTTTCCATTTGTTAAGGGTTTTTTTTTTTGTCATTAAAAGCAGTGTATATGTTTTCATATAGCAGAGAATATTATTACTATTAGTAAAAAAAAATTTGTTTAGCTACGATGTTGCTTGTAACTGAAGTTTGAAGCAGAAAACAGCAAGGTGTGCAGTTGGTACTTAAGATGAACAAAGTAAATGGATGCATATACAGTGAACAGGCAGTAGGGGGGGAGAGGGAGGAAGGTAAGGAAACGGAACTTGTCAGAAGAGTCATGGGTTTGTGACAGTTTTCTTCCTTTTTTTCTTATTTTTATCAGTTTGCTTCCTGGGCAGCCTTTTTCTCTCTTTGCTGCCATACTTCTTCCCTGTTCTAGATGAAGTTATAATAGCTTAATTCCAATTTTTCAGCTGTATTAATGCTTCACTTTTTCTCCCTTTGGTTTAGGGTTAAGCAGTGTTAATTTCCTGTTCTCCGCAAACCAAGCCCCTGGTGCCATCAGCCTGGCTGCGAACCAGTTACCTTCTCTGAGTGTCCCCTGCGTCATGGTGCCATCAGCAGCCTTGACTTCCTTCCCTCTCGTCTGTTCTCCCACAATCACCAGTCCTCTTTCCCCAGTTCCTGATGGCTCCTTCTCAGCTGCTGCCTCTGTGAATTTCAGTATGCCCAGCCTGGCATCAACAACACCTGTTTTCATAGGCACCACGGCAGTAGTTGCCCCCAAGGTCTCACCTGCACCTTTGGGGGATCCCCAGCAACCAGCTCACCCTGCTCTGCACCTGAGTCCTGTGCTTGCAAGATCTTGTGGTGCTGTTAAACTGGACTCCCCTGTGTGTATGGGGCATCCAGTGACCCTTCTGAAGCTGCAGCAGGTAAGAGTGAAAGGCGCTTAAGTAATGATGAAACAGCCGTGCCAGGTCACTGGGCCTGAAGGCAGCTTGCACTGCAGGCTGGTGCCGGCGTGTGTCGGAGTGGTGGGTTGGCATGCTGGGAGCTGGTGTCTTCCACTTTGGATGTGTGTGTGTCTGTAGTGGTGGCAGGGCTTAGGACAGTGTTCAAGATATAGCCCAGCTTAGCACGTCTAGCTCTGAATGGTGAAGTGGTGAGTTTTCAAAACCTTTCATGAATTTTAAAATTGTAAAAATCTTAATCTTTAAAAATCTTACAGGAATAGAGAAAAAGTAGGTTACAGGGTTTTTTTTCCCCCCAGAAATTCAAGTCACTATTTTTTCCCCATTTGACACTATCATTGTGTGTTATGCAATGGCTACAGAAACACATTAGGAGGACAGGAGGATTGTTTGTCATAATTCAGGAGTCAGCTGGCTGCAACACTGCTCAGGTAGTAGTGTCCTGGGTTACCTCCTCACTCCTATTCTGATCTCTTTCAACTAAATAATGGAAAAGTAATATCAGCATGGGGGAAAACAGTGGGTCTTGTGGGTTTTGTTGATCTTTTTTTATAAAGATATTTTTTAAAATCTACCACAGAAACAGACTTTTTGAGTTAAAAAAATGAGAAATTCAAAAGGACTTATTTATCTGAAGTACAATGAGTGACATAAAACAATCATGTCACACTGTATTACCTGGGTCTTTACAATTATTAGTACTATTAGCAGTGACATTTTGGCCCTACTTTAGCTTACATTCTTAAATCTGTGATTTGTTTTCCTGTTGTCTAATGTGGTGACAAATAGATTGAGCTTTTGGAAGCTTTATGAATGTTACTTTGTTTATCTTGTTCAAGCTTTAGGAAAAGGCTGTAATAGAGACTGGCAGCCAGTCTGATTACAGATACTAACATTAGAGATTACAGTAGAGTGGCACTTAAAAGAGAAGTGGTCAGGATTTAGGAGACTAATTTTATATCTATTTTAATGCTAACAAATAACAAAAGTGCATAAAACATCAAGGAAGGGAAAGAGCTGTTTAAGCTACAGGACAAAATTTGGCATAAAAATGAATGAGTATGAACTAGGCATGAATACGTGTAAGTTGGAAATGAGATAGAGGCTTTCAGCTTCCAGCAATGATGTACTGGCAGACAGTTCCAGAACAAAAAGCAGGGGCAAAGCCCATAGCTTTTCATGTGGAGCTTCTGAAAGGATGTGTGACATGGTTCCCTACAGTAGCAGGGCACAGGGCTTAACGTCTACAAGCTGTCTTCTGTTTATGTGCTTGCATGTAGGCTTTGAGGAAACCCTACTGAATCACTTTGGTTTTGTTTCACAAATAGCCTTTGTCAACTCCCCTCACTCCCAAGAGCATTCGTCCTGCATGTCACGAGGCATTTTTCAAAACTCCCGGAAGTCTTGGAGACCCTGTTGCATGGAAGAAAAATGAAGGCAACCAGACCAGAATTGCCAGCTCTGTGCAGAGGAGACTGGAAATCTCTGGTACTAGCCCTGACTAACTCCACTCAGTGCAAAGAGTGGGCAGATTGTCCTGGGACCCTGTATCGATTACAAGAGAACAATTTCTTACCTGACATTAAAATGTCATCCCTTTTGGCATGCTTCCCCACTGCATTCACCCACCGGTTCTGTTAACCACCTTCAGAAATCATCCCTGGTACTGAAAACCTTTTACTGAATTGTTCCTTCAGTACCGATTGGAATTCAGATGCTGTGCTTCACACGGCCTTGTAGGCATCAAATTGTATTTGTGGTTTTAATTTGGAATATTCTTTTTATTGCTGTGAGGAGATGTAAACAGATTTTCTTGGAGTCCCCGGGGGTTATTTATTCATGGTTTTGAGTAAGATGTCTAGCACTTACTTGGGGTAAGCATTTTTTTTTTTTTTTTTTTTGCATGTACTCTACTTACCCTGAGTAAATCTGTGGTAAAAATTATAAACTTGCAGCTGTGAAGGCAACTGCTTCCTTGGTTCAAATATGTCAAATCCTGCCTCTACAGTGCAGCCTCTTGCTATTTATTTTGTACGTTGGAGTGGGATATAGTGCAAAAAAGTTTTTTTGCCGCTTCAGCATAACAGATTTTCTCAGGGTAGGATTACTTGAATGTCAATCGGTTGTTGTACAATTTGCCCAGCACTTGTGGTTAGAAAAACCTAATAATAACACAAAATGATTGAATGTATACATGTGAAAAATATTAAGACCAAAATAACTGTGAATGTTAACATTTTTGTAATTGTGTTAATGAACTGTATTAGTCCTTGAGTTTGTTTTTTTCTTTTACTCTGAGCAAAATGTACAAGTTAGATGTAAAGAACACAAAACCTGATTCCTTCCTTAAATAGGTTTGACAAAGTAATTTGAGAGTGACAAGCCACTGAGAGAGCTGTGCTAAGATTTCATCTCCCATTTAAATATATAGCCTAGACTTTATGACCAAGGAACACTGGTAAGTCGTTAACCACATGATTAGATTCAGTCTAACCTGAGTCTACTTAAGTGCCTACTTAGTGAGTTATTTAAGTCTACCTAAGAGTATGTACTTAAATGCCTAACTCTTCGTTTACAGGAATTTCTTAACTAGTTAATAGTGCGTTTGAGCATACTTGGAAGACAAGGGAGATGATATCTTTTGACACATATCTATCTAAATCATAAAAAGAAGCTGAAAATAGCAGGAGCCATGAAATTTGGAACTGGGAAAAAAATGATCTGTATTCCTTAGAAGATGAAAAGGAAGAAAAGACTTAACACTTAACATTCAGGGTCCTCAAATAATGGATGGTGCTATTAATAATATAGGACATAATTTTAAGAGTTAATGCTGTTATGCTTGGGTAAGTTTTTACTCATGTAGCAATCTGCAATTAAATTTGTGCAGTTTCCTGTTTGAAAGACAGAAAGTGTTGCTGTTAATACCACGTTACTCTGGATTTTTAGCAAACATAAGGCCAGCATTATCAACTCTTCTTTCATTGGTACCGGTACTGGTTTTCCAAGAGTAGATACACTGTTTGATGCGCTACTTTGTTGGTCAAGAGAGGCTAGGACTTTGTGTAGGGGTTGGGGATTTGATGAGGTTTTTTAATTTTATAATGAAATGTATTATGAAAATGGAATTTGGGAAAGAATTTTAGTGAAGCTGTGAGTTTGAGTAATGTGGCCTTATCTTAGAATAGACCAATAACAGCCTTTTAAGGAGGGGTGGTTAGCCCTCACTGAAAGAAAATCTATAGTAGAATTATCATAGGAAATTTCAGGGGTGGTAAAGAGAAATCAGACTGCTAAATTTTAAGGTTTGGTTTTTTTCTTTTTATTTTAATTACACTACAGTTGTGAAAGTTTACAATTTTGGCTTCTGAATTATTCCTATATGCCCATTTAAATTAATTTCATTTTGAAAAGCAATGTGTAATTGGCACGGTGCTGACCCTGCACTTCTGCTAGCATGCATTTGTTGCTATTGGGGCTGGAAACAGGCTGCTAGAGTTCAGGATGACGTGGTGGATGTCAATTCTCCAAACCTTGTCTTTTCTATCCCCCTCTAGTATGGTGCAGCCTTTCAGTGAAATGGCAGCTAGGAGCAGAGGAGGATTAGAGCTAATACTGGCTGTTCGCTCCTGTTGAAGCATCATTGCAAAAATTGCCTTTCTTTGTCAGTAACGTTATTCTGTGCCATAACTAACCTAACTATACTTGAAAATGCAGGGACTGAAAATGGATCTTCAGTTTTCAGTTTCTGCTTCCAGTTTTGAGTTTCTGTAAATACAGCAAGTCTGGAAATGAGGATAGACTCCTTCACGGCCAAAGCTGTTTAGTGGGTCGTGGTTGTGAAAGCAGATTTGGGCCTGGGAGAAGAAGGGGGTTGATTATGCTGTCTTGCTTTTGTCCATGCAAAATTCTCACTAAAATAGGAGTGGGGCCACCAAAGTGGTCGGGTGGTGGAGGGATCAATGCTGAGCTGTTGAACTAGACCAGTGATGGGGAAGGGTTGGTTGTCAAGAGGGGAATGAGTTTACTTTTCCTATCTGTATCTTCACTGAAAGCTAAGAATTAAAATAAACTAGAAACAACTCATCAGCAAAGTAGCTTTGGAAGAGCAGAATTTGTATTTGCACTGAGGCAAAGTGCATAACCAGGATGTTCTGCAGGGTTTGTGAAACCTTTCTGTCCCAAGACAGTTGCTGAGGAGGGTGAGCATATAACTTATACTTGAATCTACCTGCCACGTTTACATTTCTGATTGTCTTTTGTAAATTGGTGCTATTTCTATATTTAAAAAGCTGTATTTTTAATGTAAAGCTGCTTCCAGTTTGTATCTTTGCACTGCTAGTTTAATATAGATATTAATTTTATTCCTGTTTATAACTGTTCTTCAGTGATTAGGCATCCTGCTTTTCCTGCTCTCTAGCCATCTCTTTAGCTGTCTGCATATAGCTTTACTCCAGTCACACTGTTGGGTTTAATATTTTTTTTATACTATCTTTTAGCAAAATAATAAACTCTTACAGAATAAAAATGGAATTAAAGCTGAGGCTGAGGCTGTGATTTCAGTACGGAGAGTGCCTGTGAAAAGAAACATCCATCCAGCGCTAGTCCTGGTGAGCAGTCCCTGTTGGATGTGAGCACTGAGTGAGTAGCAGAGGATGATAGCTCGCCCCAGCAGCTCTTGTGTCTGGCTATTTTACGCAGCATGGTCACAATTCCCGCTCCAGCTGATGCAGGCACAGGAACCGGTGCACTGCAAACTGGCTCTTAAAGTCGTGGAGCTGGCCAGGGGAACACCCTATGGCCCCAGGCAAAACCATGCGCAGTGGTCCCCAGCCCCACCACCATGGGGGCCCGTCCCACCACCACCATGAGGCCTGCCGCAGGGCAGCTGTCCCTCGGCCCAGCTCCACAGGATGGCAGCAAATGACTGCCCGACTGCCGGCCGCAGACACCCAAGAGCAAGGCAGGCCCTGATGCAGAGGCTGGTTTCCCACAGACGGAAGCTGGCATTTGCTTGTGCATGCTTATTAACCACAAACCACTTGTAAAATCTAGAGGTGGAGAATGCAGCCATAGCCCTGTCTCCCTTTCTCTTCCCCTTCCCTAATCATGGACACACACATAAGACACAGCTTGACCCAAACCCGAGTTTGCTCCCATTAAAATTAATAGCAGGTTCACTACTGATTTCAGCAGGCCCAGTATCACCCCCTTCCCCACTGCGTAATTAAAGAGACATCAGTTAATGTCCTGTGTCACCAACAACTGCTGCAAAATGCCTGTGGGTTGCGACTGGCCAGGTTCTTCAGACATGTTTCTAAAATGAAAACTCAGCAGCTCACTCATTTTGGGGATTTTTTGACCTGTGACTCCAGCAATAATATCTTTCCCTTTCAGCTGACAGAGGAAGGATAAGTTTAATAAGATTAGATATAGTATGAGAAGCACTAACAAGCCCTAACCCTGCTCCAGCTCCCCTGGCAGGACCATGGCCATCATTTCCTTATGGAAGAGCAGGGCTATAGCTTATAGTTCTTGTCCTCACTGGTGCACTTAAAACTCCCCCTTTTGAAGTACAAAATAATTAGAGGGGAACATCAAACTCTTCCTGATTTTATTCTCTATAAAAAAGGAAAATTAAAAGTAGTGCATTGTGGATGAATGTCTTAATGCTCCACAGCCTGGGCTGGGCAGTCCAGAGCCAGCTGGGAGACAAAAATAACCCTCTGATGCTGGAAAGTGCTGAATGCTGCCAGCAAACGTGGTCAGAGGTAGGAGCAAAAGGGAAGCCTCCAGCAGGAGAGCCTGCTCCTGCCATGTCCAGGGAAGCAGGTCTTCACCAGCTGTCTTGGTCAACAAGGAGTTTTCCTGAGAGGTGTTTGGGACATGGCAACACTTTCTCCTTCCAGCCCAGAGAGTTCCTGAGCAAGGCTCTGTGGCCTGCATAATAATTTAAAATTTAATAGCTCAGGATGTAAAGGGGTGAAAAGAAAGTCTTCGCACACAATTGAGGCAAATTTAAGCCATGCTGCCTGTGATCCTCTGAGAAGGTCCATGTGGGTGATAAGCCTTAACATCCAGGTTCTTTCCAAATTCATTTATTGAGCCAGAAATGCACTGAGAATTTAGGATATTTTTTGAAGCACTTTCTCCAAGGCCTCCTGGAGCAATTAAATGAATCCTAATGGTGTCAGTCAGCACTGGCTTAAGGTCCAAGAGCTTGTAGCTTTCCTGCACTCCCCTGGGAGGCCATGGCGACTTTGCTGGTGAGTGGGCAAAAGGCTGTATTGCTTGTTTGCAAAATGCCGTGACCGCCAAGTCTGATATTGTGGGACCTCCGAGGGGACAAAAAGGTCTGCCTCGGTCAGAGCTCCTCCGTTTTACTCCATTTCGCAAATAAACAAGGTTCTCATTTTCACCCTGAAACACCAGACTATGCCTTTCCCCCATCTCTGGCTGGATATTTCTCACCCTGGATGTGACAGCAGTGTAATTTCATAGATGACATACCAAATACGGGTGGGAGGGGAGCGTGAAACTTGTTTTTTTCCAACAGTTGCTTTCTTGTTTCAAAACTGACAGCTGTGAACCAGCAGTTTACAGATTTACCCTCTTGGTGTGGCGTGGTAGTGAAGGTGCTGTAGGGAAATCAAATCTGCAGTGCCCGTAAAATACTGCAGCTTGGTATGTGCCTCTAACAACAGCTAAAATCGGCCAATTTGGAACAGGTTTAATCTTTCAGGAAGAAAAGGGAAGCAATTTACAGCCTAGAAAATAAGATGTAAGTATAAAGATTTCACTCCTCAACAATAAATCGTCCAGTAGGAAACGCCTCCCGACTTTGCTAGCCAATTCTTCAATGCTAAGAAAAAGGCTTTGCCTCCTCACAGTGCCTGCACCTCACTGATAGCCAACCCACATGTGATTTAATAGCCCTACACCCCTTTAAAATCTCGATTAACTGGTAACAATTAGTTCCGTGACTGAAATGCACCTGGAATTTAATGAACAGAAGGTAGAAGAAGATGTTAGGGAGGAGGTGGCTGGAATCTGCTCTAAGGCTTGCCTGGAGTTGTGACAAAACCAGTCACTGGCACCTCACCTACGTTAGGGTTCCCATCATTACCCCACTGAAGGTAGGACATTTGGAAGATGTTGGTGAAAAATGTCTCTGCTGACACTCTAGGCCCAACTGGCAAATGCTCAAACACTTGTGTTCCTGTCTTCCTTTACATTAACATAGTGCCAGTGGCTCCAATGGACTCACTCGTGATTTACATTGGCTTGAAGGGGAGGAGGACCTCTCTCCTGGTTCTGGACTTGATTCTACTCATCATCTACTGCATGACACTGAGCAAAGCAGTCTTTGACTTCTCTAAAACCAGAGCAATGACAGTCAACTGGGAATATCACCTGGCTTCACAAGAGCTGAGGCGCTAGCTTGTGGAGGTAGCATGCAGGGGAAACGGGAGATGGAGAGGGGGCAGGGGGCAGCCCTGCTGAGCAGGTCTTCAGAAACAGTCGGGCAAGTACGTTTACTGATTCGAAAATAATTGAGGGTTTTTCTGCTCAGCCTTGCTTGGGACTTCACGTTATTTGAGGCTGCCTCTGAGGACATGTCAGAGCCTGCTAGCTTGGGACAGCATCAAAATCTGCCCTTCTGCTCCTGCAGTACAAGCCTGATGGTCTTGGAGTGACCTTATCTTGCTGTATGACCGTTGATATTTAATGTAAGATTCCTCTTCTTAAGTGTAAGGCTGAAATCACATAGAGTGGATTCCATTATACCTCTAAGACATTTGCAAAAATACTTCAAAATGCATTAGATAAAAAATTATTTTAAGAGGCTGAGAGAGTGAAAGCTTTTGCAGTCCTCCCAGCATATACAATTAAAGAGGAAAGAACATTTCAGATGCAGTCAGGGAATGTGTTTTGCTTTAATCAGATAACTATGCAATGCCCTGCCAGAGCAGCTAGGGCTGAGCTCCAGGAGCCTCTGCAGAGGATAAAAGGATTCACTCAGGCGCCAGCCTCCCTCCTCCCCCAGTTAAGAAGTCTCTCCAGATATTTCTTCAGGCTAGTGCAAGCTGCAAAGTCCTGCACAAGCCTAGTGAGTTGTTACCTCTGGGAGAAACCAGAGGACAGAAGGAAAGTACCAGCTCACCAGTTTTTTCCTAGCAAAGTCCCTGCCATTTGTTATGCCAGGTAAATGTGCCTGTAGCCTCACTTTGGCTTTCTCAAGACACAGAGAGTTTAATTAAGGAGAGTAAAATGAACCTCAGAGGTTCATAAACCTAAGTCTGTTGAAGTCCGGGAAATCTTGGTCTGCATTATGACTTTGCGTAGAAAAATGTTATTTCTGTAATTCTATGCAAAACCAGATCATACTTATTTCCTCTGTTTCCTTTTCAAGGAGGGATTCTGCCTGGCCGAAATTAAAAGGAAAGCCAGAGTTGCAATGACAAGAAGCAGAAACCCCTCCCTGAGACATCTGCCCGTGTGGGGCTGTGGGGCAGCACCGAGGTGTGTTCAAGGGCAGTGCTGGAGTCAGTCCCCAGCGAGGGAAAGCCTCTCCAAGCCCTACGGCAAAAAAAACCCCAAAACCATTTCAGCATTTTCAGCAAAACAGAGGGGGGGTGAAAAATGCCTCAATGGATTAAAGCAAAGAGGAGAGCCAGGCCAGCCCCCGGACGGGGTACACTGACTGCCACGGGGTTGTGAGGTTTGATGCATGACACAGACCTGGATCCTGCCAGGTGCTGAGGCACTGCTGGGAATGCCTGCACAGTTCTCGGGGCCATACAGCTCCCAAGGTTACCTGAGGTCGGGGGGTAGGTCCTTTGACCCTTATCTCCAGAAGGCAGCTATCACTTCATAAGGTGCAGGCAGCTGGGAACAAACCAGCCCAAATCATGCGTCTCCTACCTGGCATGGTGCAGCCTGTCCTCTGCCTTGGGCTCTGCAGGCTCTGACTGCCTGCGCTCAGCACTGTTGCCTTTTGCCTGCATCATCTTACCTCCAAACTCCTCCTCAGTGAGGGCAGAGGAAACTTGCAATACTTAAAGAGGGCTTATGAGAAAGACAGGGACAGACATTTTAGTAGGACCTGTAGCAATAGGAAAAAGAATAATGGTTTTAAACTGAAAGAGGGTACATTTAGATTAGCTATTAGGAAAAAATTCTTTACTGTGAAGGTGGTGAGACACTGAAACAGGTTGTCCAGAGAAACTGGGGATGTCCCATCCCTGGAAGCGTTCAAGGCCAGGTTGGATGGGGCTTTGAGCAACCTGGTCTAGTGGAAGGTTCCCCTGCCCTTGGCAGGGGGTTGGAACTAGATGATCTTTAAGGTCCTTTCCAACCCCAACCATTCTATGATTCTATGAAATAGAGTATCAGTCTTTCCTAGAGGAGGTCTGCATCCCAAGTTCTTCTGCTGTTGCTCCTGCTACCTGCAGCTCAGGGTGCCTGCTTCTCTGGTGTGCCTGATGGCATGCTATGGTCCCTCCTTGCTCAGAGCTGCTGGAAAGTCTCTCCAGCTCAAAGCACTCACCTGCAGCCTTGGCATCTCTCTGATACCAGTCCGCCCAGGGCTCAGAGGCTCAGGGCCATTGCAGGGTGAGGCTACAGTAGGGCATCAAAGTATGTCTGACCCTTCTGGTATGCCCTGTCCTCTCCAGCATGGCCACCAACTTACAGTCCGGCTCTGGTCTCAAGCAGCAGTCAGAAGCAGTTCTTTATACCCCACAAGAGGTACAGGGTTCACTCCCACTCCAGGCCCCCATCTTGCTGAGCTCAGTCCCCCGTGGGGCAGTCGTGGCAGTGTATTTGGGAGGAAAGCCCATAAACGTGGACACGGGCTGCCTCTGGCACCGGTGTGCACTTTGCACCCAGCTAGTGCTACTCACTGCTACTCACTGCAACACCCACTCACCAATGTGGGATTCTCCGTGCCGCTCAAAGTGACTCTGTACTGGGTGAAATGGAGAGGATTTTGTTATTTGCAGTCCAGCTATAAATGACTGGGTACTGGATAGCCCCAGTTGAGTGTGTTACTGGTTCGTGGAATCTGGGAGGAGGTGAAGGTCTGTATTTTGACAGGGATTCCTCCATATCACATGGTCCCCGTGTTACCACAGAAGCCTGACTGGGATTAAGCGAGGCCTGCAGGAGGCTGATATCAAAACCCAAACCACT
The DNA here is from genome assembly GCA_035590275.1 of Ibycter americanus. Lineage (NCBI taxonomy): Eukaryota > Metazoa > Chordata > Aves > Falconiformes > Falconidae > Ibycter > Ibycter americanus. The sequence goes on along the minus strand of JAVJGI010000060.1, from coordinate 60,425,965 downwards.
GCAAAGGCTGAGCCCAGCCCCGCTGCAGAACATAAACCACAGCAAAATTGCACAAAAGCATTGCATCACAATTGTTCTGCCTTGTGAGTAATATTAATCATGAAACCTGCCTCCCTGTGAAGTTTTGTGATGTTATGGGTCCTCCTCCCTGCAGTAAACCTAGGCTGTCCTCCCCATGGCTCTGCTGACCTCTGTTCCCTCCGTGGGCAACTTCCCCTAACGTAACCTAATGCCCACCGCAACTGACCACACAGCACAAGTTTGGCAGGAATGGGGTAGCGGATGCCAGACGCTGGCAGGGATCAATTGACATGCAGGAAGGTAGGTGCTGTGACTCAATAAATCTTGATTTGTTGGACCGAAACACAGGGCTGAAGACCGGAGTCTTGGGCTATGTCAGATTACGGCTTTCAGGGTTACCTGTCACTCAGGTGAATCTGCTTTCAGACCCGTCTCAGAACTAGACCATGGAAAGGCGACGCGGGGAACATTTTCTGACTTAGGTGAGTCCTAAAAACTTGTGTCAGGGTGCAGCAAGGGCTGCCTGGTGCCCAGGGAAGGACCAGGCGTGGTAGCAAGGCTGGCAGAAGCGGTGGCCTTGGCGGCGAGCAGCCGGGTGGCGGAGCGGCACGTGAGGGTCTGAGCTGGGCGCAGAGGCAGGGAGCAGAGCTGGGGGCAGCCCAGCAGTCACCCCGCTCAGCCAGCAGGCTGCTCGGAGGCCGAGCCAGCGAGCCAAGCTGGCAGGGCTGGGTCCACACCAAGACCACGGATGGAGGTATGCGCCCAGGCACAGCTGCCACCCAGCTGCCACCCAGCCCAGGTGGGACCAGCCATAAAGCCTCACCCGTCAAGCAGCTCGCAAGGGAGAGGAGGGGCAAGCCCTCCCCTTTAGGTGTCTTCACCGTAACCCTTATGAGCAAAGGACCTGACCTCGGAGACACCCTGTGGGGGGATGCTCTCCAAGGCAATGACTTTAACATGCTATCCGAGTTCAGGTGATTGATGAAAAGGCTAAAATTGACTTAATACTAGAAGATCTCTGCAGAGCCACATAAACGCAGATACAAAAATCTCAATCACATTTTCCAAAGGAAATTGGCTTCTGTTGTGCCAGAGTAGATTCCAAGATAAGGAGGAAGGTTAAAATGACTCTATTTAATCCAATAGTGTGGTAATGAGACAAAGTGATTCATTACACCTCCATAATGAGAAAGACATTGTGTACAGGCTTGAATCAGCTTTAACATATCACCCTGTAAACTGATTCCATGTTCACATACGCCTGCTGGCATTTCTTTAATTACTAGTGTTTCTGTGTTAAACCAAAGGGTAAAGGCTGTAATTAAGAGGGAGAGAGACCATTCTTGTCTTGGGCCCCTGCTTGGCTAAAGGGAGCCTGGCTGAGAAGATTAGTCATAACCAGATAGCAGTAAAAAGAACTTCCCCGTTCAGCAGTACTTCAGACAGAGGGCCTTTGGATCAACGACTAGCAGCATGATGAGCTGGATTAAACATCTTTCCAGCCAGAGGATCTGTGGTCTCTCTCTGTATCATACCCACACAGCACCAGCTGTATCTTACCACACAGCCATTCCTGGGATGACGGCAGCAGCCAGTGCTCACTAAATGATAACCCACCCTTGGGGGACAAGGGGAATTTTGCCCAACCACATCTGGGTAAAGCTCTCTTCTAGCAAACAGATTCAGAGTATATCTAGCATTTGCTAGAATTGATGTATTTTTGTTCTTGGTGGCTTATCAGAAAGCTGTATAACAAGAAGTTTGCAAATCCCCTCCGACAGCCCAACACCGAAGGGTCTAATTGCCACACCAGCAGTGCCAATACCTGCCTATCCACAGCTGATGATACTCAAGCTCTGTTCTGGTGGGAATTCATTTTTTTATGTCCTTCCTTTCCTTTCAAGCTGTTTCCTGTCTGCTCACCAGCAATACAGCTTGTTTACAGCAGCTTGAAAATGTAGGGGGGGATGGGGGTGGGGTGGGGAGGGAAATGACATTGGAAACACTTTGGAGGACAAGATGCTGAATTAAAACTGATGTTATGAAGGAGGAGAATAATAAAATATATTCAGAAACCTCTGCAGTAAGTACAGCCAGCCAGCAAGTCAACTACAGCTGAACCAGAATAGAAGCTAGGTCATTCCCATTTCAGCCTAGGAAAATGTGAATCAACTGTAAGATGATCACAGCTTTGGAAACACTTCTGCAAAGATTGAAAAACGTCAGCAAATCCAAGCAGTCAATTACTGAGTATTGCACTGTGATGCTTTTTGATGACAGTCTCCTGAAGCTGTTCACTTGGTCTTCTAAGGGATTGCAAGAGCTGGCACAGCTCTGTTGTTCATACAGCACTGTACAACAGCTGGAGACGGTGCTGCCTCTGCCTGTTTATATTAACTGAGGGTGAAACCCTTCGTGTCAAACAGCCTGCATTTCCAAAAGATAGCCCCTTGTATGAACATCTGATCTCCTCCCATGTTTTCCTGTTGTATCACTGCATTATGACATATCCTGATGGGTCCCATCCTTCTCCACACTGCAACCAGATGAACATCCTAATTAAGTTCCATAAAATGGAAAAGATGTTACAACTTGAGGCAAACCCGTAAATGTGTGGCCTGGAAAGTGATGCAACTGTTCAGGCATAGCCCTCTGGGGCACAACCATCCTCACCCATCCACCTTGTTTCAGGTGGCAATTTGCTCGAGGACTACCCATCCTGTACTAGCTTGTTGGGGAGTGGAGAAGCTTGTCTCCTGTGTCCTGTTCGCCTCCTTTGAAACAGGACTAAAAGGGGGCACACAATTATATTGCTTCTATAGGGACAGTCCCTGCTTTCTTGTCCCAAGTTGGCATTTAGAAATCAGCAATTTGAATAAACAGGAAATATGGAGAAGCTCCTGGAAGGGGGAAGAGGGAACTACCCTCATTGCAGCAGTTCTTGAAAAAAGCAATAGAGCATTCATCTGAAAATGAGAGTTTTCGGTCCAGTCCTTCTGGCCACAGAGGACTGTTCCACACAGTACTTTCTCCAGAAGAACATTTGTATGACAGGTAGGTATTTTTTAAGGAATCAAATGAATCTGTGTCCGTCTCCTCTCAGGAGCTTTTGTGCTACATTTTAATTAAGTTCTTGTTGCAGTGTGCTTGAGCTTCCATAAATAAAGGGTAACAACCCTTTTTCTTTTCTTTTTTCCTGTATTATTGAGTCATTGATTCTACTGGAATTGCAGAATAAAACTTTTGCTAGTTTAGATGAAGTCATGAGTTCTGTCAGAAGAAATCCATAGATCAATTTGAATCCACAAATCACATTTGTGATTTCTGTTTGAGGAGTCAAATCTTTTTGTGCTTCCTCTCAAGAGAGTAAAAGTTATACCATGAGTAAAATATCTATATATATCTGTATATAAAGCACTGGAGGTAATTTTTAAACTCTCCATTTAATGAATTCATCATTCACTCTTTACCACAATCACCTCCTATTTTTATGAGTCTGTAACTCAGCAGTGCAATTTCGGTTTGTTGTTCAGGGATAGATTTTTTTAATTAATATCCTGCTGCATAGTGACACAATTGCAGGAGATTTTAAGGATGAGTGAGTCACTCATATGGGACATCCATCACGCCATGGTGTAGACAAAAAAAAATCACACTTGGGATCTGGATTAAATATCGCTTGAAAGACATCAGAATTCATACTATGACATACTACAAGGGGTGAATTTGTTGCACAAACAGCAAAACTATAAAAGAAGCTTGCTTTGATCTTTGCTTCCTAAGGCTTTCAATTCTGTGAGGCTAACACTTACACAACTCTGAATACATTTAAGCTTTTGAGAGTGCCTAAGTCACTTCATGCCATTTTTAGACTATGAAGACAGTGGACATCAAAGGAATAATCTTACTTGTGCTGTGTGTTGACTATGTCATTATATCTGATTAAATGAACTGATTTTCTCTTAGGGATTGGTGAGCAAAGCAAGTTAATCCTTGGTGATACTGTGCTGAAGTTAATGAAGTTGCATCAGGAACTAATTTGGTTAAGGAAGTGAAGTGAACAGGAGTTAACTTTGTACTTCTGGAAGAAAGGTAGGGCGAAAGAAAGGAAAAGGACTGCCTTATCCAAGTAAATTCAGGACAACGGTATATCTGGAGATGCTGAGAAGATAAATGCCTAAGAAAAATATCTTGGTACCATTCTAGTTAGGCTAAGGTGTCTCATTGCAAGACATTTTTTAATGCCTGCAGTAAATTCTTGTCACATAATATTTTTTTCTTACTGCATTTATCTCAATGAAATTCTGTCCTATCAACATTTTGGCCCCAGAGCCAAGTATGACTAGGGGTATCTACATGTTCATAGCTTCTGAATTTAAACCATTGAAATGCACATCTGGAATAGGAGCCATACACACTGAAAATATTTCAGTTGATATGAAACTAAGCAATGTTTCTACTTAGCAACAAAATTCTGTGAGCACATCACTGCCGTGCCCAAAACCCTATCTGCTGTGGCCAGGAAAATCACATTAATATCCACACCAACTATGCTGAATTTGAAGAGCTGAGAAAAGTGCTAAATGGGTTTTCTAGCTAACACAGACAGATGGAGTCCACTACCCTATAAAAATACTATGTGACTATTTAGGGCTTGATATTTTTTTCAGGAAGGGAAGCATGGGGAAGTAGAAGTGGTATGGTCTCCAGGAAACCTCTTAACAGCACAGCTAGCAGTGTTCCTCATCATCTATCCAACACCATTCTGTCATGGTTCTTAATGCACTTTCAGCTGGTTCCTCTTCCAAAGACCTTCTTCAGACAGAACATTAAAAAGGTTTATTTTGGCCCTAAGAAACCTACAATTCCAAGAAAGTCCTAGACATATGTGCATCTCTATAATGGGAATCTCAGAGGACAGACAAGTGGGAGCATCCTTCACTACAGAAGTACTGACATGCTCAAGCTCTGCCAAGCTTTGTCTGCATGAATAGCTTTCCGATTTCTAAGCAAATACCAAGCAATACTGTGAGGCTGAGCAAGGAGCTTTCTTAGCTCCACTTTAATCATCCATCCACAAGTCCTCAGCAGCAGCAAAACTATAGCCACTCAGTTTTGCATCACAAAAGGTCTCACCAGGTGACCTCAAATTGATGGTGGTCTTAGATAACAAAATCTGTAATGCCACATTCTAGACCCAAATATGCTCATGACCCAAATATACTTTAATCAAAATGGGTTTCTTTACATGTGTATGTAACATACAGCCCCGTGTAGAAGGGGTCTAGAAGGACCCTGAGCAGGTCAATGAATTGGTCTGGGGTTCTGGCAAGCACTAGCACTGTCCGACGCTGGAACAAATGCAGTATCTGCTCCTAGAAACGCAGCACTGCTGACATTAGCTCAGCTGCTAGAATGAAACAGGCCTTTGGGTCCAGCCAGCTTGCCAGTGCCTGCTCTCACCCTCCCCCTTTGTAGCCAGGTACATAAATTTCTTCAGGCTATGGGCTATGATGCAGTGTATAACCTGTGTACTGGGCATTTATTCCGCTGGATGGGCATTTCAAGCAACTGTTACGGTGCATAACTGCTCCTTCTTGATGAAAAGCTAATAGCTACTAACCTGACAGTCTTTGGTCTCAGATGATGTCAAAGATACTGGCTGTGCCAAGGATCAGACGACGCTGGCTGCCTCCAGGGATATTCTCTGTCATGTAAGACCCCGTACTCTTTTCCCCAGCATTACAGAGTGATTGTATGGCTTTCATATTCCAAAAAGGAGTGAGCAATCCTGGCTTTCCTTCTTGAGCAAGAAACTAAATCTATGCATGATAAAAACAGAGGGTTTTTTCCAGTTTCCTAACAAGCAGCTTAACTTAGATGAGACTGTCTTAGCATCTCTTTCAGTTTTCCTTACATCTGTTCTGGTTCTACCCAGATAGGAGCTTTTACAAGTAGCCACAAATTCTCTGAGAGTGTAAATACCTCAACAGCAGGGGGACAAAGACAATCCTTTCTATTTCCACTCATGATTTCCATCTTGGAGAGAAAGATGCTATTCCTCACATTCACTGCAAAATTTAAAATTGTCTATGCAGGTTTTCAAAAAGCTTTCAGCTTTTGAGAATTTTCAGAGAGCATTTTCCTTGATAGTTCTTGACTTCTCTTCCACAAAGCTATCAGCCTGTACATGACAGAACAAATAATTTCAGTGTGGGTTAACGTCATGCTTCAAAACTGCAGCTCCTGCAGCATTGTTCCATGACTATGTCTAACTGAACCTGTAACTCACTGCTGGAAGCAAAATTGTCCATTCAGTTATTTGCAAAGAGCTGTTGGTGTGAATTAGGAAGTGAAAATCTTACAGAGAGGACGTTAAAAAAAATCCGTCATTTTGTTCTCTGTGAAAACCAGACATTTTGTTAAAAATAATGAATAAAACACACTGAAGAGTGAATGAATACTAGCAATGTATGTTAAAAGACATAAACCCACATTTATAATAGAGATGGTGGTGGTTTGGGAAGCTTTGCTATTTCCTGCTTTTGGTCACATATCAGTAGCACATATCATAAATCTGCTACCCAATACTGGATTTTTGTAAATCTGTATTAGCTAACTCTGTGTTGATTGGACAAACTGTTCTTTTTTGGGCAATACCATATGCCCTCTACAAAAGGAAAGAAACAAGTCTCTGCCTCCTCTAAGTAGCTGCATTTATTGCTTGTGTAAAAAGCATCCTGGGACCTTGTACTGGAAGAGAGTCCCTTTACCAGATACACACATCTGAAAACATAATTCTTACCCTGAAAATTTAATTCAAGTTAAAGTATATTCAGAGCATCACCAACAACATCCTACAGCTAAGGAGACTGCACTGGCATAGACGTGCTGCCTTCCAATCACTAGACCAACTGTAAGTAAATTATCACAGAAAGTGCTTACAGGGCCTTGAGTGATTTAATAGAGGAAGAAGCAGTAAGTCAAAATAATATAAGGAGCACATACATAATTCTGCTTTCTCTGAATCTGATTGGCACTTGGGTTTACAGACCCTTTGCTTTTAGAGGCTACGTTTGGGTAGCAGGTATGACCCTCACTTCAAAACAACACTAATTCCACCAGTGTTGATCTGGTGAACATAAAAAAGGAACGTTCCCTAGACTTTCTAGAAGTTCCCAGTCCATAAAGGAAATATGCACTGAGGCGGACTTCAGAAAGACTAAAATGACTGTAAAGGTACCAGTAAGTTGATGCAAAAATCAATTTATTTTAATCTCGTTTTAAATCATAATTGTACTGCCACAATACTGTTGTTTTGATGGCTTAAACAGACATTTCTGCAGCATGACACATTCTCATTTTCACAAAATGCTCTATTTGATTTAACTTGACTGAATTTAAAACAATTATTGGGTGACAGACACTGACAATATGCTTTGAAAACTATTTTGATTTAAAACTTAAGTTATTCTCTTTTTCTCTCTTGGTTAAGGTCATTTAGTTTACTGAAGCATACTTGAATGTTTCCCTTCTTAATTAGGTACAGAGGCTAACCACGAAATTCTGCTAGGCTGAGCCCCACAAAGAGCATATGCAGTCCATGTCACCGCACTGGGGACCCGACGCTAGAGGGGATGAGCTCTTCAGTGCTGGTTACTGGTGCACATCTGAGCAGAGACACCATTCCCTTCTGGTCTACTGGACCTGCTGAAAAGAAATAGTTGAAGAAGATTTGTGCAATAAAATATTTTAAGAATATCCCTACTGCAAGGTTAAAAGGAGACTAAGAGGAGAACCCAGCACCCACAGTGTATAGGGCAGGGTCCCACAGCACCCAGGCTTTTCCTCCAAGCAGCCTATGCATCCTGATGGGCCATGGTGGTTTCTTGGATGCCCACACTCCCCAGCTCCCTTCCTCCAGCCCATCATCCTGCCAGTCTGAAGTGGACATTCATGTGGTGATGTCTATCCCACCCTAGCCACGGGCCCTGACAAACAACGCCCTTATGCACAGCACTCTCAGAAGAGCTGTGGCTCTGGAGGTGCTGAACACATGAACCAGCCCAGCCCTCTCCCCTTGTGAGCTTCCCCAGGCTCTGCTGAAGGAGATTATCCAGCCAACAGCTCCAGCAAGGGAGGTGAGGAGTGTCCCATGCCTTTCCTCAGCCACCTGCACCTGAGCGGGAAGGAAGGTTGGTCAACATCCCCCCCTCCCCGAGGGGTTTCTTAAATTACTTAACACATATTTGCATTCACATGACATCTAATGTAATTCAGAGGCCTTAGAACACGATTTAGGGCTGAATTCATAAGCCCTAGCAAAAAGCAGCAGCCCAGAAACTCAGCCAGGGGGGTCTCATTGCTTCTGACATACTCCTCACAGGCCAATGACCTTCGCCACATTGTGATGTCCAATAGAAAAAGAACGGTAATAAAATTTCTCACTTTATCTTTTAAAAAAGTCAGTCTAATCTGATCTGGCAGGGAAAATGACTTACTTTCAATCATATAATGAACACTGCTACAGGGCAGGCTTACTCGGGTGATTTGTCTGTGTATTCTTGCACCTTAACTTACCTCGGTTTCTTTTAAAGCTTAACCTTCAGGCTGTGATCTGGTTAATCCTTAGTTTGAGCCTAATCGCAACATTCTCATAATGTTTGTTAGCTTCACAAGCACATTTCAATTACCTCAACTCAGGTTTAGCAGTTTCTTTCCTTCCCTGGAAAATACGTGAGCTCAGTTGTTCCAGAACATGAAACATTTCTCTTTCTGCAAATTTTTAGCCTGTGTTACATTAGCAATTGAACTTTCCCTCAGCAACAAAACCATAATAAATGTTGTTTCCATTGAACAAAAGGAAAATCAGAGTAGAGTCTGCTTAGCTTCCTTTGCCTGTGAACTAATGAACACAGACCATAAATGACTGTCTGCGAGATCTGTCCCTGTGAAAGGAATGTACACTGCTGGAGAAAATGAGATTGCGAGAAAGAGGGAAGCTGGAGGACTAATAATTACAGGAAAGGAAACTCATTTAGGAGCCTAATATGATCATTACGTAACTAAGCTTTGTTCAAGACCATTCAGATGATAAAGCGGTATAAACTCAGAATCAGCTAATGACTTGCTTGAAATGCTTTAGAAGCTAAAGGTTTCTTTTAGCGTGCGCCTTGACCAAACCTAGATCAAGGTGACTGTTACTATTAACTGCTTATTATTGAATGTCTTGTGTACATGAGGAGTGTTTTCCTTTCCCGAGAAAGGAAGAAGGCTCTTGTCTTGCTGCAGTTTGTCGTTAGAAGGCATATCTGAATTCTTTTAAGTGTCCTTATTTGTTCACTCCTCCAGTGACATGGGTGAGTCTCAGCTAGTTCTGCACTTGAGGGAGACTTCTCCAACTAAGGCGAGTAAAGACAAGCAGGAAGGAACAGCAGCGTCCTAACTGCTCATCCAAAACCAAGCCACCTTGTAACAGTCAGATAGCAACATGCAGAGGCCTTAGGCCAGAATGGCCGGCCCAGACCTCAGCCATAATCCACATTATCCCCCACCTACCTCAGGAATCTAATTTGCTTCTCTGTCCCAGCAGGTGGGTGGGTGTCAGGCTGTCTATCTTCTGCTAGATGGCAGCAAAGCCAAGAAACCTGGTGGCTCCACCACCTCACCGTTGGTCTTGCCATCATTGAACAAATAAATGCTCATGGTTTTCCTGGTCTTCCTTCCTGGTAATCCTTCCTGGTAAAAGAAAGTAGTGTCATCCAGCTTTTCATGGGCAATGTCATGCTATGCCAGACACACAGATGTTCATATTTCCACATATCCTTCCTTTCTTCGTGGTGGAAATGAACTCATTCAACCTCAATACAAAAGAACAGAAAAACATAGGGAAATGGAGGCATGGACAATAACTGTACGTTTATTTACCATTAACACAGGGACGATACATCCACACATAAATCAGAGCAATGTTGAACTACTCTAAGAGTTGACAGCTCCAGCTTATTTCCATGGCACTGCAGTTTCTTTTGCCAAAAAGACTGAAAAAATACGTTACCAACCAACTTGGGACAAAGCCTGATTTCATTTTCATTGGTGGAAATCTGAGGTTCAGCAATATATAGGATGCCTAGTCAGGCTTTTATGAGCATTCACACTTGTTCAATAGCTGTCATCAAGACTTCTATTGCTTCACTGTGCTAGAGAGACCTCCTGTAGCGTAAGAAGCAGAGGTACATCAGTTGGGTATATCAGTTCATCTGGAAGCTCAGAAAAGACACTTACAATAATACCTGCCTACGTCTTCCAGAGATTCGGCACAAAATAAACTTATGAAATTCAATCCTACTTAATTTTAATGGCACCCCAGGTCCAGATAGGATTCTGCTGTTTGTCTGGGAAATTAGGTGCTCTAGATCATATGACTAAAGGAATTGTTGAAAAAAATCACTTTATAGTCACTTGGAGTGACAAATGATACCAGTGCACGCAAAAAAATTTCCTCCCTAGTGTAGTATTTTTGTAAAAATGAACATAATTTATTCCTTAATTGCTATAAAAGATTAGGCACTCACAGACAGTGGACAGCCAGTGACCACGTAGAATTATAAAGACATTTAGTAGCAGATAACAGCTATGTATAAAGACTGATGTGAATGATGCATTTATTTATGGGACGGTTACTGCAGCCCCCAACTGGTGAGTTGGATGCAAAGGGTAAGATGCCCTCTTGATCTCATAAACTTCAGAGTCGTCAAAGTAATAACCATATTTATGTCTTCAAAGCACTTTGTAAACATTAACTAATAAATCTTCACTACATATCTGTGAGGAAGACATTTTATAGATGAAGATAGGCACAAAGAGATGCGATGATTTATCCAAGGTCACAGGCACAGTCAACATTAAGAGAGATTACAGTTACTGAATGTGCTCATTAAACCACATTCACATTGGGAACAGTGTCTTAAATATTTCATTAAAAAATACATTGCACACCTTTCTCACCCAAAGCAGAACAGTACTGCAGCTGCGACAAATGTCCTGTCCAGAAACAAAATGACCTTGTGAAGGGTCATCTCCTCCACCCCTTGTCTAATATGTCATTCTGTCTGCCTGGTTTATTCCCATAGTATCTAATATAAAGAGAAATCAGAGTACAGTGCAATTACATACCTACTTTTCCACAACTTGACTTATTTTTAATGAGTACTTTATATACTAAATAAGAAGATTGCTTGAGAAAAATTGCTTTCACAGATGCGGCTAGTTTCTCAAGTGCCATAGCTAACCATCTTAATGCAGTTCTAGCTGAAGGAGTAGGTAAAAAGATTAAAATTATATGCCTGCTTTTCAAATTCACAGTTGGAACCAGCTACACATTTACTGGGTGATAAATTCACTGGGCCAAATTCACAGGAGGGCCTGATATGAAGGACAAATGCAACTGCATCAGCCGAAGAGATGAGTGCTCTAGCTTGCTGCAAACTGCTCATCACTGTTCTCCCCTGCTCCTCAGGGGAGCATCTCCTCAAGCACCTCTGTCAGTCTACACAACTCCATTCATAGGCATTGGTTAACTCAGCTCATGTGGACTGAACCAAGGAAGCGAGTTTCATGAATAGCCCTACTAGCAGATCTGAGCAAACACGAACCTTTGGCAGCCCAGCAGGAAAAAAAAGGAGTGAATAGTGCCCTCTTTCACTGTTTCACCTGTTTGCAATGCACATTTTCTTGCACACTGGGACAACACATCAATGTCACTTACACCTTGAGTTACCAGATACAAGGGGTGCTTCAGCCCCACTCTTACTTCCACTCCATCATCACATCAGCTCCATTATATACTCCTGCCATTCCTCTACAAAAGGGCCAGATGATGATGAGAAAGCAAGAAACATTACACAGGGTGGTGTATCAGAGCACCTCAGTCATGGCAGTCACTTCCAGGGTCAAAATATTTCATCTTAAAGGTAGGTACAGCCTGTTGGCACATTTTGCTACAGCTTCAGCTCCTTGATGATCAGAGTTTGGGAAGCGGATGAAGGCCATCTAGGATGACATACAGGGGTTTAACCCGCACCCCTCCCATGAGCTGCATACTTACAGCACTGCTCAGCTTTTACTTTCCCTTGTTCAGGATCTCCATCTCAATACTGTCTTTGCAATCTGTCACTGATATATGTACCTCATTACATCTTGCCTTGTTAATTCATTCTCCCCTGAAGGAAAAGGTAAATGTCCATCCTATTTAACTTCACCATTTCACTTCTCGAAAATTTTCCTTTCCTGACTGTAGTGGAAACTGGTTTTGTTTCCTTGTTTGATCTTCTTACCTTGCTTTTGCTGTATGCTAGACTGTAACCTCTTTTTCTCTGACTGTAGTTAAGGTAGATAGAGCCTTAAAGGGAGAAATGAGTTTGAACATTGGCAAAATAGTGCAGGGATAACTCTGAAACAAAGGAGACATCTATATGCCTACCTGGAACATCTGTAAACCATGAGGTGGCTGTAATAAGCCTTCCTTCTTTTCCCCTCCCAAACTATGTTCCAACCTGTTTACTTTTTGGTGTTCATTGAACTATAGCAGAAATAAAACTGGAGATCTATGCCAAAAAATGAATTTTTGTTTCAGGCAAGAAGATTTTTATGTCTTTTCATAGTAAAGCAACATTAGCTCATTTCTTACCAAAGCAGACATCTTTTCTTTCCATTAACTTCTGCATGTTCTGCCTCAGGTGTATGATTTATATAGGGCCAAAGTTGGATGAGTTTATTTATCCAAATAATCCTATTAAGAACAGCAGGGAGTCCAAAGGCTGGTAAGCAAGATAACCCACTTGTTGAAATGTTTGGACCAAGTAAGAGAAAATGAGTCTCATCTGTTTTTTCTGTATTCTTAAGGCAGAATGAATAGCTATGCAGGAGAATACATTTCTGGTGTATTTTAAAATCATCCTAGTAAAGTAAGAGGTCATTTTCAGACAGTAGAAAAAAAGATTTCTGGAAATGAATACTATACCAGATGCCTAGCTTTTAGCAGTAGAGCATGGAGATTCAGTTTGACAGGACCATTACTGAGTAGTAGGTGTGCTGCACTTGAAAAAATTGAGTTCTCTTTTTCCGTACAGTTTTTAAGCGCCTGTTATTACAGATAACAGCACGGTGGCAGATTGTGTCTCTTAAATAAGTTTAAATATATTTAATGGTGTTTTATCTCAGACATTGCAAGCTGGGAATGAAGGGAATGCCTGGGAATGAAGACAGCTGCCAGGCTTGGAGAAGAGAGAGCAATAGGGAGCTGAGAAGCATTTGTAATTTGGGAATTACTTCAGAATGGGATCAGTCACTGCTTGGTCTAATTGATTATTTTTTTTGGTCCAGTTTCTGACCAATTACATAAAATAGAATATTATTTCCTATATATACATTTCTACTAAGAAAAAAAATAATTGGGAAAAATGCCAGAAGAAGAAGAAAACAATTGCCAAGCCACCCGTCCGAACAACTGAAGCATTACAGATCCTATTACAGTTTATAGCAATTGGGATGAAAAATACCACAGGATACTCTCCTGCCACCCTTTTACAGACAAATCTTCTGGGCTCTTGCATAGTAGTGACTGCCAGAATAGGCCCGTAGCACTGATTTCCAAGGAGACCTTTGTTAAGATGCAGTCTTGACAGGTGGGGTTCAATGCCCCCATCACTTTGAATAGGCCTTTTGACACTGTAAATATTTTGGATCAACATCATCATCTATGGGATAAGGAGGGCTGGAGAACTTATTTCTTTTTAAATGTTCGTTTACTGCAGCTTAAAGCCCCATAAGTTTCCAAACCATTTTCCAGAACCAGCCTGAGCAACCAGCATCCAAATGGTAACTTTGTGTTACATCTTTCTTGCTTCTTTGTTTTTTGAAGTTGATAGCCTCTAAGCTATTCTTCTGTTCCACCTTCCTGACAGCTATAAACTGCCAGTGTACCTTCTCCCATAAAATATGACCCGCTAATGTTGTTGGTAGGTAACTGTAAGGGAGAGGGGCTGCAAGGCACTTGCTCCCCACTGCGCCACAGATGCTCTGGCTGTGTCAATGTCTCCTTGGGGACTGGAGTGGCTGGGGATGCTCAGAGGTCCTGGAAACCCCCATTCATATCACACAATGTGTGGTAATGCTGTGTGATGTGGGGGCATCACACAGAGTGTGGCTGCCAAGCTGATGCTTTCCAGGTCCTGCCAGTCCCCCTGGAAATGGCCTGCATCTGGTCAGGCTGGGCACACTTCCCTGGTGTCCAGGCAGGCTGCTGGCCATCACTCAGACTCCATGCCAGTGCAGCTATAGAATCATAGAATCATTTAGGCTGGAAAAGACCTTTATGACCATCAAGTCCAACCATTCACCTGGCACTGCCAAGTCCACCACTAAACCATGTCCCTAAGCACCACATCTACATGTCTTTTAAATACCTCCAGGGATGGTGATTCCACCACCTCCCTGGGCAGCCTGTTCCAACACTTGACCACTCTTTCAGTGAAAATTTTTCCCCCAGTATCCAATCTAAACCTCCCCTGGCACAACTTCCATTTCCTCTTGTTCTGTCACTTGTCATCTGGGAGACTGACCCCCACCTGGCTACAACCTCCTTTCAGGCAGCTGTAGAGAGCAATAAGGTCCTAGGCCCTCCTCCTCTCCAGGCAAAACAACCCCAGCTCCCTCAGCTACTCCTCATCAGACTTGTGCTCCAGACCCTTCACCAGCTTCGTTGCCCTTCTCTGGATACGCTCCAGCTCCTCAACGTCTGTCTTGTGGTGAGGGGCCCAAAACAGAACACAGGATTCGAGATGCAGCCTCACCAGTGCCCAGTACAGGGGGACAATCACTGCCCTTGTCCTGCTGGCCACACTGTTTCTGATACAAGCCAGGAGGCTGTTGGCCACCTGGGCCACCTGGGCACACTGCTGGCTTGTGTTCAGCCGGATGTCAACCGGCACCCCCAGGTTCTTTCTGTGACCCAAGTGCAGGACCTGATACTTTGCCTTGTTGAACCTCATACAATTGGCCTTGGCCCATCGGTCCAGCCTGTCCAGATATTTCTGTCTTCCTACCCTCAAGCAGATCAACACTCCTGCCCAACTTGGTGCCATCTGCAAACTTACTGAGGGTGCACTCGATCCCCTCGTCCAGATCGTCAGTAAAGTTATTAAACAGAGCTGGCCCCAGTCCTGAGCCCTGGGGAATCCCACTTATGACCAGCCACCAGCTGGATGTGACTCCATTCACCACCACTCTTTGGGCTCGGCCATCCGGACAGATTTTTACCCAGTGAAGAAGAGTATGCCCATCCAAGCCATGAGCAGCCAGTTTCTCCAGGAGAATGCCATGGGAAATGGTGTCAAAGGCTTTACTGAAGTCTAGGCAGACACATCCACAGCCTTTCCCTCATCCACTAAGTGGGTCACCTTGTCATAGAAGGAGATCAGTTTTGTCAATCAGGACCTGCCTTTCATAAAGCCATGCTGGCTCGGCCTGATTGCCCGGTTGTCCTGCATGTGCTGCATGATGACGCTGAAGATGATCTGCTCCATAACCTTCCCTGACACTGAGGTCAGGCTTCCAGGCTTGTAGGTTCCCAGATATTTCTTCCTGCCTTTCTTGTAGATGGGCATCACATTGGCTAGCCTCCAGTCTTCTGGGATGAAAAACAGATTTTGTGCAGGGGCCATGCTAGTCTTCTCTGCACCATTCCAATTGTAGTATGTGTGCTGCCAAAGTGAGTATCTCATGCAGAACAAGCAAAAGGTAAAACAAAGGGGAAACCCTAGCCCTGAAATATTCCTGAGTGCCAGGCATTAGCACACTGCTCACTTTCTATAAAACCTTTGAGTGGCTTGCAATAAACTCCCACAAAACAGCACAGAGCAAAAACTCCTTACCACCCCTGCTCACCTCCACAGATGTTTCCTTCTTGCACACAAGCACATGGATGTCCTTGGGAATTAGACTGTGCTCTGGTCTTCTCTGGGAAACAAGATAGCTATCTATTTATGAAAAAGAAAAAATGCATTCAAAGTTGTACGGAAACACTTGGCTACACAGTCGTCGTTGTTGCTGTAATCCCATCAAACAGGGTCCCCTATGTTAGCCTGGGTTGGATCAGCCCTGCCCTGGCTGCTGGAGGCTGTACAGCTACTCCAGGTTTCTAGAGTTTTATGGCTGAAAGGTCAGATGCTGCAGCGGGCAGCACCACCTAGGCATTTACAGCCTTCCCCATCACTCCACAGCCTGGCTGGCTATCCACATGGCTTGAGAGCACATGCCCTGCAGAACTCTTTTGAGTACCGCAACAGTTAACTATCTCTGAATTTCTATTTTTTATATAATTTACATCCTCCAGATGATTTCCAATGAGATGGAGCCCACTCCATCTGTGGTCAGGCTTACACAGACATCTGAGTCATCCCTGATTAATCAGATGCCTTGAGCCCCTAGAGGGTTTGGATTCCTCAGGACCATGTGGAAAGTTTCAGGATTGTTAAACTGCAAAATGAGGCAATAACAATCTACTGAAAGGCAAAAATTGGGTTAATTCAATTAACCGATTGGGATTTTCCACTTTTTCTAAATTCGCCTTTTTGTTTACACAAATGGATAACGTGTCCAATAGATGCACAATGAAAGGAAGAAGGATTTCCTACGCTTAGAGATACTTTTATACAGACACGCAGTGTACACTTTGAAACAAGGACAGAAGGAAACTAACACTCAGCATGTGCTCGCAACTTCAAACAAGTGGGTAGCTGTATGAAACAAAAGCTAAATATGTATTCTGACATCTGAACAGGAAAGCCAGCATCTTTTATGGGTACCAACATCTTTATTTCATAGGAACAACTCTTGAGGCTTGGGATGTGTTTTCCAGGCTCACAGCAGGAAAGAGGATTTCCAGGATGCAGACAACCTTCTTTAACACTTCAGGAGTCACAGCACGGTCCAGCCCTGGCCCAGGGAAGGTGTACAATAGAGAAAGATTGGCATTTTCTGATGGTAACTGAGGCAAGCTAAAAGAAAAAAAAACAACACTCACCTGGAATCAGCACTATGGAGTGGGCTTTTTGGCACCTCTTTTAAACACCTGAAGAGGCAGGAATCCAGGCTACAGTTTTAAAAAATTTGTCCTGATGTTAGAGTTAAAGATTGTCTCTGCAGTGTGAGGTGATGGAAACTTTCTGTTTCCATCCATACAGTGACATCAGATACTTAAAGTATGGCAGAACTAGTGTGTCTAGAAAAAATCCTGGTGAGTGCAGTAAATGGCAGGGGAGACATCACTGCATTCCTTGGATTGGGAGAAGGCAGAGGAAAAGGCAGTGCCATCTTTCAGCAGAAGTGTTTGGGAATGTCTTTCTTTGTGCCGGGAAATAACATGATTGAATCAGACCTCAAACACAGGAGCTGAGGTCCAAGAGGAGTCCAGATGATCTCCTGGTAAAGAAACATTTAGCAGGAGGCAGTTCAACAGGGCGAAGGAAAGGCTAAGTGTTATCCTCAACACAGTTAACATGCAGCAGCACCTGCATGCAAAATGATGCACTGAAGGATGTTACCCTAATCATCCCATACCCCTTCCAGAAGAGCTCAGCTGACAGGAGGCACAGGCACAGGGAACAGCCCATCAGCTCATGCTTGCCTGCCTCTCTGGTGGGATTGGATCATCCAGGAGTGGAGGAAGGCATAAGTAAAAGAGAGAGGTGGGGAGACAGGAAGACCAATTAAGTGTTACCAGATCTCTACAGCAGGTCTTCTTCCACCTAGATTTATGTTTCAGAGTTTCAAACAGCTAGCAGTGGAGTCAGAGTTGTTGTACATGGCTGTACAAAGAAGCTCGTGGAAATCTTGGAAGTCTGTCTCCTCAATATGTGCAGACCAACACAACAAACCATACTGCTCCCACAGCAGATCTGATGCCTCCAAGAAGGAAAGAGAAGGAAGAAAATGGAGGGAGGACAGCTGCAGCATGTTGACAGTATTTAGCTGTTGTGCTGGCTCACTTGTGGAACTATTTCTCATGTCCAGACCTTGCCCTTAGCTGATCTCTTGTCTGTCCACAGCAGAGTCACTGAGGTTAATGACTCTTGTTTTCTCTGCAGTATCCTCTAGACTGTCTGGGCAGTGTATATCAGCAACTTGTCAGCCCCAGGCTGACTCATCATACCAAATCACTCAGCCAACAGAACTAACCACCACTTGTAAGCTTTTCTTAGACAAAATATCTAGATCCTGACTTTCAAGCTGATAAACAAACAGAAAGTTTTGGACTGCCTACATTAGTCATCCAAGGCTTCCTCAGCATCCAGACAGAGACCGGCACCCTGAAAGAGTAATTCAGGTTGTAGGAGGACTAACTTGCATTCCCGAGTTCCTTGTCTACAGGAATAAGAGAGCTTAAGACAACGAGACTCTTAATCTAGGTGCCTCATTAAGTGCCTGTGATGTGATGGAATGAATTTGGGTGAAAGCGTTCATGCCACTGCACAAACAGAACCCTGGGAGGGTTGCTGCTGTGTTTTTGTTTGGAGATAGGCTAGCTCATCATTTTCCCACGAGCCTTTGATCTCATCCCAGTGACTCTGCTCAAGTCACTAATCCCCAAAAGCACAAAGCATTCCATTTTCAATTTCGAAAGAGAGTGGGTGTATAGATGAGTATACCAAAAGGGTTTGGGGAAACAAGAGCAAGATGGAGAATATAATCTCAAAACCCTGTCCTCAGCAAGGGATATGCTTCTTTCTCCTCTTACATCATTAAGAGAAGAATATCAGACTTTCTGCTGTTGCTGTAAAGGTAGAGTGTTTAACCAGGCATGCTGTCCTCAGGCAAGAGGACACAATACACAAAGTGCATTTTAAGAAATCATTGCTTTTATTAACTGCAATTATACAGGCCAGTAATGAAAACAAGAAAGGACTATTACTCAGTCCCTCCCAGCTATCAAGATTCATAACAACCAGCATCACTTTACTAAGCTATGAAGAAAATACTTTTAAGCCAGACAGAAATATCCAGGCTAAGAGTGTAACTGACCAAACTCCCAAGTTTCACACACCACATTCATGACCTGCCTACCTTATGATTTCACAGTAAGTGTTCTTGCTTGGGGAGGGAGACGACTCTGTATGTAAAACTGAAGTACAGTCTCAAGTTCACATATATAGATTAGTGGAGTCTTTCATACATATTTTCTGGGGGCAAAAAAAAAATAGGTTGTTTATAGACTAAGCCTCTGTTGAGATTGAAGCTACAGGATCATGGAAATGTAGGTTGGAATATACCTTGAGAGGTCATTTACTCCAATCTCCTGCTCAAAGCAGGACTGTTGCCATCCCAAGGCTCTTCCTAATGGAGAAGTACATTAGGTCTTCCTAACGTAGCCTACTGTATCAGTTGCCTTAGTTGCAGTGAGAGTGCCCTGTCAGCACCCATCCACCAAAAACACCCAAGGCTTTTTTAGCAGGGCTACCACTGCTGGCCAGTCACTTCCCAGTCTGTGCTGATGCATGGGGTTATTCTGTCACAGGTGCAAAAGTTTGCATTTCTCCTTGTTAAACCATTCAAGCTGTTTAGGTTGGCCTAGTCCTCATCTTTAGCAAAGGTCTTTTGAATTTAAGCTGAGTCACTCACTTTGTCAGCTTGTCACTTATTCTAATTAAATATCTTCTATAAATTTTCTGATGGTTGATTCTGTGTTATCAGTCAGTGTTGATGAAGATGATCATTCTGTGTTGATGGAGATGTTAAACAACCCCCGCAGTACTCCTCTCATGAATCGCCACCAACCAGATGTGAGCCACCCTTAAAGCCCAGAGGTTCAGCTACTCTTCAGTCCACCTAGCAGTTTGATTCTCCAGCCCATACTTCTTCAGCTCCCAAATGAGAATGCTGTGGGTAATGCCATCAAAATTATTAATAAAGTCATCAAGGTGTGTTACATTCATGGCTCTCTCCTTCTCCACACAGACACACTGCTGTAGAAGGCAATCCATGTTGACTGTTTCAGATTACCTTCTTACCCATCACATGTCTATGAACGGATTCCAAGAAGATACGTGCCATGATCTTTTCAGGAACTAAAGTGAAGCTGGGCTGGCCTTCACACGGTGAAGTTCCCTAGGTTGTCCCTTTTGCGCTTCTTAAGGATTTACTGCTAGTCTTTTTCCTGTTGTAGCAGACCTCTCCCAATCAACACGATTTGTCAGAGAGAACAGGCAACACACTATGAAATCACATAAGATCTGAATACATCCAGGTTCCCCAGGTAGTACCTACTGTGTTGTTCCCCCCCTGTTGCCTGTCCCTCAACTCTCCAAATTGTGCTGATATACACAGTGGTCTGGGAGCACATTTTGCTTCTGAAAGCCAAAGCAAAAAAGGTTATTTGAGTTTCTCAGACTTCCATATTGTCCAACACTAATCTGTCTCCTCCAACAGAACCACATGCACTTTTTCAGCTAGTAGGATCCCTGCAGGATCTTTGCTGTCCTTAAGATAACTCACTAATACCAGCTTCAGGGCTTTGACCTTCCTGATTTTGCATGTACATATGCAAGTGATAGTTTCATACAACTCTTTTGCTGCCTGCCCTCTGTTAGCACCTGGTAGGCTCTTTTTTTGTGTTGCAGTTCATCAAGAAACTGCCCACTTCACCATGCTGGCCTTTTGCTGCAGCACCCACTCCTCCTGCACAACATGATGGTTTGTTCCTAAGCTCTTCCTATTTTTTCTTTGAAAATCAGCCTTCTTCCCATTTGTGACACTTTCCAAGGGATTCTACCTAGCAAATTCCTCACTGAGCTGAACTGTGCTCTCCTAAACTGCAGTCCGAACTCGCATTCCCATCTATCCTCTGGATCCTGAACTCAACCTTCTTGTGGTCGCTGCAGCTGAAACTGCAGCCCCATTTGACCTCGATTCTTCCCTCCCCATGAACAACTCATCAAGAGAGCATTACCCCGGTGGACAGTTTCAAAATTTACATTACAAAAGAGCTAATGATGCTAATGAGCATTCTGGCATCTGCCTGAATTGCCTGAACAATACGAAGTTGGCCTTCTGACAGATGCTTGGATCATTGAAATCCCCTCTGTGAGCTCACCTAGATGTTCTTCAGAAGTTCAGGAACTAGAAAGGTCTCTCAACTTTTGTCTTGGATGCCAAGGCAGGAAACCACTTTTAAAACATACCATTTTTTAATAGCATAATTTGTTTGTTATCTAAACCAACCCATTGCACCTTTATGGGTAGGATGAATTCAGCTCTATATCTGTCTGCTTGTGTCTTCTGATACTGTATGGAGAAATTAGATCTCCTGCTACAACTGCAAAACTCATTTTTGTGCAATGAAAATGAATGTTAAAGATGAGCCATAGCACAGTCGGGGGCTTACATGATGAACTGTTTGTTTATTTTTAGAGTAAAGCACTAAAATACAAAGACTTATGAAGTTGTAATGTTGACATCTTATTGCACTGCAG
This sequence comes from Ibycter americanus, assembly GCA_035590275.1. Taxonomy (NCBI): domain Eukaryota; kingdom Metazoa; phylum Chordata; class Aves; order Falconiformes; family Falconidae; genus Ibycter; species Ibycter americanus. Next base: position 60,404,417 of record JAVJGI010000060.1, on the reverse strand, counting down.
CTTTTTGGGCCTTGCACATTCTGTAGTCATTTCCACTTGCGCAAAGTCAACAGAATAAATAAGTAAAAAAGCTAGCAAACCCAAGAAGTCATTGCAGTTGTTTATTCATTTTTGTTTCCCTCTGATTTTAAGCACTGAGGTGGTGCAGAATCAGGCCTCCTATACTATATTAAATCACATTCTTAAAAGGATACATGTAAGAATGTATGCATTTACTTGTAATGCATACAAGAAAAAAGATGTCTGGAGAAAAAAGGAGCAAGAACTTATCCCCCCGTGGGAGGAGAATGCCATAATCATCTAGGCCTAGTGTGTCAAGACTTGATGTGTTCATAGAACAGATGATCAGAGACTCACCAAAACTCCCAGAACTGATTTTTACCAGTATCTGAAAGTCTAAGTGTCCTGGCAGTGTCTATGTCCTTCTGTCTAGGTAGTTCAGGTTTTCATTTCCCCATAATCTGTAAAGATACAAAAAGTTTTTGGGTTTGGTTTGGGGTTTGTGTGTGTGTGTGTGTGTAAACTTCTCAAATAAAGGTCTGACAGGACTTACTCTCTGCCCTATCATCCACCTCCTTCCCAAAAGCATATGTTTTAGCCAGAAAAATGACTGAGCATGATAGAAATAAGAGCTCTGCCTCTGCTTCTTTCTACTCAAATGGTTGCTTCTTCCTTAAGAATAAACTCCTTCTGTCCTGCCTGTATCCTGCACCTCAGGCTGGGAGAATCAGAATCCTGTTACCCTTGGAAGCAGGGTCTCCTGCAGCCTTGAGAGCTTTTTGGATCCTCTTCCTGTCTCTGAAATCACTGCCAGAGCCTTCAACAGAGGTGTGTTTGTTGGCCTCCTTCCTTATCTTACACACACACAGAGTTTCTGTAACTCCTTTCAAATGGACTTTTGAGGTTTTAGTCAGCACTTTGGGTATCAAATTATCCATTAACACTCTTTGCTGAGGTCTGAGTACCCAATGGTTATACTTAGCACCACTTCTCCAGCCTCTCTCCCTAACCAGGATGTTTATTTTCCGTTAAGACTCTTACAAGTTTAATCTCCTCGCTGGAATTTGTATTTGCTTAGCAAACGTAAATTCCCTCCTGCTGGCACCCGCTATCATCTAACAAGGTAAGCCATTGTTACAGGGTGTCTAATTCCCAAGCAAAGCCAAAATCTCGTCTACCCAAGACCCCTTTGGCTGTCGCAGTGTGCTGGCTCCGGGAACATACCGATGTGGGTGCATTTTGCAGGGCCTTGAGGGTGCTCAGTTTGAAGAAATTGTCAGTACCAGTTAGCTTAGCCTGCTTGAGCCAGCTGGTCGTGATTTTTGCCAAATGGCTGTTTAGCAAGATTTACCACTCTTAGCAGGATTTTTAGAAGGACTTATCAATAATGGGGATTAGCCCTGATTTGAGCCCTTGGAGACCAGATGCCGGTACAGGCACATCCACGCAATCTCCAGTGCACAGGAGGAACCAGCTCCTTTTGCACCCAAAACCTGCTCCACCAGTGGGAACTGCTGATTTCTGGGGCTGTGCTCAGAACAGCGACAGTAGCCACCATCCCCTGGCAGGCATGTTATGTCCAGTCCAGAGAGGATAACACCTCCTCCAAGGCCTCAGCTCTTCAGCTTGCACAGGAACAACAGATGCTTCTAGTTCAATTCCCCAAGTAGATGCCAAGAGCTGAAAGGGAGTCTCTGTTGCTGTTATAGTTTGTATACGCTGTGTTGGCAAGAGCACTTTTTGTTAGCATGACTGCATCTATGCTACGGCTGCTGCTGGCACGGATCTTCTGTATTAAAACGCACGCCTCTACCCCAGCCAACATTCCTGTTGCAGCCAACATTTCTAGTGTAAGCCTAGCTGCAGCTCTCAGCCAGCTGTGATCGTACACAACCAGCAGCGCCTGTCTGCTCTTTGGTGAAAGGTCCGTCCTGGAGCATGATGTTCTAGCAACAGCTTATCGGTAATACCCAGGCATGGGAAGGCTTCTGAGTTTTTTATCTTTCAGCCTGAAGAAATTGTCAGAGCAGTGGTAGATTGACACTCATTACATTGCTACCTTTCCCATGATTCCTGCCCCACTGGGAACTTTTCCTGGACCTCAGAGAGAATGGAAAGTTTGGAGGAAAGCTGTTTTTAAAGTAAAACCACTCCCAAATACCCATCCATCCATCTTCAGCCAAACAATAGAGGTTTGGCACCACCTGCCACAGTCTAGCCAGCTTCCAGCTGCATCTGACCATGCTTACAAGAAAGAGTTATGCTGAGAGACAGCTACTAACACATACGGCTAAGGAACACGAAATATAGGGAAAAGCTCTGCTTCTCACCTCCAACTGATCCCACCACGATAAATTATTCCAGAAAATTAATTAAAGTTCATTGTGTCTTGAATTCTGCATTTGGCTGCAATTCTTTGCACTTACATATTCTGTAAGTGCCACAGGGAAGAAAAGCGTCATAAATTGGTGCATGTTATGTTGCAGGAAACCTTTCTTTCCAAGGCAATAGAAATTACACTCATTTGAGCTTAATCAGGCTATCTCCTAGGGCTTGTATTAACAGAAAACCTTCCTGAGGTTAAGCAAATGTAACAAGATGAAATACATGGTGCAGTGATGATTAAGGACAATCAATGTGAACAAGTGCAGTTATCTCAAGTTCAAGGACACCTCTCTGAGGGGTGTCTATCTCAGAGGGCAAGGACAAGGAGATCTACCAAACACTGGCAACCCCTGGCAGAGGCAGGCAGGGGTAGGAAAGTTTGGGAACTACATATGTTAGAAGGTCTCCAGCTGCTCCACTTGTGCTGGCCAGAGCAGGCCTCAACGTAGGTCTCCTCTAAGTGGAGAGGGTAATTTTGGTAGCAAGGCTTTACACCCAGTGCAGGAGAGCAGTGAGAGCTGCTGTGGGGATTCAGCCTGAGCTGTGATTTATGACTGTTAGATGTCATTGCCGAAGCACTACCACTAAACTCACAGGTGCCAGCAGACAAACTGTTGCACAAGCCCTTAGGAAGACCTTGTGTTGAAGGGGAAGCACAGGTGCTGAATGCAACAGTGGCCAGGGAAAATGGAAGGGAACCCATCCATTTAACACTCAGGATGTAAGATGATAACCTACTTAAGGCAATTTTGCTTTACATACCCAGGAGTATCTCAGCTTTTTCTTTTTTGATAGCCCCTTAGTCCCTGGCCAGTGATAGTGTACAAAACAATATTCACCTAATTCTGGCTTGTATTTAGCTTTTTTCCACAAAAACTGGACATGTGGGCTACTGTACATGGGGCAGAGCTGCCAGTAACATCTTTTGAACAGGCAAACAGACCTAAAGCCACAAAGAGAGCTGTAGCAGTGGTGACCAGCTTTCAGCTGGCTGCCTCCCAGAGAGGGATTTACAGTCCTTGAATATACCAACATTGAACGGTAGGAGGCAGAAACCTGAGCTAGCCAAAAGGAAATGCTTAAAGGAAGGGCGTAATATAACCTAGCACACACAAACACCCCCCCGACTCCTCCAGAGCCTGGATGTCTTCCTGCAGGCTCCCGGAGCTGGAGTGCCAGCCTGAGCCTCACCACGGCTCGCTGTCTGCGCAGGGGTGCTCACCCCTCTCACAGACACATTGCTTGCTGTGCACCAGGGATGTTGCCTCTTTTCTCAAACCATGGCCAAGTAACTCATGCACTCAGCTCTGACCTCCTTTCCATTTCTTCTGCACTTACTGCTCAGGTTTGATATCTTCTTCTTCCTTCTTTGACATCACCCACCAGCTGTCAGTGCCACAAAGTCTCCCTAATGCTGAGGTACCTGTGGCTTGCTCAGCTGCCACTAGGACCCTGAGCCACCCTGCCCTCCAGGAAAACTGGGTCTTACTCACCATTGTCTCAACAGGTTTCATGATTTCTTTCATTGTATTGGGCATGAAGCAGGTCCCCAACCACCTGGGCATCACTGGTGCCTGCCTCCAGCATGGTTAAGGAAAGGGATAGGAGACACAGGAGGAGACACGGAGGTGGGAGATACCTGAAAGGAGGCAAAGGAGACATGTAGGAGGACAGTGTTGGGGACATGGCTGGAGACGCACTCTTGGGAGGAGATGCTCTGTGCCAGAGGAGGTACCTCAGAGGGATTGTGGCCATACTTGACCCACGCTGAGTCAGGGACACTTCTGCAGCTGGTGGACAGAGGAAAACAAGTCAGAAGGGAGGAGGAGTTAAAAGAAATCCTTATGCACAGACCCACCACCCAGTGCTGTCCATCGCCTCACTAGAGGAGCTGGAGCTGGACTGAGTGTGAGGGACTGGTGGAAACAAGGGAAGCTGAGGCTTGGGAGGTGTCTGGCTTAAGCTGAGTCTGGAGAATGGGGAGGAAAGGTGTTTCCCTAAGTGTTTGTTTGTCTTCTTTTCCTCAATATCCAAATCAGTAATTAAAATTTTTTGTTAATTGCCAAATGCCAAAAAATTAAATGAAGCACAAATCCCCACGTCAAGACTCTTTTACCAGTGACACTCATGGAAAACTGCTTCTTTCATTACACAGTAGTTTACAACTAGTCCCCGTGGTCTATTTGGGATTCCCAAGTCCTTTGATGAGAGACCACGGTCTGCAAACAACACTGCCCTTGTACTAGAGATAGATTTGAAAGATAGCTACAAGCCCCTTAGATGCCTCAATTCCTCCAAAAATACCTTTACCCCTTTCGCCTAGTTCTGTTCTCTGCAGACCTTTCTAAGTCCATAAATACTCCTCTTGAAATGTACAGTTCATTTTCTCTGATACTGTATACTTCCTTAATCTCAACAGCTTGATGCACACAGACTGGAGTCAGCTAAGCCAGGTTTCATTTAAGAGCAGCTTACATACACAGACACACATGCTCAGTGACTGCAGTAGTTGGTCTTTTCCTATTCTTTTTTTTTTTTTTAAGAAAAAACCTACCCAGCTGTTGGACAGGTCAAACCCCATCACCTCCAAAGGACACCTTTGCACGTTGAAGCCTGTTCCCTTCTATGTGTTCACTCCTCCCATACTCTCACTTGTTGCAGAGCAATGGAGGTGCAGCTCACCGCACTGGCTAGGGAGGTATTTTAGTGTGTACAAAGAACTGTATCACCATGCACAGCACTGCTTCATTTTATGTAGAATATGGGGAAACAGTTGTGCAAACCACTTATGCATATGGAAACTATCATCCCCAAACCTTGGCCAGCTTCGCTGGAACACCAAAAGGCTCGTCGTCTCTCCAAGGACTATTTTCCTATAGTGTTTCAGTCTTTTCTCGTTCCCACTCATTTCAACACCGAAGCTGTTCAAAACAATCTATCACTTTCTTCTTTTTTCCTTCAGATGAAGGGAGAGTATTTTCCCTGTCTACAAGAATAGCTGCACTTTGTTACTTACACATTTAAATGGAATTAATCTGGGGCAGAAACCTGGTCTGGAAAGCTTCAGCTCAGAGGCTGAAAGTTTCAGCAGGTAATTAGCATCTGAAAATAGAACCTTAAACAGGAACAATTTGACTGTGATATTCTAAATATATATCCCAATGAAGAATGAGGGGAAGAAGCACTCTGTTCCAGGCTGAGCACAGATACCTATCCCAGTGGAGAACTGGGGGGAAAGGGAGCCTGTAGTGAAGAGTGCCACCTCATTACAAGTCCGAGCCAGGGGAAGGACCGTGTCTGCAATAGCTCTGGCAGTCCTCAGCTGGTGTATTTTAGGTACTTTTATGCCCTTTCACTTCTATTGCTGAACCACTCTTCCCTCTTCAGCATACTTAGCATATCTGATGAAGAAAGTACTATTTTTTCCACTTTACAGATGGGGGACTTTAGGACAGGGATACTGAGATCGGAGCCCTCAGAGGTATTGTGGTTCTTAATTCAAAGGAGAATCAAGAACTCAAACACACATAAAGGTCTGGGACTAACCAACCTTCAAAGGCTGCACACCCGTTCTGTGGCTGCAAATCACGTTGGGTCTCCCGAGCCCTGGGATTGTGCTTCAACACCTAGAGATGCTTTCTTCTGTTACAACAACTGCTCCTGACTCAGTATGCTTTCTTGCTGAATAAGGGAGCGAGGCCACTGCACTTACAACACGGACAGACAGGCGCAGGGCATCCCTCCACTGCAGGTTTCTGCCTTTAACGCTTTGGCCGTGACCCTGAATCAGCTCCTCTGTCTGGGCAACAGGCTAGGGGCAAGCACACGGCCGCACACCCTGCCTTCACCAGCCCTGCTGGCAGGGTGCCATCATTCTTGCCTGACCATACCCTTGCACTGCGTGTAAAATTTGGCATCCACTCCTAAAGCCTCCTTCTATCTCTCCATGAGCCCCAGGAACAGTGGGAAGAGCTGTACTTCACGGAGAGGTATTTTTTCTCCCCTCAGACTTCTACGATACTATGAATGTCTTAGAGCAGCCACAGTTAGACCCAATGGCAGCAGATCTTCAGGGAATTAGTTCAGGTGGTTTGGAGCTGAGCCCTTCATAAATCTTCTTGAAACTCCACAGATTTATTCCTCATACTGGTTCCTGAGAATCACACCTTCAACCTCCGAAGCACAAAAATGTCTCTTTTGTTAGAGGATTTAACTACTGCTTAGATTCATTAGCAAAGGTAATTTTGGCCTAATTAGCCTTCTAATTTCTATGTTATCCCTTGTAAGAATATGCCCTCAGAAATTAGTAAAATGGTTTATAATATATGCTAATCACCATAATCTGATTTGCCTTTAATTATACATGTAATGGGGAAACTAATTGGAAGATGAAGAGTATTCGGAAGGGCCGAAGTATGTAAACCAGGCAAAGAACAGAATATTATCATTAAACAACAAAAAATGCTTTTGAGTATATGGATGATTATTTGTTTCCTATAGCAGAAATACCAGATTGCTTCACTTCTTTTACAGCTCCGTATTGTAGCAAATCTGATTCATAAATCTAATGGCAACTGAGGTTTTGGCCTTACAGCATCTGCCTGCCCTGAAATGGAACACCTAATACTAGGACAAAAATATTTGCGGAACAGAAAACAAAGTATAAATAAAGTTGCAAATTATAACAGTGGTTTCCAAATGAAATTTTTTTAGTTTCAGAATTTCCTACTTGCAGAAATCATGTCACTGAAGTTTCCTGAAGTTTCTTCTGTGTTTAAAAAAACAGATTGTGTTGGCAGATCTTTTAGGAACTTTGCAGTGTAATTTTTCCCTTTCAATGGATTTAATGGACAATAACAGAAAAAAAATAGCAATTTCCTGGGCATTTATTATTTCTGTTCTTGAAAAGTACATTTTGTATGAAGTACTGTCAAATTTTACCCACGTTTTAAATGCTGCAGTGTAATGTGACTTTGCAAAGCGCAGTAAGGGAGGGAGAAAAGAAATTATAGCTCTTCTATAAGGTTGTCAGAAGGGAGTAATTTTAAAATACCTTGTTACACAAAAGGACATAAATTAGCAAAAATGAAGATACTATAGCTATCCATGCTTTTTAGCATAAATATTTGAAAGGATAAGCATTTTTGGGTTGCTTGCTTTCTGACTATAGGAGAATTCAGATGTAGTTTTGGAATTTGTCTGGATGAAAACCAGGCATTTGTTTATTTGTGGCTTTTACAATGGGCTTTTCCTTGGTTGTTTTTTTCCTATTAGTACACTAAAGTTGACAAAAGGCAGTATGTAATTGCACTTCAACCACTCCAGTTCAGTAAGTACCTCAGTGAACACTTGTCCTTAGTGGCAAAGTCTGCTAACAGGCTGCAATGCAAAAGGTGGAGGCTGATGCACATGCTTTGCATCTCTCAGCCCGACAGATTTGCCAGAACTTGTCTGACAGTCCTACCTGTGCTGTCTTTACTTTGTGCCTGACCCTGGAATTGCATCTATAATGGATATTCTATTTAAAAAGACCAGTTGATAATGTTTGCACCAGTTTTCAATCATTTGGCCTTTAGTTGGCTGTTCCCATGGGTAAGCTACACATCTTTGATCACGTATGTGGAAAGCATCCACACCAGATTTTCAGGTAGTTTAGGAAACAAGTTATCATTTAATTGGATGTTCAAGTGCACAGTGAAACGCAGCACGTCTGTCAAGGCAGGAGCTTTCAGAAACCAGAAGGACACCCTGGCTCCTCAGCTCTAGCTTGCAAACCAGCTTCCATAACTTAATGCAGAGGGAAAACTGTCCCCACAAGAGCACACCGTCCTCTCTCAGTACAGCCTGCTGCTATACCTGGTCACATTCTTGCCCATAGAAAAATTAAGCCAACACATCCCAGCAAAGCATCAGTGCACTGCTTGGGTACAAGCCTTTTTCTTCCATGCGGAGTTCTCAAGGAGACTTCATCGCACGACAAGCTGCAGGTTATTTTTCAGCAAAAATACATCAGTATCTGACATTGTTCAGCATTTCAAATCAGTGCATTTAAATTATAGGAAAGAGATTAAAACATTCAAAATTTCTCTTTGTTACCTTCAGTCTGACATATTGCTGCACAGAGTGGTGGCCACACCCAAGTCACAAGGTGGAGAGGACACCCTGAAGCACAGCACAGAAAAAAACACATTACCTACGTGATCAGTAGGTACAATGTATGAGGCAACAAATCCCATTTCCATTACCTTTTGGCATGTAAACACAAAAAGATAATAGCTGATATTTTTATTTTGAAATAAGAAGTCTTGTGCTGAAGGCCTTTCTAGATCATCAACGTTAGTTGCATTTCTTTCTGTGGCTTTATTTCAGCAATGGATTTGGCCTAATGAATATCATGTGCATCTCCCAATTTAAGCATTATCAGGAAATGCCCTAATTTAGACAACTTAAAATATCAACAATTATATTTTTTAATGACTTCTGCATATGTGAGGGGAGATCCCAGCCTTTCAGCAGCTGGCAGCAGGGATCCCAGCACAGCTAGGAATGAGATGCCATAACATCTGCTAATAATGTCTTAAGAGAACTAACCACACAGTGGGACGTGCCTTAAAGCTTGTTCTAAATTTTTTAATACATTTTATTAAATAGAGAATTGGGGAATCGGAGCATATTCATACACTTGTTACTTCCTCTGTCAATAGGACAAAACCAGGCCAGAATAAATTAAACATGAGCCGGTTGAAATATTAATTTAAAATAATATTCTGTATAGACACAGATCTTGCATGATGGCAAAATATTCACAAGATTTTTCTAATTGTCTGTGAATTTGGAATTTTGCTGAATAATTTGAACAATTAACTTTCCAGGAGGTATTACAAATTGTTTTAACCATTCACTTAGTCTTCTCTTTTGGCAGGTAACTTAAGTCATCTGGTATTGATTACTGCTATTGGAACTTTAAACAGCAACAAAGTTAAGCAAAACCAACCTGTACCTTGTATAAGTGCTCACAATAATGAAACAGTACTGTTATGATCGGGAAACCTTCAGCATAGCCTTACAAATAGCTGGTAGCTTTCTGAACATTTGCAGCCATCAAACAACATGAGCAGCACTAGCCAAGCATGAAAAGGTTTTTTTATTTCAACAAGCATATCACATTATTTAGCATGTGCTAGCACAAAGAGAAAATCTCGGTAGTCAGGGGAAGTCTCGGTAGTCAGGGGAAGTCTCCACAGACCACAGTGGGTCTTGAATCAGGCCCCCACTGATAACCTCCTAACGCAGCAAAGGACCTTCCCAGGGCATGGGCAGATCTCCTGCCCAATTTCAAGCCTCACGTCAGGGTCAGACTCGCTTTCTCCTTCTCCAGCAGACTCACTGAGGAAGCCATGCACATGCACAGTGCTGCACATATTGCCACAAACCATCACCATGCGGTTCACTGTGCAATCCATATGCTGTCACTGCTCATGGCCTCGTCCATTTCCAGAAAGGATCTACTGCACATATTTAAGCCTTTACATGGGAAGGGGTTTGTGTGGATGAGATCTGCTTACAAACAAAGCCACAAGATAGAAGATAACTTTTGTACTTTTTAAAGAACAGTCAAATGAGAAAGGTAATCACCCATCCCTTCTAGGCTTCATTTGACCTTCATCTAATGTTTTTCCATAGATGATATTCCATAGACGCGGCCACACACCATAAATGACGAAAACATGCATAGAAAAGATGCAGCATGGTGAAGAATGATATGAACAAATTTGGATGACATTTAACATAAGAGTTAATGGTCATATTGTTCTTGGGTTTTACTGAAAATTACTGGGCGGTCTCTGGAAAATATGCGCTGTTGTGAGTCTGTTCAGAGTTTTTATCAAAGCTTCTTTGCAATTAGTGGCAAATTATTGTTCATTCCTCTGGAATTCCTTGAAATAAGAACGCCCTGATTTCAGCCTAATACCATTCATGGCCTCACAATCTGCAGCTCTATGAGAAATGTGCTTTAATAATAAATGTAATAGCAAGTATTTGTGCAGCAAGCAACGGTGATAAAACGTTAGCACCATTCAACAGCATTTTCACTGTCAAGGCACTTGACTTGCCAACCCTTAACCTTTACATCTCCCATGGAGGTGAGTGTGTGATCAGTTCATCTCAGTAAATGGAGTGACAGGAGCGGCTAATGTCCCCATCCCCAGCCTGGTGGGTCGCACCCTGATAAGCAGCAGGGTCCTGCAGCTCACTCCAGCATCACAGAGGTAGGCTCAGCTGAACGGAGGTGCTGTTCAAATGTACTGCTATTTTCTTGTTCAAGTACTTCACAGCCCTGTGAGTTAATTATTACTCCTTTTCTGGCCGGAGTGAAGGCACACACGTGGGAGTTGCATGCCTGAGGCCAGGGTGCTGGAGCTGAGCCGGAGCCAGAGGTCTGGGGAGCCTGTTGGCCTCGTCCTCCTGGTGCTTGCAAACATCCTGCTATAAACACGGCAGCTTCTGGGCTGCTTCTCCATTGTGCCTCAGAAAGGGGAAATCTTTGGCTTCCCAAGTCCGATTTCTCCCACATCGTCACTCGAAGTCCTTCATGGGACTGGAAGTATGGGGACTGGCTGATGCAGCCTGGCCAAGCTACAGAGGGTGAAGATCATCCCTGGAGATGTGATGGAGCCTGGCTACAGCTCTGCTCCACCCTTGCTCCTTCCTTCCCACTGCCGTTGTTGTCAAGGATGGCAGGTAAAAGTGTGGAGAAAGGAGAGCAGAGCCACCTGGCTGGTCTTTCTTCCTAAGGGAAGTTTTCCAGCTGCGTGTCATCCTTGGGCTGTGCCACTCTTCTTTCCAAGGGGATGCTGCAAAGTCACTTAAGTGTGAGAGAAAATTAGAATTAAACATTCCTCTATTACAGAGCTGCTCAAAGTCTTGATGTTGATGCAGCAGCATCAACCCCATCTACAAGCATGGCGTTGACGGGCCATAGGGGTACACTAACAGAAAAATAGATTATTATTAGCTACATCATTGAGAAAAAGATGACTTTAAAAGTACTACAAATAGCTGTTGTGTTTTGGTTGTTTTTTTTTTTCTTCACAGCCATAAGGTATAAGGCAAAGAAGATTAACTACGAGGGAAATAGTTGGAGTGGTGTCACTACTTTTATGGTTGTTCTTAACAGAATAATTGTCAGTAGCATGAACAATGGGAAAACATTGTTAATTTAAAGTGCAAAATGTTTTCAAGTAATTTATGCAGCAAAAAAAGCCTCTGACTTTTACAACAGCCAGAGTGAAGGCATGCAATGATTTTAGAGGCAGAGCTGTTGCTAACAGTTCCTTTGAACGGATGGGATGCATACTGTTTCTTTTCCTCAAATAACAAAAAATGTTACTAATTTGATTAATGATGAACCTTCAGAAATTAAAAATGCAGCGTGGAAATCTTGATTAGCAATCATTGCTACCCGAAGATAACGATTGTTAATGATTAATTAACAATTGCTCAAATGAGTTCCTGCAGCAATTGGATGAAATTATACAGGAAATTACTGTGCTATAGTACACTAGACAGATGATTCCCCTGGTGTCTATTTATAGAAATAAATTGCACAAAGCAATCAGCAGAACAATTATCAAAGCTAATCACTCCTGGAACTTTGAATCTTCCTTACCTTTTTTCTGGGGCTGTGAAATGGACAGATAATACCCATGAAAAGCCGCATCACCAGTGGCAAGGCTTAGCATCTGGGGATGGGCGCTGACCTCCAGTGCCAGCCTTACAACAACATATGCTTTTCATGCTCGCTCATAACCTTCTGGTTTTGAAGGAAAGTATAAAAAATTGCAGAAAGACTGTTTTCTTCAGCGACCAGTGTCACGGATTGTAATGATGGCTTTATTTCTCTTCAAGGGCTGTATCCAGTAGAGAACTGCAGACAGACGACTCTATGTGCAGCTGTGTGACCACTGGTTTCAAGGAGCACTACAGATCTACTTGCATTCATCCCACTGCAGGATCAGTTCTTGGTAATTTATTTTACTTATGTGTGCTTGCAACAAAGTAAGGATGGGAACTGCTTTATATTATGTTGAAAAAAAAATTGGGGGGTGGGGAGGTGGTTTAAGGGGAAAAATGATGCAATCATCAGAAAATTATTTGAAACAGCAATAAAATGTTAATAGTTAATCAAAAGGAGAGGTGGAATACAAACCTACAAAACTTCTCACATGGTTGTGTTTTGTTTAATAAGAGAATTTATTTTTAAGTGAATGGATGATTCACATGGAAAAATATGTTCTAAGTGTTCAACGTCTGTGGGAGAGTACTGTTACAACATGCATAATGTGGTTTCGGAGAGAACAGTTTGGCTTTGTAATAAAGATGTGGGCTTCAGTGGTAAGAAAAGTCTACATTACTTTAAAAATCTGTCAATGTTCCAGAAATTAAACTTTCTTAAACGGAAAAATATAGCATCATTATTCCCAAGCTGTTATTACGACTTGGTCTTGTCATGCAGAGAAATCCGCGGTCAGTTATCCATGCTACTGAATCAATTGATAGTCTCTTTGAAAGATACCATCCCATCCATTTTATAACATTATAGTAACACAGCTACAGTGTAATCATCTTTGCTTTCACAATATATGAGGGTCATAACACTGCATTGGGGAAAAACATCCACATCCTAAAACTTTCATTGCTCCTTTTGGGCTATAAACCCCTTACCTACATCTGCTGTTGCACTTATTTTCCCTTCCCTCCTGCATTCATTTATTCAACATGGAAATCTACTGGCAAATGAGCTTCTTATTCAAGTTTCCAAAGGCAAAAGCTTGTTTCACGGATACAAAGGGAAGCCCAAGTTCATTGCCTCATCTAAAACCAGTTCTGTCAATGATTGCATCTGATGGGAATGCTTGGACCTGAATTTATTCACCACAGGGTGTCTGTACATGGCACGTGAGGAAGGTACATGTGGTCCTGGGCATATATCAACATATTAATGTGAGATAACCCCCAGTGCTTTAGGCTGAGGTGACCTGTTGAAAAGGGTAGCAGAGACACAAGTAAGATCCAGCTTCTCCATAACTCAGAACTGAACACAGATGAGTACTGAAGAGAAAATAAATGTATCAATTCTTTTTTTAATAGCCTTCTCTGAGAAAAAAATGTAAATGGATGGCATTTATTAATTTCATTGCTTATTTGTTTAAAAAATTGCAAATGAAGTGATCAGCTGTAGCAGAAGTACAGTTATTGCTCATATAGCACAACTTGGGCCCATGTAAATTTCCATTCCTAGCTATGCTACTATCTGGAAACAGTGAATTTTTCAGTATTTGCAATTAAACCTAGTTACAAGTACTTAGAGGAATGGATGGATATGTTTGAAACAAATAGGTGAGCTGGAAAAAGGAAAAAAGAGAGAAGGAATCTGTTACTGAAAAACAGCCATTACCACATCCATCATTCCTTGATTTCAGGTTGCCAGAGCCCAGGACAAGAGAAAATAACTTGTTTAATTCATTAAGAAACAAAGCAAAGATGAAGCATTATTTCTGCTCTTTGATCCTAACTTCCTGAAGGGTAATGTTTATAGCCAGAGCAAAGATGAAAATGTCCATACGCCTCTCATCCAATCTGAAAAATGTAATATGTTTCATTTCCCCACAAAAATAAGATGCCAGGAAATCTTCAAGTAGGAGAAAGCTTCCATTGCCAGCTACTGTAGGAGAGTAGCTATATTCCTTCAACACTGCTTTCCTGTTAAAAGGTATAAAGAATGCACACTTGCAATATGGCATGACTTTGACCCAGGCTGTAGCTTTGTTCAATAAACACCACTGACCACATCATCTTATATATATATACACACACACACACACACACACAAAAGGCAACTCATTTAATGTATATTTTTTGTAAGTAATATTCGGGGGGGGGAAATGAAACTGAAAACTCCGGAGCACTAGCAGCCACACTAAAGGAGAAAAATGAACCTTTCAGTAACATTTACCTCAGTGACTTGTATCAGCGGTCCTGATGCATACTGAAGTAAAATCTCTGCAGCCAGCTCTAACACATGCTGCTTATAATTTGGAAAAAGCAATATTTTGACACCTTTCTTTTGGCTAAACCTCAAATTAAGACCCAAATCCTATGCATTACAGAACATTCCCATGTGCTATGGAGTGCTCCCGGTGGGATGCCATTTACCCCTGCTCCCAGTAATTCAAAGCCCCCTTTATGGCAGATGTTTGTGAAGATCTGTTTAAGATAAAAGAAACACAGGTTCCAGTTTCCTCTTGGGTATCATTCTAGGCCTGGGGAAAGTCAAGCCAGATAGATAGAAAACGTTTCTTCTACAGACAGGAGAAATCCCAATTCCACAAAAGTAAGCTGCCCACAAGTCCCCAAACATGGGATGGCTGCACCAGAGTTGGCACATAACTGGAGAGCATAAACTGAACGCTGTCCCTAATGATGAAGTTCAGGAAAACAGCCTTAATTGGGTCCTTTGAAAATGCTGAAGAATTGAGTAAAACTGATGAGCCAGCAACGACCATGGAAACAAGCCACTACAGCCATTCGGCCAAAACCAAGCAAAGCGATGAGTTGGCCAAAACACTGAATCAAAAAGAAGCTAAGCCTTCTTGTACCCGCTATGCTCTTCTGTGTTACTAAACCCACCCTAGCTATAGAGCAAGAAACCTGCCTTCCTGTCCAACCCCTCACCTCCCTTTTGCCTTTCAGATTGGTTTTTTAGAACATATTGTTTTGTAAAGCTTCACGGCTCCCTCCCGCAGTATGAGACATTCATTCTGTATATACCTCACCTTGTACAGACAAACCCTTTGATGTTAACAGCCTGTTTGAGCAAATAGTAGCATGAGGACTTCAGAATCTGGCCAGGAACAGCACACATGTACCTTTCAAACCCTCCCCGACAGGCTGCTCACCAGCCTGCCCCCATGAGTGAACTGCCACACTTTTTGCATGACCTCCCTTCTTCCCATCCAACACTCCCTGTCCTGTTATTCACTTGAATTACAAACGAACCAAATGACATTTCTGAGATTTCAAAGCCTTGACTCCAGGATCAAGGAGTTATATACCAGGATGGTGGAGCATGTCTTCCCTCTTAGGCCTCCCAAAAGGGTGGGGGGCAGTCAGGAGCCTGTGCCTCAGCAGAACAGGGATGCAGGCGTACTGCAGGTACCGGTGCCATGGCACTACCCACATCAGCTCCTTCAGCTGAGTTTTCAGGAGATCAGATGCCTAAGCCTCAAGCAACCACCGATGAAGGTCTACATGGTACAGCCCTACATTTTAAGCAACACTGCAAGCTGATATTTAGCCATATAAATTCTACAGGCTGGTCACATGTTGGATAAAAATTCACCTTTTGCTGAAACTTATTTTAATCCACAGCAGAAATTCAGAGCTTTCTCTCCTTCTTGTCCCTCTAAAAATCATTTAAACTTTTGTTATCAGCACAGGGCACAAGCAACACCCACTTGGTGCTCGCCCAAGGGCTGGAGTGGGATGCACGTGCTGCTGGAGCAACATTTCCAAACAAATGCTGTCAAACTGTCATAAATATTTCCAACAGCAGGTCTCTGTGTTCAGACTCTTCAAACACATGCTAATGCAAGCCAGAATTGTACTCAGCGAGGCTCCCTTGGGACTTAAGGTAAATTTGTGGATTTGTGTTTGCTGAGTTCGGCCTTTTGCAGTGTAACTTGGTACTCAAGATGAATGAGGAGCCGTCTCCTGGAAAAATGTATTCCTGCAGACATTTTCATATTGTTTTTAAAAGTGCTTTGAGAAAATATGGAAGTGCTTCAGCTCCAAAAGCTGAGAAGTGCAAGATACTTTATGAGTCTAAAATGCATAAATGTCCTAAGTATACCATCTCTGCTGAACTCTCTAGAAAACATGCCATGGCAGGAGAGTACAGAAAGGCAGTACAGTGTAATTTCTGTGCTATATATCCAAACGGGTGGTAACGTCTTCCATGGAGAATCAAAGCCTGAAATGTGCACTCAGCTGCAAGATCTGAGCCACGATGTGGCAATACCAGCCTGTTCATCCCACTGACTTCGATGCCTGGGCAGGGACAGTGAAATTAGGTCCTGAGGTCACAGCCCTTTTCTGCATAGCTGCTAAGGGAAGTCTACTTAAGATTTATTCAAGCTGATGGGACTTAAGGTATGTCCTTAAGTATGCATTTTACTGGGGAGCTTACTTCAGCCCTGACTGAAAAAAAACTTTCTTCGGAACCTCTTCAATAAAAATACTGTAGATACAGAGCCCAAACGCAGAAAACTGCTCCAGACTGTAAATCAGTGGAGCCCACTGACCTCCTGAGCTGCACAGGTCTGTCCCAGCCGTGTAACAGAATGAAAGCCTCATCTGGGATCAAGCTCACAGACCCAGCGCAGATGCTAGGACCCCTACGGCTCGGCAGTTAGGCTGTGTGTATGTTCACAGATTCATAGAATGGTTTGGGCTGGAAGGGACCTTAGAGATCATCTAGTTCCAACCCCCCTGCCATGGGCGGGGACACCTTCCACTAGACTGGGTTGCTCAAAGCCCCATCCAGCCTGGCCTTGAACACTGCCAGGGACAAGGTGTCCACAGCTTCTCTGGGCAGCCTGTTCCAGTGCCTCACCACCCTCACAGTAAAGAATTTCTTCCTAATATCTAATCTAAATCTTCCCTCTTTCAGTTTAAAACCATTACCCCTTGTCCTATGGCTACAAGCCCTACTGAAAAGTCTGTCCCCATCTTTCTTGTAGGCCCCCTGTACGTGTTGAAAGGCGGCTATAAGGCCTCCCCGGAGCCCTCTCCTCTCCAGGCTGAACAACCGCAACTCTCTCAGCCTGTCTTCGTAGGAGAAGTGCTGCAGTCCTCTGATCATCTTTGTGGCCCTCCTCCGGACATGACAGGTCCAAGTCCTTCCTATGTTGGGGCCCCAGAGCTGAGTGCAGTACTCCAGGTGTGGTCTCATGAGAGCGGAGCAGAAGGGGAGAATCACCTCCCGCAACCTGCTGGCCAGGCTTCTTTTGATGCAGCCCAGGGTATGGTTGGCTTTCTGGGCTGCAAGCGCACGTTGCCAGGCCATGTTTAGCTCCTCGTCCACCAGCAACCCCAAATTCTTCTCCTCAGGGCTGCTCTCCATCCATTCTCCACTCAGCCTGTATTTGTAGTTGGGATTGCCCTGACCCATGTGTAGGACGATGCACTTGGCCTTCATGAGGTTCGCATGGGCCCACCTCTCCAGCTGACCGCACCACACAGCTTGGCGTGATGCACAGAGGTGCCTCATTAAACAGAGAGGAGGCAGAGCCCTGCTCAGCTCACACACTTGGCGGGTTTTTACAGAGGTGTAGAAACCGTGATGCAAAAGGCAGCATTCAGCCTAGTCCCTTGGGACCCTGGCTGTGGGCTGGCCTCAGGGACCTCCCTTCCTTTTCACCCAACACATGTTTTTTGAAAATGGAGCTGGGCAGCTGCTTTTCTTTCAAATCACAGCTGGGAATAGATGGATGGTACAGCTGAGATGGTAACTGCTCAGAGCCCTTGCTCAGGACTCCTAGGGCACAAAGTGCCACTTTTCTGGTCAGTACGAAGGAAACGTGCCAGCCCAAGCTGGGACACTCCTGGCCCTGCAGAGCAAGTTCATGGAGGGAAGCGGATGGAGGAGCAGGGAGGAGCTGTGTATTTGTACTGCCCCAGGGCTGGACACCTCTGATGGGGAAGCCCTGGGCTCCCCATTTGCCTGGGTAGCTCCTAGGGTGCTCTTACAGGGAGCAGGCCCTGAGTGACGAACCAAAGCAGCCCTGGGCATAAGGAAGAGCAGGGTGGATAACCCCTCATCCCAACAGCACGGGCTCACCCCCTCTTCTGTACCCACACCTGACAGCCCCACTCTCACAGGGCAGCTTGGAGCCTGGCGAGGGGGACAGTCCTCCAGGACCACCGGCATCCTCTCTGCCTGGAAAAAGAACTAAATCTGAGTTTCTCAGACTCTTGTCAACTGCTCTAATTGCAAAGTTATTGCACACAATAGCACCACAAGTTGCCTTCAGGGAAGCTGGCCACGGTATTTCTGCGAGAACAATCCTGCCTGTGTACTAAGCACAGCAATGGCTGTGGGCAGGAACATTTTGCTTAGGATCCCAGCGGGCCTCGGGCATCCTCCACACCCCAAAGTGACATCCTTGCCAGAGCTGGGGCAGATCTGGGTCTACGTAAGCACGCAGGTGCAGCAACCTTAAAATCAGGAACCGAGGAAGCTTTGCAGTCAGGTATAAACACGCTTCCCCTTTAACTGTCCAAGTCCTCTACTGTATCTCACTCCAGGTTGTACACAATGAGGTAACACTTACACGTGGAAAAAACCCCTATGATTCAACTTCTCCAGGTGCTCTGGTTTAATATAAAAATCATATCTGACATCTAGTGAACATCAGCAACAGTGACAGCTGCTGGTCTTAGACAAATGCAGGAGTGCTGACACTGCAATGTACAAATACAGTATTGTACATTATCTGCACGTGTCCCCCTCCCACCCACCTGAAATTAAGCCTTCTGGGAAGGCATCCAAGAAAGAGTACACCTAATACTCAGGCCCCTTGTCTCCTGTGACAAAACCCCATAGAATGGAGCAGATTTAAGAGCAACAGAAAACCTAAAGCAAAACAAAGAAAACCATTTTTAAGAGCTATGCTGCATGCCAGAAGGCTAAACAAAGACTTTATCTACTCTCAAAATAACAAATTGGTCCAGTGCCATGAGTAGTCTAGCAGTTCTGGAAAGCATATCACTTAATGCCAACAATAACAGACACCTTCGGTCAAATACGACCCCTTTAAGGAAATTTACCATATATGACTAATTCAGACAGACAGTAGTAAATCAGAAGTCTGTTCCTCATCTATACATGAAATTATTTATAACACAGTGAAATTCTACCATTAGAGTGGTATATTGCACAATAATTTTCTTTCATATTTATTTATTTTTCCAACATTTCTTTACTGAAGTATAGTTGAACTAGGGACAAAAGAATCAAACTATAAAACACTACATAAATTCAACTGCAAATGTGCTGTTAAGACAAACTAAAATAACACTGAAACTTGACATGAGTTTTTTTTGAAAAGGTCAGGGCAATAGATGAGAGATGACATAAGCCATGTTGTCCTCCCAGTCCACGTGAAAATGTGTTTGTATATACGTATGTATACACGCGTGCATGTGCCTGCGTACATGTGTGCATGCTGTACCGACTTGTGAGCTGCTCTCAGGCAAGGAGGACTAAAATAAGCCAGATGAAGGCCTTGGGGTGGTGGCAGCAAAAAGACTGCCAGGCAAAGGGGGAAAAAAAGAATTAGGCAACATAGTATGTTCTGCATTTTCCATATGGCAAGAGCAGGAGGAGTGGAGAGGCAATGAAAGCAAAATGAGTACCAGGAAGTGTTTGTATAGGCAAGTGAATAACCCCTAGAAACTACTTCCATATACATTTCTGAGGTGATTAGCATAGAAAACACCAGGAAAGGATTACATTTACACATATTTGAATATCGTATGAAGTTACAGTAGCTAAAATAAACAGCTCCAAGGACCACTGACTTTCCTCATTCAAGAAGAACTTTGTTTGGCTGTGCAAGTCCAGAGCAACAAGAGCAGTGCCCTGACGGCAGCCAAGCTGTCAGCGCTTTCCATTTGCAGGACTGGGCAGCCCATTGTTTCCCCAATTATAAAAATTCATTTCAAACAACAAGGCCCTAATGATGGGCTGACCCCCCACAAACATCCACACGCAAGTGCAGGGTCTCCATCCTCAGTGGTGAAAGCCTCATTGAGCTGGCACAGAGTTTGCTTGAGCACATACAATCCCGCTCCTGAGCTACCAATACAGTGAACGAAAGACGTGGGCAAACAGACTAGAAACTGTCTGGCCGAGTGCCTTGCCAGCCTTGCACTTATTGCCTGGCTGTGAGCTGGTAGGCTGGAAGCAAGGAAAGAAACTGGTAAAATCTCCGGCATGTCCAAGCCTTCAAGGTGTCCAGGTGTCCTAAAGTTAATAGTTAATGGGATTTGATGTTGAATCTGCATGACTGAAAACTGATTTAGTGCCTAACTAACCGGCCTGCCTGTCATCTCGCCGAACGAGCTGTATTGAGGCACACCAGCACTTGGAGAACATTTTCCTGAAATACCAAATGGGTAAGAGCAACCCATGCGTGCTGAGAAAGGAGGCAATCTGCGCATGAGAGGTCTTCTGCTGTGTGCCCTGAATTTGACAAGTCCTCCCTGAATGCAAAACACCCGCAGGCTGATGGAAACTACCAGCAGTCATTATCAGCAAGTATCTTACCCAATGGTTAAGCCTTCATCTCTCAGCTGATTTCCCTATTGGTTTTGGCACCAGACTCCAAATGCACTGCAGGCAATGGAATCCCCCCATTCCCTTTTCTAATTTTTAAAGAAGACCATTGAAAGTATCATCAAACAGTAAAAATGGTGCTAACCTTCAAGGCAGATTTATTTTACCTTACATCTTTTGCAATAAAAAACAAACAGGCAAAAAAATATCCCCTTCTATTTTGTCTAAAATGACTGGTTTTTAGAAGAGCTAATTACTTTTGATTTCTGTTAACCTTTTTGCTAGGAACACAACACCAAAATGGAAACAGTATCTGGTTGCATGACAACAATTACATGTAAATAAATCAAAACAAATTTTAGTTGTGCATTTCAGGTCCATATAATTATTCTTAGAACATTAAAAGCTGGTTATGGAAAAACGCATACAATGCCAAGGGGCCTTTTAAAGGCCTAATTCACACCAAATAACCACAGGCTGGAATCAAAACTCTTTTGTTTCTGTTGTAAAGCAAACACAAAGGTTAGATTTTGGAATGCAAAATTAATAGGAAGGCTTTTTAATGCTGCAACACCTGCTGAAATTTTTCAGTGCCTGTTACGCTTTTGCTCCATTGCTGTTTCTGTGGGGTTTGACCCAAGTCGTGCTGAGAATTTGCTGTTGGAAATACTGATGCTGTGGCTCACTGCAGGAACAAGACTGAAACCACATATGATGAAGGACAGACGGACAGAAGGCTGCTTACTAAATGACCAGCACCATAACAGTAACACCTAGCACTTCATTTTCAGACTAGTATGTTGACCCTTAATTAGTGACAGGATCGCAGTTGCAAGCAGCTGTGAGGGCAATATGGCTCTCAGGAGCTAAAACTTATTGCCCCCACTCAGCTATCCCAACGTTGGCTGCTGTTATCCTCCCTTTACAGGCCAGGGAAGATGGCCAAGGAAAGGGAGCGAAAGCCCGTCCAGACCTTACCAAAATCCATAGGCTTCTTTTAGTTATCATTAGTGGGTTCTTTATTTGGCCTCAGCCCTGGCTAAGAAAAGGGGCTCACCTACTCTTAGGAGGGTTTTGCAGCCCAGCAACACCATCAGAGCCCCACCAGCCCCTGGGAGAGAGAAACGCCGAAAGACCCTTCTGCTCTCCCTTCCACTCCAAGCCACGTCACGGAGGTCAAAAACGAGGCCATTATGTGCACACAAAGCAAAGTGTTAAACTGCAGGGTACAACACGCTAATTCATGGGTTTTCTATCGAGAGTGGAAAGTTTTAGGTGATTTACATTGAACTGGTGGCGTATACTTGCACTGAGCTCAAATGTGCAGAAGAAATACTAGAGAGTAAAAAATAATGTGTGTAACTAAGGATCGAAAAAGACAAGACCACTATGGCCACGTGTATACATACATATACATATATGCATACAGATATATATAGTTATATATATTTCTGACTTGAAACTCAGTCTCTGAAAAAAAAAGTAAAAATTATTTTGAGTTAGAGTAATAAGCCTTTTTGGTGGTAAAGAAATTGCAATTAATGTATTGCTTATTAAATCTTTTGAACATCTGGACTGCTACAGGAAAAAAATCTTACGACAAAAAAAAATAACCAAAGATAAATCTTACTGTACAAGCAGTACCATGACTTGCAAGAAATACAGAAGATACACATATTTCTGCATCTAGTAGCCAGTTTGGAGTTAATAAACTTCTGAGTTTTAAAATATTTTTTTTTCAATCTAGTACTAAATCCTCTGTCATGCTGATGACTGTCTGCCTACTTTGTTCGGTCTTCATGTCTCAAACAGCATTAAATGCTGGTTCTTTGTCCTCATGCAGAGACCTTTTCCACTGGGACCTTGCATATTATCTTCCTACTTATCTCTGTTCCAATTTTCCCCATTACCACTCATCTTTCTTCTCCCATTTACACATTTACCCTTTTTGCTCTCATTACTTCCTTTTCTCACTCTGAGCTTCACACTTTCTCTCTGCCTGTCATGGTCTCCCCATTTACCCCTACAAGACAACCTCCAGGACCTTTTTTTTTAACAATTCCTTGTTTAATTCCTACCTTTTAGACAATGAATCTCAGCCACCTCCCCTTCAAGCTCTGTTTGTATGTCTTCTCCCATTTTAACTTTTGGGTTAAGCCGGCTGCCCTTCTGACCTCTGTATATGCCGTCTCTTTTTATGGTGCAATGTATCTTTTAATTAATTGTATGGAAGAATCTACATCCCAACGAAGACCAGAAACAACCCTGTGGTAGATGATGGCAATTTGCTGTTTTTTAAAGGTTGTGCAGATATTTATCTCATCTGTGCTAGAAAAGAGTTTACTGTTGCCCAACATATATACAGATAAACTGACTTCAAACACAAAGCAGAATCAATAAGAAGTGCAACAGCCTCGTTTAGTTGCCTTGCTTAATGAAGTGTAAAAAACAAACTGACAGCCCAACAAAGAGAAAAGAATAATTGATTTTTGAATGTATTCCAAAGGTGACATTTGTAACCCAATTAAGGGAAATACTGTAACTTGTTTGGGCTTTTTCCTGACCATGGAATTTCACTTTTGTTAAAGCTGGATCTTCCTTTCTGAGTGATAAAATATCTGTAGGAATCCTTTCCACTGTTGCATTGCTTTTTTACATCTGTATTTCTCAGCAAAAGATCTGTATTTTACAGGCACTGCTCTACCTTAGCAGGACGGTGTGTATGCTGTTACAGAGTGTGCGTTAGGTGATGATGGCCGTCATAATTTGAATGCAGCATTAAAGATAATGAATAAGCCAAGTGCTGAAAGCTGACCATCAGCACCATACAGAAGAGGTTCTGACACCCTGTAGCCTCCTAGTGCTTCTGTATCTGTGCCAAGAAAAAGGGATTATTGCCAAGACTCTGTGATGTGCAATAGCTAGCCAACGTGATCTTCTTAGGCTCAGCTTGTTTTCACTCACTGTGTGTGGAAGGAGGTCATAAATTACTATCCAAAGTAACCACAGAAAAGCAGAGTACCTTACAATGACTTGTTGCTGATGGTGTAGTTATATGATCAGCCAAAGACAGCATTGCTAATAGAAATGATTTTTCCACAGCTAGTTTTAATCGGGAACTGTTGTGCACCCTGATTAATGCTGTGGCCGACGAGAGGGACAGAGCAGGCACAGAGATGCGAGTAGGAAAGAACAGCGGGGCCAAGGGACCAGGGGAGCACCTGTGATAGTGCTGGCTGATGGGTATCTCTGCTCATTGTGGAAGGCAGCATCCCTGATGAGAAGTTTCTGCTGGGCAACTCATGTCAGGTGCTCGCTATGCACTACGATGGCCTTTATGTTAACACAAGCACAGAGACATCTCCAAGCACACAGCCTTGACATCCTCTCCTTGCTGAAATCTCAGCACATAACCAGCATTTCCATGGTACTATTACCTGGTTTTACTGGTTCAAATAATTGTTTAGTGATAGAGGTAATTAAAATACTCCAACCAGTGATGATAACTGCATTAATTAATAATCAGCATAAGCTGATTTAACTCATAAGGTGTTCTTTACTCCTCAGATGGCACTAAGGTGAGCAGTTCAGTTTCCCAAAACATGTAGGAAAATGCAGATGTGAGGTGTTACTGTTGTACCACACAGCTGCTGCCATGAATTCTGCACACCAGGGATATGTCACAGGCTGGAATGGGTCCATCCAGAGCTAATGGAAACCCACTTTGGTGGCAGGAGCTAATACTGCCTCACCTGTAGCTGGTATCCACTGGAGAAAGCCACCACACAAATGCAATGCTGCTGCCAGTTCATGGCAGGGGGTCAGACTGACAACTGCTACGCACCACACCGGGAGCTCTGCAGGCTGGGAAGAGCTCACAGCCACAGATCTCCCTTGGCAAGCTGCCTGCAGCCACGACACCCTTGCTTTTGGGCAGAGCCTGCTGCAGATGCTTAGTTTCTATGCAAAGGCAAAAAAGGTGGCTAGCTCTTGCCGCTGCTGCCATATCCAGTCTTAGAAGCACCACTAAGGCGGTGCCCAGTGCCACCTATTCCCCTTCAATGGGCTGGTGGTGAAGCATAATCATGTTTATGGAGAGTGCTGTCTTTCTCCCACCAAGAGACTCCACATAGGATGAGGTATACCTACCCTTCTCCTTTTCTACAACCGGAGACAAAGAGACTTCATAGCATGCTCACACACTCCCCAGTGACATGTGTTTGTCATTGGCAATACAGTCAGTGGCAGAGTAGGAGTCTGATGCTCATTCTTTGTTCGGATGAGGACAGGAACAATATGCAATCCCACTGAGCCCCTCTGCAGAGAGGGTAATTAGAACGCTGCTGGCTGCAAGGAAGCATGCTACAAGCTACAGCCCAACCACACCAATAGCTTATTCCCCTTGAGGCTGGGTAGGTTTGCTGCCAAAACTTCCACTCCCTCTCCCTAGAGCTGACGTTCCTAGCCTGGGAAAGGTGAAGCATCATTGCAATTTAGCATGTTGTGCTGCCAGGGGGAGGGACACCAAAGTCACATTTTGTAGCAACAGTTTCCAGCAGGCATCAGCACGTTGCTGTATTTACTGTCGATCCCCCTCTAGCTGTTTCTGTGGAGTCTGAAATGCTTTTCCTTTGATGTAAGGATGCAGGAAACTTCATGCAACGGCAGCACAATGCAACTTGGAAAGCATCCACCCTCTTCTTTCTCACAACAGCTAGCAGGGAGCCCTGGCTCAAGACTGCTGGTGGCTCTGATGAAGGGTGCTCGCTGGTGATGGAACAGCCTGAAGCAGTGCTCCTTGGCAGGCAGGCAACAGCATGATCACCATCCTGCCCCGGCACAACCCACCTCTGAGCTTCCCCTTCTTACCAGGACAAGAAGCTACAAGCAGCAGTACTGGGGTGGTGGAGAAGGGTTTAGGATCCCAACCATTACTGGGAAAGAGGCTGAAGAGGGGGAAAAAATAAATCGCATGGACTCTTATGTTTAGCCCAACCACTGCTTTTTGCCGTTACGGATTTAGTGAGGCTGCCATCTGCTATGCAGGTAATGTCTTTCCAGCAATTCCCATAGCAGACTGATGAAGCTGGGAAGCTTTCTGAAAACAGCAGTCAGACCATTTCACCTTGCTATACCCTGTGTCTGCTATCTAATATTAAACGCATTTCCCTGCCCTCCTCAAAAATCAGTAATGGTATTATTGGAACAAGCTGTGTGGGTCCTTGAATTTTGTCCTGCGCTAATGAAATCCTGTCAGTCAGCCACAGAGCTTGTACACGGCTGAGATTACTGAAGCTCTTGCCTGCAGGTTCTTCCATGGCACGATGTGAGGAATAATCTGGCCTTGTGAGTGTATGGTGAATAAATCGAGTTTTATTAAAGAAATCAATACTTTTGGCCTAAATTATGCCTCCTGCCAGGGAGGTAACATTATCACTAGTCCAGGTATTAGTATTCTGCTGAGCTGGCATCTGAAACAGAGCTCATGCTTTGCTAGGCTTTTCAGAAACTTCCATTCAAACCCTCAGAACATGAATATAGTAACTTCAGTGTTTTGCTGGGTTTTTACAGTGCCGTTCCCCAACAACACCAACGCCAGCAGCCTACACTGTGCTTTATCTTGCTAAATGTATTTAGGATTACTGTGTGTTTCTTTCATCTTTACAGGGTTTAGGTAAACCTCACATCAGACTGAAGTGTTGCATGCGAAACCCTAGGAATGAATGGGAGCTCTCTGCAGGAGTCCAGATCCATCTCCCCAGTGGACCAGGAACGCACTGGGTCCAGAAATCTTTGCTGAGCTGGAGACGGGTCTGAGAGCCTCTGAGTCAAAACCCACTGCTTGGTCTCCTTAAAATCCCACTAGCACCCATACTTTCAACAGTGGGCAGCTCCACAGCTGCCTCTGTTTCTGCTCAGAGCCCCTAAAGCAAAGCCCACAGGGAAGTGGGACCATGGAAGACAGATACTGCTCTGCACCTCGGCCCCACTGAGGCATGTTTGGGACACGCCAGGCATAAGAGGGCTTGCACATCCCCATCTCCCAAATAACTTGTTATTTGCAGCATTGGCCTTGGCCGCGTGAGAACCAGGTTCAAATCCTTGGGCTGCAGCAGGGGTCTGAGCAGCCTCCCATGCGGCGGGAGACAGCCCTGGCTGTCAGGAGGCCGTTGGATATGGTGGATGGCTCCCCCTCAGCCTCTCCCCACGGTACTGTTATACGGGGAGAAATAACCTGGATCCACAGCAAGGGGAGGGGACCAAATGCTCTGCAGCAGGCATGTGGTCAATGCCCAGCACCCTGCCTCCTCTGCACCCCTCTGCCAGCTGACCAAACCAGCGAGGGTGGGAAAATGGCTCTGCCGCTGTTCCCAGACAGGACCTTTCCATCCCTAACTTCTGGAGAAAGGGAACTCTGTCAGCAGTGAGGAGTGGTTGCTCAGCACCCCAAACACTGAGGGTTGCTCACCTCCCCATCAGTCCAGACCCTGAGCATTGTGTCATGGTCATCCCTAGGGATGAAGGATGGAGCGTGGCAAGGCATGGCACTCTCCTGGCATGTCTGCACAACTGTGCTTCCCTGCTCAGAAGTAATCTGGGTGATTTACTGACCTTGTATCACATTGTGGTATGTGGTAGAGCTAACCTAAGCAGTGATGCAATCTGGTGATGCTCAATCTCCCTGTGCAACTCTTTTTGTGAATAACATTACATCTTTAAGTGCTTAAGGTGGGATCAAGAGTTCCTCCGCGTGGGAAACATCTGGGATGCTGCAAAAGCCTAATACCTTTGAGGACCTGTGTTGAAGCACACACTCCCTTGGCCATGATTTAGAACAAAGCAAAGTCTTTAAATTAAAAGTTTAAATTTTCTTTATTTCTTAGTTTTAAAATTTTGATAGCAGACAACTCTTCAGTATCAGTCCCTATATCTTAGGAATCAAATATCATGAGGTATAGTATTAAAAAATGAATGCTCTATAAAAAGGAAGATCTGGATAGATTTTGAATAGGGTCACAAATCTGACTATTGCTTTCTACATTGAGAAGCATCACTGATATAAAGACACAGGTCAACAAAGATGAAAATACTTACAGGTTTCAATTATGCCAGCTTAGATCATGTTGTTCATTAGACACCCAAATAGCTACTTCTCATAATCACTAGGCAAATAAAGATTTTGTAACTAATTTTATCCTAGAATTAAAATTTCCTAGAAATAAAATAATTTATAAATATGACCAATGATGAAGAAGTCAATGAGCTTGGAAAGCACAGTCTTCTCATACTGAAGGTCTCTGAGATCTGTACTTTGGATTTAAAGACCTGATTAAAAAAAAAATCACAGCTCTGGTAAACTCTAGAATTGTCACTCTATTTTCATTGATTTGAATTAATTAATCAAACTTCATTGATTTATCACTGTTCTATTTATGGTATATGTATGGTATTATATTATTATATTATGGTATATGTATTTATGGTAAATGTATAGCACTCTTGAGATGCATGAATGTTAAGATAAGGAAATTGGCTAAACACATTCCCTTCTAGGATAGGGCAAATCTGGGTAATTGCGCACGAATTAATTTTTCACTAGCTGATACTGCATAGAGTTCACTTGAAAATCCCTTTTACTAGAGGCAAGTTTGGAGGTTGGCCAGTGAGAAATTAACCAAGGTACCACATGAACCACTGCGAGGCGGTTGACCTCAAAGGTTGTTAAATGATAAGCTCTGATGCTAGCTGTAAACCATCTTTTGTAATAGGAAAATTAGCTAAATTGTGCTCGTTCAAGAACATAATTAAGGGAGCTCTACCAGTAGCAGCAGTATTTGGATAAAACTAGGTCTGACAAAAATGATATCAGAATATGACTAAATCCCCTGCAAAGTAAAATCTGGGCTATCTAGAATAAACTTTCATAAAATAATAGCAAGGATTACCAGCAGAGCAAGCAGATTGACTGTGCTGTAAGCAGACATGTGGGACCATGCTTACAAGATCAAATGAGGATATGATAATCCCAGGTGAGTGGAAGGTATTTAGTGGATGTAAAAGGCCTGAGGACACTGATGTACAACAAGTCTTTTGAGAAGTAACTAGGTCAGACAAGCTGCTGATTTACTCAGCTCCCCAAAGCACGGAAAACAACTTTTACATAAAATTATGGCATAGATGAACCCTTGAGAATTTTGTTCTGAGGTGATAAACATGCTTGGGGTCAATTTCACAAGTATAGGGAGAACTGGTTTTGTGCAGAGCCTGCTTTCCCACAGCCAAGGAAGCAGAAGAACACAGAGGCACACCTCTCCACTCGCAGAGCCGTTAAAATCAAGAGGGGAAATGAACTGGAGCTGTTAATACACTTGAATGATGTTTCTCAGAAACAAACTGTCCTAATTATATGCTGCTGAGCTCAAAATGGCAGAAGCCAGACAAAAAGCTGGCAGGCTGCAGAAGCCCGGCTCCTCGCAGGGACCTGGTGTGGTGGTTAGTTGGGAGCTCCTCTCTAGGCCAGTGAGGAGAGGCAACATCTGAGACTTTGGGCAAGTGAGTCGGAAAGAGGAATTTACGGCAGGTGTTAGGCAGGAACACGGGGAAGGATGGGGTCGTGTCAAGAGAATGGTGAGGAGGGTTAAGGGGCAGTGGGGCTGCTTGGGCAATGGCAGGGATGCTCAGGGTAAGAGTGAAGGAGTGCAGGACAGCAAGGAGGAATGCGGCAGGGCAGGATGCAAGCTTTATCTTTAAAAAATTCTGAACTATGCCCTTAGGAAAGACAGAGATGAAGAGATCTGCTGAGGAGAGACAATATGTATGTTTATATATAAAATAAGTATGTGTTTATAGATAATAAATATATATGCATACTTATACTTCTAAAATTTATTGATAGAAATAGTGCTTATCAATAGAAATAAAGTACATGGTGAAAGCTTTCATTCTTGCTTTTGTTTTCCTTTATTACAAGGCATTATTCCTGAGTGTCACGGTAATGCGTTCCTTAATGTTGTTCCAACAGTAACGGACTTACCAACATTTATGTTTATCCCTCCTAGTTACTCTGCTTCTGACAGACTGGCTAATTATTAGACACGAGAAAATTAATTCTTGGATGTCAGACTGTCTTCTAGCTCACTTAGCAGTGCCTCACCACTGAAGAGTGTTTTATTTCATACCAGCATGGCCCCTTACTCACAGCGAGAATTTCCTTTCTTTGAGTATGGTCAGATCTCGCTAGAACTGCAATGCTGCTCTCTTCCCTTTGGGATCATTGCTGTTTATTTTTTATAGTCTGTAGGAAATGTTATCAAAAGGGAAAATCTAATAGCTTTGGAGACTACCTGAGGAGACATGGTAAATAACTTAGCATCATCACACGCAGTTCCAGCAGGGCTGGGAGCGGGACAAGTTGGACAAGAGAGCACAGGCATTTCACATAGTAAGCGGAGTCAGGCTGCTCTGACTCACACGCCTCTTACCTGTCTGACTTGGAGAGATCCTCTCCCTTCCTGTAACCTCCAAGTTGTGAAACAACAGTCGCTAATATTTCTGCTTCTCATTGTGCTCCCTTCCCTCAAAACCTAGACTAAAATTTTTGCTACGATGCTTGAGGTCAGGCTCTTGGTCTTGCTCACAGTGAACACCACCTTGTTCCACAGGAATTGATGCTGGCTTTGCTTATGGAGCAGGGCTCTGAGGCGTGCATAAATTGTGCACAACCTGGTCAGTCGCAATTCATTGCAAATGAAAAAAGAAAATCATAAATGGGAAGGAAAAAATCTCGGTGAGTTGTGGCTGCCAGCATGCAGGCTGCAGCACACTGGAAGTACATTTTACGGGGAGAAGACAGCCGATCTTTCTCATTGCGTGTCTGACGTGAAGGTCACTTCTAATCTCACGGTACAGGCGATTTGGCCCCACACACCGGCCACTGGACAACGTGGGCTGCGCGCCGCCCAGCCGCCTGCGCTAGCAGGCCCGTGGGGCCCGTTTCACGGCCGACCTGCGGCCAGCCAGCCCGGTGGCTGTATGGTGCTGGTGCTGGTGCTGGTGCTGGTGCTGGAGGGTCTGCAAGGAGCTGCCTGCACCCCGCTCGCTGCGCTTCGCTGCCGGTGTGCGCAGAGAACTCGCTCCTGTGCTGAGGCAGAGCCGCTCGGGACTTGTACGTGTAATGAGTAGCTGATTTGGTATCTGAGTAATAAAGAGGAGGAGATAAGCCTGCATCTCGCACCTAAACGCAGGGAACCCTGCGCATAAACCCGAACCCACCCAGCCAGCGCGCAACGGCCCTGTGGACTGGGGAAAGGGGGCAAGCACGGGGCGGTTTGCTGCAGCATGGGCTGGCTGGTGCGGACAGCCCTCATTGCGGGCCTTCTGTGAGAACTATGACAGCCCTTCCTAACCTGTCCGTGCTGGAGCAGCGGCTCGGCGGGGAGCTGCGGGGCGACCTCCT
>JAVJGI010000060.1:60299267-60363758 GCA_035590275.1 Ibycter americanus | reverse complement strand
CTCCCTGGGCAGCCTGTTCCAATGCTTGACCACCCTTTCAGGGAAGAATTTTTTCCTAATACCCAATCTAAACCTCCTTTGGTACAACTTGAGGCCATTTCCTCTTGTCTTATCGCTTGTTACTTGGGAGAAGAGACCAACACCCACCTGGCTACTTTCAGGCAGCTGTAGAGAGCGATAAGGTCTCCCCTGAGCCTCCTTTTCTCCAGGCGAAACAACCCCAGCACCCTCAGCCGCTCCTCATCAAGACTTGTGCTCCAGACCCTTCACCAGCTTCATTGCCCAAAGCTGTATGATGCTATAGACTTGGTGCAGACCTTCACTGTAAGCCCAACGTGACTGAAAGCTGGACATACATAAGTCATGGCCTTCAGAGGTGAACGACTGTCCTCCAGTATCACAATGTTATATGCATGTGCAAAGCAACTAGCAGCTCACTGCACAGGAGGAGTAAATCTTAAAATCTATTGCTCTGTGCAGTGACTCAGCTCTGAAAGCGATAGCTTGTAGCTAGCGGTGTGCGTAAATGGCTGGCTGTGTCTACCGCACAGTCTCTAGTGAATGGAAAACAAACCTTTTTCACCATAGTATTCTGTGGGATTGCACCTGCTTTGGTATTGAGGTGTTGTTACGCACAGAACTTACTATGCAGAAGGAGTACTCTACCAAGACAGCTGCAGATTAATACCATCCCTACTCAGCAGTTGACCAAGCTCTGGACCATCACATCGAACCCAGGTTTACGAGCAGCTTTTGACCTTCTCTTGGTAGTGCTAGGACATAGTTCCCTGAAGATGGTGGAGGGTTTCAGCCTCTTGAGGATGGCATCTGACAAGCTAGCTGCAGTGCAACAATAGAGCAGAATAAAATTCTGTCTTTAAATACTCTGGTAGAAAATGTGACTTGAACTCAAGTCGATGAACAAGGAGTAATAGCAACTAAACACATCAAATGCAGTGTAGGCCTACCCCATGTGAGCACACCAGTTGGGTGAAAGCCATACTAATCAAGGACCTTGACTCTGCTAATGCAACTCTTCAGGAACTGCTGCTGATAAGGGTCTATGATTAGGAGACAATTACTTTTGTCTTAGCCACATCTTGAGCAGAAAGCTCACAGAGGAGCTTGGCTTCTTTCAGGGGCTGGAGCAGGTCCCAACACAAGCCTGCAAGGCCTAAGCTGAGAGCACCTGCAATTGCACTTCTTGTGAAGCAAATGGGAGCCACCCCCTTGAGAGGAGACCCACGACCAGCCCACCACAAAGGACTTGTGTGAGAATGAGGTACTTAAGCCTAAAACGGTTATGCAAAAATCACCCCCTTTAAGGCAACTTGCCTTATTTTTCTGCTAGTAGTCAGCATTTAGTATGAGCAGCTTCGCAATTTTAATTCATTTTTTTTTAAATCTAATCCTAAGTTTCTCGAGCACCTGAAGCAGACCTTCACCAGTGTGCTCAGGCTCTTCTGCCAAGCTCCTTTTGCAAATCTAATGGCTTTGTCACCTAGAGTAAGGAGGGGGGCACATGGTGTCTGGGCAGATGCCTCTTAACAGCACAAACTGAGCCTCAGAGGAGCATCCCTGAGCTCCAGCAGGTTGGTTGTAGGAGTGTCCTTCCATCCCTCCCAGCCAAGGGCATGCTGTTGGACATGCTGTCCTTCCATCCCTCCCAGCGAAGGGCAGGCTGTTGCACAGCAACCAGAGGTCGACCACATCTGTGGGGAGGCACAAGCTCTGTCCCAGTGGCTCCAATCCACGTGGTGCTCCAGGGCAGAGAGGGAGGTTCAGTTTCAACTCTCATTGTGCCCAACAGAAGTTAGTTAAAGAAAAGATGAGATTTGAAACTCTGTCTGGTTTGGGAAGCAGGCTGATACTTTTTTTTGGGGAAAAAAAACCTTCATGGAGTGCATTTATGGAGACATATTCAAGACAGAGAACGCTGGAATAAAATACTAAGCAAGTGCGTCAGTGCAGTCTAAGGCAGAGTTTCAAGCAACATCTGCGACTGCAGTCTGAGGCAGTGAAGCAGTGCAAGCCAAAAGCCTAATTAGAAAAATACTAGTCAAAATAATGCACAAAGAGCATTCTGTACAGGTTACAAAGGAACAATGTGGTTATGAGGAAGGACAGCCAGCTCAAAATGTCAGCCAAGAGCTTACACAGTTCACCGAGAGGGAAAGATTACAACTGAAAAAGACAACGGTAAGGCAGAAGCAGCACACATTTCAGGTGGGAGTGAGACAGCAAGCAACAGCCCAACCCAGGAAACCTGGGCAGAAACCTCTGGTCCTGCTACTCATACTGGTGATTCCTAATACTCCTCTAACAACAAAAACCCCACCCCCCCCGAAAGTACTTTTCTCCTTTGCCAACTTGACAGTTGTGCAGGACGGGTTGATCCCCTCCAACTCTTCCAACCTGAGCAGGGACAGCTCTATCTCAGAAGCAGTATCCAGGCCCCAGCAGCCAACAACATGAAGACAATGACAACATCCCCTTTCTGTAGCCTTGTTACCTGACGGAAGGGCTTCCTCTTCTCAGGAAAAGCATTATAAAATGCTGAGCAGCACTGTTCGATAGACAGAAATTAAAATAATGCTCCTAACACACTACTGAGCTGATGAAACAGCTCCCCATTAGTTGACGTAGCTACTGTAGTGGATCGAATCCCACCACATTAGCAGAGTTGGCAGGTGCAACTTATGCTGACAAAAATGGGCATCTCACACATTGTTCGTTTACCTATAAAAAGAGAGCTTTAAATTCCTAGAAAAATGAACTGTAGAAGTGAGTGGAAGTGATTTAAACTGCTAACAACCAAGGGCTTTCCTTCCCTTTCCTGGAGGGAATTGCAGCAATACTTCACAGCTCCATACTGCTCTACATCTCACTAACTTAAAAACAGAAAAATAAAGAAATGAAGGAAAAAAGGAAACTTATAACCATAAAGACAACGTACAGGTCAAGAGAAACAATTACCCTACACTGAAGTTCTTTCACTTGGATACTGTCAACTCCTCAGCTGCAGCAAAGCACTGGTGAGTAAAAGCTCAGCCCAGGTTGGAGTAATCCTTTGCGTTAGTCTCAGTTTGAGCCCTAATTCCAGGACAGACTGGTTCTCAACAGTACTTGGACTTCATGATCTGGAGATCTTAAGTATTATCTAGGATTGGAGGCCATGTGAATACGGCACTAAGTTTGTAAGATACTGCAAATACATTCAACCTGGAACTAGCAGGTGCAATTCTTACTGATACCCATTCAGCAGCCTAAGGCGGGTAAAATCCAAACGCAAGCATTCACAAGTAGGCATTGCTTTCATAGCAAGAAAAATCTGATTTTACTTAAAGGCAGCTCATGGGAGGTGCAAGGGAATGAACTGTAATCAAGCCATATTGAGGGTGCAGAGAGCAGGCTTCTTCCCAAGTAGAACAAACCCAGTAACTAGCTTTCAAGTCATCAGGAGCCCACCCATACCTCCCAGGAGCAGCAGCTGCTCTGATGGAGCACTGCAAATCTCTGACAGAGATCTTCAGCACAGAATGTCTTTTTTAGAAACAGAAAGTACCTTCCCTGATCTTTACCAGACAAGTCAAAGGGTGGTCAGCAGAAGCAAGCTTGGGCCCAGCCTCACCAGAACCACTGCTTGGGGATGGGGAAGGGGAGAACAGCACCAACAATTCTCAGTGTCAGTACTGAACCCACACCCAGCAGAAACCAGAGAGACTTTTTTTTCCTCCCCCTTAGGTGTGCTCTTAAGTCCTATCCTTACACTTTCACACATATTGCTGGTTATAAACATCCTGATTAAAGCCCAGCTTGGATGGTTACCTTGTTTCTACTCAAAAATCTGACCTTCAGCACAGACCAGAAGAGTCAAGGTATTCTGTCTTCTGCAAGTGCCACACAGAAGCACACATCTTGGTCATATCTCCCAGCCTTACATAGATGTCTTGTTTACCCTTAGAATACCTCAAATGTCATTTAAATATGTACATTTGGTCACCTGAAACATTCCCTAGAAGGAATTTTCCCTTATGAAACGTTACCTTGCAAGCATGCTTTGCACAAAAGAAAGGAGTATCTAATTAGTGAATGGTAACTCTATAACTGGTGGTACAAAGGTGTACTTCACCAAAACCCAGTTTAGTGGTTCACAGGATTTCACGTCAGCACAGAATTGGGTACACGCTATCTTTCAGACACCTGTAAATCTTTCTGGAAAGACTTTAGTAAAGTAAGATGCAAGACTGCAGCTAGTTTCTCCTGGTGTGGCTTCTGAAATTGGCCAGAAACAACACTGTGTGAAATCACATCCCAAGTCAAGACAAACACTGCATCTAAGAGTCAATATTTATTTGATTAATAACTTACAAAATTTAACAGATTTAATTTATGTAAGGAGAGCTAATTTATTAAACATTTTACAGAATTTTTTTTTGTTCACAATGTAATACATCAAGATCTCGACAGTATTAAAATAATACTTGGCACAGTTATAAATAAAGAATATACAAAAAAATCCATAGCTTAAAATGTAGCGATGCTGTTTTACACATTAATTAAAAAAAAAATCTGGTGGACATCAAAGAATACAGAAACCTGCAAAGAAACAGCACATGTTTAGGGCCAAGACAAAATTCCCATTTATTCTACCTATGCCAGATTAAGTTAGTCTGATCTGCTGTTGGTCTGGATCAGCTTTGTTAAGTTTCAGAAGCAATGCAGTTTTGGTTCAACAAGTAATTCGTAAGTTTGATAACTTGACAGAAAAATGCTGCATAGTTGGCTCCCCCCTGCTTGATTTTATGATTTTACATCAAACGATTCAGTGTTACTCAAGACAAGTTACATTTTGCACTGGAAACTTCATACATCCCAAATCCATATATGCAAATTAATTTTCACAACTACCTACTACTACTCAAATTCTGCAGGCCTCGACAGAACTGTCACCAGAGAGCTATTAACAAGTAAATAGTGCAGAACTCACTACATACTACCAAAGATCACCTCTTCTTTTGCAAACATTTTTGACATGGACTGCATGACAATTCTTGGCAGTTAATGCTACTGGGCAACTAAAACCAAAACTTGTATCACGTACTGAACTGCTCTCCTGGTGTTAGGCGATATTTAATAAAGCGTATTGAACTTCAAGTCAACCGACCCCCAGCAAAAATGTGAAAAGAAAAAAAAAATAATAAAAAAATTCAACAAATACACAGAACATTACTGGTGATTAAAATAAACCTTGTAAAGTCTTCATGCTTTTTTCTGATTAGAAAAAATTATGAATAACTGATGTTAACTGTTTTCACTGAAATAGAACGTGTCTTCGTTAGGATTACAAATTTTGTCTGACAAAAATAGTAAAAGCTTCTTGCCACCCCTACACCCAAACCTCTCCCATTAAAACTGTGTGCAAGACGATGTTGATTTTTCCAGTATTAAACATTCAAGTACTCTAATGCTGCACTTCTGTAAATCCTGATATCTGGTACTTGCAAACTAAGTGTGTGTCTTGAGATCAATGAACAACTACAGAAAAAATGTTTACTTGCAAATACTGAACATCAACTATTTACAGTTTCACTGCTCCTCTTACTAAGGCAAGGGCCGGGAATACCACTAGATTGCTTTATTACCTGTAATCTGCATATTACAGAAAACGCTAATTTTGCCAAGCATCAAACATGCAGTGAATTTGCAGGGCATAATGCCTATTAACAGCAATATTGAACATCACTAAAAGCTCGTTAGATATCTTCCTACACTTTTTTTGGTTGAATAAAATGAAAATGAGCAGCTTTGAATACACTAAACACACACTCACAGAGAGAAAACTATTTGATAAATTATTTATATACAGATACACATTCTTTACACTAGTCTCAGACATCTGCTTTCAGGTCCCTCCCCAAACTCCCCTCACAGGTTTCTCGAACCACTGGGTTGCTACAGCACTTAGAAGAGAACTAACCTGATTCTCAGTCTCTCTGTAAACAATAGTTAAGGAAGCAGTGAACAATTCACTATGAGTATATGAAAACACCATAACAAAAAATCAGTGCATCACATTCAAGAAAAGCCCCTTTGGAATGCAATTTCAGGTCATTCCTTACCTTCCAAACATATCTGTAGCATGAGAACTTAAAAAACCAGAAATTAAGGGTGATTTCCACGTGCCAGTACACCATCATCTTCAGAACGCTGCGTTACATTTTCTGTGTGCGCATGCTATTATGGGGATTTGTAAAATCTTTTTTTACAGATTGGTTTCCATTATTTTACGTCCAAACAAAATAAATATTTCAGACAACATTGGGTCTACTTCTGCAGTTACATTCAATTTAAAACTATCTTGTCTTTTTATAACTGAGATATTTGCTTTCACATCTGTGGTTTCCCCCATGCAATTTCTCTTCCAACAGTTCTCCAATTACACTACACTGTACTGTATGAGGACCAAATCTAATATTAAAACAATGCTAGTTTGTAAGTTGCTTATATAATTACTTCATAGTAAATGAATTTTTTCCCCTTTTTTCCTGAACATTATATACTGTGATTAAGTTTTACATGTGTATCATGCATTTAAACAGGGCTTTAACTTTGACAGAAGAGCTTTCCTTATTTGTGTAATTGTTTGTTTCAGACTATACGATCTCAGAACAGGGTTACTACAAGTATTTAGTTGTACCACTAACTGGTGGCAAAAACAATCACCAAAAATTGTGGGCAATGTATTTTTTCTCAACATTCTCTGACATGCCCTACTGCTATAACTTAACATGTTACAGGGGATTCCCACCACATGATGTTTGTAACAGTACTGAAAAGCACATTTTTCAATGTACATAATACTACAGAAAATCTGTATTAAAAAAATCACATTACAGGAACTACAACATAGCAATAAGTGAACTCTGCATCATGAATTTAGTTTTATATTCTAGATTCTTGTTTCAGTGGAATTATATCGGGAAATAAGTTTTTCTGCTTAGCACAACGTAACTACTTATGTCAATACTTCAGTAACCTCATGCTCCATTGTGAAAGACCTTAAATAAAAAACCCAGCAACAAATACTGTGAATATGCTGTCGCAAATAATTCTCATGTTAAGAACCGTTAAAATCCCTTTTTGATCTTCCTCCTCTTCCTTATCAGGTTTGGCAGTTTATTCTGTCCATTTTTACTTTTGTTAATAAAATTCTGACGAAGAGAAGGTACCTTATGATTCATCATCAGCCCTACACATAGCATGCTACTCTTCAAGGGATGCGGATTCGAGAGAGAGAGAAAATTTTTCAGGCACCAACTCAGATATGATATGCTCACAGGATGAAGGTGGTGCTACACTAGCTGGTAGCCTGATCCTGAAGTTTGATCATATTCTATTGTATACTGCCTTGTCCAGTCCACGATAACAGGCCGAAAAAGACCACAGCATCTGAATTCAAAGAAGTCTATAACGTTCCTTATACATCCATGGCTAAAAACAAACCAAAACCACATGTTAGTAAGCAGCATCATAGCTCATCTAACAAAGTACAACATTTTTTGTCTACACACAAATCTGATTCTTCACCCTTTAAGTTCCTAACTGTAGAAAACCAATTCAGTTAGGAATTATCTTAGTGCTTGTTGATGAGCAAGTTCTGAAATAAAAGTAGTCACCAGACTGCTGAATGCATCGTATCTGGACACAAACAAGACACTAACTTTCTTCCACTACCTGCCAAAACTGTATGGAGAAATGTAACATGTTACCGGCGGTGCACCACCATGTAGCATAGCATGGCAATTCAGATCCCTTTCTAAGAGGTAAGCTGCATTGTACGGATGGATGCAAGGCAAAACAGCATGACGTGGATGTCTTCCTAGAATAGTTTCCATTTTTATTAATATCTATTTCTGCCACACATACTGATTCACCAGCTGCAGGTCTAAGATCAATTAAGTCCCTAGACAACAAAAACTAAGAAAGCGTTATCTGAATTAAATGAACTACTCAAGTGCTTTCCGCTGCTGAATCAATTGTCAAATATTTAAGATACCTACATCAAAATTCCAACATGTTGGGTTTTTTTAACTTAATTACACATGGGCTGGATAGATCATGGTTTTCTGGAAGAGAAGCTCCTGTTATGATACATGCAAGAGCAGGTCTAAGCAACTACTTGATGTCAATACTTCATCTGACAGGTGATGCCAAGACAGTTATTTTAGACATCTGGTGTTATTTTCAGGAGTCATTTTTATAACAGCAGCTATTTCAGTGAAAATGGTTTGTGAATGTGACTTTAATCTGGAGATCAAACCAGCGGGGTTTTCCTAACCCATGCACCACGCTGTGTTCTTCAGGCAAAATGATTATCTGGTTTTCTTACAACTCTAATCTGTGGGAAGACTGCAACCATACAGAGATGCTTATCTGCTTCTCGCCAGAAGTTTTGTAAAGAGATACACTAAAAAAAGATCACACAAACTTCTCTTCTAGCACAAAAATCAAACTGCAACAGTAACACCGATCTTCTGTTCCTCTGGGTGCCACCTGAAAGAGCAGTAACCCCCACAGGAGACACAGCATACACAGCAGGATGAGACATGCTTCTGTCCTTTCACTGCTCCTTTTGTAACGTGCCCACAACCCACCAACATACCAGCCTCACGCCTTCATTTATTTCCTGCTTTGACTCCACAAGCTGCTCCATGCTGCCGTATTCTCATCGCAGTGCTATTTCATCCCCAAGCCCCCCTCTTTCAGCTTGCACCCTCATTACTACAGAAACCAGAATCCCAAGCTACCCTTTACATACTGATAACCAAAAGCCCATGCCTCACTCATGCAACACCCACTTCAGTTCCTGGCACATCCTGCTCTCTTCCCCACAAACAGTTTTGCCCATGCTCTTTCTCCTGAGCAGGAAGGAAGTGCTGCCTCTTTTCTCACAGTAAAGAAAGCAAGGAGAACAACTGCACAGAGCAAATTCAACAGCACATTAAGTATTAATCAGGAGAAAGTGGCTGGCGTGGAAGTGAAGATCCAGGTCCACACCGACATCATGCAATAAGCAACCACCTCTGGTCTGAGCATCTGATTTATAAAGAGGATATTTATGTCCCCACAAACTCCACAGCAAAACATGACCACTGCTGGAAAGCATTCTTTTCTATGTTTATTCATCTCTGTCTAGAGTCACTACAAAATGTTTATCACTCCCTTTAACTGGATAGAATGTGTTGCTGTAAAAATAGCTGACAGATTCAGCATTCCAAGTACTGAAAATACTCTGAAAGTATTTAGCTATGGTCTATTTCAACAAGCTGCACAATTCAGATGTGTGCAAGGCTACACAAATAAGAAATACGTTTACACTTTAAAACTTACTTGAATGGGCTTTCAATAGATGTGGTTGTAACTTTAAAGTGCTTGTATCTTCTTGCATTCATTCTTTCGTTTGTCGTGATACCCAAGCAAGATATCTGAAGACAGAAAAAAAGAGTAAGCAATTTAGCTCACGTAAAAAACACGCAAACAAGTCCTGCATGAGCCAGACCAAACAAGCCCTAGCACGAGGATCAAATTTATTGTTTTATACTCCTTCTTTTGAAGAAAGAATTTTTGTCTGGGGAAATTACCAGGTCCCAACATACAACACCATGCAACAGCTGTACCAGACTGTGCAAATGGTTTAATTTTGAAAGTGATCAGAAATAAATCATGATCACTGAATAAACTGTGACTTCTTAGTTCATAAGAAAGAGATGCCTTTACTACATTGTCAGCTGAAGTGTACTGTAAAAAAAGATTCCAGAGTTACTTTATACAGCATTTGAATGACTTTCTTTTCCTCCTGACATTCTGGTTATAGCTCCAGTAAGATATTTTTTCCCATTTATAAATTTTTTGCAGTAACATAACTTTTCTGTCTGCAAGACAAAAAGATGACCAGAAAAAACACATGGGGTTTTTTTGTTGTTGTTGTTTGTGTTTTTTCCTTTTTACAGAACCATTTGGCCCAAAGATGATTTTCTGTAACAGATTTCCAACTATGTTAGCCTAAGTGGGTATCTTGAGTAAAACTGGAGTTTACTGTAACGTGATGTAATTGGAAACAAAAATGTGAGAAGTCCCTTAGCAACTCTGTACTACAGGAAGACAAAATCTTGTAATTCCTAGTGAAATATAAAAAGTCAACTCTGCTGCATGCTACAAAAGCAACATTTTAAAAGTTAAGTTTGGGCTGGCTTGCCTCATTTGGATGTACATAATATCCCAAGCATTTTCTTCACCTCCATGAAACCCAGTGAAGTTTCACGTCTACGTATATAAACGGACTCTCAGTGGCCAACTTCTGAAGTAGGAAGTACAGGTTTTTAATTATTTTTCTAAGACAGTAGTTAGTGTTTTGACAATAACTCTGACCAGTTCAATAACAAGGACAAGTCCAAACTTTATGACGGAGAGGAAAAGTAAAAGCAGTAAGAGCAGGGGCTATGCAGTTGCAAAATATCTTTATCGAGTTCATTATTATAGCAAGCTCCAAAGATACTTGCCCAGAACAATCCTCAGTTTTCTATGCATAAAACTCTTGGGAAATTTAGTAATATGACTGTGCGTTTGGTTCTCATTTTTTAAGGATGATTAAAGAACTCAAATGCTAGGATATTTTGCTTAATTACACTAACAATACAAAATACTACGAGATGTATTTTTCCAAGTGGCATAGTTCAAAGATTAATAGGAATCCTCAATGGTGAATTTAATGGACAACAATACAAGTATGATGGAAGGCTCTCTGGAAAGTTACATGCTTATTCTGCTGAAGTCTGGTGGGTTAGACTGCTTTGAACGCCACCTGAAATACATGTAGTTACCTCCGCTCATTTGTCTTGGGCAGGAAAGACCTCTAAAAGAATGAACAGCTCTCACTGATGCATAGAAGATTTTGAAGTTGATGTATGTTGTAAATGATGAATATTGTAGAGAAAGGAGGACAAAACTTCAATTTCCTGAAAAGTTTTACCTAAGCCTTAGAGGATTATTTTTATTTCCAGGATCTCTAGAAAGATTAAATCAGTAAGTCTCATGGTT
The DNA here is from genome assembly GCA_035590275.1 of Ibycter americanus. Classification (NCBI taxonomy): domain Eukaryota; kingdom Metazoa; phylum Chordata; class Aves; order Falconiformes; family Falconidae; genus Ibycter; species Ibycter americanus. The sequence continues at coordinate 60,352,658 of JAVJGI010000060.1, read as the reverse complement.
CATTAATGACAAGTCATACTAAAAGACTTTCAAGGCATACTTGAAGGCTTTCAGTATGACTTGTCTTTCCTTAAAAATGATAATGAAAAACTTGGGGTTTGTCAAATTACACTACAGTGATGTGATCTCAGATCACACTGAATCAGTGTAAGAAACTACTGCATCCCCTTTGAAGTCACCACCCTCCTTCTGCTAATGACATACTGCATTATTCCAAGTTTGACCCACACATCTTATCCTTTATTAGTCTTTATTGCCTTTCTCTGGTCTGTTTTGCCTTTTGTCATTCTGAGAATGGAAAGCAGGAGGTAGGCATTTTAACCTCTTGAGGGGGAAAAAAAAAAAAAAAAGCACAAGTGAATGAGAAGTGAACGATGCCTATATCCAGAGACAACAGATACCTGCCTATTTCAGCGTGGCTGAGAGACACTTGGTCTTGCATAATGAACATTAAAATTTAAATGACAGAACTATGTGATATTCTTATGTCACTCCCAGGACTCAGCATTACAAATGAAGTGCTCTTCCATACCTGATACATCTGACACATGAGTAACACAGCCACCCACATGAAGTGAAAAACACTGTTTAGAAACATCCAAAACATCCACGGAGAACAGGTAGCAATCTGTGTAATATAGGTCCAAAATCCATCCTTTGCGTAACTTGTCTCACAATGGAAACCCCAGTCTACAGAAAAAAACCAAAGTGTCAAAAACAATATAAAAGATTTAAGACGTTTACTGTACATCAACATGATGCCCACATTAGAATGTACTGAATTAAATAAGAAAATGACAATGTGCCAAAATAGTTTTACATGCTCTCTTTTCCTTTCCCAACTCCATGAATACATGACATATGCACATACTTGGCTGTGATAAAGAAAAAAATTTAGGACAAAACCCCATCATCTTCTAACTTGAAATATCCAATATAGTAAATTATTAACACGCAGTTCAATTCCAGCATAAAAACATCCAAAACTCTGATAAGGCAGAAATTGGTAAAAATCCATACAAGGAGATAAAGTACTTATAAGCAATTAAAAAAAAAGCCAAAAAACCACATTTACTCACAAGAGATACATCCATAAATCATCCAGCAGATCATAAAAAGCAGGAAGAACAGGTATCCCATAAAATAGCGATGGTTCCCTGCTCCTAAAGTTGCACAACATCAGGGATCAAATTACTACACTTTCATAAGAAAGACAACACTACATCAGAAAGTTTAATTGCTTGCTTAGAAGTACTGCTTATTATTGTATACAGAAACATCACTCTCCAATATTAAGCCAACAATTTCAAGACAGTGAAATTAGCTAGTTTACTTATGATTTTCTTACTTCTCAGACAACAATGTCTTATTTTCTTCAGTTTCTGTCACATTACAGCTGCAATTCACACAAATGCATTTCATCTGTAACCTCTTTCATGAGCTAATAAAATTGATAGACAATATTTAGAACAATGTTGGTGACAGCTGCAGCAGCGCCCTGAACTGCCAAGAATCACACATCAAAAAATATTTTCAAAATTCCATTTAAAAAAATCAGACTGCAGAGTTCACTTTCTAAAAAGAAATAGAAGTATGAATAAATATACAATCTCCCTTGATAATAAGCAAACTCACAGCTTAGGTTTAAACCCACTTGATGAAGCTAGCTAAAAATAAAATATCTAATAGAACTTGTAAACCAAATACACATAACTGAACAGATGAGGCCTAACAACCTGGCTAAAATAATGAATGGGATAAACACCATTCTGCTTAAACCACAATTTAAATGCAAGAAAATTCAGTTACTAAAAGACTGATTTATTTTTAACATTAACAGAGCTAAAAAGATGCCTCTTATGCGAGTACGTCATAATTCTGAACTACTCAGCTTCCTTCTGTTTGTAAAATATGTCCACTGTTGCAACCTTCCAAGAGCTCTAGGCTGTAAACTAAACCCACAGAGATGATAATGGGCTACAAAAGATTTGGCTGTCATCATCTACCAGCACAGCATTTACTTCTTCATTATGTCAAATGTTTTGCCTGCTAAAACAAGAGCATCCTCTGGAGGCAGAAAATAAAGTGCTTTTAGCAAGTGAACTGAAAGACTATATAAATAAGAGATGAGGAAAAATACACATACAACACAAGCTAGACTAAACACAAGACATTTCCCTGAAAATCAAACATGTTCCTGCAGACATAAATTATGTTATAACATTGCCTTCAATCACCTAACAGCATATGAGAAACAGCATTGGAAATGTCCCTAAGGTATCACTTTCATTTCCATTCTACATTTCAAAACCATTATGTTTCAGAAAAGATATTTTTTAAAAAAATAGAAGTTAAACGGTGTCCTAGAGGTCCATCTGAGAGGCTTGTGGTGAGATGCTACTTTCAGCAGCATCTTCAATGATACTAAATAAAACTGCTTAACAGGAAATCCATTTGCATTTGGTAAAAACATACATATAGGATTCAAAACCATAAATCCATGCATGAGACAGGTACAATCTTGGTCACAGTTAAAAAAAAAAAAAAGACTTTGGAAAAAGAAAGTGGAGAAATTGCCTTTCTTCTGTGTCTTAAATAAGATCCAGCAAAACACAGCACTGTTCTCTACAGTTTCACCCTGGACTGGCAGGAACACAGTTATTCTCCACAGTTTAAACAATGCTGTAAGAATTGTTGCTGATTTCTTTTATATGGTTGTGCTTATATTATACACAGGTAATAACATAATATAAAGATAACTGATTTTTTACTGATGGAGTTATATTGCATGATTTTGATGGTCTGTTTATTTCTTAATTTTCCTACTTTTAGCTCCTTGGAGAAGAATCTTTACTGGGGGGGGAAACGTGATCATTATTCTAAACTGTAAACTAATTTCTCACATACACAAGACCTACCTTCTGAGTCACTGCTATCAGAACAACAATTCAGTACAATGTCAGCATAACCCACACGACATAATGGTTTAACATTTGGCTCTAACTCCTTCCATGCTATCACTCGAAAACTAAATTTCTGTTGCAAGCCTGCAGTTTGTGTTTGAAACGTAACTACAAGTTTAATAAAATCTGTTGGTTTTCATTTTCAAATAACCAACTGTAAGAAACATAATGCTATTTTGATACTCCATTAAAAGGATAAGTAGAATCACCTTTGGAGATTTGCTCACTGTGATTCTAAATAAAATCTTGTGGGTAGGATCAAAATTGTTTGCCCCAATTGCCAATTTATTTTTCAAATAGCTGCACTACTTACCAACCTCTTCAGAATGGTGAAAATATTCTCTCTCAATGTCTTTATGTGCCAAGTTTTATCCCCAAAGGATTTATTTTAGAGTGTCTGTACACACTCCTACAATATTTCTCAGTCCTATCTTTAGTAAAATTCTTATCCTTCTAACACATTCAGAGGAAGACTACATAAAACATTTCCAAATTCCACCTTTCCAGAAAGGCGCAATTCATGTTTCCCTTTTTGGCAAACATGCTATGAATGCTGTTTTAAAAATGGATTCTGTTTTGTGATCCTATACTCAGAGTCACCATGTACCAATCTGAGAGAGACAGAGAAGCCGTAAAAGGTCATTTAGACCATCACTCCCTCCATTTCAGGGCTGTTCCCATAATGTGATTTCTAATGCTTTTTTCCCAGCATACTTTCGAGCTTCCTGATGTTTACTTTTACGTCCAGTTATCCCAATCTGTACAAGACCACTAGTAGATGGATTTTGCTTTTCCATCACCATTGTTTTTTAAAAACCATTTACTCCACCTAACTTAATCCCACTACTTGTATACTCTCCTATTACATGCAAACTAAGGTCTTTCCTCCCCCTTCTGTTTTCATGCTTTTTCAGCTCCTGATTAAAATGCTGGATCTTTTTGTTCCATTGACAAGTACTCCTCAGCACTCTTGCAAAACAAACTGTCACTGAACACTCTCCAAAACCTGAGAGTCCATGGCCCCCTGCTTGTTTTAATTAAAAGTCTTAGTTCTTCATTGTAGAACATCTAAAATACAAATCAAAAGTACCTCAGGTAGTAACATCAGTAGGAAATATAAAATAGAAAGGAGTGATATAAGTCCACCTCAATGAGGCATCAGTGATGTTCTATTACAATTCAAATGCCAGCACTGACTATTTTATTCTTGATCATAATACCAACCTACTGTGACTATCCATTATTATATATATTTGGAAGGATGGCAACAAAGCATTTATTGGCTGTCAGCTGTCAGTGAATCCAGGTCCTAATTCCTCCTCAACATTAAAGTTACTTCTGCTTGTGTCCTAAAAAAAATAACCTAGTGAAGCAAGATGCACTCAGTTTCTTAGCTGTGAAGTCTTCAGTGCTCCCTGCGTAATGATGGCTTTTGAATAAGTTTCTCAAAAAGTGTGACAGGGAATAGTAGCATTTAGAGACTTTATTCCTGTTCTATACCCATTCCTTTCATCATCACTGGGGAGATTAAATGACTACCTGGGAGGTCAAAAAGAGGCGAATACCTCAATAGAAAGTCATTCTGTATCTAATTGCTATAATCATGACATTTTTGAATACATATACTTCCCCATTAAATTACTGAAAATTACTGGTAAAGAAGAACCTTTTTATCCTATGTAATGGATAAAAGTCCGTTGTGGGATCAGTACATGCCTTTTCCGCAGACATTAAAAAGCAGTTTAGCTTTGCATCTTTTAATTACTAGAGTTTATGTTAATAAAAATATATACATAGGAAACTGAATTAGACACAGAACAATTTTGAGGATGGGTATATAATAGACAATACTAATGAGAATAATGCAGAGAATTGCACACAGAAGAAAGATCAAGCTCAATACTGAAAATGTTTTTCCTCCTACCAGAAGTCCTCAACAGTTTTTCTCAGACTTTGGCAGAAGCTAAGTTACTTTTACCATGAAATGAGAACAGACAAAAACCTGTGCAATACCAATTTCAGAAGCTCTTCCCTTCCTTATCTGTTAAGACAACATCATATTTTAGTGAATTACTCACCTACACAGTTACCCACCCATGGGCAGTGGTGATCGAACTTTGCTATACATCGATTGCATACACCACAGTGTTTGGACCTCACTGGCTTCCGTATCTGTAACGGTTATTAACATTTGTTTAGAAAAGCAAAAACCACTGACATATTTTAAATAGGACACCCTCACCCCCCAATTTAAATGTAAATTGATTTTGCTATTGTTAACCCTTCAGAGAACTTCAAATATGATGCTAATTTATAAAGCAATCTTAGCTATTAAGCTTAATCTACATACTAGCACAAACATCTATATAACTGCATTGAAATGACTTCCACACTATTTTTGTTATATACAGGATTCTTTTTCCCCCAAGTTCTCCTGTCACCTCCAGCTATTGAGCTCTGTATAGCAACCAATTTCATTTCAGTCTTTTAACAATGAATGTGGAATGAGAGTTCCACAATTCTGTCAGTATCATTCATAACTGAGCTCTAACATAAACTCTTCCAGCTTATTTTCCAAAGACAGGAATGTGACTCAACAAGTGGGACTCAGCGGAACTTAAAATGCTAAATTACTCCCAACAATTTTGTTTTAAAAGGTTATGTTTTGAAATAAATATAAAATGGTAATAAAAAAAGAACCGATATTAAAGTATTCTGAGACATAAATGTATATAAACATACATAGTTTTTAAGGTGCCACATCTGTACATAGTTTTCCAGATTCAATTTTGGGAATATTAGCATCATTAATGTACTACATAGGTCAAAGCACTGTAGTGTAACACTGATAACCTCGATAATTTTATCATTTTATATTTACTAGTTAACTTTCTAAAAAAGAAATAAAAAAGAAATGGCATTCCATTTACTATGGTTACTTTTTTTTTTTCCCTTAAGCAGTTGTTTTCTTTTAAATATTCTGTGATGAAACTAAGCATTAACTAGTCCAAGCAAAATATCTGCTTGCAATTTGGCAAGCTTTACAAAAATTAAGATTCCACTTCCCTTGCCCACTCCCCAATTACTGCCAAATTGAGAAATACACTTGCTTTCTGAAAAAAATACTTTACTAGAAGCACTACATAAAGTTACTGCGAGTTACAGAGGTGGTGGAATGTCATCTGTGATTTTCATAACTTGTTAGGTGTATAACCAACTGTCTTGGTAGATATACTGGATACTTGGATTTTGACACTGGCAAGTTATTTTCCACAGTAATTTCTGCCCCCCCTCTTATCGTTGCAGGTTTTTTTGTGTATAAAGATATTATTTATTGAAAACACTGCTTAAAGTAAAGATTAGAAATAAATCCTGCCCTTGAAATTGCGTTATTAAGGCAAAAAATGTGTTCAGTACACAAACATCTAATTTTGGCCTAACATTAAAAGTCAGTGCTGCAATTGATTAAAAAATACACTACCAAGCAGGTACTGCAGAATATACTGAGGTCCAGACTCCCTGTCTCTGCAAGCTCTACTATTGTCTGCAGAAAAAAAAAAAAGAAAGAAAAAAGAAAGAAATTAGAATTTAGCATATAAACAAATGCTGACAACCATTGCAATGGCTGCTTTTCAGATTCAAGGTTGTGAACTCTATTCATTTCAGGTACTTTCTACACACAGAAACAACTTAAATTCAGCTGAAACTGATTTTAAACCTACTTTATTAAACCAATATGTACATTTATTCTAATTCTAATTCTAGCTTATACTTATTCCTAATCTAGCTAGGTTTAATTAGAGAAGAGCAAGCTTATATTAATTTTGATACATACTTGACTTAGTCATCTGTAATTAAAAGAATTTTTTTTAGTTGCTTATTCCAAAGCTAAAGGCTAACTCTACATCAAACATTTCAAGAAAAATTATGAAAACATGAGAAAACACTGCATGAAGGTAAGAAACACGTCCTACAACGGTTTATACCCCTGAAAATAGATCATTTTACAATTTAGGCAGCTGCAATGTAAGAAATCCAAAACATTCATAGACATATGCATCTGCCTGAAGAAGCTGCGTTTTAGAATTCCCATCCAGTTCTGCAAGGCTATTGTAACCACATTTAACTACTTATGCAAGCAGATCAAATGAACTGCGTATTTGTGCAATTTGCTGAATCCAAATTGAAGTGCAGTTGCTGACTATTCTATTTAATTTAGTCCAGTTGAAGGAGGAGAATTTAGTCTGGAATTTACTTTGGCAAATTTGCAGTACCAGAAAGGGAATTTACAGAGTAAATCTGCACACTAACAACTCAATTATAACCTATCGGAAAATACAAAAATAATTTAAGCTATTGCACCCATCCTTTTAAAGGCTAGTATATTTTCATTCCTACATAAGGCTGTAATTTGAAGTAGTCTCATGTCAATCCATACAAGTGTTTTCACAAGTGACCGTGAAATAGAAGCTGAAAATTCACTTTTGGTGGGATGTGAGCTTCTAGGAAACATAACCCAACCCAACCAACTAAAATGATTCTGCTGCTTGTATAAATTTGGCATGTTCAATGCTCAGTTTGGCTGCTGAGAATAATGCATTGAAATTGAAAGAAATCAGAACTGCAAATAACAGTGTTATAATGTCTTAGAAAGGTATCATTAGATCATCCATATTCTCTCTAATTTATACCAAAACAAAACTCCACCCCAGATTGCCAGGGGTTTTGATTGTCTTAGCCTCAAAACATTTGTCAGTCTAATACTTTTAAACACTTCTAAGGAAAATCAGAGGTACTTCGAAGTCCGGAAAGTTTTTATAAAATCAAATTAACTATCACTTTTCCCATAATGGGTTATTTGTTTCAGTACAGCAAACCTCGGAAACTTCACATTTTCATTTTCACCCAACTGCTTTTTAAAACTTTTTATCTTGAGAATTTAAGTTGCAATTTTATTTTGTTATTTAAAATGACTAAAATGCAACTTTGGACCAGTAAGACTTGAACATATATTCCAAATGTAAAAAAAACCTGGAAGACAAGACTGTTCAACATTTTAGACCTTTTGTTATACAAAAACTTACTGAAATTTTACTGAATAGCAAACTACTCTGACTAACCAGTGGAAAGCTGATGAAGAACAAGTTTCACATATCTCATGGCTTTACCTTTTTCTTTTGTTCTTCCGTGGCTTTGATGATTCCTGGGTCAGATTTCCAGGATTTTCCAAAATTGTAGAAAAGTGCAATGCTATTAGCGAGGAATGGAAGATGTATAAAGAAAAAATTCAGATGTGTTTAAGGTCAAGGAATCTAAAGTTTAAAACCAAATTTCCTCTTGAAAATACCCACTGATAATTCTGAAACAAAATTTTAAATAAATTTAATTTTTACAAATGCCTTTGATTCACTGTCTTGTGAATTAACAAAATTCAGCGCTGCTGTAAGAACTAGCTCAGTACTCAGTATTTTCTATTGCTCAAACTTGAAAACTTACTTTAAAAAATGCTGTTCTCCATGAGGCATTTACAAAGCACTTACCCTTCTAAAGATTGAATAATGATAGTTCAGTTTTTGTAATTATTTTCCCTCTGAAATGCATTAAATTCCACGAAATTTATCTTCTGAAAAGTATTTCCTGCTTTCACAATAAACATTTCAGCGCTCTATTTATAAATAGACATTTGACTGCCTATGTCTTCAGTGGCTTGACATTCCCATTAAGACCACAGCAAAGACTGTTTCTAGCCATAGAAGGAATTGTGCTGCAACGACCACTGTTGCACAGCAATCATGTCTCAAGACTACTAATCTCCAAGAAAGGTAGTCTGAAACCTGGCCCTATTATAAGGCAATATCCATATTTTACATCAATATAAGTTATTTTTAACATACTAATACATCTAATACTTACAAAACCACAGGCTTTAGTATTCTCTGGAAGTATTTATAAAATCAATTACCATATAAAGTCAGAAAATAACCATTAGTTTCAAAACACATTTCCTGTGTTGAATGACTTGCCATGGAACATGCCTAGTCTTACACCACCTGACATTTCTTCACAGAACTAAAACATTTTTAGCAGTCATGTTGAAAAAACAATTCAGACATGCCTCTTCCACAAAAGGTGGAAAATTATTTATTCTGATAAACCTACAAAAGAGCTGACCAATCTGACTAAAGATACCGGCCAGCTGTCAGTCATAGCTGCAGGGAGATGCCACATTTGACAAAACTGTGGCAGCAGAAGTCTCTATAGCATTATTCAGGCAAAAAGGATACTTATTGCTCAGGCACAAATCACTGCACACCCAAATTACACTATATTCTGAGTAACTTAGATGAATATTTCTCTCTACTTCAGTAGTCATTAGAACTACTACTACTATTAAAGTTTTATGTTGTGCATATGCATTACAAAACCCTGCATATAAGACTTAAACCCAAGCATCTGTACTGAACGGGCATGTAACACTTCAAAGACAACAACAAAAAAATTTCTGCATGATTTGAAAAAATCGGATTTTGAAATTCGAATAGATGCTCAAATATATTCTACTATATATCTACAAGTATATTCTATTGTGTTTGACTATGCTTGGAAAAATGTTTATTGAAGTCATTAAGCAGTATTAAGAAAAAAATTACACACATTTACAGTGATAAACCAATCTATACGGTACAGTTAGAAGCAAACATTAAACAAACACTCCAGCATTTCTACAGAATAACAGTAAGGATCTCAAATCCTTCTACACTGCTCTTGCGATGTGACAGAACCCCAAAATATGAACAAACACAAGTAAGGCCTCTTTTTGACTTCTGAAATGATAACAGTCTCATTGTTTATGTGAAGTGTATCCCAAATAACTTTTGTTTTCCTTCTGTTGGTGGGAGGAGTTGGGTGTGAATTTCAAAGTAAAAAATACTGGCAAGCTAAATTATAATTTTAGTCATATACCTTATATAGTAGAATGCTGGTATTAACTGACTAAAGCCTAATTAATCTTTTCTCTAACAAGCTGTTTCCAGCAAGTTTATAACAGGGGGAAAAAAACACCAGCTGTACTATAACCTAAACACTCAAGCTCTGACTTAAGTATTTATACAATCTAATTTCTTCCTACTTTTCTTCTAAAATTACCTGCTGCCAAGAATAAGCTGGTTCAACTTATTTTTAGAGCTAGAAAGAGATTCCATTTTCTTTATAATACTACAAGCATCACTGGGGGTTTTGCCACAACAGTGAAAACTGGTTTTTCATTAAAAATACCTTAATCAGACATCTGTTACAAACAATAAAGGTACAAATGAAAAAAGTTATACGATCCATTCCTAATTACTATACATCATGTCTGGACTGTTAAGAAGATAGGGGGAAAGACAATTTATTTCCTATCCAGTAAAAGGCTTTTTATAACCTTAAAAGTATTGGAATTGGTTTTTTACTGACTAAAATTTGGACAACCTGTGCGATAAAGAAGCTGTCCATTTTCTGAGCTTGCCCTTCCCCCATTTTACTCCATAAAATACAGAGAGCATAAGAGACTCCCCACAGAGTCGAAATTTTGCCTCCATCATGGTTGTGTCAGATGAGCGCAACACTGACAGTGTAAAAGGTACTTCTGTGCTGAGGACAGGAGATACTGGGAGACTACATGAGAGAGATGAGCAGTACCTATGTAAATGGAGAAAGACAAAGTCAGCAGTATTTTTCATTAGTATCTTCAAAAACACATTTCTCAGAAGTTTTCAGCAAAACTGGGGAGAAGGGATGAAAACCAACCAGACTTCGAAGGAGAAAGGAAAGTTAGAATTGTCTTCCCAGGGTATTTCTGGCATCTGATGTAGATAAAACAACTCGAAGTATGGGATTCATCTCACCTACCTTATATCACTCAGTATACCTTCGTACACATCAGAAAGAAAAAAGCCACATCCAATCTATCTTCAGTAACGAGATCTTTAAGTCAGAGAAGCAGTGTCCTACAAGTGGCTATTTTTCTCTACTGGCTATTGAAAGAGCTTAAACAACTAACTTCAATGTAGATGTCCACACTAGAGGCATCTAAAATTATCTTGAATTCCCCTCTGAAGTTTACTTCCAAAGAGATCATAGCAACTTGTATCACAGACATCTCTGAAAATCCTCCATACGCAAGAAACCCTTGCAGGTTTGCATTAGCTACTGAGTACGGAATTTCTACTCCAGAGAGAGTGCCTTATTTTGTCCTAACATCCTCATTTCCAAGTACACAAGGATAAATACATGACAATATTATTAAGAGCTGCAAAATGCATGACATAGCAGGCATTCACATTCTGCCCTGTCACTAATTTGCTGTCTTTTATGAGGTTTCCCCAGTTTTCATTGTGAGAGACAAAGCAGAAACACCCATGCAACACTTCCCACTTTTAGTCCTAATCGATATCCTTTAATTATTAAAACAAGTACAACAGACAGAAAATTATTCCACAAAACCACTTGCAACCAAAAAGACCGTCTCATTAAAAAGAAAATTAAAACCAAACAAGCACCCCACAGCCCATGAATGAGGTAAACATGTGATGAGCTAATTTTTCATCCTGAACTGCAGCCTATTTAGAAGGGCACAAACACATGCAGCTTCCTGCTGTCACAGCCACATGTCATACAGGAGCCTGAAACCAAGCCAAAATGCACATTATATACCAAGATGCTCCCTTCCACTAACTACAAATCCAGCAATAAATCCTTTTCTCCTAAAGTGAAAAATCTGCAGCCAGTGTAAGCTGTCAAGAGATCAATACATGCTAATGAAGCTATCAATTCATAACAGCTGTACATCTGGATCCAAGAGTCCAGGTCAGTAACAGCAGATAGCTACATGAGAAGCCTCATTTGACTAGGCATTTATTAGACAAAATCCATTCTTAATCAACTGAAGCTCTGCAAAAGCTCTCCACCTCCATCTTCTATTAACATAAAAAAAATCCCTTAGTTTGCAAAAAAAAAAAAAAAAAAAAAAATCATTCACTGACATCTCCGCCACCCCAGAATATTTTTGTTTTTTTAAATTTAGTAGAAGTATTTAGACATGGGAACAGAAGCTCCGGATAGCTGGGTCTGGGGTTTGGATTTTTTGGGTCTTTGGCTCCTCTAGGAACATGGCTGCTGGATTCTCTTTTTTGCATGCAAGCCTTTTTGCTGTTTTCCTTGAAGCTAACTTTGGTAATATAATTTTTTGTTGTTGTTTTTAACTGCTTAACTGTACCAGTTGGCTTGTTGCAGTTTTAAAACACTTTTGTAACAGCTTTGTGAAAGCATGAAAATCATCAAGAATTCTCTTACATCCAGTTTTTAAAATGATCCCTAACTGAAAGTGTGCAGTGTTTTTCTTTCATCTAAAACCCATCAATACATGAAGTATATTTGGAAAAAAAAAAAAAAAAAGGATAATCAATACAGTATTAGTCAATGATAAATTTTTAAAATTATAAACTGGCTTTTATCATCTCATTATCTCAGCATTGCAAGTAGTATCCCATACCAAAAAAGCTTAATTAATGAAAACTGCACACTCCCGTTTGTACCAAATGGAAGTGGTAGAACCAAAAAAACATACTGTAAGTATTTTGGGTTAAAGCAGACCCTGACATCTTAGAAAAACAGAGCAGTATAAGAACCTTCCAACACAACAGGCACTGTTTGTTCAGCTGGAACTGAAAAGACTGCATGAACAACTAAGGTATGAACTTGGTACATGTGACCTGAACTTTTACAGGACACGAGAAAGTTCTACCTATAAATGCTAATAAAAAAGAACGAAATGTGAAATTCTGATTTCAAGTTATTGAAAGTGTGCTTTTAAATCCCTCCCCCCCCACCCCTGTAAAAATAAACCTAAATTAAAATACAGTGATATAGTGTGTAGGATTTTTGAGGGTATTTCCATCCTACTCTGCAAACAGTAGAAGATTAGAATACACCAACAGAACAAGACATAACTATCCTCAGTAATGGGCAAAATACAGTTAAAGGGAAGCAGCAAAACAGTGGCAGGGAAGCATAGGACTATAGATTCATATATACACAGATCATAACCTCCTCACTCCCAGCAACAATAGGATTTCTATTTTAACAAATATACCAGACTCAGAAGCTGCTGAGAAAAACCCAACAGAATGAAAACATTTACAAAAATGTAGTATGCTAGATAAATCTAAACCGTTTTGAATTTACTTTCAAGATTGGTCTTGTAGAAGACACATCATTAAGCCTTATAATTTATAGATATTTTTCATGTAACCACCCTGAAATTCAAGAAAATGCACTGCTGATCTTTGGTTTTGTTTACTCTTCATGATACATTGTTTCGAGTGCCCTTTTCTGTCTCATTAGGATTAAACCCAGAAGACCAAATGATCTTCCAGACAGCTTCAACATAACTGCAAGAGAAGAAAAGTCTTACCTAACACCTGAATATTACAAGTAACACTTGCAGCAGATAAGACCTTTGTATTATTTATAATATAAAGTTCCAGTAAGGCAATTTGTGATAGTTGTTTAAGGTTAGAAACTTTCTTCCTGAGCAAAAGATGGTCAGAATTTGTGAAAACTACCAGGAGAGATTTTATCACTTGACCGTTACAGTACTCTGGTCTGCTGTAAGTAATCATATAAAGCTGTAAAAATACAACAATCCTTTCTCCAACCACAATGCTGTGCTTCATGCTATAAAAATAGAGCAGGCATGCAATTTCTTTTTTCCAATAAAGCTACAGGGCAATTTTCCAGAAGACGTACAATGAATTCGGAATCTTATTACAAAGACTTCCAATTAAAAATCATCAATTAAAGGAAGATGGCCTCAAGCACTAAGTCTCTAAAACTTCTTCTCAGAGAACTGTGTCAGCTCTAACGAAAGCAATTAGTAACTGAAGTTTTTAGACTACTACTTCTGTGTACAGAAAGACTGTTGCAAAGGTTTTGAGGCACCTACCTTAAATTACAGAAGCAGTACAGTATTTTATTGACATCCTGAAGTCAGACTTTATCAGGATAATGAATTGTCTACGGTTACTACTTCTAGTGGACAATGAACATTATTCTGTGACACAAAAAAATAACTCAAACTTCAACTTATGTTAATCAGAACAGCCAACAGAAATAAAAACCTAAGCAAGTTGGTACAAATATGAAGAAAATACAACCTTCAGGATAAAAATCTATTTGCCAGCCTTAAGGGACAGCTTTCTACATCAAGATAGAGGCCACCATAAAGCAGTGTTGGCTGTGCAGCCATTTTTAATATGGTCAAGGACTTTGATTTAAAGTTGCATACGTTTTTAGATTTGGTTCAAGCTGATGTTATGTCAGCATTTTACAGTAGCTCAACATTTGCAACCCACAACATGCAGTAGCTTTAGCAAACATGAGTTTCTAAAGAAAACCTACAAGGTATGGAGAGCTGATATAAGTGAGATGGTGTAGTCACTGTAACTGCCTCAGAAACTTTTGTTCTACTATTTGCCAAAAGTCAGGTTTTCTTAACAAAAAGAACAGAAAAGTAACTTCAGTCTAGAGGCATAACATATTTAGACAGTTCTACTCTATTCCATAAAAACTGGAATATATATATATACACACACACCCTCCCCTCCATTTTTAATTACTGCTTTTCAAAATGTTTTTCATATTGCTTTTCCATATTCATTTCATAATCGCTTTCCTCATTCTGCAGTTACTAGTAAATTTAATTGAGTAAAAACATAGAAAGTAAGTCCAGGCAGAGACTGGGAGTAGGATCACAGTGTCTAAATAACTATTTCAAGACACACTCATGCTAATATTGATAGAAATATTAGCACTTGTTTTTTTTACTTAACAGTGACTAGATTTTCATTTTTACTTTTTTTCAAATGTCAAATAGCAGTCATCTCCAGTCACATGGAACTGATATTATTCACAGCAGCACCTTTGTAAACACTGTCAGAATGGAAGCCAAAGGCAGCATGGAAACAGGGTCTCCACTCTGTTCTCAACCCAAAACCATGAAGTTCATTTAGCTAAGGTTGGAGTACATATTAACAAGATGATAAAAGGGTTGCACTGCTACTATCCTGTTTCATGGTAATTCCTTTGAGGATGAAAAGAAAACCAGTTTCCAGAAAAGTCAAGCCAACAAGCATCATAAATATTAAGTTCACTTCAACTATTTACAACTATAAGAACTGCTTTAAACATTTAATAAAACATTAAATCTCTATTTTGTTTTCATGGTTACTGTAATTACAGTGCCAAAGGAAATTGTTTAAAAATTTGAAACTATTTCCTTAAGGTGGGTAACTGACATTCTTCAGTGAAATCTGAATCAATTTCTACCCCTGTGAGTACAAAAAGATCATATCTAGACAGTCAAAACCATAAACAGATGGGCATATGCTGAATCTCTATAATCTACTATTAATGCATACATCTTCAAAGACTGAAAATACAGCTAACAAATGTATCTGAAGTTTGTATGAAATGGAATTTGCAAAATCTTTACAGACTTACAAAAATACAAACTATAACACTAATTCCACTGGAATTGATATCTACCATGAAATTACCTGCTGCTTTTCAGAAAAGCAATGTTTAAGAATGCAGTGAATTACACCTTGTCACCTCAGAGCCAGAATGTATTTTATAGAGTTGCTTACATTTCCCCCACTTAAGAGATTAGTAATGCACAGGAAATTCTGCAGACTACTGTAAGCCAACTTTGAGGAAAATCGTTCAGTTACTGAAGGGAAGCAATAGCATGCACATTTTAAAAGCGATAAAACAATTACCATCAATGTAGAAAGCAATGTTTAATGGAGATAGCCATTTTAAAATTTTAATTTGTTTTCTTACTCTTGTATGTAGGATATATCTAGGTATTACCCCACACTACTAACATGAAAAAAATATTTTTTATTACTGTACACACAAAGAAAGGATATCATTCCAAAACCAGAAGAACCATGTCACATACATCCAGAATTTCGTTGCTAAGTATATTCCAAGAGGCAGTGCACTGTGCATGGAGTGATCAAAGAATGACCTGTAAAGCAGGAACAATGTCACATAAATTTCAACTTACAAAAATGTAAATCCTGAACTACTGCTTCTGAAACACACTTGCCATTACAAAACATACTATATGGGATATTGCAAAATATGCCATAAAAACATTTCCTCACTGTTACCTTTAAAGTTCATGAGAAATTCCTGTTTTCAACCCATCCAGATGAAGGGTCATGACTGGAAGTTATTTAATTAAAATTTATACATTTACTTTTGAAGTGTATGGCAAGAACCAGACAAGAAATGTAGAATGAGTAAGTATTCATGCTAAAACTACACTGTGAAAACAGTTAGAAACCTGCGAGATTCCTAGCCTACATGGACAGTGGTTGCAAACCACATTTACTTACGAGATTTCAGGGCTAAAGATATTTTGGAAATGCATATAATGAAAATTACCCATTAAAATTACCTCAGTAAGAAAAAAAAGCTTTAGAGACTTTGGTGTTATCAGCCTACATACTAGAAATATTTCAGCTTCTTGAATCTTTCGCTTCTGTTACAGTTGCCAATCGAAAATCAGAAAAAAACCCAGATTAATTTATTTCCCATATCACTAGGATTTGCCAAGTTCTAAGATAGAATGCTCCTACTTTAATAAAGAAAAAAATTAAAAATTCATCCATCAGAATTATTTTCCCCTTCTTATACTCTCACATTTTAAAAACTATTCTGAATAAAGTTGAATATAGTTGAGACCAACCAGGTGATTAGGTTACTCCATAACCAAGAAAAACTTGCTAATCATATCAAAAGTCACACTCTAAACTTCTAAACTCCTTGAAATAAAACTTCTTCCACCATCTGCTTAAACATCCTTACACTGATGCATTTTGCTTTTTGTCCTGGTGGTGCCCTCAGGGCTGCCACAGACAGAAGTGTGTGCCAAGTAGTTTTCATTTCACTCCTTTACTATCTGCAGTAACTGTCTCTTCTCTAATGGAAGTTTCTTAGATCTTTTGAGAAAATCCTGTAAGGAAGGTAAGCTAAGATGGTGAGTAGTAAGTGACTATACATTTGGACACACAGCAATTACTCAGCAGTGACCTAAATTTCAGCAATTTCTGTGCATTTTTTTGTGTGTGAAAGGAGTAGGGAGGAAAACACCGCTAAACAGATTAGCTAAAATTCAACAGGGAAAGGAAATACTACTAGAACAGCAGCAAAAGTTTCATTAAAACCTGGGCTTTGTGAAAAACGAAAAGTATTTATACTGAACATTAAGCAAAGGATAAGGATAAGTAAGAATGTTAATCCTGAATACGTGCCAGGTAGGTCAAAAAAATAAAATCTGAGAAAACGCAGATCTTAAGAAACTTGAAGAAATCTTGTCCTTGCTTCCTGAAGGAGGCATGGCTGAGAATTTGCATTGCCAAATTAATTATTTGTGGGAGGAGGTCAGCAAATTGTACAGCCTCCCGGATGACAAAAAGACTGAACAGATCATCTCCAAGATCCTGCAGAGGCAAAAGCCTGACGACCCCCCTATCTGCCTCCTCATGTACTAAGTTCACTAAAACTCTATGAGCTTGGTTTAGGGAACAGATATACCTTCTTCTCCTCTTTAAACAGAAAGGAAGGAGAAGCAAGTGGTTCTAATAAATATGACATTGAATGCCAGAGAAGCAGAAAGCTCCTACGTATGAAGACAGTTAAATTCTTCTATACATGCCACACATGATAATGAAAAGCAAAGGATAGATGAAGTAGTCTAAAGATCTTGAAAATCTGTTGGAACATGCCTGCATGTGTATGTGTGTGCATGTGTACACGTAGGTGCATTTATAGATAAAGTAATCACAAACAACAAAAATTCTTTATCATCAGGTAAAAAATTAAAAAATTATTAGAAAGCAGCCTTTTTCTTTAGTCACACCTTTCCACAACAATAAAAGCTATGAAATCTGACTTCATTTCTCTCTATAAATCTCTTTAGATGCCTTTGGGTATTTCAGTTCTAAAAAACCAGGTTTTAATAGCAGACTTGCACATTTCTTGCTCTACTCCTTTCTAGCAACTTTCCCCTTGACTGCTTTCTGCAAAATTCATGCTGATAACTCTTCGTAGACAGGCTTTCAGCACCCTCCTCTGGATAACGACTGAATTTCTGTTCTGCTGTGAGCTTCTGTTAGTTCAGTGGTATTCACCCAAGGTAATTCCATTGCTATTTGCAAGACAGCAGAGCATTACAAGAGCTAAAGCCGCACAAGAACTTTCCCAGAAAAAGTAATTAAAAAAATTCAACAAAAAAATTAAATGTTGCATATCAAAAACCCACACAAAAGATAGAATTTTAAGGTTATTTATCCAATAAAGATGCCACCAAAATACTTCTTGTGTGCACACTAAACAGACAGTGTCCTGGTAAAACACTTACTTTGAAAGAAACTGCACCATAGCCCAAACGCCACCATACATCAGCCCTTTAATGAGCCAAGAATCAATGTCTAGGTCTGCTATAAACCCAACCAGCCAAATAACTAGGAAAGGAGTTCCCAGCATCACCTTCTGACGGAATTCCTATATAGAAACAAATATCAGTAAGTAACTCTATTTTCAGGAACAGATTGTATAATAATATTCTATAATAAATAGGACAGTCACAAAAAAATTAAAATAAATTTTCAGGAAGCTTGACATAGGGGGAGGAATTTTTCTCATTTCCTGTATTTACATATCTACAATGAACGTGTAAGGGAAAAAAATCTTCCTAAAGTTTTATAATATATCAGTAATTCATTTATTTTAGAAGAACTGTCTTCTAAAGACTGCTGTTAATCCAGAATAAAGGCAACCAGCTCTTTTTTAAGAATCTGTCAAAGTATGAACTGCTACAGAGCACACTGTAATCTCAGTGAACTTTCAAGACTGCAGTTATGTAAGTAATTTATAAAGTCATACTGAAGTGTCTATGAAGAAAGATAGGATCTTTTTTGTCTTATATTATGTGCGTGCAATTCCTGATGAAGGCACTGAACTCTTGCCAGATATTCAAGCACAGTCAGAATGCACATGGACACACAATGCAATGCACAAATCACTTAAGAGTCAATAATCACTACATTGTTATATTACCACAGGGTTAAAGCACAGGCTGTAGCCAGTGCTTTGTCAAGATGCAATGTATCTTTAAATCTAGAAGCTGTAACAAATCAGTGAAGCAATACTTAATATCCAGCACAACACACTGCCTGGTAAGAAAATATTAACCCTAGGTAACTTATCAAACTATAGGCAGGTAGACAGTTCTTCATGCTAAGAGTAATATGTTACCCTTCATATCCGCATTTCTTGCTTCCTCCTATCTGCACTTTTTATTTATATTAAATAACAATAAATAAAAATGAGAAGACAAAGCCTCCACATTAGAGATTCACGTATTACATTATACTGCCAAGACCAACCGCTGCTTTGATTCAACACAAAACATTACATAATTAGAGATGAGATCAGAGTCAGGATATCTAAAATGCTTCTTTCTTTAGATACTTCAGAGTCAGCTTTGTGAAAGTCTTGGGTATCCCCAACAATATCAGACCACTTGGCACCTTCCTAACATTTAGTTAGCACAAAACCTAAAGGTAACTGTGTGGAGGCTTCTTTCCTCCTGCTTTGAATAAAGCTTTTGGTTTTGTTTTAATTTTCCA
Source organism: Ibycter americanus (assembly GCA_035590275.1). Taxonomy (NCBI): domain Eukaryota; kingdom Metazoa; phylum Chordata; class Aves; order Falconiformes; family Falconidae; genus Ibycter; species Ibycter americanus. The sequence continues at coordinate 60,332,953 of JAVJGI010000060.1, read as the reverse complement.
AGTATTTTTGTCATAACAAGATGTTTCCTAAAACTGACATGCAGGGAAACCACAGTACTGAACGGCTTACCTTCAACAAACACACACCCCCCCAAACCAACAGCAGCAGTAATATTGATTTAGGTAAGCATTATACTACTTCTTACCTTATCAGCTTTTAGTTTTCTCAGAAAGGATGGACTATCATATCCCTTTGCCTGTCTTGCTTCCTGTAGGTGATTGATCATCCAAACGTTTTTCCTCTGTTTTGCAAGATCAAGCGGTGATTCTCCCTGCCAGGAGTATAAAAGTGGGAAACATACAATTTAAAAATAAAATGCATTCAGAGAACTTTTGAAACAGAAGACTGTTTGAAACAGAAGACTGGAAGACAAAAATAATACATTTTACATCAGTTTAAGCTAAATTCTGGCATACTTTTTGCTCTGCCGCTTACTTGACACCAAACATCACTCATTCCTTTTGGTCTTTTTCACTCTCTCATAACTACATGTGTGGACAAGTAAAACATTAAATGTGTGATCCTGACAATATGTATGTCCTGACATAGCAGTAATTGTTGCCTTTGGCATAACACATCTATGTTTCACTGTTCTACACACAGTCTACTAGTCTGTAAATGAAAGACTGTGCTTCCCCCTCAGCTATTGACAGGCAGCAGAAATCAAGCAAAGAGCAAGAACTTGCGACCCACTGGATCATGGAAACTCTCCCAGTCTAAAGCCTGACTTCTCAGTTAATTCTCTGCCTTTTTGGCAGAATGAAGCTACTAATATCATGGAATGTTTCTATAAGGAATTTCTTCCAATAGCTTAATGTTCTTATATTCATCTCAGTCACTGAAGTCCTAGGAAGAAAATGGGAAAAAATAAACTGAATGCGCATGTCCAACTTATTCCAAAACTGAGCTTTTATGCTTAGCTTGTGCTTCATGTACTTTGGGTGCTAAGCCAGCAATGGTCCATGCTTCCTCTTTCCCTACTTTCAGAGAGGACTGACAGACAAAGCAAAAGAGAGAAACAGAGAGAGATATAGGGGCCAAAGGTGCCTACCAAACCAATTTGATTTTATTGCTTTTTAAACATTTAGGAAGAGAGCTAAATGAAAGTTATTGACTGGGTCTAAAATTATAGAGGAGGCAAGAGACAACCAATTGCAGGTACCTCCAGCTTCAGTTTTGCATTTGACTCCTCCTCTCTTCTACTGGAGTTAACTCCCCTCCTAAACAAACCATTCATGGAGGCTTGAAAAATGGCTGAATCCTCCATCGCTCGGCCCCCTCCTAAAAAAAAAGTGAGACAGGTACCAGAAACTGAAATTACCCAGAAAGGGCAATAATTACTACAGACAGAAGAGACTTCAAAGATTAAAAAGTGCAGTTAGCTACCTATATCCCATAGGAAAACAATGGGAATTGAGTACTTAACTGTCATTTTTGCCTTTGAAATCTTGTTCTAACTCTCTAAAAGGAGAGTAAATAGCACAGACTACAGATTATGAGGTGAAGCTTTTTGCTACTTAACAGGATCTTGCACTCCTTCTATGCGAGAAGTTTAACTAGCAGAATCAGTTAAAAAAGAATAAACTTTTGACTTAACTTGGCTTCAAAGTTATTTAGCCAGATGTTTAAGAAACAGATTAAGGTAACTCCATCCTCAACAGAAATGCCTGAAATCAAGCTCTGGTGCCTGCTTCATCACAAATTTAATAGCACCTTGAATTGCTAATATCTGGAATACTCCAGAGATGCTGTTGTTTTAATATCACCTTACATATCCAGACTGTAAAGATTACCTGTGGACAAGCAATCCCCTCTGGGAGTTGATCTCCCAAGTAAATCCTGAAGTTGTCTTGGGGTCCGGCTGAGCATCCCTTCCACTAGAGGGCCATGAGACACCTAGGAACTGCCTAGATAAAAAGATTGAGGGAGCTTTAAAGAAGTCTTTGACTATGTTTCTCATCATCTGGCCATTTTAATATTTTCCTTGTACTCACAGGGATGGTGGATGGCTGACTTGCTTAGAAAGCAAAAAAATAATTAAAAATTGGGGAACTTTATCTAGTAACACACTTAGTTTGCCAGCAAGCAATAAGGCTTCAACAGTACATACTTGACGTGTTTAGATAGAAAGAATAATCTGAAAAGTCATTACCACAGGGAACTTTACACGTAGACTTCCACAGACAAGTCTACAGATATACTGCATAACAACAAAACTACATCTAAAGTCCATTCAATGATTCGTTAACAGATTTAAAAAAAAAAATAATCTTCCTTAAACCATAAGGGCTCTTTTAGGTCTCTATCACTCTCTAGTAAAAAAGGAGCTTCTGCTTATATTTAAATAAAATTTACAGGTATCCCCGCAACCCCCAGTGGTAACCTGACTCCCTGTGAAATTCTGTCCTCACCTGTCCAATCTGTCTACTGGTGTGGCAAGATAATTTCCTTTAAAAAAAAAAAAATCAACCAAAACAACCCAAAACACCCCACTGACTACTGAAAAGCAGCTTCCAACTCCCAACTGTAATCCAGATGTCAAAAAGGAAAAAAAGTATCTTACTACCAAAAGAAAAGTATTATATTCTTGTACAGCATAATATCAAGAGAATAAATAACACAAACAGGACTTGTATCAAGCTTTATTCTAGAGTAAGAATGCTACTGTTCATATACTTCTCAAACTGTCATGCAACGTAAAATGAGCACCTTACTGAGATGACTGGTTTCAACTTGTTCCAAACCTAAGTGACCAGCAGCATGCGTCTTTCTAACAAAGACTGCCTAACACTGGTAACAACAAGGTCAAAGCTCACACCTAACATTTCAGCCACTTCACAATTTGAAAAAGATGAACAGCTTTCAGCCAATGTATTTCTTTAACCTTAGCTGTCTTACCACCATTCTTGGTCAATTTCATGGGCTATCTGAGAAAAGGGCTTCCCTAGACAGAGCTGCAGAAATCTGGAAGTGACTGCATCAGAAAGGAGCCTTTCACAATTTTATTTCTGGGGAAACATGAGCCAGACACTTAACAACCAGGTTTTGGCTCAAAGAAAACTTTTTGCTGAACAGTCAAAGGAGAAGCACAACATACCTAAAAAAATTAATCAGTTCTTGTATTTCCTCTATGTTTAGTATGACCCAAATCAGCATCTGTTATACAGCCACTGGCAGGTCGGCAAAACTGCCACTCCTAGAATGATTTTGATCCTCTGAAGATCCTACAAACCCGGGAAGGCATGCAAGAAACCCAGACTTCACCGCAGAAAGCAGGCAGTTGTTAATGAAACCCGGCACGTGTCTTCTGGCATGACTGGAAAGATATCATGATCCAGCAGGTTCAAACCCCTATTTTTCTACTGACTGCTGCTGTCTGTCAATAAAGAAGGAGAGACCACGAACTGCTTCAGGCTAGCAGATACTTTTTCATTTGGCCAAACATATGAATTTTTATTACAGGTTTCATAAGAGTCCAGAAATGTACGTAAGGTGGTGACTTTAAAACTCTAATCACACTAATCAGTCTGCCAAGGGAAGCAAGGTACGACACACTGATTGTTTTTCCCCCACAAAAATACCTTAATCTTACCATTAGGTGGCATAGAAAAAAAGCTTTTTCAACAGTTTACAAGTGAGACTAGAAGCACAATTCATCCATGTGACTGACCTTACCAACCAGGAATAATTATTACATAATGACATCAGTACATGCAAGAGGTTAGTTGATTCGTTTTAAACACGGGAAAAGCCATGTGATTTTTCTAGTGAGTTTTCATTCATGATCATCAGTATTTCTGATATTCTGAAGTGGATGTAGGACCTAGAAAGCTACTAGCAAAATTTGACTGCGTTCTTAAAAAGAGTGTTCCATGCTGTTCAAGAAAACAGATGTGTGTATATACACTTTTCAGCATACTTCTATAACTTGTGGCCAAGCAAAACAGGCCCTGGCCATCTTAATCAGTAGGGGGAAAATGGTGAAAAGTCAAACAAATTTAATTAAGCATTTAATATTTTATAAATGTAGATTTACAGCTCTATCTCCAGTGTAACCACTGTTAGCTCATCAGTAAAACTCATCAAGTGGAAAATACAAATATTTGAAGAGAAATTGAGTAGAGAATTCTTTTTCTAAAAGTGAATTCTCTGACACCACAGAAGAAACAGCTTGGGCGGTGGAGTGCATCTAATTTGATATACAGAATAGTCTGGAGGCAATGGACAAAAACGTGTTCAACAGGTGCAGCTTTCACTGCCGAAGAAGCTCTTAGAGACTCCAAGTCTAATATATAAATTCTAACAACTGTTTGGCTAGGGATGGACTCTTGTTAGTGCTGAATCTAGATTCATCATTAAGAGGCTCTAGCGGAGTGATCAGGCAACTTAAAAGTTCTGATGCAAAAGAGAGCCCATTTTCTTATTTTACTCCTATTGGTATTTTTAGGCCTCCAACTTCCTTACTGCCGCTGGGAGATATACTAGAGCATTTGTCAGCTCTCTGGAAGAGGACAGAGATGTCTCGCATCTCATTCCAACAAACAGGCAGTCACCCCAGAACTTCACTATTAGACATTCAGTCAGATTTCCAATTTTGCATCCGAATGCACAGGTCTTCACGCGTGCAGTCTAAACCCCATTCTCGTGTATTTGCACATAACAATTGGTAAATTATTTACATGAGTACTTTTGAAGGTACAGATTTAGTGCTTATGCATCACTGTTAGGAAAAAATGATTCCCACATTAAACATTAGTGGCATGGCTTTTTCTCCATCTTCATGATCCTATCATACCCACAGTAACAGTCTATTACTAAAATTTATCATAGGCTCTGTTATTTCTGCCTGAAACCACTTACAATAAAAAACAGACCAAGTGTTTACCTTTATATTTTGAGCATCAACATTAGCTCCAGCTTCTAACAGAAGACTAATAACTGTAGTATTTCCTGCTAGCACAGCCCAGTGCAATGCTGTGTTTTTATGATATTTGTCTCCAAGATTAACAGAAACATTAAACGTAAGTAGTAACCGGGTTGGATCCACACTAGAAAAGAAAATTCTTGTTAGATCTACAGAAGATTAACTCAAATACATACCGACTTACTGTTAATGAGTTCTACTTCTATAAAGAACATTAATCAGGTACACTATGTAATTGCAAAGTGACATTTTTTGCTGATGATTATGAGTGGCTCAAATTCCCCTCCCACCAAAGCACAACTACAATTCTGCTGACTTTTCAAGGAGCTCAGTAAGACACCTTGCCATGGAATGCCATGAAACACATTTGTTACACAATTCTGTTTTCACGTTTACCAAAACCTAACAGTATTAACAGATCTGTAAAAACATGCACATGATTACATACTTGGCAGCTAACAACCAAAATTCAAAACATGCTATATTTCCACTTCACATTCCAAAAGATGAAAATAAAATAGGATAATAATGTTGATAATAGTAGGTACTTGTAAAAGCTAACCATTTTTCCTCTCAACAATTGAGGGAGATGGGCCCTTCTAAGCAGGAATCTAATTCAGACAAATTCGCTCTTTGGAGGATTGTTATTCTAAACCAACTTTTTCCAATCATCTCCACAGGAAGATTTACTTTGTAAACTAAAACTTTGTATTAGTGAGTACCTCTGCATAATATCCTCTCTCTTGAGTAGGTCACTGTACTTGTTTTGGCTGGGATCAAGTTAATCTTTCTTCATAGTTGCGCCTATGGTGCTGTGTTTTGGACTTGTGACCAAAACTGTGTTGATAATGCACCCATGTTTTAGCTATTGCTGAGCAGTGCTTACACAGCATCAAGGTCTTTTCTATTTCCCAGACTGCCCCGCCAGCAAGCAGGCTGGGGGTAGGCAAGAAGCTGGGAGGGGACACAGCTGGGACAGCTGACCCCAACTGACCAGAGGGATATCCCACACCATGTAATGTTGTGCTCAGCCATAAAAGGTGGGGAAAGTAGGAGAAAGGGGGACATTTGGAGTTACGCTGTTTGTCTTCCCAAGCAACTGTTCGGTGTAATGGAGCCCTGTCCTGGAAATGGTTGAACATCTGCCTGCTGATGGGAAGTAGTGAATTCATCCCTTGTTTTGCTTTGCTTGGGCGTGCAGCTTTTGCTTTATCTATTAAACTGTTATTTTCTATTATCTCAACCAGTGAGTTTTCTCACTTTCACACTTCTGATACTCCTCCCCATCCCACTGGCTGAGTGGGGCTGAGCTGCCTACTGGGGTTAATTCACAACAAACATAAATGAAGAAAGATAAAGTGGCAATTGTGGAAAGAACATTGACTAGTTTAAGAAAAAATTTTTTCCAAAAAATCAAAACAAGTCACTACTATACGCCACTTAGCTAACATCAGGAGAAAGTCAAAACTGCAGTGAGATATTACCTATGTGTTCTGTAAGCTGCCCACATTAAAGGTGTCATTCCGTTTTGATCCATCATATCTACATCCTAAAAAAGGAAAAGGAAAAAAAAAAAGTTGGTGAGATAAGTAAGCGTGCTCAAGATCCGGTGTAGATACAAGGTTTGCAGTGAGAAGTAGTATTTTAAGACAAACCAACTAGAGAAAAATTAGCAAGATTTAGTACATAATAAAATCGTTTTTAAAAAATGAAAACAGACATAAACACCACTATTGCAAAAATGTACTCATTCCAATCTATTTTGTAAACTAAGCAACAGTCATGCTGGGTAAGACTAGTCATTTCTATGTCACTGTTATTCTTCAACATAAAAGATAAATATAGATGGTGTACTATCGCACTCAAAAGCAGGAAAAAACAAAAATAATGCACCAATATTTAATAAGATACTTGATAAATCAGCATAGATACTATGGCCTGAATCCTACATCCTACTGAATGCTAGCTGCATCTATTTTTCCACTTGCAAGGCAATTTTCCTTAGTTCACTCAGTTCCAAAGGTAGTTACATACCTGGATATCAAGTTAATGGATGCCAGAAAATTTTTCATTTAAAAAAAAGCCATTAACAAAAACAACCTACCCAGAAATAAAACTGATCTATAATCAAGTGTTGACTAAACTGATGGCTAAAAATAAAAAATCATTATTACACTTAACAGCACATAGCCACAGAATGACAGCACCATCCAGACAATTCTTTTAGATCCATCAGAAAGGCTCTATACCTAAAGTATTTTTTCCTGTTACAGGTCCCTGCCCCACTAACATGGAACTTAGTAATTCCTAAATACATTGAGGCAGATGAGACTTGAGCACATCTGTGCAAGTTACACAGACCATCAGTAACAAGATTACTCTAAGTTAACTTATAATGCAAGACCTGAACAGTTTTCCTCAGAGGCAAGAGAGCTACATCAGTATTTCCTATGCTGCTCCCCTCAGTCCTTTAACTAGGAAACGTGGTTGAAAGTGTTTCAATAAAGTCTTTTGCTACAGAAGCTACTGACAGAAACCCAGAAAGTGGATGATGTTGCTTTCCATGACCCTCATCACCTTCTCCTCCACTCCAGTAGTCTGCCAAATGCCCAGTACCCTGGGACCCCTGCTCATGGTGCTGCTACCCTGACCCAGGCAGCCGTTTTCCAGAAAATCCAATTTAGTTCTTCCAAATAATTGCTTTTAACACATCCCTAGCCTGAAGATAACTTCACATTTCTGAGTTTTTACTCTGTTGCTTAATTTAAGAAAAATAAATAAATAATCAGAAATATAAAAAAACAGTTGATGAAAAAGAAACCATTACTTTATTGTATTGTTTGTTCAGAGAAGAGTTACATGCATTGAGACCAGTATCCAAGTCTGCTTGCCCACAGTACCTGTATAGATTAGATCCTTTCGAGCCTAGTAGGACCATGCAAATGTTGGCACTGACTTTAACCTCCTGTTGCTGAGATCGTGAAGGAAATTAGAACTACAGCCTAACCTGAAGTTCATTCATCCTTGAGAAGCATGACTTTGACTCACAGGTCCCACTGTGTGAACAACATATTTTGAAGGTTGTACAAATTACTGTAACATGAACAATCACTCTTTCATCTTTAGATTTCATATAGAAAAGCAATTCTCCATGACAGCAGGGACCTGATTGCCTGGATGTAAATAAAATGATTCCTTCAGTGATTCCACCTGACAAATCAAAAGTACACTTTGCACACTAGGTGACACTTAGCTAAAAGGAAAAAAAAAAAAGAAGCCATGAGCTCCAGACTATTCCCTGCACATAAATTACCTAGGCAGGCTACAGTTATTACTCATATTAAGGTACAACATGGGCTGAGGCAGATTCCCTTTCAAAGGAACTTTAAGAAGAACTAACAAAGCACAACAGCCTACACTGACCTTTATTTTGACATTTATTTAGTTGTCATTTATGACACAGGTACTACAATTAGGTTCAGAACAAGGGCAAGTCTACTCTTTGGATAAAAGAGAACCTGGTCTCTGTAAAGACAAAAAGGCAAAAACAAATTTGCAAGTAGTAAATATGGTAAGTCCACATAAGCAAAAGCAGCTCAAGTTTCCAAACCCAAATCACGGCATCACAAAGGATGTGGGGGGATTAATGACCTCGTATGTACTTATTAATAAAGGGAAATAAAAAGTAGAAACATGTATTTCCCATAGTTTCTGCAGTTCTGTGTAGTATAGCTAGAGAGCTATGAGTTTAGGGATTGTTATTACAATGCTATTGATATTACTGTATTTTAAACATAAAAATCAATACATAATTTTAAAGTTGAACTTTTTGAAGTACTGCCAAAAATTACTGTTAAAATTAATTCAAACTTATGGCATGGAAAGGATACCAAAATCATACTTGATAACATTTGGAGGATTCTATAAGAATCATCCTTTTAAAAGTTACTGATAAGGAGAGCTGTTTCCAAGATAATAGGTTTCAAAATTTAAAGCAAGTTTCATGTGTTTATGTATGTACACATGTAAAGACACAGCTTCTTTTGGATTGAGGTAGTACATGCTCAGATGAATAGGACAAGTCTGTATATAAACATGAGGACAAACAAACATTTACAGGGAGATTTCATAATCACAGTAGAATATTTTAAAGGCCATTTATACTTCATTAATGCTATGTTTTAAACAAGTTTGCACTTGTATAACATCTGCAAGATCCTTCTGGTAACATAAACCCCACATACAATTATATGTAATTTATGAACAAAATACAAAACTTGTTCCTGATGAAAAAGCATTTCTCTCTAATCATTATCTCTTACAAAACAGCAATTATATATGATCAGTCACTTCTTATGCCTAGCTTACTCTCTATCATACACTAAATACTGATTCACCAAACAGTTCTCAGATACAGACTGAATACTGCACGGAGCAATAGTTTGCATTTTTTCTACATGTACAGGCATAAATAATTTTCTGCAACAAATTTAGTATTTGTTTTACACAGACCAAAGCCACTGATTTCATAGTCATATTCTACCTGACTCATTGGATCATATCTCACTTGCTGGTCGAAAGGATAAGCAGAATACAGAAGTGTGAACAGCATTAGCAAGACTGTAAAACGAGAGGAGGGCTTTGACTTTTCTATATGGTTTGCAAAGTAAATAAAATTTGTGCTTCAGGCACATTTCTGTGGGTGAGTAAATCACAAATTATAATATAGAGTGAGTAGCATAAAGGTCAACGTGTTTTTGAGCATACAGAATGAAGGATGGGAGATGACAAGTAATGAGTACATACGCTATACACACTTTACAGATCTAGCAGTAACACAAGAGGCTAGCAAGAAGGTTTTAGGTTGTTTTGAGTTTTGCTATTTAAACACACATGCAATTAGTAACAGCAATAAATAAAAGTTGCGGACTGAGGTGTAAAAAAAGTCATGACCTATGACAACTCTGTCATTAGATTCTTTACCCATGTATAACCTGATGATTTGGTGAAGAATTCTAAAATATTTGCTATCATTATCACTGCTAACATTTAAAGATTAAATTAATTAGAAATAAAGAATGTAAAAGAATAACTGCTAGAATTTCCATATACTACACTAGACAGGTGTGAATTAAAGCCAAAGTACTCAGACCACTGTTAGAGGAAATTAAGTCTGGCAGGTGGCACATCAATACTGTAGTCTACAATAAAAGACATTGAATTATTTTTATATTTAGTAAGGCAAGTATTTTGCATTTCCTGAATGATAGGTATAGGTTTCAATCATTTTCCTACTCCAATTTTGAGTAGAATCAATTTAAATATGTTTATTACTTAAAATTTACCTGTCCCTTTGCTATCAGATAAGCAACAATTGAAGTATGTCCAAACTGGGCAGCCAAATGAATACAGCCACATCCTTCTCCATCAATTAGCGACGGATCTGCCCCATATTTCATCAGCTGTACAACCATGGATAAGTGACCCTGTCTAAATGTAACAAAACACAAAAAACAAACAACTGAATAACTACATACAGAAAAACTATTAGAATATGAATATTTTAATACAACAAATATGTTTAGCAGTTAATTATACTATTGGAGCTTCCACACTTTGACTCGTATTTTGAAAACAACTGTCATGATCTTAGTAAGCAAACTCATTCATATGAACAAATTCTATGCAGCCAATGGATTCATCACATGCAATTCACTTAAGCATCTTGTATACTGGCTAGTCAACAAACCCCCCTAAGTTCTTAGTACAGAAATCTAGTCTACTGTAGTGTCTTCAAATCCACATATGAAACCTACTATTTTAAGAGATGCCAAACTGGCTACATACTGTGACTTTTTGTGGGGCAGATGGTTTATCCTTCTACTATTAAAAACAGTAGTGAAATAAAAATAGGAAGAAAAAAAGGAAAACTGAAGACCTACGCTTCCTCCACATTACATTAAAAGCTTAAGCATCTTTTTGGCATAATGAGCATAGGTATATCCTTCTTGTAGACACAGTGCCTAACTGTCAGTAAAGAGTTTCTGACATAAGCAGAAAGACCTTTTCAATCTGTCAGAAGCAGCTTCAGACAATGCTTCCTAGAACAGATTACAGCTACAAACACCAAGAAATTTAATCAAGCTTTTGTACTATCAATGCAGAACTTGAGTATGATCTGTAACAAAAGAATTGTACAAGCTAAAATGTTTAACAGAGACTAATGAGCAAGTCTTCATTTTTAGTAAAAAAATTATTTTTATACATTAAATATTCTAAAAGCTAATTTTCTAAGTCTCCGTTTACAGTTAAAAATATTAATGTGGACAGTGTTCTTTTCTCGCCTACTTCTAGGTGGTTGTCTGAAGGAGCAGCTACTGCTCAAAGGTTGTCTTCAATTCTCCCAGCCATTCATCATTCTCAGACCACCTTCTACACCATAAATCTGATTTTAAGTGCACCTTAAAAAAAATCCACACATGTAATAGAACACTGCAAGGACAATGTCACACAAAATCATCCCAAGTCCCATCTGCACAAATGTTGCTGAACTTCAGGAGACTGACAAAAGAAAGATCTCCAAAGTAAGAGTAAACCAAGGGGACTACAGACTCTAATTTCACTTTGCTACTTTTCCTATTATAGCAACCATCTTCCTCTACATCAGAAAGAGTCAAGACAAAAACTGAACTGTATGCTGAAAGCTCCTGTAGCTGAAACATACCCCGTTCACAGTGTGCCCAGCTATCAATGACTGAATTAATTCTTGTACAAAGTACCCTCATAAAATACAGCAATTTCATAAACCAATTAGTAGCAGATTCCAAGCTAAGCAAAAACACAGGAAAAGAAAATTCCAGAAGACTTTTCCCCACCTTGTTGCCCAGTGAAGTGGGGTAGAATTTAAATCTCCTCCAAGCTGATCAACAATAGCACCTTTTGATATATAGTATCTGGAATAACAGAAATAGTAAACATTATTGCTTGTCTTGGTTAAATATAAATGACACACAGTAAGCATGTTGGATGTTATGCAAAACAGACAGTTACAGACCCGAAGACCAGAACCTTTCCTTGCCTTCATATAACCTTCCTTTTTAGGGGTCATACATATACATTCAATTTTTTGCCTTTTTGATGTGGGTTGGGACAGTAGGGATGCTTCCTACCGTGTTTTAAACATGCTGTGATTTCCTGGTTTGGTTCTAAAGTAAAACAGAGTAATTGCCACATATATTAGTATAAACCATGCTACCACAGGAGTATTAAATAAAATGGATCCTTTTAAAATATTTAGGGGTTGCTGCATTAAGAAGAATTCTGAATTATTGGTAAAAGAATATGCTGGCAGAAGACTAGCATATTTAGCTAAATGTTAGCTAAAGACTAGCACATTTGGCTAAATGGCAAAATTATATACAATTCAACTTGCAGCATGTATGGAATGGCACTGGAATGGCCCTGCTGAAGTCATCGTTCCAAGAGCTCACACTTAAGTTGTGTTTAGCCTTTTTTTTTTACGTACTTCTCAACTGTTATTAATCAAAAGACATAAAACATCTGAGTATTTAAAAAATACTTCTAAATTATGGGCTAGAAATTATTTTTCCCTGAAGAACATCTATAAATAGACAAGCTACCTGTAGAAACAAAACAAGTTACCCATATTCAACTGCAGCAACTCATATTCATAGTTATTTGTTCTGTTTCTGTAAACTGTTTTCCTTGCTCTTTTATATAGGACACTATACTGTCCTTTGTAAAGAAAATGCAGAGCTTACAAAGAAATTAATTTTTTTAAAAACACGCCTTCCCAGAAGGTTTCTAGTTCTTCATCCACTACTGTATAAGCTAATGGAAAAAAAAGTTATTACTAACAGACCTTTGAAAAGTACTATCTAGCTATAGATTCCTAAGTGCTTGCACACTTCAAGTACCTGTGCCTGCAGACTCTGCTTTCAAAATACCTGTCGGGTATATATGAATGCTGCTCTCCCACCCACCCAAACTGTCCTTCAAATCTTCAGCACTGAGTTTCTGGCACCTCAATTTCCTGTAAGTGTTTCAAGACAGAGCAAGAAGAAGGGCAACAAACAGAACACTTTGAAAAACATTACTCCAAGTAACTACCTTCTTGTTCTTTTGTGCTTATTGATTCAGACAGTGAAACTTCAAAACCAGCCCAAAAGTTACCTTTAGGAACAGAAACTGAAAAATGCATTAGCTATACACGTCCACAGTAAAAACATCTAAAGGAAATGTCCTTTCATACATTTGCTTTAGAGCCATCAGACACAACAAAGTACTTTAGCAGACACACTGAAGTCACACAAACTCTGGTTTGAATGACAAACAAGATCTGCTCTGATCAGTGTCGGACAGTCCACTCCGCTGGTCTCTGACACCAAAGGAACAAAATTGCAAAATCTCTGTGCTGAAGTTAAGCTTTCTGATTTCTCAATGAGAACAACCAAAGAAAGTCTTGTCCCCGTGTAGGTGAAAAGACAAGGTGTACATAAAGTAAAGGGACAGTGCAATTTTGTTATTGTGAAGTATCAGCTACCAAAGAACAAATCTGAAAAAGACACTGAGAAGCTATTTAGACTGCCTTGCGAAGGAGTTTCCAAGGAAATCTTGTCTAGATAAAAGATAACACAGAAATTCACAGTTAAAGCTTGGATCCATCTTGCTGATGTGACAGCCACTCATGGGGAGGTAAACAGACTGTCTTCATTCAAACACTGGTCCCCACAGGAACACAGAATATGTTGAGATTCTACTGAGCAGCAGCACTGCTTACTGGTTAGTATGTTTTATTTAGAAGGGAGAACTTGCAATCTGACAACTGGGAAAAGACAAGGTGGCAACCTCCTGCCAGATGGTACATTGAAATAACATTTTATGTTTCCTTAAGGGTGTTCTTAGCCTAAGTTGAGATTTATCACTGCATTTCAGTTTCAGTACACATAAACAGTGAGATTTTTCTGCAAAACCAGACTGTACACTTAATCTCTTTGTTTAGGTAGATCCTGCAGAAGGAATTTTGTGCTTGGTGAGAATGTCCCTAGAGAAAGGAGGAACTCAGTGATTCTACTCTCAGTGAGTCATTTAAGCTTCCATGCTAGAAGATGCCTGGTGTGCAAGTCCTATTTGAGCAATCTACTGATATTCAAAGTAAGCAGATCTGATAAGAGGTCACCTTAAGAAGAGAATACTTCCACTGATCTCTACATTAGGATCACTAAGTCTTTGCCAGACATTTGAAAACTGCCCCAGCTTGCATTCTGTGCTTGTGGAATCAAAGTGCATGCAGTCACTGTTGCTAGAAGGAGGAAAAGTAGAAGAGAAATTCTTGTATAGAGAAAGTTTGACACAAGGAATGGGGAAATCCAGGCAGTAGGTAACTGTAGAGAGGTAAGGCCAATGTTTTAATTTTTACAAAACTGAGTTGAAGAGAGATCAACAGATCAGTGTCACGATGAAAAAAGAATTATGTTTTGGATGTCTGACACTTATCCCCGATCCTATAGAAATAAGAACAGGTTTTGCAGTTTTCCTTATAATGCATCAATGGCTTTCACTGTGATCTATGCTGAATGCGGAAATAGTGGAGACTTGTGGAAAGATGTGATAGGATCAAAGCAACAGAAAACCACAGAATAATTTCATTCTAAGGAAACAGAATAAACCAGCGTCTCACAAAATAGTGAGACAGCACACAGCATGCTGGGTGATATAAACTAAAATAAATCAAGACCCCCTGAAGACAGACGAACTTAGAGCATAAGAACTGCATCAGGAGGAATGAATCTCAGATACATTTAAACACATTAGTAGTCACATGCACTCTAGTAAACAGCAGGAAGAAAATGCAATACAGTATGTCACAGTGGTAAAGATGCATCAAGAAGGAACAACACCTCTGACATATCGTTGAGGAAAACAAAGAATTAGACACATTAGATTTAAGAACATTTAATTATCAGGGCTCACTAATGTAACCTGAAAAAAGATATAGCTGGTACAATTAAAGTTATGTTGAATTAAAATTCTGAGAACAAGTTTCCAACACTCAAATGTAGGTGGAGAGATCTCCCTAACATATAATAAAGACCCAAGTGGAAATTCAGATGGAGATCTAAGCACAGACTTCCATCTATCTGAATCTGACATTTTGATTTTCAACCGATTCTATGTCCAATATAATTGCTACAGCAGGAAATTGTTAAAAACACACTTGGAGGGGACAAAAAAAAGGTAAAATATACCACAAAATACTTGCATGTTAGAAGTACTTCTTTCACAAATTTAGCTTCAAAAGAGGACTAACAGGGAACTTAAAATTTGGTCTGATTTTACTCTGTGAATGACCAAAGATCCTCAAGCAAATTGTTTTGGGCAGTTGCTTTTGGTTTGTTTTGGGGTTTTTTTATTCTTTTTAAAGAAAAAGTAGCAGAATACATAAAATGCTAGTGAACTAAAGCATTAAGTCATAAACAAATATCACATAGATGGATTCACTGCACTGTGAAGCTAATACAAAAACTATACATATAGAAACATCATCCACAATATAGGTCTATTTTTCCAAATGCCTCGTGACATTCTGATATTTTTAAATTGTAATAGTTGTCTCAATGCCATTCACTTTTCAGACCATGTAAAGACATATCCAAAAGATGGAATATCTGTAATGCAAATATGTCTTCCAACAGTGCAAATAAGATGAACAATTCATTGCACATAATTCATTAAGTATTCAAGATGGATTAAAAAGTGAGCTCAAAATATAACAACTGCTTTCAGATGCTGTACTTTTCTTAAAGAAAAACTGCTACCTGAAAAAAATTATGCATTTCAGTTATTTCAGTTGTAAATTGTAAAATGCTAGCCATAAAGACCCAGGACAACCCTGAAGGAAAACTGAATGAAAAGAAAGAAAACAATAAGGTCTAAAATGTACTCTCACAAAAAAGGTTACATAGGTAAACCAGGGTCCTGCGTCACTTCTGCAAGAGGCTCTCTTTCAGTATGCCAGAAAGTACACAGGTTACCTATCTTATAATGAAAGGAAGATACCAAATGCAGAATTATGGTTTCCATGATACGCTTCTACCCACAATAGAGACATAAAACCTGTTGTGCTATCTGTTGTGTATAATAAAAAAAAAAAAATCTTTCAGAATCACTGAATTATTTCACAGAGTTGTTTAGTTTGGAAGGGGCCTTTGGAGATCATCTAGCCCAACCATCCCTGATCAAAGCAGCTAGATGATGTTGTCTAGGACCATGTCCAGTTGGGTTTTGGTATCTCCAAGGATGGAGAGTTCTCAGCCTCTATGGGCAACCTGTGCCAGCGCTCAGTCACCCACACAGTAAAATAAGTGTTTCCTAATGTTTAGATGGAATTTCATGTGTGCTTCAATTTGTGCCCTCTGCCTCTTGTCTGCTCGGGGCACTACTGAGAAAAGTCTGGCTCTGTCTCCTTTACACCCTCCCATTGGGTGTTCACATACATTGGTAAGATTCCAGGCATTATATATTACCAGGTATTATGTTACCAGGTATCTCAGGGACTTATATACATTGATAAGATCCTCCTTGAGGATCTCACATACATTGACAAGATAAGCCTTCTCTTCTCTTGGCTGTCGTCCAAGCTCTTTCAACCCTCTCTCATGTAAGATGTTCTAGTCCCTTAACCATCTTTGAGACCCTGCACTGGACTCACCCCAGTAAGCCCCTATCTTCCTGCAAAAGGGAACCCACAACTTCACACAGGTGTCCAGCCTCAACAGCTGGACAGCGAGGATCACCACCCTCAACATGCTGGCAATGTTTTTCTTAATGAGGCCCAGCATACCACTGATCACAAGGCTGCACTGCTGGTTCACAGTTAGTTTCCTATCCACTAGGGCCCAAAGTTCCTTTTCATCAGATCTAAATTTTTATCTATTTACCTATCTTTATTTAACCTTCTTTTAAGAGAACTGCATCAGTCCTTTAAAAACAAGATGAGAAACGTTAACCTGAAATCTTCTAGAAACTTAAGATCTACTCTGATGAAGGTGCTGGTGATGGACATACATGGGGAGAATGTGCTTAAATGAAGGTTTTGCATTTGTTTTTATGTGTAAGTGTACACATTTATTAATAAGAACTGTTTTGAAAAGTGGACCGATTGAAGACGTGACATTTATACCAACTGAAAAGTGAATTGATTGAAGACGTGCAGTTTATGTCAAATATTCTTGAAACCTGCTGATTCAATAATATTTTGTGTATTTGGATTTAATTGCATGTACTTCATTCATTGTTTTGTTACTAGTGGAGAACAAAACATGTTCTATACACACTCATGATCTGTAAAACAGCAAGTACTAAGAATTACCCCTTAAGCTATCCATGTTCTGAAAGATAAAAACAGGTTTTAAAACACAGTCTCAAATATTATGTTCCAGATTTTATAAACTGAGAAGCAAAACACACCCCAAATCCCACAGCTCCCGCTATTAAAGATTTGTTATTACTTGCAAGGAGAGGTGCTGCAATGTAACCTTTTGTAACAGCTGCGTTTTTAAAACGCAAAGAAGGTATTTAAGTTAGAACTTCCCAAAATGCTGAATGAAGTAGGAACTGCTCCTGGCATCATATTAATCTTGCTTAATCAAACCTTTCACTACCATCTAGCATCAAACTTCCCCTCTTCAAAAAAGAAATTTGGTATTTCAACAAGTATACCATGGTATAAAGAAATTGCATATGCAGCTGAATGGCTGTTCCACAGGTTTATCTCATCAGAGAAGAGTCTGAGCTTGACTTCTAGACATATAACAGGTTTATTTCTGTTAATTGTGTCATCAAAACATTGCTGCCAAAATGCACATTAGGTATTTTAACATCTCCCCCCTCCCCCAAATTTCAAAACCAAAACTCGAGATTTTTAAGAAACTTAGGATTATTTAATGCCTTAAAAAAAAAAAAAAAAAAAAAAAAAAAAAAATAAAAATTTTTAAGGACATGATTAGTTTACGTAATACATACTTCACCAGATCTATCCTGTTGTTGATTGCAGCCCAGTGGAGAAGCGTTACGTTTTCTTTGTCTGGTTGTCGTACATCATAACCTGCTTCCACCAATTCTCTACATCGTTCGTATATTCCATACCTTGAAGAAGAAAGTAAGATTTTTCAAAGCTGTTACCTTAGATAAAAATGCATTCAGCAAACACCATACTTTCAGTCACAATCCAAAATCTTCAACAGAAAGGAAACAAAGAAGAAACTACTTTTCGCTTAGATATGAATACAGATTTCTTGCAACAAGCAGCTCCCACTGGCAGAAGTTATATTAATCAATTCAAGATTTGTCTCCACAGAAAACTACACAGCAGAGCAAGGCAAAATATTGATCAATAGTAAACAAAGTATAAGTAAAACTCTTCTCTTCCCAGGGACTCCACTACATTTGCTTCTCGCATCTCTGTTCTCCTTCCTTTCCATCTCTCGAAGACCAACATAGCTTAGCCAACTGATTTGACAGTACCTTCCTAAAATTCAGCAGATGACAAGATCATCAGGTCAATTACAAATACTAACAGAGGTCAAACACTTCCCATTTTTCTTCTCCGATAACAAATGGCAATCTTCCTGATATAAGCCAGTACCATTTTCTGGTTTATACTTTACGATTCTATACTTTAATATGAAATTAATTCTTTCATTAAAGATGACCGTTAAATGTGAGCTATCTTCATTTGAAAAGAAATTCTGCATACATTTTGAAAGTTGAAACAAATCAGGAAGCATAAATATCACTTAGGCATCTCATGTAGGAACTAACTCCAACATTAAATACCATTTGTCTTGATGCTTACGCTGTTTTACCACATATTTTTAGTGGCAATAAAAGCAATGCAGAAGGGCAAGTAAAGATGACATTTCAAAACCTGTACAACCCATAGGGATTTCTCAAAGTTTCAAGGAGGAGACTGAGTGTGGGCACACCCTGAAATCAAGGTCAATGCCTGTGACATCTGACTTCTGCTAAAGCAGAATTTTAACGGCCTCTCAAAGTTGGAACTTAAGTAAGTTCTTCTTACATGGTTTCTACGTTCTACTTTCTGCAGAACAGACAGCCTCAGATTACTTAAGGCCATTTTGCTCCACTCGATCAGCTTGTGTAACTAATGCAGAGACCTTTTTTCCAGGGTAGTTAACATTCTTTTTCTTTCATATATTTGAATAGATTCCTCAGGAACACTTTCCAAGCCTATCACAAGTTTGAAGTACGTAAATTAGTTGGTAACTATTAAAACAGAAGTACTAAACATAACAGCTTGCTTAAAACATGCTGCTTTCTATTTCTTAGGAAAGTTGTATTAGAAATTATGAAAAATGCTAGAAATTGCTGTCATACCTATAATCTTTCCAGACGTTACAAAACACCAGAACAAAGACTTGCATGCAGTACATACTGATTAGCAACAAGCCTGTAAAATTTCATCCCTCAGACTGAGTAACAAAGCAGCAGTCATGAATAATTTTGACAACAATGCTTCGGTTTTAATCAGTTGGGGCAGGGGGAAGAAGTTTATGAAGACTTAAAAGTATGCAACCAGCTAAATAAGATACACATACTCAGACACACATAACTGCCAGGAAAACTGATAAGGTTCTAAGCCCAGCCAATTTTGAGGTGCACTATCTCCCAAGTCCAAGTCTTTATCAGCAGCATGGCCCTACGAGCGCTTGTTCAAATGGCTTACCATGTACCATTCCTGACTGTTCCCTCTCCCAGCTGAAAGTGCCACTGCAGTAGTTAACACTACTAAAGGCAGGTCAGCCAAGAACGAGTAGTAGAAGAGATGGAGGAAAGAAGGACATCTGAAAGCAAGACAGCAAATTCTGATCTTACTGCAATACAACATCACGCTAGCATATTACAACATCTGGAGGTAACCTGGAAAGTGATTCTTATAAAATAGCAAAACACACTTTCCTCAACAAGCTGTTCTACTCCAGTCAGCTGTTATGATTACCCCTCCTACTGCAGGCATGCTTGCTACCTTTATTTAAACAACTAACTGAAGCCATAATGTAAGAAATTATTGACCTACAGCCCTGCTACTAGGCTTAGCAGTCACCAGCTAAAAATAGTGTAGTGCCTAAGGCTGAGTTTAGCTAAGTCTCATTCTGCTTAAGTAAGTAGTACTACACAACAAGCAGGAATTATATTAATAAAATATTCTAAGTTACTAGAAAGAAACAAAGAATGTAAAAGGACAATAATGCTAACATCTGTAAAGTGTAAGAGCCAATCATGTAAACATTTCATGCAATGGATTTGAATTTTCCTTACATGTATTGATTTTGGATAGGATCAAGTTAACTTTCTCCACAGTAGCTCCAATGGTGCTAAGTTTTGGATTTGTGAGCAAAACAGCGTTGGTAACATGCCTAGATTTTAGCTATTGATGAGCAACGCTTACACAGCATCAAGGCTTTTCTATTTCTTACACTGTCCTGCCAGTGAGAAGGCTGGAGGTGGACAAGAAGCTGGAAGTGGACACAGCCGCGACAACTGACCCCAACTAACCAAAGAGATAACCTATTTTACATGACACTGTGCTCAGCAATAAAAGCTGGGGCAAGCAAAAGGAAGACAGGAATTTGGAGTTACGGTGTTTGTCTTCCCAAATAACTGTTTGGTGTGATGGAGCCCTGCTGTCCTGGAGATGGCTGAACACCTGCCTGCTGATGGGAAGTAGTAAATTCATTCCTTATTTTACTTTGCTTGAACATGCAGCTTTTGTTTTCCTTATTAATCTGTCTTTATATCAATGTGTAAGTTCTCGCTTTTGCCCTTCTGATTAATTTCTCCATCCCACTGGAGGAGAGAGCAAGCGAGCAGCTGTGTGGGACTCAGTAGCCTACTGGGGTTAAACCACAACATTACTATTAGTCAGCTATGGTAAACTGTATGAATTTTTTAGATGAGTGTCCTATCAAGTTAACTACACAACACAAAATGAACCTCCTTGAAAGTAGCCACTGACACCTAGTCAAGTTTTTGTTAGACCATGCTACCAAGATAGGTAAAAATCAAGCAGCGCTGTCACAGTCTGTTGGAAGGTATGGCAGGGAGGTGTTTGTTCTTTTGGGGGTTTGGTGGGGGATTGTTTGTAGGGTTTTTCTGTTTTATTTAAAGCAAACTTCTAGTCTTACAGAAAATGTGATGCTGCTTTCTGAAGAACTTTGCTCAAGAGATGTGAAAATGAAAGAGTGGTGTGGCAAGCTTGTGAATCGCCTCTACAGTCCACTAAGGCAGAATTCTGTCACCAATGCCCCTGCAGAAGCTCTAACAGGAATCTCTAATTATGCTCCACTGATGTTTACAAATACCACCCTCTAGAATTCACTCATACACTGCTGTGAGGTCCTGGGCAAAGACTACTGCATGGGTTCAGATATAACAAGGGGTAGTAGGAAGGGATTCCTTCTCCAGGCCTAGCATCATAGACTTCCGCTCGTCCCCACTGGAGGGCAAACTGCAAGTCACAGGTACTTCCTACTGCTTGGCCACAGAACAAATCATGAAGTTCTGCAACACATCAGAAGAGCCTTCCCAGGAAAACAAAACGCTTTCCAGAAGTTGAACTGAGAATGAGGTGTACAGCAACTTTTTAAGTCACCATCAGTTTGTCTGTTCCTAGCAATTTATTTTGGTATCTTGAACTCAATCATAACTGATTACAAATGATGCAACATGCAAGGTACAATTTAATAACTCTTCAATTTATTAAAATTGTCACATGAGGACTTAAGGATCTAGACAGACAAAATCTGTCTGGCAAAAAAAGTTAGGAATATACAACAATTTGCTCCACTTCCTGGAAACAGCAGGCTCTCTACAATTAAATACAACACTGAATCTGATGCAGTCTGGTTTCTTGATGTGCAGCTCTTCTCCCACATACTACCTACAGTTGCCTTCCATCAATTTGCTGCAGTTGACTTCACCTTGCCTTCTCCCAAGCTTCATGACACACTGTTAGATTACAAAATGAGAGAGTCATCTATTTCAGACACTTAGCATACTCGTAATGTTGTTATAAACGGCTCTATGACCTTCTAGAAAGAGGAATGGAGGAAAAGATTCATATCCTCAACAGACTGCTGTATTAACCAAAAAAATTTTCAGCATCTAGGTGAATTCTAGAGGGTGATACAACAAACATCAATAGGGAGTATAATTAAAGCATATTATTGACATTTCCTTGTTCTGAAAGAAATGGGACTAGTTCTTCCAGAGCAAAAATACCATCGTGCAAGCTCATTTCACTATCATAGTCTCTAAGCCATTTCAGTCACTAACCTGTAACACTTTATTTGTCATTGCAGGTTAAAGATATTCTAAATTTAATACTTTCAGGAATAGTATCCTAGAAGCCTTTTTGCATTAAGTATACAATTCTTTTTTTAATCTTTTGTCTGCAAGCACATCAACTCTTGGAAATAAGCACTGCCAGCTTTACTGCATGATTAATAAAAAATCTGGCCACAACACTGGGAAGGAATCTCTTTTCAGTGAGAACATCACCATGCCAACAAACAGTAGGTAAACCACGAGCTCACTCCCTCATCACTGTAACTCCAATCAAAGCTGTTTTAACTGGAAATACAATTAGCAGAAAAATGATCCTTTTTATCTTTTGAAGTCTCATTCCCATAAGCTATGGTGGTTAAGTACTAACAAAACCTTTCATGCATCCTCATGTTTTTTGTGCTAAACAGCAAGACAGTTTTGTCTTCAACAGCAAAGGGGTAACTCAGGAGCTGGTTAATGAACTGTTAACAGTGATGTCGAGAGAAAGGAGAAATGCAGCTCTTGCATATGTTTCAAAGCCTTAAATTGTCTAGGCAGTTGTGGCTATATTACTGGTGTGGTTAAAAAAAAAAATCCCACCTCTTCCATGTGAACTTCAGATACATTTCACTTTCAGCAACATAATCAAACTCCATGGGCATAAGTGACCAGGCATAAAGAATGTGTACCTGTGTCATGGTCTGCCCATCCTCTCCTGTGAATAGCTGAAGAAAGCCAGGAGTAATTATTACTTTGGCCAACCCTCACCAAACAGAATTATTCCATATGTATCCTATTTTTTTCTTATCAGTTACCCAATGAATGATGAGAAATAGTGAAGAAAAAAGCATGTTCTCAAACATATCCAACAATTTTTTTCCTAAGCAAGACTCAGCATATTTCATATTTCATGCTGCACTATTTCACAATGCACACAACTTCATTTTGAATGATCTCAGTGAATAAAACTAACAGAAAAGTTAGTCTTCCAATAATGAAATCATAACACTTGAGCAGAAGGAATCAATCTTCCAGAAGTCACAAAAGCAACTGTTAATATCATTAATGTTTAATACCCATGTTCATAATGGTTATTGAACATAATTTCAGCATAGCTGGAATTTACTCAAGTTCACTACAAGCAGAAGGAGCCTATTCAGTCTCAACAGAACTAAAGATCACAATGCAAAGATTAATGTGTGTCAGGTTTTGTTTTCCTAGTCGTAACTGATTATATACTTCTCTACCTGTGGACCTTAGCTACTTTTCCTTAGTTTCACGGCTTAAAGTATTTAAAAGAAAAGGCAGCAACTTTAAGTTACGTTAACACAGTACCCTTCCTAAGTATCATATTCAAAGTTATGACTCCAGCCTTGGATGACACAGGGCTACTGGTGCCAGAAAGGATAGAAAAAAACCATACTCAACATACCTCCATTAAATTTCACTTTTATATCATTTATGACTGACTTTTTTCTTTTTTTTTTAACAAGACTCCATTTCCTTGCAGCTCCAGTGAGAGCATGGAATGGTATCACAGAGGAACAAAACGAGTACACAGCCCACCTTCTGCTTTTGTAGAGGCAGAAGAAATTCAAAGACTTTCTATGCAGTTATAAATGAAGTATTAGTATGCAATGTTACTCCATTGCAATAGCAAAGGCAAGAATGGATTTTTTTACTACTGCTTTGAAAACAGATTTTCAAATACATATGAGCGGCCTGCTTCTGCTTTCAGAAACGTAACAGAAACTTCACATGAATGAAACAGTTTTGCTATAGCCAAATACAAGATGCCAAGAGATTATACACATATTGTAATAACTGCAAGATGACAGGCTAAGACACTACTACTTTTAACACTACCTAGATGCCCTTGGACATGTTTATAACAAAGTCAGTGAAAAGTGTCCTTTATAGCAATAGATATTAAACCCAAACACAAGTTTCTGCAAAAAAACCACAGAGATTGTTTTTGGTATAAAACATACCTAGGTCCACACATCTGTGGGAGAATTTAACAGGAACAGAATGGGAAAAAAAATACAAATACTGATAAACTCTTTGCAAGAGAACATCAGCTGAACCGCTCTTTTCTATAAGAAGTCTTAATTTGATTCTAAGTGGTTATTAGATTTCTAGCTCATAGTGTATGAGCACATTAATTTAATAGTATCTGATCTATAGGAAGAAGCTGAAGCACACAAACAGTTCAAACAAGATATGAAACCATGAACAAATACTTCTGGAAAAATGTGCAGAGCTTGCAAGCTCTTTTCCCTTGCTGAAAAATGTAAAAGCAAATGCATTATTTTAATAACATTGTTTTATTTCTCTGTAATCAAGTGCCAATAAACTCAACATCTCAAAATAGAACTCTACAGTCAAACAGCATATACGAAGTATAAATGAGTTAAAAACCTTTTCATGCCATTTTTCATCATCATCTTTAAAGTTTAAGAAACCATGTTCCCCATTTTCATGTATGTTGCAACAGTAATAGTTACTTTCACAGGAGAAACTTTTAATAATGCAGCACATAAAATACTGTAAGAACAGCAATGTTTACGAAAAAAATTAAATGACTGACTAGCTACTTCTATGGCATGACCAACTGCTTCCTGCTTGGGTTATCACAAATGTAATAGCGAACAATTCTGTGCTACAGCAAAATGCACCTTCTACCTGTTGAAAAGCCTGCACTTTAAGTGGTCTTACATAAAATGCCAAATCATTTTAGATGACAGATCAGTTTGACTTTTTTTTTTTTTTTAACAGTGGAAGATACTCAACATTATTATAATTAGCTATCAGACCATTCTTGAGATCAACAGAATTCCATTTAACTACTGGTAAGCACCCAGCTACCATTCGACTGCATCACACTAAGAAGCCTGTTATATTCTCTTGGGGAAGATATGACATGTTCTGAAAAAAAATAAAACTGTGCTGCCATTCCCATGCTGAATGCCACACATGCCTGGACTTGGAAAAAAACACCCAAACTAAGAGACTGAAAATAATTCTTACTCTGTTTTGCTACATTTTCCTTGAACTTTCTGAACTGCTTGAAAAGGAGAGTTCTGAGAGACAGATGAGCAGCCCTTTTTTACAAAACTTTTTGTAGTATCTTATTTATATTAGCACCCAACTAAAAAGTAAACAAAGTCAGCAGATATTTTAGTCTAAGTGAATACTGATTTTTGAGGACAAGTGGTAGAGGATAAGATCACCTATTTTTCATATATATATATATATATAAACGAGAGGTTATATTTCTACAGAAGTGAGTAACTACATCTTTTAATAGGAACTGCATACCTTTTTAATAACACTGAATTAATGCATTAGCATGATTATTTTATTTTATTGCAAGCTTTATGATACTTGGTGAGTTTATTTTCTGCCTTAAATTTCAGAGATTTTTCCCTTTAAGACAGCTGTTTTATATAACATGGCCTTCAAATCCTCATAAATACCTACAAAAACGGTGAGTTCTCCCTCTAGTCAGGGAAGTGCTGTCTGGATACCACAACCTGATCATACAGCCATGCTGATAGTCCCCCTTCCCTGTGATATTAGCCATTAGGGCTATGATACGAAACTGTAGTACTCTTTGGTGAGATGTCATCACTTCTCACCATGACTGGGAAGGAACATAACAGGTAACTCAGAACAGCCCTGTTGATTCTTATTTGAGGAAACCAGAAAAGAATTACAACAACTCAGCTGGAAGCATAGATTAGTCTAAATTTGAGGGCTAATGGGGACAATACATTTGAGGGTTTCAAACATGCATTGAACACACAAGAATGGAAGCAGGTAACTTGTAAAACCACTTCTGCTGTAGTATTTTCATGCTTTCAAGCAGCTAGTTTGATGCTGTGCCATAATTTTCATTTCTAAAAATCCCTAATATGAGGATTACAGGTTGTAGTATTAAAGTATTTACAGCAACAATTGCAGAGTCAGTCATCATCTATTTCAGGAAGTTAAACTCCTCACAACTCAAAAAGTGAAGGAAAGTACACACTTCCTAAACCTAAATGGGGCCTGTGTCACATGCAGAGCTGCAAAAGCTGCTTTCAGTTGGAGGAGATGCCTTTTAGGGAAAAAAAAGGAAAGAAAAATTTTGCTTTAAGAAGAAAAAGGCAAATAGCTCAGCAAGATACACAGTAGTTTAAGTATTCAGATTAACAGTACAAGAAAAATGAAAATTTTACAAAAGTATCATCTCAGTTCATTGAAGGAAAGTGACAGGGGTGGTGGTTCCTGAATAGTAAAAGCAAGCTAAAAAGTAGTGTCATGACAATTCTTCAGAAAGTCTTGTGAGTTCGTACGTACTACAGTACTGTGTAGAAGACAAACACGTATAACTGATCTGCATTAAGAATGCTATTCTTAAATTTGCACACAGTTTAATCCTACAATTTCAGCAATAAATTCAAGTTTCATAGCAGCACTGAAACTGCAGAATCTGAGACAATGAAGGAAGTTACGCAGAGCCACATTCCTTCTAACCTATTGATGTCAAAAAAATCAAGGAAACCCTCATGTTTGCGTATCAGTGTTGCCCACTTACCTCTTAATCATCACCTACAGAAAATGAACATCATACCAACAGTAAGAAAACCATTATGTTTCCTTCCAGCAATGACCTATATTTACAACTTAACATAATTCCTCCCGCATATTTTCATACAAATCTCATAAAGTTGTCTTGACAGTAATTTTGTAGAGGTCACTCTTGAAGTCTTCCACCACTGTATCTACAAATACAGTTCACCTTCCACTTTATGCAAATAGAAAAAATATTTATTGTTTTTTAACTAATACAGGCACAGACAAGTCCAATACTCAAAAATAAACTTACTGTGTGGCTTTGACAATGTCCCAAGTGCTGTAATCATCAATGTGGCTTTTCCGTCCAAGAGATTCACTATATCCATGGTTGTAATGGCTTTGTGGCTTGATTTCCTAAAACATAAAAACTTGTTATTAGAACATCAGCATTACTGATGTTTCTCAGAAAAAAGAAAAATATTTAAAAAAAAAAAATCTTTAGCAAAACCAAAACCAGTATCCAGTTCAGCGTACTATAAAGCTACCTAAATCTGAGCATGGTAAGCTGACTGGCCACATTTCTACATTTTGCAAAGCAGGCCACCATATTCCCTAATACAGATTGCAAACACCTTCCAGAAACCACCACTTGTAATACCAGAGTTCTGCCAAATCCTACGCTGGGGTATTTTTATAGAATGTTAAAAAAAAGTAACAGCAATTTCTTTTTTGGTTCGGTTTGTGGGGGTTTTTAATTTGTTTTTAGAAATGCAACATAGCATAGCTAAAAAAATAGCTACTGGCCACAAACTAACAAAATCTCACTCTGCTACTATAAATAAATACTATACTTCAAATAGCATAGTTAAATACCTTCTAGAAAATAAATAATCGAGAATCACTAATAACAATGACTAGAACCCACCGATACTTTATTGATTCTTCAACTCCAGACCCAGCTTCAGAGGTGATCTTTGTATGTTTAACCTATGGGTCTCAGACATAAATGGCACAGCCATGACATGCTCTTCACCAGATACAGTTCCCTACAAACTTTTTTTTTTGAAGGGCAACACTTCAACCCTCAGTGCTCCTCTGGGTGGCATTTATATTAAAACACTGTATTCACAGATCACTAGGGCAGCAACATACCATTTTTCTTTACAAACTGCACACATGTGAAAGTCAGCTCAGCAAGCTGAAATTGAGCAAAGAATTTTACACAGCTTCTTAATAGTTTTCCATGTTACAAGTACGACAGCTGATTGCCTCTCTGTATCAGCCATGTAATTCAGCACAGCTACATAAAAAAGTGTGAGAAGTGCAACAGTGAAGCAGAAAAGGAAGCAAGCTCTCTGGAAGTCCTAAAAATGCATTTCAACTGATGTTATTAAAATGTATTATTTACTTTTACTCAGTTTTCTCCAACATGTAATTTCATGGAATAAATTTTGTTTCTTTAATCTATACATGGAAACACTCTTAAACACCTTATGAAAGGTGTTTAAGATGCCAATTTCCACTTAGTTATTAAAATAAGTGATCAATATTTTCATTATATTTATTTTTTTTTTAATTAGAGATATCCTGAGTCAAGACAACCATGATATAATACACCTAACCTTAACAAGGATTCAGTCACAAATCCCTACCACCCTCTCTCCCAAGAGGCATACGTTGCCCCACTAGCTTAAGTGACCAAGAGACATATTAGGGCTAGGGAGACTTCCTATTGCCAAGACGAGCAGGTCTCCCCACTTCTCATGTTCTCTGAGCTGCGCAATGATTTCTGCAAAAGCAGCTGCTGGTCACAATGAGAAGTAACTTCTTACTGTTTCCAGTTGTGGCTAGTCAGCTGAAGTGTTTTCTAGCTACATGACATTAACCAGCTCTCTGTTGACTTCAATGGCTGTTTAAATACCGAGCTTGCACGCAGACAAGTAAACTGCCCTCTGACTCTCTTAACCTGGAACTTACTCATCTTGGCTGTATAAATACAATGTGTTCCCAATAACTGGATGCTGGCAGTCAAATCAGTCATTACAAATTCTTCTCACTGAAGTTATTTCAAAGGTACTTCTAGCCTAAAATTATTGCATGCATTATCTATCTCTTTTAGAGAGGTAAAAAAGATTATTTAAGTCTGAAAACTACATTTAAAATATCTATTTCCAGGTTTCAACATACTGAAGTGCCACTTAAACAGAAGTCTAAAAACTTACACCATTCATGACCTTGGAGTAAATGATCAAGAAGGTAGTCTAGCTGCAAATCTCAAAACTCTCAGCATTAACTTCAAAACCAAGTAACTTCAGTTGAGCATGTTTGTATTTGTTACATACAATGTAACTATTTCAGAAAAGGAAAACAAATCAAATTTATTGTCATTTATACAGCTAGAACATTTACAACATTTTATACACTAAAAAATCTTTCAAGAAATTCAAGTGTTTAGAGCTTTAAAAGCAGAACATAGTAACACTGAGAACTAGTGCAGCAAAAGTCTTCATTTTCAAAACAATTTATTCTTATGCATAGACTTTTCTTCAGAAAAATAATTCTTTCAATTTCACACAGTACATGTTTTCTTGACCACAATGCTATTTTGTGGCATTCAATTTTTCTTTCTAAGCCTGAAAAGACTGACTAGATTGAGCAATTAAGCATTGCCAGCCCAGCAGGAAGGTTGCTCTGTTGCCATCTCGACAGGAGAAACAACCTAGAAGTATAACAGGGCATCTGCTGTCATCCAAATCCCATGTTACAACCAATTCTTTTCCTATACAGAAAGAGCTTCACTCTGTATTTGAAGAAGGCAACAGATTAACCAAACATTTTTTTGCCCACCTACTAGATAAGCCAGAGTGTTATCTGGAGTAAAGATGCTGAAGAAGATACCAGAGGACATTACAATTTAAAAAAAAAGTAAGAGAAGGCTAGCTTCATTATTTTGTCCGACATGATTTTCTCTTTTCCATCACATCAGGAGAAAAGCAGAATTTATACCATCTCTGTTCACCTATTATTATACCACACAATCACAGCAGGATTTTACTTATCAAATTGTATTGCTCAGACCTTGAAAAACTATAAAGGACAAGTCAAGTAGGCAGAGGCCAGAACAAAAGAAATTCACTGTCCTGGATCACCTTGATGAGAAGATAGTAGTCCAATGCATTTCTTTGCCTTCCATAGCTGCCAGAAAGGGGCAAAAAGTCTCTCTCCTTGTTATCTAACAATTATTAAAAGCAAACTGAGAAACTTGGCTTATTTTTCAGGCAGATGTTAATTTACCAGGGAACACTATTTCTCTTAAGCTGCGTTTCCCTGACCACTTCAAGCAGACAAATCAGCCTTCTGTTCCCTTGAGCCCATACGAGCCAGTCAAGAGAGATGCCCATTTACTAGCAGTGTAAATTTATGTCCGCCTAAAGTGATCATGAACCACAGCCTTGTGATACTAATGCTTTCACAAAAAGGTTGATGCGAACACAGCAATCTCTTAGGTATTAATTATTAACCCTGTAAATTCAGAAAGTGAGAGATTATATTCCTTAGCCCCTTCTACAGTTTATCTACTACTTTTACTAAGGACTTGAAGGTAATGACAGTACCCTTAACTTCTTTAAAAAAAAAAAATGTATTTCAATCTCTTTTCATACTGATAGCATCTCTGAACTACTCTTTTTACACTGAAACGTTCAAATTTTGTTACATGAATGCAAAACAGCTGAAATGATGAAAAAGATTTGAGATGAAAGTAAATATGAGTACCTGACACAAAATGAGTAAGCAAACAGTTCTCTCCCTCTTTTTCCCCAGTACATACATTAGCAGTTACAATCCATTTGTTTACTCTAAAGACTCACAAGTGTAAACTGAAAGTGAACTCTATGCTTCCCGATTTACTAAGAGAGTTGAGTTTGTATTTTACATTTAAGAACAGTTGAAACAATCCCCAAAATCCTGAAAGGTATATGAACATCACAGCCTCCAACACCATACAACACAGTCTCCTAAACACAGTGTGAACTGTGGAAAAATGGATGAGTTTAGATTTGCTTGAAAGAAGATGCAAATACTGCTCATTTTGGAAGCAATTTAAGACAAATTCCAGGAAAGCATATCAAATCTGAATCTTCACACAAACCAGTCAACTCTCTGCAGTCTGGACACAGATTCCCAAGCTTAGAGTCAAAATTTATTACTTGGTATTATTTATGCAACTTGACAGTCGCACATTGGCTCATAGTAGCATGCTGGCTACTATCAGTGCCATTCTACAGGATATAACTGTTACCTGGCATTATAAGTGCCTAGTTTATGACCGATCCACATAGTAATTTTTGGGTTCCTAAGTCAATAAGCTGTCAGGAATGAAGATAGAAGAGAATCTCTATTTTGTGAATCATAGTAATACTTGACTCACCTGGTGATACATGATTTGGACCAAGTCACTGCAAACAATGTTGTTAAACACTACACTTGGCTGACAAGGCAAAATATAAGATAGCCCGAAGTAGGAGACCGTCATAAGACCTACAATACGTGAATCCAAAACAGATATGCGCTCAAGGTGTTATCTCAGAGTCTACTGAACACAGCTAACAAACACCTCCCTTGGACCTTCACCTTTTGATTTTGCAGTCCTTATCACAGCCTTAGGCATTTCAGAGAACAACTTGGTTACTTATGTCTATGCTTGCAAAGCCTACTGGTTTGGTTAAACATTGACTTAGCAGGAAACTAGAATTGTTACATTCAACACGATTAACCTTCCCAGATGTCATGGCTTGTGATATACCAATATCTAGTCAACAGAACTCAACTGCTAGCTACCTCTGCTTTTATAAAGACTATATATGCACCGATGGAAAAAAATAGAAATAATCAGATTTGAAAATTGAAAGTGCAAAGCTCTCCTAGCCATTCGATGCACAGCACTGAAACCCAAAAGCACATTCTTAACACTCACAAATTCAAATTATGTCCTTTTTAAAAAAAAAAAAGTTCTGAAATTGAAAATCATAGTTTCTAATACTACAGTAAAGACAAATAAACGTTTTCTGAAGCATCTGTTGCTCAAATGAGAAAAAAGTAAACAAATTCTCTGTATCTATCCACCCACGGGTCAAGTTCTGCCAAGTAGCTCTGCAGTTATTCGGAAAGTAAGAATCAGAAAAAAAACGAGCATGGCAATTGTTTCATTTGACTATGGGCTCATTGTTGCAAGCATAACCTGAAAGTAGACAAGCTCTTCAAATACCGTTGTGGTAATTCCTCCATCACAAGGACTGCAACAGTATATTAAACTATTAAGTTTGCAACAAGGACTCAGCAGTACCACAACACAACATTTAGAAGTGAAAGAGCAAGCCTAAGTATGCAAGGATTTCAACCCAGTCACTTAATAAAACTTGTTTAGACATCAAGACTCCTCCTAAGTCCATACATGCTTGCGCATATTCACTCACTACACTACAAGCTAAGTAAACAACGTGGCTTAGAATGAAACCATGCCAAAGCTTAAAAACTAGCAAACATTTAACCTTTTCCACCGCTTTCTCTGGCAAGTTTTATATTTTTAAATGTTTAGCATAGCAGTTTTTTAAATTGCTATTTAAAAAGCTGTGGATATAAATCACAATCTCTCTGTATACGCATTGATATCAAATACAATGCTTTCAACACAGCCACACAACCATCGAACGCTGCCACGAGTGCAGGCCTTGCTGTAAGTCAGCAGCAGACTACCTGAACAAAGCTGCCTGTACCCAGGCATCCCATGTCCTGCTCAGCCCTGGTAGGACCAACTACAGGGGCGTTATGTCAGGGGAGAGTTTGCCCAGTGCTAGTCATTCTGCATCAGCAGCTAAGCTAGACCGAAATCATAGGTACAACATTCAGACAGCATCTATTTTTGGACTTTAACAGAAGATTAAAACACAAAATACAGATTACTCCTCCAACCTGTTGGAGAGAAGAAAAAGCTCTGCTTAGAAGTCCTATACTGACCAAGATTACTTGCCCAGCATTATTAAAGGAACACGAATAAGCATTAAAAAAGTGAAAAATAATGATTTATATCATGTTACATCATGCCTTTCACAGAACTTTGCCTACTGTCACTTTCACTGTCACCATTTGGCTTTTAAGTTCTCACCAAAAATAGGAAAGAATTAATCTCCTCTAAATGCATACACCCTCACAGAAATTTTAGGAAAATAATTAAAATTCTTGAAACCACTATGATTTTTTTAAAACATATGACAGATTGATAATAAAGCCACAACATAACATTTTGAGCCTAGAACATATACCACATTCACAAATGGCTTCAACAATATTGTGAAGTGTTAAAGTATTTTTCCTTTTATGATGAAAATATTTATTCCAGGAAAATTTAATTTCACAATGATGATCCACTGTTAAAAACCACTAACAGCAAATTCAAAGATGAAAGAACAACTGAAATCCAAATGCTTTTATTTTTTGATATTTTGATCTCCACTGACAATAGTTCCTCCCCAGCTGCAAGTCAGGTAACCCAAATAGAGAGCAGAGGCCCCAATCTCGCTAATTTACAATAAGCAGGTTGCAAACACCAAATCTCTGCTTACTTCATCCTGTTTCAAGGAGCCATTTCCAAGCTTGACTTGAGCCAAATTAGCAGTTTACCACTGCTAAAAGAGAAAGGTCATTGCACTGCCCACTCTCTCCCATGGCTCTTGGCTCCATGCTCCTGTTGTCTAACTCAAGCTGGCTTTGGTACTTAGAGCTATGGTTGCAGTGAGCCCACTCAAGTCATTGTGGGGCAGGGGGGGGGGGGGG
>JAVJGI010000060.1:60287402-60299257 GCA_035590275.1 Ibycter americanus | reverse complement strand
CCCCCCCCCCCCCCCCCCCCCCCCCCCCCCCCCCCCGACCGGGCATAAAGGAGGAATTAAACAAGAAACAGAAAAGCCGGATTCTTTTACAAGGACAGCAGGTTGAATCCGTTTCTCCTGCAAAAAGACTGGCTCCAGAGCCATTGGTAGAGGGAAAGCAAGTAAAGAGAATTAGCAGGAACATTTTGGCAGCTGCCAATTGTTAATTTGACTAAATAATCATGGAACAACACACTCCAGCTTTTAAATATTCAAAGAAGTCAAGCTTACAGGATGAAGAAAATTATGCTATTTCTAGAAACTGGTAGAGTTGGTTGGCTTAGAAGGTTGCAATAGACAGATTTTACTTATTTATAAAAATCAAATTTGGTTCTCCAATTACTACCAAGGGTCACTCTTTCTTGATGAGCTTCCCACTTCAGTGACTATCCTTTGACAGTGCCCTAATCACTCATCTGCATCTGTGACTAGTTCATCATTACTCATTAGTCACAGAATGTGCAGATTGCTTGCACAGGTATGTAAGTAATGCAGGGTAGGAAAACTTGGAAGAGTGCGAATAAGGCTAAAAAAAATTTAAGTTGTTTTGGAAAAAAGAAACAACACAGTAAAGGAGAAAAGCGCACATCCTCTGGAAAACAGGACTAATACAATGGGGAAACAGAAGACAAAGCAAAATATGAAAAACTGCCAAAGGAAAAAAGGAAGTGCAGGGGAGAGGGGAACAAGAAGCAAGCACAGCTCCCAAGAACGAGCACTAACAATACCAGTATTCCAAATCACTTCTCCTCATAACCAAATGTGCAAGTAAAGTTATGCTCATTTCCCCTCAATGCTCAAATCTTTTAATCTTTCCAATAAAAAAGCCAAAATGAAAAATGCTTAAGGAGAATTCTGAGAACAGTATTCATAGAAAAAAAATTAAGAAGTCATACATGAAAGAATATGACTGAGACTGAATTATTCTGGGATCGCAATTTCATAATTCACAATTATATATAGCAGGAGGATATGAATAGGTCAATATGCCTGCTTGGACATAAGGAAGGGAGGAAAATACTGCTGCTTACAGCTGCTACACATGGCTCTGGTAGGCATTAACAGATGGCTAGGACTGCTTTTCCTTTAATGTTATGCAATATTGCTGCAAGGAAGCAATACCACGATCAAAGTCAGACATTCAAATTCTGAACGATGACCAAGACAATTAACATTTGAAGAGAAAATACTAATAATTCTAAAAATAAAAATGTAGAAATAAAAGCATTACCTTCTATAAATTATTGCATACTATTGCCTTTGTTTCTTAATGAAAACATAAGAATTACATATTTTTTTAATTGATGACTATACTATTTCCATACCTGGCTATAGCTGAAAGAATCATGATAAAATCAGAAGTGACTGCAACTATTTCAAAGAAGCTAAATAATAAAATAATCCTTACATGTCATATATTTAACAGGGACTACTGAAGGTTAATATTAAAGAATTCCCCTCCATTCGATTTCTCTGTTCTTCATTTGTCAGAATATAGTGCTTTTTAGTAAGCTTTCCCAGTTTTCCTCCTTTTTTCAAAGTGCAAGAATCTATACAGATTTATTTATAGTAATATGCATATTATAAACACCCACACTAGTTTATACACACATAAACACTAGCCACTCATGCACTAGCATTAATAGAATAATGATCCCAAAATAAGGACAAGCAAATACATTTAATGCATTCCTAAAAAGGATACTGCTGGTATTTATTTTGGCATTTTTAATGGAAGTTCCTCTTCTAAAGTTTATGGTAACTTTCCTGCCCCTACCCCTTCACCTAATTCTGCAACACAAAGTCACAGAAACAGAGGCCAAAGTGATCATGTACTAGTTTTAGAGAGAATCACATTTAAGTCTTTACAGGCATGAAAGTAGCAGCTTTTTCTTCTCTAGAAACAGCCGTAAATTTAGGATAAAATCAGTGAAACAGCTAAGCTGACTAACTGTTGACTGTCTTCAAGTGGCAGCAGTCTGATCCTTCTCACACTCACGGGAAGTCCTAGCCAGAAAAAAGGAAAAAAAATAATTCTGCAGGGCGGTACAGGTTCACAAGTTTGAGGAGCCAGAGCCTTCAGCAACTACGAGCTGTTAAGATTGTCTGAACTGGGATGATGTATATACACCTTCAGTTTAGCTAATACATGCTAGAAAACTTCCATCTAAACCAATTACATTCTCCATGAAAATAAGTGCACAATACCACTCTTATCTTAACTGGTCATACTATACATTAAAAAACAGTTCAGTGTTTGGGTTGCAATTATATACTATCAGACTTGCCTTACTTTGACCTTTACAATTTATGCTGGGATTGTCCCTGCCCCCTATTATAGAATTAAATTACCTAAATTGAGTATGACATGACAAAACCCCCTTCCATTCAGTGCCAATTCTGCCACCATTTTCTATTACTTTTCACAACTGACAGCATCCCATGAAGTCTGTTTGGTTTCCCTCTTAAATTTTTGGCTTATTTGCATGGTTTCTTGACATGCCAAAAGAAGATGCATTTATGAAAATCCCTGGAGAAGCCAATCATAGAATACATACACAATGGAAAAAAACCATACCTAATACTCTGATTTTTTGTGAAAGCAAGTCACAGTTTAAGTCGACAATCCTTTCTTTAAAAAGCAGCAAAATAGACTGAGAAAAGCCTCAAACATGGTAGTCATTTTGCTGATACAGAGTTCCACCCACAAACAACAGTAAGCCATCACACAGAGAGAATAATCCTGCATACTCTCTAATGTAGATCTAATTTTTTTTACATAATGAGTTAGAGATGCTCAACTAGAGCCCTTTATCCAGTCACTTTATACAAAGGTCAGAGAACATGTGACTTAAGGCACAGCTGGTAATGAGTAAGTTTTATTTCTTCAAAGCAAGCATCCACAACCAATGGACTGCTTTCTAGTCATTTACTTGCAGACTGTCCTAAACTGAACAGTGTTACGCTTTAGGAAGCAACAGCTTCACAAGTAGGCTTTTCAGAAGGCCTTGTATTTGCACACAGTGGCAGCAGCAAGTGTTATTTAAAACAGCTGCATTTACTAGCATTTGTAAAGGTTAAAAAAAAAATGAAAGCTTAAAATGCTATGGTTTAAAATTTACTTGAAAGTTTTGTTTTAGTCAGCAACTTACATTAACATGTACATACACGTTTTTGGCTTTCTTTTCAAGGAGTCTTACATTGTGTTCTCAGCCAAAATCTCAGGATTTCAACAGAAATAAAAATGGGGCTTTTTTGCCAAGTGATTTAAACAGGTCTAGGTCTCAGAGTATATGAGCTTGCACAACTCTCGACATAAAAAAATTCCCGAGACACCTAGCACTAGTAGTAAGTCATCATGAGATTAACTTATAACCAGTTATGCATTTCACTGTTTTCAAGTCTAAACTTCAAAAATACACACTTAGGTGCATCTAGCTCAATCCTGATCCTCAGCTACTTGGAGAAAAAAAACCTCCTCAAAATTCCCAGAAAAGGATATCCTGAAAATTCTTTTTCAAAGATCAAGGTTCTCCATTCAATTTTCAAACCTGGTAACATCATGTACTCAAAAAAAAAAGTATAGTGAAGGTCTTGCTTTATTCATCAAGTATTTGCCAAAGCCACTCTCGAATGTAAATTATGCTCCTTAGTGAGTTTACAGCTAACTCATCTCTGAGGAACAGCAAAAAAATTATATCAAGTATTAGAGGACTGGCAAGTGTACATGACAGAATGAGCCGTCAGCCTTTCTATGGACCCTCTTTTCTCCTTGGCAGATACAGAAAAAAAGAAAAATAGTATAAGCTGCACTGAGCCTTCACAGAAAACTTCAGTTCCCCATTCTCACCACAACCTTGAACCAGCAAATGGACCTTTCAAATCAAAAGCCAACTAAGCCAATTCTCATTCCCACTTACGATAAACACTGGCTGGTTCATCTACCACAACCAGGAAGTGCAAGAAAGGTGCTTCTAGTCATGCTGATAGTCGATTTTCTGCAGCGCATGAAACAGCTTAGTAAATCTGTGGTCTCACAATTTAGAACAGTCCCATTCTATACAACTCCTAACCTTCCAAACCGGTCACACCAGCTCACCCTCTACTTTCTATCAGTACTGTAGTGCACTTGATCCTACAATGGAGTAGGTTTAGTGAACTGGCAGAAAGTTATTCACAAGTTTGGGGTTTTTTATTGGATGCATTTTCTACAGATCTGCTTCCCTGAACTGGCTTATCCTGGGACCAGACCAGCATCACTAACAGGCACATGCAGCTGGAAGTGTTTAAAGGTAAGTTTTACAACCAGCTTGAGTCAAGCTAAAACTGACATGCCATCAGAAGGAGCGGTCACACTCAGTCCTGGCTGCACATTCTCGGTTACCTCTTACAAGTTCTCATAACAGCACAGTAATGGTTTCAGTCAGATCAGGTCATAGACTCACAAAGCAAGAAGTATTCCAATTCACCTACTGGCCACACAACTGCAAGAGCTAGTCCCAGGAAGGGTAACAGACTGTGTCTGGGCTCCTCTGTTGTTTTAGACCATGTTTTTTACGTGTGATTGAGTTTAAAACACTCACATCCTTCAAAACCAGCAGTTCAAGTGTTTTCAAAGCACACTCTGATGTCCTTCCTCTCTTGCTACTGCACTTCCCCCTTCCTGAGTCACCTTCATCTTCCCCTGATCTTGAACAGCCTTCCAAGCTCTGACTACAGCATTCCCACTACCCTCCACTTTTGGTACCTCCCCCCTTACAGGGCCAATTAAGGAAACACTTCTGAAGACCTCAGGTCATCCTACAGGTGTAGGAAGAAACTACTAGATTTCAAAATTGCACAAGACAAATTGTAGTCTAACGTTACACCACGTACTACTGGGCATGACAGACCTGAGGGTTCAATCCAGCCAGACTCCCTTTGACTTAAGAAAAAGCCTTCAACTTTGTTCTCCAGTCTCATTTGTAACAGACCCCAGTGTCTCTCTCAACAAGGACACTATGAAAGTCAAATCTTTATCTCGTACTGTCTTTGAAAAGCAGCAGAGGACAGCATGCCTGCTGAAATACCAATTACTGATGCTGCTTGCATCTAAGCATGTCAGTATCACTGGCAATACTACCCAGTTTTCAAGCCAACAGCAAACATTTTCCTCTTTAATTCTGTAAACTGGATTCTACAAAGTTAAAATGTAGCCCTCTTCCACATTTATAATGTCTCACTACTTTCCTGAGCAAGCAGGTAAACACAGTGAAACAAATGCTGTTGAAAAACTAAAAACGTGTGAAAACTGGGAGAAATAAAGTCTGTGCTTAACAATAAAAGCAAACTAAGCCAACACAAAATCAGGTCAAACAATTTATTGTTCATTTATCACTGATGCTTTAAGAAGGCCTGTTTCAGAAAGTGAAAAATCCATTACTATCCAAACCAGAAGAAAATACATTAAAAAAATTGATTTCAACTGTTTACAGTTTTTCAAGGGTTTTCAAGATGCCTGAGATGCCACAATGCTACCACTGAGAAAAAGCCTAGAGTGGTGAAAATCTGCATACTTTACAAGGGAAGGGAGAACAACTGTAAAAAAAAACAGCAAGAGAAGCATTGACAATGAGTGTCACAAATTAGAAAAATATAGACAACTGAAAGGCAAAAGGACACAAGACATCCCTATCCCCAGAAGGACAAGCAACATCCTAACAACAAAAGAAATGGACAAAAATTGTTCAAGATT
This sequence comes from Ibycter americanus, assembly GCA_035590275.1. Taxonomy (NCBI): domain Eukaryota; kingdom Metazoa; phylum Chordata; class Aves; order Falconiformes; family Falconidae; genus Ibycter; species Ibycter americanus. The sequence continues at coordinate 60,293,484 of JAVJGI010000060.1, read as the reverse complement.
ACAATATAAGAATGAAAGAACTGTCAATAAAAACATAAAACCTCAAAATCTGAAAATGTTCAATAAGTATAGAACAAAAACACCAGGAAAAAGTCAGAAAATTTAAATCATATACTGTTGCCATGACAAAATGCTTTCTAATGTAACAACAAATATTATTAAGCTTCTTTAAAGTACAGGTTGTTTAGATCAACTATATAGTCCATAAGATTCAAATAAGCGTGAAGAAACTCCAGTGATCTGGATAAAAAATACGGGTTATAAATGTTCACCACCTTAAGTTGTTTCTGGCTTTTCTAAGTTTGACACAGAATTAACAAAAAAGCAAAGACTAGTAATGCTAAGTACCATGACTTCACAGAAAAATAAACCCAGCACTTGCAGTTTATACAGAAGTAGTAATGGTCAAACCCATGTATGAAGTGGTTGATTTAGTATTGCTGATACTTTGATTAAGAAATTAGAATATAAAGTTAACGTGGTCTGTCTTGCATGTATTAAAAACTAGAAGTCAACAAGCTTTATTCTTATGATTCTTTTTGTGACTGTTACACATACTGTCCTAGTTAAGGACCATGTTGGCCAAAAAACCCTCTCTTGCTCTTTTCAGTAGCTCATGTTTTTAAAACCTCAGGGGAGTGTCAATATGAAAATATTATTGAGAGGACACTAAGCATCCTACAGAGCTTGGATTTTTACCCCACCTTATTTCATGCTTGGCTGCAACCCAAGAGTAGAGGTAACTTACATTGTGGAGGAAGGAAGGGGGACAAATAATACACTGTTTCTGATACTATGTAGCTTATATTACTTGGGAAAGGTTGGGACAGGCCAGGATAAGGTTTTTTAAACACCAACAAAAGCAAAGTCGTATCTAAAATGCAGATCCATCCTGGAAACTATCCAGAAAGCTTTGAAAAGAATTGGAGGTGAGTAATCACCAGGGCACAAGCTTCCAGTGTGCAGTTCCCAGCAAGACCAGTAGAATGATCTACACATACGGAGAATGCCAAGTAAGAAAGTGGAAGTTGCTTTACTACTACAATTGGCCCTGGTGTGGCTACTAGAATAGTGCTCTGTTCTCAGGTTCACTAATACAACAGCTATTGAACTCAGAGCAATGCCATGAAAACACTGAAAGAATGAAAGAACACAACTTTAACAACAGACTCAAAAGGGTCAGCAGGACTGCAGACCATAACACCAGTGTAGGGATCTGATAACCATCAGCATATTAAATTAATACAGACAGACCTATATTTGGATAGATCTCTCTCAAGATGTAATGAATAGGAACAAATTAAATTCAGACTAGAAACAAGTTTGAATCTTAGACTAATTAAATTTGGGGGCAACTTTTCCAGCTATACCATACTATCTGTTGCGGTAGGATTTTATTTTCGCTTTTACTTTAGAAGTAGTATCCCAGCTATAAAAGAATTAGTTCATTAAAAAACTCTCAATGCCTGTTATTAGAAGGTTGGATTAGATCTGTAGACCCCTCTGGCCTCAAACCATGAAGCTAACCATGACAGACAAAGCAAGACTCAACCTTCAATATCAAGCATGCTAATTTGCCTGAGACTTCATGGTTCCGACCTCCTTTTTAAATAATACAATAAAAAAAAATAACTGATCTTTGAATGAGCTCACAAATGTAAGCTTAGTCCCTGAAGTGATCTTGACTAAACTACAGATTAAACCCCGTACCTTTACAGGACTATTAAGAACAATCTGCACCCCAATACAGCCTAACAGTATCAATAGAAATCCACAGGGAACAGTCTCAGACTGTAAAAATCAAGCTTTTCACTGATACTTCAAACAGAAGAAATTAGACCTAAAATTATCTACAATAAGTTTACCTATTTTCTTCACACCACCATCAAGGAATACAAGGAGGTATTTTGCTTCTAACTTCCTAGGTAGTTACAAATTGAACCACAGGGAGAGAAACAAAGATAAAAATGAAGGCTTCGAGCTGGGATAATTCCTGACAGAATCCATAACTCTTAAAATTTTCTTCCAACTTTGCAGGAAGATTTTTCTCTGGCTTCAGAGTAAGCCAAAGAAAAAAAGAAGAAAAAAAAAAAAAAGAAAACAAACGCCAAAAAAACCCTACTTCCACAGCCAAGACTTTTCTAATGCCAAAAGAGATCTGTAACAACCAATAACTTCCATCTCTCTCAAACATATCCCACACAACCGAACGACACTAATGAATGCACTACATAGCAGTAACAAAAGAGATCTTCCTCCCCAGTAACATTTCTTACCATTTAGGAAGAGATGCAGCCCTGAACAGCTGAAATACCTTTAGCAGTTCAGGCCATATTAGGTAACACACCAAGAATATTTTCCAAACAGGAGCAGTACAAACAAAATCCATTTCCCAAAGATCACACACACACTGCATTTCAAAATAAAACATCCAAGCCTATCATCACCTACCCAGGTCAGGAAGTTGTTCTTGTTTAGAAGATCCAAGGAATTTATAGTCAGAAGGCCTATTAAAATAATTTAGTCAAAGGACAACAAGTATGAGTAGCATTCCCATACTAGGGCTACACTGTATAAATGGAAGCAGAGCTTCCCATTGTAACTGTCACCAGAAACCTGAACACTGGGAGATGGAAACCACCAAAACTACTTAGTCCAGTGTTACTGTTCCATCCTAGGGTACTCTGCATCTCTTACAATGGAGCTACCATATCACACTGTAGGGCAGTCAATGCCCTGTCCACCCCAAGATATATACGCAAAAGGACCCCCTCTCCTTGGTCATCCATGTACTCTCCAATCCTAGAATTCACGTATATGAAAGAGGTGGTAGATCACTCACAGAATCAGTCACCCCAACACAGTCTACACTCCTTCATATTCATGGATTTGAAACACCACCCAATTATCCACGTGCAGAATTCAAAAGCTTGCATTTGGTCTCTAGAAAGACATCCAAACTCAAGCTGAAAACATCCAGAGCTTGAATACCCTTCTTCGTTACAATGATTACTCACCCTCACCATTCACCACTTGCACCTTTCAATTTGACCCCATTCAGCTTCACTTTCCAGCTTTGGATGTTGTTAAGTATAAACTGAATAAAGCACTGCATCTCAGTAAAAAAGTATTCACATGGGGAAAAAAAGGTGCTTCTCACTATTTCTGATAACATGAACAAGGTCTTTCAAGCCTTTCACTGCAAGGCATCACCAAAATAATTCTTAACTCTTTTCAATACTCTTCATTATTTAATAACGACTTTTAAAGGCAAAACATCATTAACAAGCTCAGCCAAAAATCATCTCCTTGTTCCTAATCAGTAAACCACCTTTAAAAAAATATTCAAGGAATATATTACAAATTTTTTTAATCAAAGCATTATACTGGGAGCTTCTGCTGAACTGCCTGTTCATATTTATACCCTACCAGTCAATAAATTTCACGATACAATCCCATGTCTATGTTCCTTATCTTCAATGCACTACTTTGAATATGGCTGCAATAAGGTGCACTTTGTCCTACTAGTGTAACTTCACATGAATTCTAGATGTTTTTGTACAGTTGTGCTGTCCTTCCTGCATAGTACCTATCCATCTTGTTCATTTGCAAGTTTTATTAATGGCAATTTTGTTATCACTTCCAAATCAAATTCAAAAAAAAAAAAAAAAGAAAAAAAAAAGTCTTCAGTCTAGAAGAATAACTCCTCTAAGACTTTCAGGAACAATGACATTCAGGAATAATTCTCTCCAACTACTTCCAAAATATATCAGTTAGCCAGCAGCTCTCCATCCATTTATCATATACTGTAAGATGATTCTATCAGTATTATACAAGCAACTGATATTATTTGTTGTACTTCAGCACTAAAATGGTATTTGTATGCTTTGCTGTTCCACTAGTAAACTTACAATGATGCGATTAGCAAACAATGGGATCTACACTGTCATACTAAAGTGAACTTGTGATAAGAAGAAAGAATAAATATCCTTTGAAACAAGAGTCCACTATGTGTTTGGCTTGCTTTCATGTGGGAGGGAGAGGCCCACAAACTCAGTCAGCAAGATACCACACCAAAAGCAGTCCCATCATCAGTTTCCTAAAGCATACATATTTTCAGCAGTGTTTCTACCTCTTCTTACCAAAATTCCTTGAAACACTTTAAGCTGTGCCCTTCACAAATAAACAGGTCTTCCAGCACACCAGTACTTAAGTAATTTTTCACTATTCCCAAGAACATCTTTCCTGCAACATTTACTGTGTTCATAATATCTCATGGTAAAACGCAAAGCCACAAAGCCCACATAAAAATACTTTCCTTCAAAAAAAGCCCGTCAAAAAACTTTGAAAGTAATTCAGATTAGTCAAAATAAAGAGACAGTAAGCAGCAAACATCTCATTTAAAAAAAAAGCACAGAAAAAAATATGTGAAAAAGATGCATGACACAAATAACAGTAGCATAAAACATAAGAAACTGGGAAAGATTTTGACAGTCCTATAAAAAGCATCAGTTTTATATGTATACAAATGTAAGAACGGATTACATGCTCCAACGTCACTACTTACATAAGGACGTGGTGCTACTTTCTTAAAAAGGGGAAATCACCAAGTATTAAGGCCCCTGACCTTCAAAAATGACTGAACACAGATGTACTACGTTGTTCAGTGGGCAGGTCTATAACAATACAGCTCTGCTGCGGTACAAAATCCTCAAGCTTTTAACAGACACTCCAGAAATACTCATTTAACAGACAGTTTCACCACCAACATTAGAAACATCCTTCTCTTTTAAAGCTTATCTGCACTAAGGGATTTTAAGAACTACGGGAACACCCACTGAAATCCATGTAAATACTACCCTGTGAAAAAGATATAGTTAGAAACTCAGCATTTCCAGTAAAATCAAATTAAAAACCCTCAAGACTAGTTAGACAAGTGATATTTATTGCATATTAAAAGATTCAGGTTGGTATTACAGCACACAACATGTATTAACTTCCTCATCTTTTGTACACACACTCGACTTTATACACCAAAGGAAGAGTATAAAATTCTATCAGATTGCTTAACTACTGAAAATCACCAATTTAAATTGAGATATTTTTGTTCACTACATAGTAATTACTCAGAAGTTAATTTAACAAACACTAACCTTCAATCTTTAAAACACAATGGTTTCCTAACAGCCTGTAGAGGCTTTTTATTCCATTTTATAGTTTTAGACTGCCCATCTAGAGTTTCCACAAGTTAAGAACATTCTCTTTCAAAGAACATCAACATCCAACAGTCTGGATCATTACTGAAGACTTCTGTCACTTCTGGAAAACATCAGACACTGCAAGTGAAGGTACTTCTCTGGTTAGTCTGGAGGAATGTAGCAACGGTCTTTGCACATCACTTAAAAAACCAACAACAAAATCAAGACATGTATTTGTGGTGCATCGCTTTGCTACTTAACCTTCAGAACAGACAGGTCTATTTTAAAATCGTGAGCGAGCAAAGTCTGGAGAGGTAGAGAAGAGCGGGTAGGATACACAATCACACGTAAAGACCTATAGAGCCTCTTCAGTCATCAGGAAAACTGAAAGTGTCTTTAAGATGTTGTTTAAGCAAAAACGTACCATCTGTTTAGCAAAAACTGGAACCTGACATATGCACTAATCTTTTTTGTAGGCTGAAAAATCAATTCTTACAATTCTTGATGTATCAGGAGACAAGTCTGTACGTAAAAGACTTCTCTAAACTGTTTGAAGTATGTTTCAAAGCAATCACACTAGTCCTCAAGAATGCACACACAGTATTGACAAAGGTGGGTGGCACAAAAGAAGGGTGAAAATATGAGACGGAACGACCTCTACATGTTACCTGTAAACATTCCTCCCACCGCCTGGCCAACAGATTGGAAAAGACGGAGTGTTTGCTTCCAAAATAACCCCCCCGCCACCCAGGGAGCGCCGGGCTGGATAGGGCCAGGCCAGTGCCAGCAAATCGCAACAGAAAACATTATTCCTCATCCTCCTAACGGCTTCCCCCGGGGCTGCCGGGCCGCGGCCCCCGCCGGGCCGGCGGAGACGGGCGCCG
>JAVJGI010000060.1:60215870-60282694 GCA_035590275.1 Ibycter americanus | reverse complement strand
CCGGCGCCCGCGCCCCCCCCCCCCCCCCCCCCCCCCCGGCAGGATAGTGTATTGGCCTAACATCTGCCTGGTTGAAGCTCACCTCCTAAGCTATGACAGCACACCTCATCCACTGCACTTCCATCAATGTCTCCCGTTTCTGGTTTGGCTATTGGAAGGCAAACCTAGCAGCAACAGTGAAACTTGCTTCACTAATTTCATTTTAATCCCATGCTGTACTTACTCACTAGGTCTTCTCTCAGCATAACAGGAAACAACCAGAGGGAAAATTCAGGTGAAACTAGCCAGCCACTTTCAATAACAGGGAGAGCTTCGCAAATGACTTTCCTCCATCCAATGTGAACAAAACTGGAGAAAAAACTATGCTGGTATGACCCTTTTTCTTTTTGAAGAGAGGTGTCTCTATTGTGCATGACTGTAGCTGATACATGATCATGAGACCATTGCTGGTTTTCCTTTCATACCTTGTGATTAAGGTAGGCTGTGATGCCCCAAAATGTACACTTTAACAATTCTGAGAAAAATATTTAAACTAATGACAAACAGCTCTTCCCCTGTACTGGGCAAGGAGTGACACCTAAAGTCAAGCTAGAACCAGTTTTTATAAGGACAATCCAAGTCAGAGAGCCGGACAGTACTCTTACACCAGTTTTATAGTGACGTGTTTCTGAATTTCAGTGGTGGTCATCTTGATGTACGTTTTTGTGAAGACAGACAGACACAGTGGCTATTTATACCATCCCTTACTATTTATCAAATACCACTGTATATCATGCCAGGCAGTTTTAGATACCGTACAGTATCAGCAATCCTCCTAGAGGACAGGCCAAAAAATGTTGCAAAAATCCCAGCTGAGCTATGATGTCTGGGTGCTCCCTCAGCTGTTGTAACCTGGAGTGTACACAGCATGGACAGAGGTACTAAAAGGGAGAGCCACCTTCTTCCCCACTCCTTCCGAATAAATCTATGTGGGGGCAAGCTTACTTTGAGGGGATTGCAAGCCAGAATATTGTCTACTGATCTGCAAATGATAGGTGTTTTGCAGCATTATTAGTATGGAACAGGATGAATTTGCCCAAGGAAGTCTGCTCTTTTGCTACACAACCTCTTGCTCCCTTCAAAATATTCCAGTAGGTGGCTAGTTTTACAAGAGGCCCAATGATGAAACTGAGATCACAAAAATAATATATTTGTACTATTTCACCCTCACTTTCCTAGAGTCAACAAACTCTCCATTTAGCCACTGGAAGCTGGAAATGCCCTTGCAGTGCTGAAAGATATCACCCTTTTCATTTAAAGGGAGCCTTTTCTATGTGCAGTTTCCCACAGTGTGATTGGACCCCAAATCTCTCTATTAAATTAAATGCAGGGAGCTTTCCCCATAAAGTTATTAAAATATAATGCTAATGAAATAAGCACATATAGAAAGCAGTGACAAATTGAGAGATGCTAGGCATGTATTAAAAAAAAAAAAATTATACCTGTGGAATCCTAAATGTCTTAATTAGTGTTGTGATTTCAAAACAGTAAGGAGTTCAGCCTGTCAATGAAACATCTATTTCTGTATAACTTCATTTAGTCACTTTCTGTTCCTTTCATATAGGTTTCTAGTGGAATCATTATTTAGTATTTGAACACAGTCAGAGAGGTGAGCACTAAATGTAGGCAGCTATTAAGCATAGCACCCTTGCTTTTAGGTTTTTGGTGGTTTTGTCATTTTATTTTGAATTTCTTTTCTGCCAAAATAATCTTACTGTTTGCAAATATGTATAGCCCTTGAATGACATAAAGCAATCATATTATTTCCCTAGGTGATTGTCTTTGCTGATGCAATTCCACACGCTGGAAAATTCTGCACTGGTTCATAGAGTAAAAAGTACAGAAAATGAGTGGTTTTATCTAACTTGACTTTTAATGCCCACTTTTTTCCCTATAAGATGATGCACTTTATTTCCACTCATCATGTTTTCAATATCTGATCTTGATACCATATCATACTCATGGATGACTTTGCTGTTATCTCTAATGTCAAAACACCACCTCTTCTTTCTTTGTTCAAAGTTGTGTTCGTTGTTCAAATTGCTGTTAGTTAGTGTTCTTGCTCGCTACTTAGACTGACTATATCTAATCGGTCTACTCAAATATTTTTTAACTTACCTGAGTCTGTCTCCTCTGAGTTTCCCCCTAGACCACTTTCATTAGCACATCCAGGAACATGTCACATGTACCAGTTAGTTCTGCTAACATGTCTGCCTGTGCTCATCTACTGTGATGCAGCCCTGTACAACAGCTGATACTGGTTTATGCTCCTTATTTATTTATAAGGAAAGATGAACAGACTTGAAACTGAAGACTGGAGTTTATGAACCTTTTCTTTTCCATTTTTGTTTTCATTGTCCATTTGTTCTCCCACACCTCTCTTTGCATCCATTGGGCTGATAATTCTAACTGCCTTTGGAGAAGGCACAGAACACGTCCAGAGAATGGATTTTTGAAACACAGGCAGCTGCTGAGGTGGGAGCTCAGTGCCAAAGTGAAAACCCATAAAAAACCAATAAAATCAATTTTATAGTCATTCCACTACTTTAAAAAGATATTAATGAGAATGAAGGAATACATATTCAACTATGGTGTCCTTTTATGGAAATATTCCCTCCTCAGGAATTAAAGTTGAAGCGGGCTGAACGATAAAATAAGGAAAACAATCAGTTAGGAGTTACCATCTTTGGATGAAAGCCAATACATGAACTCTTTTTGGTACTTTATATCAAATGAAGTACATATTTTCCCTGCTCAGTTCTAAATCAAGCTCAGAGAAGCATGATAGACTAATACCCCTTTTATAGATAGACTAATTCCCCTTTATAAACAAAAATTTGCTAGCTGGATTCAAATAATTTTCAGTAATTAAGGTGATGTCGGCACATACAATAATAAGACACTCATACAAATAGCATGATCATAGAATACTTCTGTGTTATAATCCTCTTCAGGAACTGTAGTCATTATGGTCACCATAGTGGACATCTAGAGACCATTATCAGGGGCAGTGTATTGCCAGAGATGGACCTGCTCATTTGTTGAGCATGAAAAGTTGTTTGCATTCATGTAAGAGGAGAAAAAACTAATAGCACAGGAACAAAATATAAACCAAGGAAACTTTTATCCAAAGTAGTAAGAAAGAAAATGAAAGATTAAAACCAGAAAGCTTCTGATATTAAGAAGGCAAGGCAAGGCAAGGCAAAGCAAGGTGAGTCCAGATGGAAGGGACTTACAATGACCGTCTAGTCCAAGTACCTGACCACTTCAGGGCTATCAATTTGCTTTTCATGAGAGATGTTTTATTTCTCTGTGGTCATTTTCTGTAGAAAGCAATTAATTGGCTGTTTGAAGTACTTAAAGCATGTTATGCAGGTATTTTAGATTTATTATATTATTGGAATTAAGGACAGACAAAATAAGCCAACACCACTCATGCCAAGCTTTTAAAATTGTGACGGATAATGTTGCATGAATTGCCATCTTATTTAGGTTTTTGCTGAATTTCTGATGAATTAATAACCATTGCACACAGGCAAGTACTCTGTGCATAGGAGCTGACATAAACTAGGCTGTGCTTCAACGGGAAAGAGTGGTAGCACCAAGAGATATCTGCCCTTGACTAAGGAAAGGTACATAGGAAGCATCAATCTCTTTTACTGACTCATTGATACAGTTTGGGGAAAAAATGGATATGGTTTTACTTTTTTTTTTTTCCTTCATTAGATTCATATAATGACTGCCAGAATACTGAGGCTACTAAATGAAGAATTAATCCCCACAATTAGGCTTTAAAATAATAAAGTAAGTAAAATATAGCAAACATTCAGGAGGCTTGGATGAAAATGTCCAATCTGAACTGCAAACTCAAATGTGTACTACTAATATTCAGTAGACGATGTTAAACATTATGCTGCATGATGAAATTTTAATTATTTTAAAAAAGAAAACTGAGGTTCAGAAAGATGCATGTTTAGATGGTGTGCTTGGGAATCACTAAAGACATTGAAATGTATAGGAGGTGTATAGGCAGTCTAATCAATTCTAGGAGCTGTAGGAAATGAACCAGTGGCACCGTTTCTGCAATAAATGCAGGAGAGCTGAGCTGTCACATTAAAGCTGACGACCCTGTTGCGCAGCTCTAATCTGCTGTGCAAAGATCTGGGTTAGGAGAGGATGGAAATCTACAGAAACACTATTCCAAGTCTGCCTTTCTGAGCTTGCAGATGAAAATCAAAACCCATGCCTGATCAGAAACATCACAAAACATGGGCAATGTAGATAATTCCAGAAATAGGTGGATGATTTAAACCTCTTCCACGATTCATTTCTTAAAAAAAAAAAAAAAAAAAGCTCTAGATGCTAAGACATTTTCAAGGCAATTACTGTGTTATCTCCCTTCAGTCAAAATAGCATAGATGATTCCTACAGCTTGATGAGACAGACTTCCCTTGAATTGCTGCAAAGTTTAAGACTCTCAGCCCCTGTTCTCAGAAGTGCCACCACTTGAGAGATTTTGCAGCACTCTTAACTGCACATCTTGATGGTAATGGGAAGTGGCAAGACTTGGGAACTTGCAGGATCAGGACCTTGGTCACCTTGGGCTTCATTTACTGCTGACACTTTTAGTGGTCCTAAAAAAAAGGAAAAAGGCTCACTCGCACTTTAATACAGTGGAACTAAAAGGTTTGGCACACAGAATGGTATTTAATAGATGGGTATATAGCTGGGTTTTAAAACTGTTACAAATGGTCACATATTATATGGTAACAAAAAAGTAAGCAGTTTATTATATTACAGCCTGCTGCTGCTAATTTATGAGTTTTCAGCATTTGCTAGAAGCACGTACATGCTTTCAGCCTGTCTTGGAAACAAATGACAAAACATATCCATAGGGAATGTTGCACCATAAAATTGAATTTTAATAGAGCAGGAGGAGGCTGACAGCAAAAATAATCAATTTCATCTGCGAAGTTGCAGGTCAGCATATTGCGATGGGAGAATATTCTGGCTATTGCGTCGATGTGAGCTCCCCTGTGTAACAGTGACCCAGTCCCTACCAGTCTCAGAGGGAGAAGGGGTAATTCCATGCACATAAAATGAAACTTAATACAGACCTAGTAGCCATATGCTTAGTTTCTTATGAATATCTTCATTTTTCCTGACAGCCTGGTTTTCTCAGTTCTTAACCCAGTAACTCCTCCTAGCACCATGCCCCAGGGCTTCCACAGCTCCAGGCAAAGAAGCAGAGCTGCTGCTGCCTGGGCACCTGGTGGGCCAGGGGAGGGTGGCATCCAGCGGGCACCAGGGCACCCTCGTCCTGGCATCAAGCACCACCCTGGGGACTATTTATTGAATAGATCTATTAAATCCTCTCTCCTCACTTCATGGTTCCTTTTTCCTCACAACTGCATGTCGAATATTGTCCTACCGTTCCTGCCCAAGGTAGTCTACTGAAGCAGACTGAAAAATAGATATACCTTAAAAATAGATATATCTTAAATTATAATCTGCACCTTCTGCAGACAATTATCAGTCATCACAGGGTTGGTTCTGCCTCTCACAAAATATTAAAAGAAAAAAAAGAGAGAAACTAACCCAACAAAACTGCCCAAAAGCCTCTCCATCCATTACTGTGGTGAGAAGACACAGGCGGTGCTCTGCGGGATGGAGCAGAGTGCAGAGAGCCCCAGCAGGGGCTGACCTGAGCTGGAGCATCCCCCTGATGCAGCACGGAGCTGCTGTGTTGATTGCATGGCAGAAGGAGTAACTGAGCAGCACTTCTGCAGATGCAAGCTGGATAATACCCTAAGGCTCCCAGCTCTGGGATTAGCAGAGCTGGTTCATGTGAACCCAGCTCAGGGTTGGGACCATGCAGACCCAGCTGTGCACATGGTCAGAGGTGCATGTCAGAACCAAGCTCCAAGGATTTTTACAATATTGGTTTTATAAGAGAGAGAGACAACAAATCAAAACAGATCTTCAATATAAAGGAGAATATGAAGAGACTTCAGACACACGTGGAGACACCACACGGGAGCACAACTCATAGCAGGCTACGTTGTATAAGCATTGTGCTGTTTGGTTGGAAACTTTACTCAGCGCTCAGTTTGTCCTTTGCAAATGTTCAGTTCCTATCCTAAACCCTGTGTAGATCCAGACAGAAGGCAGAGCAGAAATGCAAAATACAGTGAATGGAGCCAACTGCAACTGCATTATTCTTTAAAAGAAGCAATACAGGAAGACCCACAACATACCTATAGTCATCTAACACTGAAGTCTAGTTCTTTTCAGACTCAAGCACTTCAAACCTACGGTTGTGAGCATCTTTCTTATCAAGACATGTGTTTTCCTACACACAGGTAGCTGCCAGAATTGGGAATTAGGCAGTTGCCAACCCTTGCAAGGAACTGGGCGGGGAGCGGGATGACTCAGTGAATTTGAGACGTGAAATATTTTACTATTGACCATGACTATTTATTTACTTCTCAAATTTGTTACCTGGCAAGAATGAAGCCTCTCAGTGTTTTCTGGGGAGATAGGTGGTTAACGGAGGTGCTGGCCCAACTTCTCCCATGCACTTTAAGTAGATAAAAGCCAGTTTCTCTGGCCGGTGGGAAAGACCCTACCTACTGCCTGTGAAAGGTATAGCACTATGCAAACATCAGCTCAACGGGCACTGTGTTAGGATGGGGGAGTATGTGAGTGACCCCAACGGAGACTACTGCCGTGGCAGTCCCCTGGGGAGTGATATTGCTCCACCTTCTCACTCCTCTGAGTGCCATTTTTTAACATTGCCTTGGCTCCAAAATAATGTAGGTGCTTCTGAAGTTCATACATTTGTGCAAAAGGATGTTGGCTTGAATTCATGTGCATTTGTTCTGTAGCGGTATTTCAAGTGCTTGTCAAATACATGGGGAAGAAGGCGTTCAGAATTACAGAATCAATAAATGAAATAAACTTGGTAGCAATAGCCTCAAACTATGGGACTTTTGCAAACATAAAAAAAACATTTTTTCATGAAAATCAGAAAAATCATTGTAGTGATTAGCCTTTTAGTGGAAAGCCTAATGCTGCTCTCTTACATGCTTGAGTAAGGACCCAACAGAATTATGTTAAGAAAGTCTATTGTGATAGTCTTACCATTTAATTTCTCAAACTGTTGCTGTCTTCCAGGTTCTCTGTCTTCTTTGATCCCACAGTATGTCAGCAGACTGTAGCCTTGGCAAGTTGGCTACTTCATAACAGCCAGCTGGTAGGACATCTCCCAAATACTGAAACTGAGAAGTCTAGCCTGATCCCTTCACATGCTGTCCATTTATTTCATTAATACATGTATTCCTTAAAATATCTGTTTGAAAATGCCCACTAGATGAGCAATGCTTCTAAGAAGTCTCATATGTCTATGACACTGCTACTGCAATGACTGGAGGAAAGACAACTTTTTCCAGCTATATTTTCAGGATCCCCATTTTCAAATACAATCTTAAGAAGAATAGAAAGAGAAGGCTGGAATGGAAGGTTAGACTTAATATTAATTAGATAGCTAATTAATGAATTTGACATCTCTGTATGAAAGCTGGGAATATGTTCCTGTGTTGCTTTGCTTTGGAAAATGTGGAGCACAACGGACGGATCTACAGTATCATATTCTGGGGGCAGCGTTAACAATCTTTTTCATTTGTGATCTTCTGGGGGGTTAAGACCACCTATGGTGGGTGAAATTTTTCAGTATATGAAGAGGACAAGGCAATAGGCATGGGCAGAAAGAACACCCAAAACATGAAAGCTTGCAAAACTATCTGCCATCCTGTAGCCTGTTATTCTGCAGTAAAGAGGCTGTGTAAGAGATGAGCCTGGCCGCTCTGATGCCTCGTACAGAGGAAAAAGAGATAGGTGTTCTCTTTATCTGCTGTGAATCAACAAGAAGGAGGTCAGCAAGAACATGAAATGAATTTTTATGAGAATGTTGGACATCAAAAACTGCTCTCTCACTTGCCTGGATTATCACTTCAGCTCTTCTTTCTGTATTTATGTTTTTGACTTCTAGTGGGAACAATTAAGAAGAAACAATGAGCCTCTGCCATCCTGACATAAAATCTGCAATAAAAATCTAGCCTGTGGAAGAAAAGCTTAGAATCCATCAGGGAGAAAATACATCCTCTTGATAATTGTTTAGCAACGGCAGAGAACTGAGGACACTCTGAGGATATGAGGCATGAGATTATAGATCTAATAAAAATGCCTGTAAAATAGAAAGTAATGGAGATGTTTTAGAATACATTCAGCAACCATGAACTGACACAATAGGACAAAAAAATATCAGTCTGCTTGAAAGAACAGAACCAGCAGCCTTGCAGTGTTCCCTTCAAGGACAATAGTGGGTTTTATTTTTTCTGTACTATACCTTGGAGGAGTTTCCAGTTTTTAAAGTACAGCAGTGCCAGAGCAGGTTCTGTCAAACATGAATAATTGAATTTGAACAGAAATGCAGAGACTCTCAAAATACAACTGAAGACTTTGGAAAGCACTCAGCGAAAATATATGGGCTAGGTTTGCTACCTCTGGTCTCATTTATATCACTAAACTTGGCCTATCTCCACTGAGATCAGTGAAGTTCTGCTGGTGCAAAACTTCAGCAAAAATAGCTGTGAATCAAGTCCAGTATTTGCAAGGGTCATCTCTTAAAAGAAAGGGGCAGTGGGTATCTGGCAAGCACTGACGTAGACAACATGATTCCATGAATATCAATGGATTTACTTAAGACTTCCATCAGCCAATGCTCTGAGATCAGAGTCTGCTCTTCCCATTTGCTTCAGTGACACATTATAACTCTATGTTTGTGCTTATTGCATTAGACACTAATGAACCTCAACACTGTCTCCAAGGGCATAGTGCAGATTACTGAAGCCTAATGTCTTTCCAAATTGTTTGTTCCTTGAAGGGCTCATCTATGGAGCAAAGCCAGGTCCTGCCCTCTGCCAGTAGCCTTGTCTTAAGTTGCCAGAAGTCTCAATAAATACGTTGAGGAATAAAATGAGGAACTGACTAAGACAAGGCGCAAAATGAAAGGGTGGACTACAGTGGATGGGGGGCACGTGAAAAACCAGAAAAAGACCCTTGAGTAGAAAGAAAAGAATATGAGTCAGTAAAGCTTCGGAGAAAAGAGAGAAAATGACAGACAAAGACACCATTAAAACAGGCAGTAAAAGATAGAGAAAGAAGGGTATTAAAGAAGCAAAAGAAGGGTGGCAGGGAAAAGAATAGGGGCAATTCTTACTCATCATCTCTTGAAACGATTTTTTCTTTTTCATCAATCATTTCATCACCCTCTTCCACGGAATTTATACAGCCTATATGCTGAGGCGAGGGAACAAGGCAGCCACGGGTTCTGATGCATCTGGAGTGGAATACTAGCCATAATCTTTTCTTTATCCATGATTAAGCAGTATATGACTTTTAGCTTAGCTGACTTTGAAGTGTCAAGAATAGCATCAAGGCTTTGGCTTGTTTCTAGTTTCACAAATTCCAGGCACTCAAAAACGGAAAATAATTTATTTTCTTCCCTAGGGCTTTGCACAGAAAGTATATTTCCAAAAACAATGCATACAGAATTAGAAGATCAGACAACAGAACCTCCTTTTTACCCAAGCAGCTACTATTAAAACTGAAGACTGTGTGCACAGTGTGCCATTACTGCCATTGCCTGAGAAGTGCATGTTTAAGAGCAGCCTTACACTCCCCATGTAAGCCTTTGAAAAGAAAGCCTCATGCAGACAATTCCTCTTATGTATCTATGCCTGCATTTCTACTCTCCCACACTAGGAGAGCAAAACCTATTTATTTAAAGTTCTATTTACTCCTGCTGGCTAGTCCTTACTTCACCAGTGCTGGATGATATCCAGTAAGTGGTTTAAGACACTTGAGATGCAGAAAACATCCTGTCGTATACAGAAAAAGGCCTGTGTGTTTGCCTGATTTGAAAAGCCATTGACTATTGATGACTCAGGATCACCAGGACCAGAAATCAATGCTGCATGCCACTAGAAGGCTAATCATCATGTCCAGCCTTGCAAAGATGTACAGCAGGTTGTTTTCTAGGCTCAGTGGTTCATGCGATTTTGAAGATAAAACTGACATTATTTTCACTAACATTCTGTCTGCTTGCTTGGCTTCACTGGTTCTGACCCAATTTAAATGACTGCTGCCTTCAAGCAATTTATGTTTGAAACAATGCCATGTTTCATCCGAAAACACATAAACATAGCTTCCAAGCTATTTGAAGCATTCATCTCCAACTCCAGCACCTTGTGGAAATATTGTGGAGCTGAAAGTTATGGGTGAGAACTATCAGAACAGCATCGTTTCAAAGGATCGTATCGTTTACCATATTCAATTATTTTGGAAATATTCTGTTTAGGTAGTCTCATAAGCAGATAGAGAGGCATATATCTAAAGAAGAGAAAATTGAAGAGCAGCAGACAAACAGGAAAATGAGGCATAAAGGGGGACACATGATCTCTCTGAGCTTGCAGGGGGTAACGCAGAAGGTGGGTCTGGAAAGGAGCCTCTGGGTCATTGAATCCAACTCCCTGCAATCACACTCTGACAGCATCGATATTAGGCTCAGATGGATCCTCAGAGTATCTGCTCACCCACCTAAATCTCATATGATAAAGTAGTCTCTGAGAACATGTAACAATTGCAAAACCATTAGTACAAAAAGCAAAAAGCCTCAAAAATTACACCATGGCATCACTTTAAAGAGAACAGAAGAGATGCACAGCACTGCCATTAGCTGAACATCCCTGAAGTATTTCTAGCAGATGGACCCTGCACTGTGCCCCGCAGGAAAGCAAAAGCTGCTCAGCCTCTGCCAATCTGACATGAAGGAAAAACTTAATCCTCAAATAAACCCCAAATCTGGCAATTAGTTTTGCCCTGGAAATGTGAGCAAGATATGGCAGCCAGCAACCCGAGAGGTTAGTCAGATAGTGATCCTGACCTAGCTCTGATTGTGGCCAATCTATTACATGTCAGAGAAAGTGGATCCATAGACCTATCTCTCTCTGCCCATTCCTGGCATTGCAATTGCCAAATGTCCCCTAGAATAGAGGATATCAGGGATAAGGAGCTCAACTGTTGTGTTGTATACAAGATATTGCTTTCCCTTGTTTGTGCCCTGCTTTTCTGCTCAAGGCCAGACCCAAAAGCTGCAGCACTCTCAGAAGCCTGGCAAGAGAGTGGGAGATTTGTGCATCAGTCCAAAAATCCTGGCCTTGTCACACGACCAATGCAGTGACTACCGTACCATCCCTGCGCCTGACCCAGGGCCTGTATCCCTTCCCCCATCACCTAAGTGACCTTTCTGGGGCAGGGAAACTTCCTACTAGAGCCCTCTACAACCTGTATTTTAACAGTAAAGCATGCCAGCCCTACCTAGGAGTTTCCTGATGCTGGGTATCAAAACCTACCTTGCATACGAACCCCAGCCAACCGAGGCAGGGCTGTACATAAACCCAGTGAAATAAAGCCAGCCCAGACCTAATTTACCCTCTCCTATGTACAGCCACAGTCTTTGGGCTTCAATGTGTAAAACTGAAATCATAAACTTAAACTCTGTCTTCACCTTAGGGCATCACACCCTGCCAGTCTGGGACTCAGATCTCTCCAAGTAGCTCATCCCGATGTTCACCCAAAACCCAGTCCAAAGGCCATCCAGCTCAAAGGCTAGTCTCCTCTCTTACTGGCAACAGCTCTCCTCCAACAGCTCTGGCTCCAACTCCAGCCAAATTCTAGCCAGATAACTTCCGACAGTAGCTAAAAAGGCCAGACTCCCTTTCCAGTTCCCTAAACTTGAAAATATGAAACTTGAGACTCAAACAGTCCAGCCTGATTCTAGGCTACTTTCTGCTTCCCTAACTGTTGGTGTTCAAAAAAGGCCAGGAAAGAGAAGGTCATTGATCATAATTAAAGATAAAGAGAAATAGGATCAGTTCATAAACAATCCATTTTTCCAACTGCACCTGCAGTAAAATGCTAGCCCTCCTCAATGGAGCCAGTATTTTCACTTGTAAAGAACAGCTCAAGTAAGTCTATCTTAGACCTAAGTTGCAGTCACTACTCAAGGTGAAGTATCCCCCCAGTAACTGAACCACAGGCAAGGACAATGCTATAGAAGAGGTTGTTTTTATTATAAAGACTTGAGAAGTTCATATATTTATCTCAAAAATGTCAAAGAATATAAAGATACAATTTCACTTAACCTCCTCTGTTCAGTTTTGAACTATTTCACCATCCTATCTCCAAGTAACTTGCCTGTCATCAAATAAATGTACTTGGTTTCTTTAGACTGTTTGCTTCATCAAATTCATCAAGCAAATTTACTGAGTAGTCTTAACATAGCCATAGGGTGGTCAGTACCATGTTATCCCATGGGGGAACAGTACATAGCACCAGCAGGTATTTAATACCAGTTGTGAATCTAGTAAATCCCACAGCCCCAGTTGGAGGTAGCACAGTTCCACCAGTGCTGATTTTTAAAAAGACATGTATGTTTGCTTAGGGGAAAGAGAGCAAGAGATAATTAATGGGATGGACAAAGAAGCTGATGCCATACTTCCTCAAGGACTTTTGTGACTTACTCCGCCCAGACAATGATTTCTACTCGGAAGGACCACAGAAAGAAATGTGCATTGAAAAGCCTGCTAGATGTACTGCCTTGTCACTGAATGAAGAAGAAAATCCTAGCAAGGTTTTAACAGGAAAAGAATGGGCTGAATATGAAAGGAGTAAGTTGTAGCCTGAAAGTTAAACTCTCTGTCTTAATACACTCTGGAGGACTAGAATAAGTGCTTTCTAATTAGCTTTCATTTCACTTGGCATATTTATGGCTGTCGCTGCACGAGTAGACCAAAATAGGAGGCTTTTTATTAAAGGGTCTCCAGAGAGAAACATCCAAACCTGCCAGCAACCATGTTTCAGAGGTTTAACCTCTCTAACCTTTACGGTTCAGTTAAAGTTCTTCCTCCACACGTGCCGCATATATCATTCTGCCGAGCGAACTGTAAACTTGACTTAGGTAAATACTTGCTCTATTTAACATGCAATTGCGTTACTTTTTATTTGTGGCTACCTTTTATCTGATTTGCTCATAAAAGTTGCCTAATTATATATAGACATGGTAACAGGAATGTGAAACCTAGCTATTGAGTTACAGCAACCAGCTGCGGCAAGCAGACGCCGTGTTCATGACCAGAAGCCTATTGTACATCCAGGTGTGAGTGATCCACACAGCAGTTAACTTGGAGGGGCGTGCGGCACTACACTCTGGCTGTCTGACCCGTGCTGTGCTGCACAGATCCCTTGGCTGCAGGGTAAACTTAGGTGGTTGATGGTACTGGAGGAGCCTGCAGGCAGCTCCCACTTGGTACCCGCAATCACACCACCTGCATGTCCTTGCCTTAATCGGAAACTGCAGCAACAAGTTCTTCTGTGAACATCCTTTCTGTCTGACAGTAGAAATGATGAATAGAGTTGTTTTCTTTCAAGAAAATCCTGAAAGAGCTCGAATTAACAACAACAAAAAACAAACAAAAAAATTGTGTAACTCTTCCATGGCTGGGATCTGGAGGCCTCTCTGAAGCTGCAAAATTCACTGTCACCAGCATCTGAAAGGATGAGATTATCTATACTACCCTCTCTTTCTCCATAATGTTGATGCTAATAAATAACATTTTAAACAGTAACTTGTCAGTCTAAATGCCTTTCTTACTGGGTTTACAACAAACCAGTACCTCCTGGTGCAAAGCAGCAGTTAAGAAAGCAGGATCCAAGCCTTTAACTCTTCTTTATGTACAGGACTGGTGTCATTGTTCTTTTAGTTTTCCCCTCAGAGGGTGCTTAATCAGACTGGAAAAGCTACCTCTTGGTTGAAATACTTCTTCCTCATCAACTGGGAGAGCCATCCAGTTTGACTACCATACTCCTGCTTTTGGTGGCTTTTGTCTTGTTCCCTCCAATACAGGCAGTTGAGACTTCCAATACAACTCTATCAATCTCTCTCTTTCTCCCCGCCGCCCCCCAGGGTTTAGTGTCACTTGATTCTAACAAAGAATTTTCAGGTCACAAACCTCCATGTCACCGACCTCCTGGCCACCCAGCCCAGCAGTGCTTGTCTGACAGATCATCACATCTCCATGGATGTTCATCTTGGTCACTCAAATGCTTCTCGAGCATTAGCTAGCTACTAAGCAAATGAGACAGTTCCATGTTTTACCCTCAGAGTGAACACTTTTCAGCCTGTCTCTTCTCCTATTCTCCACTGAACTGGAATACACAGATGTTAGCTCTTTGTATCTGGCACTAATAAGTACCACCCATCAGAGTTGCTAAACGTAACCTTGTTTTTATCCTGTGGAGGTATTCAATGATTTTGCCACATGTAGGTGCTGTGCCTGCCTTCCAGATAGTTCCTCTGTTTTCTCCTTTGGTAAAGCATCATCTTTTTTATCATTTGCTTTCAGTCAGAAATTCCCTAAGGGAATCCCTCAGACATTTCTTCAGATGTCTCCCTTGTGTCTATAAAGCACAATGGAGCGTGATGTACCGGTGCTGGCTTGGAATCAGCTGAAGGGAGCACAGGTCCCTTCCTGATGGTACTCGCTCAGCTAATTAGCTCTGCTGAGAAACCAGAGACATTAAATGCCAGGAAAATGGCACAGTGATGCCGCTACCTTGTTTCCAACTCCTAAATTGTGCATTGTGCATTTTTATCCCCTAGACTCTTACCCTTTTTCTGCTCGCACATCCAGTTAGAGCAATTGCGTATGAAAGCATGTTTTGAGTATTGCCACTATGCTAATTATTCCCAGACCTGTCCCTCTACATTGGACATCTCTTTCTCCAAAATGAAATCCTGCTTTTCTCTTGTTTTGGGTTGTGATTTTGTTCTCCATATCTCTTCATGGACTGTCCACAGTACAAACTTACCCAAAGTAAAATACACTTTTCTTCTTTTGCATGTCCTCATGATGAACATCCTGAGTTATCTGACAAGAAAATTAAGACAAATCATTAACGTTTTTCCACTGGTTATGTTCAAGCAAAGGTGAAATGAAAATGCTTAAGAAGTATTACTGAACAATAAACTCAAAAGATAGTTTTGTTCAGTGGTGACTCAATAAAAAAGAAATTACAATAGATACATGATATCTAGATAAGAAAAAAATATCCTTAAGCTGTGGAAGAAAATGAATGTAATGAAAATGCACATGCTCAGAATCCATATGTAATTAATATATCATTATTCATACAGGGTAAATATTTTTCACTTAAACAAGAAGTTTCAGCATTTCATTGCAAGAATTGGGCAAAATCCAAATTGCTTATTGACAAGCTGTACTAACTGTGAACAAACAAGAGATGAAAGATTTTAGCTTGTCATTCATGATATAGTCTGAAGACACACAGTGAATCATTCTCAAGTAAACCCTCCGCTAACTAAAGCAAAAAGGGAAATCTAGCCTCAATTTCCCTAAAATAATAACAAAAAAAGTGCCTAGAACTTTTATCTTTGGCACTGGTTTAGTGCTTAATACTAGTTCTAAGGGTCTCAGAGATTAAAGTTTGCTTCCTTGCAACAAGGAATTATTAGGGGAGCATGAAGATTAATTTTTGGGGGAAAGAAGGGGAAATGGGTTTCAGGAGAGATTATTTGTTTTGTAAAGAGAAACAAGCAATGAAAAGATTGAGTAAACTTTGGATCTCAGTATTTAAATTAAATGTGTCTGTCAGCTTGCAGTTTCGGAAATAACCTCGCAATTGGAGTTAAATCCCACTAATAGTTCTGGCAAAATTGGATGGGTGAAATGGATCTGTGAGACACAGAAGCAGAGAGAGAACCTGTGTGAACACCAGGCAGCCTCAAGGTCAAGCTGCTCGGTGGTCAGGTCCCCATACACGGGGGGCTTGCTAGGTGAGGAGACTATATTGCTGCTGCCTGCCTTTGGCAGTACAAAAACATAACCAAGGAAAGGAAGCACTCTTCATATTGATGAGGTTATACCATCTTATGCTACCTAAATCTTAGCATGACCATGTATCTGCATGCAATAGCCAGTAATTTCCCTTTATTTTTGCTGTCAAAAAAACAGGCTGCTGCTATCAGATGTCCCTTAGGTTGATGTTGAAGGACCTTCAGTAATAATTTTACCAAATAATTTACTTTTGTCTTTTTTAAAGGAGACGGAACACAGGGATTTGGTCATGCTGTTGCACACATAAGCCTGGTGTGATTGTGTACATACATACACACATATATGTTTGCATACACAGACACACAGAGGCTCCTCTGTATTTTGATAATGCTTTGGCTACCGTAGTAAGGATGAGCCAGAGATACCCGGGTACATTAAAAGTAACATCTGAATCAGATCTAGCCCTCTAGTCCTCTACTTTGCTAATTACGATCTTTTAAATTGCACATTTGAGGTGAATTTCTCTAAAAGTACTTGGGGTGTGTGGGTGTGTGTGTGATGGTGTGCGGTGTGGTAGCAATGTTCCATTAAAGCTATTATCTCAAGTCTGGGAGTAATATTATTTTTTTTTTTTTTTAGAGAGTTTCATTATAAGTCAAAAGCAATTGTCTACCCAGGTTATGGTAATTGTGTTGATAGTCATTAACTATGCCATATGGAATTGTATTTATTAATGAAGTGCAATCCTGTAAACAACACAGACATAGCTCATGAATCCCACATATTTAACTGGGGTCTTGGTTTGATATATTCCCCAGCTGACAGTGAAAAATGGATGTTATCATAGATGTAACCCCGCTGAAGTAATGCACCACAAATATCTTACTTTTTCATGTATTAAGGGAATTGGAAACAGTTTACTGAAACTGATCTAAAGAATATTCAAGTCCAAAAACCTGACGTGTTTTCAAAGCTGTGTCATTAATTCTCGTAATGGTCTTGGACTCCAAATAATTTTCACCGTATGCTCTAAAGCATTTCCAGTCTGACTACTGTTGTTAAAATGCCAAGGATTTCTTCAGAAACTCATTTGCTATTTTGCTTGTTGTGTTAGATAGACTAGGGCATAAACATTTGCATGCCCTGGTAAAGGAGAAAATTGGAAAAGCTAGCACCATCCTGCAGAGGATCTGCAACACAGGGTTTAAGTTAAAAAATATATAGATAATGTTTCTCAGACACCTCTAAAAGCTCCTCAGTGGGGCCACACAAGTGCACAGGTTGTTGAGAGTTACAGTTAGAAGAAACCAATTGTATTTCTAACAAATACGGCAATAAAAGCACTTCTATTAGCTATCTACAAATAATCTCAGTTTCTATATATGACCCAATAGAGAGGGATTTTCTGCCAAGATCATAAAATCATAAAATAAGTCAAGCTAGAAGGGACCTCTGGAGGTCACCTAGTCCAGTTGCCGGTTCAAAGAAGGTATGGCTAGAGCAGATTGTTCAGAGTCCCATCAGGTTTTGAACATCTCCAAGGATGGAGAGTCCATAACCTCTGAGGACAGCCTTTTCCCATGCCTGACTGCCCTCACCCCCAGCCTCAGAGTCAAGCTTTTCAAAGCCTCTGGGTGACTGTAGCCTTTCTATGTTACTGTGCTAGCGTGAAGAACTTTGAATGTCATTGTACACCCTGCAGTCTCCACAAAACCAGAGAAGTCCCCTGTGACGCAGTGAGTGGAGCTGGCTGGGTCCTGCATCACCTGTCTCAGCAGCGCGCCGGCTGCCGATGCAGCACTTGGAGACTCTAGGTAGCTGCTGTACTCCAGGTTGATGGCAGGGACTGCTCCTGAGGAAGGCAGGTGCAGACACAATGCAGAACCACCAGTGTTCCCACACTGACATTTTTTCTAACAAAATTAAGAATAGAAAAATGAAGCTAGATATGGTTAATGGAGATTTTTCAAAAAGAAAGCTTCAAGAAAAACATCACTTTGCAACCTTCTTTGTAGCACAAAAGTATTTGTGTAGGCTTTGGAAATCGCTTAATATTTACATTTATGCAGTGCCTTAAGATTAAAATACAAACATGGGGTTTGTAAATACATAAATACAAATACAATGTACAAAATATAAATAAATAAATAAACACAGGGTTTAATATTTATATGGTGCTTTTCGTTCTCAAGGCTTTCAGTTTGGCTCTTTTGCCTTAGTACATATAGACAAGGAAAACCTTAATAAAATGAACCAAACTCCTAACCATTTCTGCTAAGGATGTGAGTTCATGGGCGCTCATTTCCATGTAGGCATCGTGAAAATCTCAACAGTTATCATGGCCCTTTACAGCTGAGGAATCCTTTCTGTTCTGGTATACATTTCCCCAGGAACACAGCGGACACTGATCACGCAGGGGCGGAGGACCTGTAGAAGGGTTTCCAGGGACTTCACTCCTCCATGCCTACAGCAAACCTGCTGACTCCAAAACTGCTTTTCAACAGCTGATAAGACTTGATCTTTGCATGGCTTCACATACCAGCGCTTTTCCTCTTGGGCCTGGGTGCTGACAAGAACATTTGCTGATTCTGGAGAGTAACTCAGCTCCTGGCACAAGGAATTGAACATGCATCTCTCTGCTGGTTATCCCATGCGGCTGAATGATGTGGTCTCACTGGCTGATACTAGCCTCCCAGTCCCAAACTCTCCTCTTGACAAGAGAGCCTGGGTAACAGCTGAAATCTGGAGAATGGGAGTGGTGCCAACGTGTCATGCTTTCTCTGTATATTAAGCAACTCCATCCACTGCTCAGCATGGTTTGTACCCAGCACAGATCTGTCTGGCTCCATCTCAGGGGATGAAAACGGGCTGTGGCAGGCCTCAGTGTCACCAGTACTGAGCAAGAGCGTGAACTGTAGTGGCAGCTGAGCGCTGAGCAGTCACTGACCTGGGCGTTCAGCTGTTCCCTATACAGCACGTGCTGGTCTGATCGCATGGTGCACACGAGTCAGACAAGACATGAGTGCAGCATCTGCTGAAGAGGCCAAGGGCCAGTAAGAGCAAAGGGCTACAGTAGACTATTGCACCATGGTAGTTGTGGGAAATTGCACCTAGCAGAAATGAGCAGCCTGTCCCATCCGGATCACAGACCCCAGCTCTGCAGTGTATGGGCACCAGCCAGCCCACACCACCTGGCTCAGGAATGAAGGCTAACTTGCTGGTGTGGGTATCACAAACAATCTAGCCAAGAGTCTAGCAGCTTTGATTCTTTCCTTCCCTCTGCTACCCTGCACTGTTTTATTATTGCATCCCACCGCCTCACTAGACTTTTCCAAAGGGCTGCTTCTCTGCTGTGCTGCACCGGCACCGGTAACAGCCTTGTGCCAGTCACTGCACAAGAGCTGCTTCCTTGCCTGCTGAGTCAGGACAGATGGCAGGAGGGAACACAGCAAAGAAGCTAATGAGACTGGGGAGCAGAGGGAGGACAAAATACCCAGTGGCTTAAAAAATATCCAATTAATATTTCAAGAAAGAAAAACAGTGTTTGTGAATTGGAGAACGCTATTTTACTTCTCCCAGCTTTCCCACCTATTTCACTTGCAGAGATACCTTTGCCAGCATGTCTGTTCCAAGCAGCTGGACCGGCCTTGCAGAACAGCTCTCCTGATGTGTACAGCACTGTCAAACTCCTGCTGGCATCAGTCTCTTGAGCATCTCTTCCCTAATTCTCCACTGGCCTTGCCTTTTCTTCCTTTATTATCTTACCTGCGGTTGTACACAGAGCTCAGCAGCTAGCTGGAGAGGTCTCTCCCAGCCTGCTGACATTCTCAGCCACAGGGAGCATTTCTTGGCTTTTATCCACCCAAGAAAGTTCTCCTGTTGATATTTTATCAACTCTGGAAGGAGCAATAACATTCTGCGGGTTATTGGGAAAACTAAGCTTGACAGTTCATCCCACCTGCCCTGCCATTCCTACAGGGTGAGATTTAAACAAGTTCAGCACACCATTTTATCACTGATCATTTGTCTCATCTCTCTGGGGAAAGTGGTAAAAATCCACCATCCCTTGCTCCCATTCCCCACATTTCTTCCCGGGTCCAAGTTTGTTTAAGAAACCAGCTACTTACTCCAGCCTTATCTGGTTCTCTAGGACCCTAGATGCTGTTCTCACAGACATTTCCAGGAGGAGATAAACACTGATTAAGAAGAGTTAAGCCAAGGCCACAGTTTTAAACTCAGCATAGTGGAGTTTTGAGTGTGCAAATTGCAATACTGAGAGAAAGGAAGCATCACCTTCTCCATTAGAATTTCCATCTTCTGGTGCCCACCCACCAGGTGTGTGCAGGGCTTCCTACCTCACCCGCAATCTCTATCTCACCCCTTCACAGAGAATAAGGGAGGAGAATGAGAAAGGCTGCAACAACCACAAAATAAGGTCACCTCACCCAAATCCATCCTGACACAAACCCACCCTGAGAGACTTTCTCACATTCTCCTGCAGCTTCCACTCTTGGCTTCAGGCAGACCCCTCTCCCTGCTGTGTACCCCACATAGCCCCTTTTCTGCCTGGGGAGCTTTTTTCCTGGGATCTCCCAGCACAGCCGCTGCCTTTGGTACCTTCTTTTTCCTGTTGCTGGAGGCTCACATGACCCCTGGTAGGGAGCAGGCTACATGAGCCTCCTCTTAAAAGCACAACGAACCCTTTTCATCCTGCTGTTCCTGAAAGATAATATTCCTGCATTATTCTCTGCTCTTTGGCACAAGTGAACATCTGGTCCTTTTCTGTAAGTGATGTTTTCCAGAAAATTAGAACAATCTTTCTTGCACAGATCTAGTGGCCAAAGGGCTGGAGGGGTGTTCTGGTTTTGGCTGGGATAGAGTTAATTTTCTTCTTAGTAGCTCATAAAAAGCTCTGTTTTGGATTAAGTATGAGAATAACAGTGATAACACCCCGATGTTTTAGTTGTTGCTGACTAGCACTTACTCTAAATCAAGGACTTTTCAGTTTTCCCGTGCTCTGCCAGTGAGCAGGGGCACAAGAAGCTGGGAGGGGACACAACCAGGACAGCTGACTCGAACTAACCAAGGGATATTCTGTGCTGTAGAACATCACACTCAGTATATAAACGGGGGAGTTGGCCAGGGGCTGCTGATCGCTGCTCAGGGACTGGCTGCACATTGGTCAGCAGGTGGTGAACAATTGTATTGTGCATCACTTGGTGGGGTTTTTCTCTCTTTGAGTTTTATCTGTCTCTCTCTTTCTCTCTCCTTTTCATTACAATTGTTACTATATTTTATTTCAATTATTAGATTGTTATCAACTATATCCCAATCCACAAGTTTTACCTTTTCCCCTGACTCTCCTCCCCATCACACTGAGGGGCGGGGAGGTGGGAGTGAGTAAGGGGCTGCATGGTGCTAAGCTGCTGGCTGGGGTTGAACCGTGATAAGGGGGCAGTTGAAATATGGCATGGAAACATTCCCTGGTGAAAAGAAGTGCCTACAGGCACCATATTTAAAGCTGTGTTTTAGTTGACTGAGTTATCAGATTGTGTTTAACTGCAAGAGTGATAGTTGTGATAGACAGGAGGTTTTTGAGCAGATACTGCTGTAGTAAAACAAGTTGCATATGATACTGCATGAATGAATACAGTTCTCCATCAGTTAAGAGAGTGGATCAAGACTAAAAGCCATCACTATAAGACTGCTCTCTCCCAGGCTGTCTTTACAAATATTCCAGCCAAATGGCTCAGGAGTCACCTCATGCAGTGTGACTTCTCTGCCAGATTAGCTACCTAACATTTCATTAATGATTTTTCCTTCTCCAGTCACTTTGTCCTCGCTTCCTTTGTTTAATATTAATTCAGTTTATCCAGTCTTACTTACCTTTATCACACTTTTGCTCCTTTAGGAAGAAGGGGTCACCACAAGGTTCTTAAATAAAATGCCAGATCATTGTATTTGTTAAGATTAATAAATTATTTCTGTGAACTGTTCTCCATGGGATTTCTATGGTGCTAAGGATGTCCTGTCTGCCAAACACTCTACTTGTAACACAGGTCAACATGCATCACAAATAAGCCAAAATCATCCATTTATTAGGAATTAATCAATAATGAAATATTTGACAGCACAAAGCTAAAGTTGCCTAAATAGTATTTTGTACCCTTCCAGAAAGATAAAGCAAAACTCAAACTCAGAAAATTGGGAAAACAAGAATTAAATGTGAAGTCCTAAATCTGATAACTCATCCAGACTCCCGCTTCAACATAGGAGGAACATGTGGAACACTAGACAAATAAAGCCCCCAGTTTTTTACATAGTTACATCAACAGATTATACCTGCTCCCTTCAAACTGCAGCATCATGCTGTCATAAAACCAGTTTCATCTTGTTTAGCTTGATAATTATTCTTTCCAGTAAACATTCATTTTGAGTAAATTTGCAATTAAACTGTTCTTTCTATCATCTTTGTTAGGTAAATACCATTAAGTTTCGCTCTTTATTGAGCACAGACTTGATTTTACCTGTTGAATGGTAAATTAGCTCAGCTGCACCCCGGCTTGCAGTGACCAGCAAACCGGACTTGAAGCTTCCCTCCAAGCCATAGACTGCCGTGGGAGATCCTGCCAAGCTCACATTATCTCCCTGTGTAATTACAGCTTTTTAGTTCAGTGGGGTGTGATTAGCTCAAGCTGTAACTCATTTAGTGCACTATAATTACAGTGCACTCGGCTTCACAGTTAGTTTTGACCTAGAAAGGGTGCATTCCCGGGGTTATTTTTAACAATCTGTTGGCAGTGCTCATAGGTATTACCAAGCCTCACAACAAAAACATTTGAAATTTGACAGGCACTTGACAGTCTCATTATTGGTTTGGCAGTGTCAAACATGTCTAGATATTCCTGAGTATTCTGCATGTTGGTTTCATTCGTGTGTCTTTACCTGTCATTTCAAGACTGTTTCTTCTTTTAGCAACAGACACTCAGTGAAACAAATCTCATATAAGTGGTCTAATAGACCAAAGTGACTGGAAAAAGTTGTGTTTAAAAAGAAGGAAGAAAAGAAAAAAGGAAAAAGTGCGTTTATTTATTAACTATGAGTTTGTTGATTTCTGATTAGAATTATCAAAAAGATAAACATGCAGTAGGTGCTGGAGTTATAAAAGCCAGTAAAAAATACAAGCTGTGCATGGGAAAAGTCTCATTTTATGATGGGGAATTATACCTTAGTGCAATTAGGGCAGCAGATGCTTAATGACTGGCCTAAAAAAGAACAAATACAGCTTCCACTAAAAATCTTTTATGGCCATTTACTATTATAGTTGTGTATAAAAGAAAGAGCAACAGTAAAGCCACCTTCAAAGGATTGTCCTTCATTTTTTGCATTTTTTTTTTTAAACAGTTTTTTCTGAATTAATGTTACTAGGTATTATTGCATCAATTTTACCACCCCTGTGTAGAAAAGCTGCCAATTCATTTATGTTGTGGTGGTGGCTTGGTGATACAAAACCTTGCCTGCCAGTCACATAGAATAATCTCTCTTCTTTTTTTTTCTGTGTTAAACAGAGTTTTCTTGAAAATCTCTCTCCCCTGTGTTGCTTTCACGAGGTATTTCTGGACATATGAATGCTAATAAACTACTTCTGCAGGAACAGAATTGCTTTTCATCTACTAGGAAAGTAGGAAACTATAGAGGAAAACCAAAACTAAATCAGTTATTTCTTTGATCAGTAGGGAAGGACTAATTTCCATTCAAAATAGTCTCGAGGACTGGCCAATGTTTTTAAATCACACATAATTAAGCACAATGGCCTGCAATATTGTGAAAGCTTGGTATAAACTTCCCTTGGTATTTTATACCTTCAGGTGGCAGAAAGGGACGCAGAAAAGCAGCGCTGGTACAGATGTAACAGACAACAGCCTGTAGCGTAATGTGTAATAGGCTACACTACCGTTGCAGAAAACAAACCTTTCAACTTTGACGACATCAAGAATATCCTTGCTCTGCAAGAAGCGATGCTGATAATCAGCTTTGTTAACTGATTATTTATTATTAACTGATATGATATTAACGAACACCTTGATATAGCAGAAGAACCCAGAAGTGTACCTGCTTGCAAGGAGACGTGGCTGCCACACACATAACAGGCAGATTTTTCTCAACAACGAGTTAACTGCGCTCTTTTGTGTGCAAGGCTGAGCTCTCTGAATTGCTCTGAAGTTCCTCTGCCACTTATGCCTTGCTGTTCTGGTCTTTTGGTCCAAAGGCCTCCAAGGCACCCCCGGACAAGGGATAAAGAAGCGCCCTCCCCTCTGGATGATGAAGGTGTCCCAGCACATTAGCAGGGCACTGCTTGTGGCAGGCAGGATCTGTGTGAACTGCGGATTACAAAGCCAAGCCCCTGCACTTTCTTGCGTGGAGAAATTGAAAGAAAACTATCAGTCAGGCCTGCTGAGGGAATCTGAAAGACATGAAGCCCAAGGACCTTCAAGAACTCCTTTTCTTTAGGCTCTGCATGCCCGTGCATATCACACAGCCTCTGCAGCTAACGAACATAAACGATGCTGGTTAAAAGTGACAGGAAACTAATGTAATCCTTCTAAAGTGACATTATTATAAATGGCGACTGTGGGAAAGGGATTCATTTACCATCCATGATAAATACAGTGGTTACTCTTTCCACATAATGACGCTATTCTTACATGTCCCAAAGGGTTGTGTGATTCTAACAAAAGCTTCTGCTGCTCTAGCCCAGGGTGGCTGGGATTTCAGAAAGTTTTCCCAAGGTCTAATGTGGTTTAATGTGCATATTATTAAAAGCCCAAGTCTGCCACTGTTTGCCATGCTGAGAAATACCGTGGGCAGTCAGGACAAAGGAAAATTTAGTAATGGAAACCTTACAACTTGACAGACTTGACTCAAAGTAAAAAATATATTAGCCCCTTCTTTTTGTCCTCTCTGCATACTAGGTGCCTTTCATTTTTCCCTTGTCACTTTTCTAAGCCTTTATTTCACAAATTCACTTTCTTCAACCAGGACAGAGAACTCTGATTATAGAAGCAGTTACTTCCTCATGACACATTGCCCAGATGATTTTATTAATAGGGCTCCTGCAAAAAAAATAAATAATTGTTCAGAAAAGGAGTATTTCCTTCTAAGAAGAGGGTGGAACATATGTTATGAGCTAGTTAATAAAACAAAAATATGCACTAATACAGATAGATTCACCCATTAGGTGACATTTTGATGATGGTGGCATTTCAATGACTTTAGTAAAACTTACTTCCTTTTTTTTTTCTTTTTTTTTTTCTATTTTGCAGTGGTATTTCAACTGTTCTAGGTACCAAGTTAAAAAAAAAAAATAAAATCAATCTTTTGTATTAGAATTCCAAAGATGTACTCTTCAAAGAACATGGATTTAAATGTGAGTTGTGTCTTTGTGCAAGGCGGTGCACTAATGTCAGCAGCAGTTTTGCTAGAGTGAGCTCAGCTTTTCAAATGTTTAGGACATTTCTAGAGAAGTGGTTTCTGCAATTCCGCTGCTGGGGTAGCAGAGCAGAATATAAGCAACTTGATTCAAGACTCTGTTTTAGACAAGTTGACCAGAGTAAATAGCCTTTCTTCTAGCAGTGTTCACGTACCTGTCTACCAGGACACTGACAGCAAAAAACGTAAGAACTAGATACTTCAGTCTGCCTGTTAAAGCCGGACCAGCATGCAGCAAAGATGAAGGTTTCCAGGGCAGGGGAACCAGAGAACACGAGGCAACACGATCCTGCAGCCCAGTGAAAAGAGGACTTGATTTGATTGGGAACGAGGGTGGAAAATGGGTTCCCACCTTGCCTTTCTCTCCTCACTAGGCTATGTGCAAACTCTTCCTTGTCCCCAAAATGTTGAATTTTCTTCTGTGCCCCTCTAAAAGGTGGAGTAGGGAAGGAGGGTACCCAAAAAGTCAGGCAAGGTGCCTAAGAGAAAGGGGAGTCCATCCCAGCATTAGAAGAGAGCTGGGATTCAAGGACACCCCCTGCAGTATGCTTTCTTTGTGGCTATGTTTCCATCAGCCCACCTTACCAGCACACAGGCTTGCTTTCATTCCATTTCTGACTCACCACACAGAGAGAAGAGGTTCCTAACTTCTGGGTATGGATTTGAGGCTCTGCCTCCAGCAATAAAGTTTTGTGGATCCAAATCAGTAAGAAGAATTACATCAAAGATGACACGCTGCTTAGTTACTGGGGTATCAGGAGTGATTTTCATGCCCTTTGGCCACCTGCCATATGTAACACTGCATCAAGACCCTCTTAACATATAGCAATTACTGACAGCAATGCTCACCCACCTGAGAACAAAGAATCATCTCAGACCATCCCAGTCTGTTCTATTTCCCACATTTCTTTTGCTTTGTGTGGATATATAGATTTTGCACTTATGAGGGAGGCAAAAGCCTAGCACATCTGCTCACAAGCTCATTCCTTTTTCTTTGTCACTCTTCTGGAATCCATTCCAGCTCCTTACCCCACTTGAACTGACTGGAGTAATGAGCAGTCTTATTCAACATCTTGGCTGTTCTCTGCCTTGTGTTTTGCTTCTTAATGAGCTGAAAGGGTCAAATTATTAGTATGAAGTTGCTTCAGTAGGTGGTCTGGCTATCCGTACTTTCAAGCACTGCTACTTTACTGGTGCCAATTACAGACATTCTTTTAATATGCTTTCCTTGCCAGAGTCAGTGTCCCACTGCCTGAGGGTTTCTTACAGTTTCCATGAACATTTCTCTTTCCAGTGGTTCTGACCCAAATGTGCCCTCCTCTTGAGGAGGATTCAAACATCTTCATTAAATCACCCTGATCGTTCTCTGGCTTCCTCAGTGTGTGATGTAGTCAGTCTCTTTCCCCACCACACAGAGAGAGAATGAGAGATGAAGGACCTGCTTCTCTTGCTCTGCTTTAGGGAAGTGCAGGCTCCTATGGCACAGTACAGACATGTGTTTACTGACTGCAGGGCTCAAAAAATTAACTCTGCATCACAGTGAGAGAATGGGAGTTGATAACCTACCCCCCCGATGAGAATTACAAATGTAAGGCAATGAAAAGAATGAAAAGCACTGGTCCTTTTGTCAGACTATAATTTGAAGCGTCTTCTAATTTCACTTTCCATCTTTAAATACTTGGTCTGTCTATGGAAACACCAAAAATTCAGAAAGGGTTAAAAGGTACTGAGACACACACGTTTGTAGACCATAGTTAAGTCTTTCATTGATTTTCTGTACTTATATTACACTCTCTTGTGCATCTCAGTTTTAGTCATGTGTCTGTAAGTGAATGAACATACATGATACTCCTCTTTACCTGTATCAGCAGGGTAGCAGCTATCCATCAGTGTCGCGTTTGTTTATTGGTCTGGTTATCAACCATCTGAACTTGTTCCCTATGGAGGTGTCCTTTGGAGAGATGTGGCCTTTCTTTACTGACTACTCCTTGCAGACAATTGCTGCTAATTTAGAAGTAATTGTTCTTTTTGGCATGCGTGCCTCTTGCTTAATTTTCCAAGGTATTACCTTTTTCCTGGGAAACCTATGCAAGTATATAAGTAAATTTGCATATGTAGATTTCCAAAGAGACCAAAAGCACCCTCTCTAATTACAGAGTAACATAACAACAGCATCCAGTAGATTCTGGTGATTTAATCCAGTTTCTGTGGTGTTAGGTCCACAGTAGATGCTATAATCAATGCAAACCATTCAGTGCCCAGTGAAAATACACAATCATAATTAACCCCAAACAAATAAGCACTTTTCTTTTTTTAAAAAAACCAAACACAAACAAACCACCAAAAAAAGGAAAGCATTTTCATATAGTTCTACAGTCTGAAATGAGATTTTGATTACAGGGTGGGGGCGTAGACAGGGCAAGACTAGGAATATTAAAGAGATACAACTCCTGCTGCTCAAGTAACTTGGTTTTCGGTTTCCAGTCAAGGAGAAAATATTAGTAGAAGATGGTGCTGCTTAAGCATAACAAACCTGGATATGTCATTTGTTAAAGCCTAGAAAGGTCATTCAGGGATCTGCTGAGAACACTACATTGCTCTTTATTAAACTGGATAATGCACGCAAATTCTAGCCCCATCTGTACTGGACATCCAGAGATTAATATAGGATTGCAGCATTATAGTTGTTATTGTAAAGCCTTTCCTCCAAAGAGAAAAGAGCTTCAGAGTCATTAATAAATGAGACCATTTGGTATTCCTCTGAAAGAAGATTTGTAAAGATGAAGCACAGAAGCAGCAGCAAAAAGGCCTCCTTCGAGTTTCTGCTTGCGTTGAAAGGTGTGGTGGAGCTGTGTGTCCATTCGTGGTTTCTCACAGAGGCCTTTTATCAGCAGCAAACAAAACACAGTGGCTGCAGAAAAAGGTGCTGTGCTCCTGTATCTTCTCACAACAGGAGCGCGACTACTTTTGAAACCTCATTTTTGACCTTGGGCTGTATGGAGAGCTCTGTCTATCTCTGTTTTCCTCAGTGCCAGGCAATGCTGTGCTCCTCACGTCCTGAAGCACACATCTCTGGCCAAAGAGTTCGGCCTGGCACAAAGAACAACGTCTGTGCCAGCTTCTAGGCAGCAGGGGGGAGAAAGGCAATTCTACACAGAGGTTAACCATATAAGCTGTATCATTTTGGCAAGTCGGTGGTGCAACTAGAAACAATCTCATTTCTCTTCCACTTTTCTTCTACATAGGCACAATTAACTTAGATGCTCACTATGAAAAAAACATATTTGAGGATGCCAAGGCTTCATGCAGTACAGCTCTGTCTCCAGAGTAGTCAATGGATGGGCAGCAAGGATGAATTTTCTTTTGGTCTAACTTACAATACAGGAGAGTGCCTAATCAGATAGTTATTTGCTAGAGTCCATTTTCACTTTTGTTCTTTCCCTTTCATTCTTCTCTTCCATTTCTGCAGTTAATTTTTTTCAGTCTTTCTGCAAGAGCTCTACAGAGGAAGAGTAACGAAGCTACCTGTATCCTGTTAATTGAACTCCCTTCCTTTATTTGTTGTGCCTAGAGCACTCTGAAGTGAAGGGAGAATTTTGATGATGTTATTGATGACTGAACATTACCACTTCCTCTGCATTGCCAATACTATGAAAGAAATCATAGGTATAACCATCCTACAGCAACAATTAGTGTAGGAAGCTGGAGGGCAAATTCTTCTAGAAAGAGAAGATATGTATGTGGTACAGTCTTGTAAGCGTGTAGGAAGTTGCTGTTTCTGGTTTTAAAGCTGGCCTGTAACACTTCATGACAGCTCTTGTCTGTCTTCATGTTTATTTTGTTTATCCATTATCAGTCTCATATTTTAAATTACTTTGCTGTTCTCTTTCTTCTGCTCCCTCAATATCCAGATGTTTCAAGCAACATCTTTGCAAGTCTAGTTTCTTGCTACTCTATCTTCTGTTTCTTGTCTCCCCTACTTTCTAATTTCCATTACTAGCTAATTATTGTGAGTTTTGCTTCCATTCTATTTGGAAAGCAATTGTTTGTCTTTCAGTGTCACAATGTGGTTTCTTTTCCTTAGGAGAACCTAATTTTTCTTGCATTCCAGACTCTTTTTTCAAAGTACCTGAAACACTCAAATCCCTTACCCTTATCCAGCTTTATACAGGTCCCAGTATTTTGTTTGTACTCTTCCAACAACTCCCTGCTCCAGTCTTCTTTCTAGGTGCCTTGCTCCTTTCCACCACTCTCTACCACCTCCCCATCACTCCATGCTGTACTCCAGGTCTTGTCCCGTTGCTTCCAGGACTGGTGCAGTAGAAAGAGCACTGAAAATCTCTGAGAGACAGGCTTATTGCTGTCAGCTGTATTGTCAAGTACCACAAAGTCTGCATCAGCCAGAAGCAGCTGATGTTGGGCTTTTAGTCTCTACATCTCAGCTTGGACAACATATGTGCTTATTGCAGATCAGATTTCCTGGGAAAATGGGTACCAAACTCTGAGAAGTCTTTAGGGAGTGCACATTAACTGAGCTACCACAGCATTTTCAAAAATGGTCTATTGTCAGGAGACAAGAAGATAGCAAATTTCTGACATGAGGGCATTCCCCTGCTAAATATCAGCTTCCACCTCTAAAGCAGGAAGACAGTAGAGAACTTTTTTTAATATGGACCAAAACCATATTTCCCATTACTCTTGTTGCCAGAAATTTATCTTGCTGATTTTTGAAGTACTGTTGGAATTGTTTAAATTTTAATGCTTTGACCAAAAAGGAATATAGTGACATCCCCAGCTTCTCCAGGCAGCATCAAACTGGTTCCTGTGACCCAAGCTGGTCACATCAAATGCTCCGCCTGCATTGCTGGTCCCTGGCTGGCATACACTAGTTTCTCGAGGCTGGTGCCAGCCTACCTAATGTAAGCTGGTATATACTGCAGCTCTATACTCTCTCCAGCTGAGTCATGCAGACAGAGGGAACAATCTTTTTTGCAGGAAGACCAGGAAGCTTTCCTAGACTGGATCATGTCCCTGCTCTTTTCACCCACAGACTCTCTCACATGTTGTAGGAAGCATTGCTGCATTCACCAGGAGAGGCAGCGACAGGCCAAATATGCAGCAGCACTCACTCATGCCATGGAGTCAAGTGAGGCTGCCAGGATGGGGAATTTCTGCGTGACCAGCAAGGTGGCCACAAAATAGTCTCCATGCCCTCCTGGCACTGGTAGCCACCCTTCCTAAGTTCAGCAGGATGGAAGGGTCCTTTCAGTGAAGCACATGCTCACCTATATGTTTGCGTCAGCCAAAGGAGACTCTTGAGATCACCGTGAAGGGCCAGATTACTACCCAAAGTGATACTGACTCAAATTCACTGCAACATTCACTGCTGTGTCACTGCAGCACAAGATTTATAATGCATCCCTACCACACCACTTTCAGCTCTGCTCTGTTAGGAGTTTTGCTCTGCTC
Source organism: Ibycter americanus (assembly GCA_035590275.1). Classification (NCBI taxonomy): domain Eukaryota; kingdom Metazoa; phylum Chordata; class Aves; order Falconiformes; family Falconidae; genus Ibycter; species Ibycter americanus. The sequence continues at coordinate 60,251,720 of JAVJGI010000060.1, read as the reverse complement.
TTGCATTTTCACCTTTTTGGCTTCTGCAACTGGGTATGGGTGTCTCCCCCTCCCTTTATCCCTCTGTCCTTCCTATCATTAGACTATGTCATCCTCTCAGACTTGTTCATAAAGCAGCTCTCTCCTTCACAGAGATATGGTTCCCGATGCCATCCCATCACTTCAACACAATCACATAATATCCCAACTCCTGCAGTCATTTACAGAGAAAAGTAGCATTAGGAAATAACTGCTTGGCTGTTTATTGATGCACCTTAGTACTTGGGGAAAAATGAGCACTCCAATGCTGCTTTCTGTGTGTCACCAACAATTTCTTTATGAAACCTAGATATGTGACTCTAGCTGTGACAGAGAAGCAGATGTGAAAAGGAACCATGGCAACATCCTCTAGTGTCCCACCACATGGCTGGTATAGAACTCATAAGGTGAAGCACTGAGGAAAAGAGTGCCTGTATGGAAACCATAAACTACCAAAGTGCATCCGTGGCTGAAAGATTAATAAATTCTAAGACTGTGTCGCAGCCCTGAGGAAAGATCACTAAATCAATGGATACTATTTTTTTTGGGGGGTATTATTCCAAGTCACTCCCTCTGCTAGCTCTGAAAGTGTCTTCCTGTCTCCAAACTTATTATATCGTCCCCAGCACAAGAAACATCCCCCCCTCAATTCTCCACTCCCGCTGCATCTTGCAGAGAGCTCAGCTGTGCTCGCAGCTTCAGTTCTGAGCAACAGAGAGGATAGCCAGACATCTTGCAGATAGTTATGCCCAGAAGACATGGCGAACTCACTTTCACCCTTCCTCCTTCTCCTTATTCCCCAGTTGCACAGCAGTAAATTGCTTTTTATTTGCAGGGTCAGCTCTGACCAGCAAGCGGATCGAAGTGGAATCTGAGGCTCTGCCCTCTGCCCAGCTACAAATGGTGAGCGGAATCATATTAACAGCTGTGGACATCCAGGTGCCAGGTCCCAATAGCACTTTTGAGGTTGTACATGAGCTTCTCATTTCCAAGGATAAGTATATGGCTTCAGCCACGGTCTAACTCTGAGTCTAACCCTAATCTGTAGGGCTGTGAAGCCGTTAGTTCCTGCTGCCTGCCTGCCAGCTCCCAGCAGCACCAGCACACAGCAGAAGGCTACAAATGTTGCTCTTGCTGTCAGTGAAAGCAGCAAAATCTTCTGGGGCGTATTAGTGCTGCTGTAGGTGAGAAGGCAACAGATGGAAAATAGGCTTAGAAGCTCTGGGGACATCCGTGATGCTCCAGGGACTGCACATGGCTGGGAATGATCACAGTAAAAGCAGCAGTAAAATTATTCAGGGCCTCTTACCTTACTAGAGCCAAAGGAGCAACTTGGCTGCCTTGTAAACAATGCCCATGACAGATGGTTGAATATCTATCTGTTCAGAAGTTGCTATTACAGGGAAATATGGCACACTGAATTCTGCTAATCCACAAATTCTAAATCTCCACAAAAGATACACAGTAAGGCTCACTCAGAAACCAAAAAGCATAAATAAAACCTACACATCTGTAGAGACAAATTAGTAGTGCCTTACCCTTATCTAATCTGGCTTATTAGAAGAACAATAAAAATATGACAGCTGATTTTTTAAGTTACTTTCCCTGTTCCACTGACCTTGATTTTGAAAAGAATGCATGAATCCATGAAGGACCACACTGGATTCAGTCCTCTCCTAATACCTTCATGAAGAGAGGGGGGAAAGTTCTCCAATCATCACCTATTTTAAATTCTGGTTCTATTAAGAGAACACAGACAGAAGCATTACCTTTTGTTGCAGGGTGTCACAGCTGGGCTGCAATTTGAGGAAGACACAGAAGCTGGTAAGAGAGCAGGGGACAGCACTCTGCTTGCTGAGTTATCCCATCAATTCCAGCAGGTTGTCTTGTCTTGCAGAACAGAACACCATACAAGAAAGGTGTAAGAACTGGACCCTGAAAAAAAAGTATTTGACTACATATTTCTGTAGTTGAAAAACATTTCCTTTATTTATCATACAAATCAAGCAACACACAAAAGACAACTTCGGCAGAAGTTGATGAGTACCTGATAACTAGTTGCTGTTCCTAGTAGCTCAGGAAACCCTTCTAACCTGGGCTATTCTATGATTCTATGAAGTTTCTAAACTCTCAAACAACAATTTCAACAACAAAATGGAAATTACAGACAAAAGCCTTGTATCACAAAGGAGAGCTGTTCTTACTTCGCAAAGCTTCACTTCTCCAAACCCAGATGTGTTCTGTGGTCCTATCACTCTGCTTTTATGAGCAGAGGTGAAAGAACTCCACTGAGGAAATGAGTGCAGTGGTTTTATTAGTTAAATCAGAATAAAATAAGAATTTAAACATGCAAATCCACCTAATACAGTCAACACAAGTTAGAAAAAAATAAGTATCTATCCTACTTCTACAGATTACTCCTGCACATAGTTGTTTACCAGGAAGATAGCTATTTTGCAGCTTTAGATTTGTACCAGTACAGTTACAGTGGTTGAATACATTAGAATAAATAAAGAAAAATGAAAAAAAATCAAACCTACCGAATCTACCATTTTAACAAGAATCAATGTTTATTGTTAGCAAACCTGAAATGCAGCATTTGGTAGAAGATGAGATCTCAGGAGTTATTTCAAAGTTTAGCTAAAAAGATGTATTTAGATAAAGAGGTCATGCTTACAGTCCATCCTCCTAGCCATCATTCTAACTCTTCTCTATTGCACCTGAGCACCTAACAAAGACAAAGTCATCCAAAGAATATATCCTTATCTCTTGAGGGCATTGTACCCAATTTACAGGTAGAAAGCTGAAAAACTTACAGGGAATATCCATATTGCTGCCTGGAGTTTAAACGTTGCTGCCTTACCTACCAGCTCCTTCACCACATAGTGATAAACAAGGACTTAAATAAGACCTGTAGCAAAATTTCATTTCCTCACATTGTTTAAATAATTTACTAGAGTAGGTAACATAGCAAAGTATCATAAGAGTAGCCATATGGGTCAGATCAAAGGTCTATCTAGCCCAGTATCCTACCTCCAACAGTGGCTGAAAATAGACATTGGGAAGTCACCCAGAAGGGCTCAGATCATTGGAAAAGTTCAGACTCAGAATCTGAAATATCCTTCTACTTGGCACATTTTCTTATCTGATCTCCCTAAACTGTATGTCATAGCTATATGGAAAAACACTGTCTGTGGGTTTACATACATATTATGGACAAGCTAAAATAATTCAGCTGTAGTTTAAACCCAAGCTACACGGACTGCTGCTAGCAGTCCTGCCAGGTAACTTCTAAATCTCTTCCAGCAGCTTTGGCTATCTACTGAACTCCTAACTCCACCAAATTTTTTAGGAATCTGCAAGTCAAAAAAGGCTGGAGACTGCCTTAGAGATTAGATTTCCAGTGATTCTTCTTGCTGTTGCCTGTTTGTAGCTGAGAAAACCCTACCATCTGCTGGAGAGAAGAAAATCTGCTCTGGTTCCTGCAGCTGTAACTATCCATCTTCCTGCACCTCGTGTGCTCTTGTCTCATTTTTATTTCAGTACTTTTGTTTTGTTTTGAATTTAATCTGATTTAATGTGTGCACAATGATATGGCTAAGTCATTTTGTGTGTGTACACATGCTGATATCTCAGACGTTCACTCTATCCTTTAACTCCTACTGCTGTTTTGCAGGGAGGCAAACACAGCCTTTTACTTCATTCATAAGAATTAGAAGCTTCATGTGGAAGAAAAAAGCTTACTTCAGCATATTTTTATTGCTTCTTGAGGTATAAGGTGACTTGATCTAGTATGTTTCTGAAAAGCAGGCTTTTCACGCTGACAAGAACAGAATATAAACAAATTAATCCAGTGGTAGCACTCCAGTCCAGTCCAGCTCTTTCCTTATTACTTTGCAATTTCCCAGTAGGTTACTCCCAGGAAGCAAGACCGACAAAAAATCCTATTCGTGCCTTTGTCTGGGAACAGAAACAGCTTGAGTCAGCTCTTCAAATCCTGGTCAGTATTGCAGATGGACTGAGCTGCTTGCACAAAGCACTCATCACAGCAGATACTTTTTCATACTTTGAGGCCATCTAAGCATGAAAATAGAGAAGCCCCTGCACTCCATTACCAGCTGCAAGGTTTGCCCACCATTTCTTCCTAAAGCACACAGCAAACATAGCACTGATGGATGCACTACTTTCCCTTCCAGTGAAAGGGATGCTGTGGAAGACTAACGTGGTCTGACTGCTTTTGGGAAACAAGGTATCTCACCCAGAATCCAGCTCTTTTGGACCCTTTTCACAGCCAGCTTTCTTCAAGACCCCAACCCAGTACAGAGCATGTGCCCATTACGTATTCAAAGCACGGTAACAGTTTCTCTGTCTGTCCTGCCAGCCTGGTATCTGTTTCCACATAGTTCAGGTTATCTGAAGAAAAATCACATTATGGTGACCCCCCTGCCTATGTTAATGCATTAAATTCCACACCTTTATTAAAGAAAACAGGAGGCCAGCATATTTGCCATCCCTAGCACATGGTGTTTACATCCTGGTTGAAACACAGGACACTGGTTCTTACATGCAAGCACACATACATGCCTACAAATCCGTTCATGCATCCTGGCTCCAGTTGCCAGGGCTCTGATGAATGCATTGGTAGGAGCCAGAGCAATAGTTACGGCCCTCTTAGACTTCTCTAGTAGCACCACCCTGACTCCCACAGCAAGCCCAAGAGCAAAGACACCAGGAATGCATTCTTGGATGCGTCTGCTGGGGTCACGTGGAGCTTGGTTGTATCACTGTGTCCTGGGTTCAGCTGGGATAGGGTTAATTTTCTTCTTAGTAGCTGGTGCGATGCTGTGTTTGGGATTTGGTGTGAGAACAACGTTGATGGCACACTGATGGGTTTGGTTGCTGCTGGGTCTTGTTTATACTCAGTCAAGGACTTTTCAGTTTCTCAGGCCCTGCCAGTGAGAGGGCTGGAGGGGCACGGGAAACTGGGAGGGGGCACAGCCAGGGCAGCTGACCCGAACTGGCCAAAGGGATATTCCATACCATATAACATCATGCTGAGTAAGTATATAAACTGGGGGGGTTTGGCCGGGGCCTGCTGCTCAGGGACCGGCTGGGCATCAATCAGCAGGTGATGAGCAGCTGGACTGTGCATTACTTGTTTCCTTTCCTCCCTCCCCTTTGGATTTTGTTCCTCTCCCCTTCTCCCTCCTTTTCATTATAATTGCTATTATTATTGTTTCTATTTTATTTTATTTCAATTATTAAATTGTTCTTATCTCAACCCACGAGTTTTATATTCCTTCCCAATTTTCCTCCCCATCCCTTGGTGGGGTGGGGCGGGATGGGGAGTGAGCAAGCAGCTGTGTGGTACTTAGTTGCTGGCTGGGGTTAAACCATGACACACAGACATTTATTGCAACTGTATCTACCCTTTTACCGCTGTAAATCCTGTTAGCATTTTCTCTTTCAGCTAACCCTAGCTTTTGTGCTACAATGCAGCATAACAAAACCCAGCAGTAAGCCAGTCAGGCAGAGAAATTTTTTGCCTCATTCTCCATCAGTTTCACTGCTTTAGGCCCACAATGTAACCCCAAAGTCTGACATATATCTATTTAGACTCCCCGTTTTTAAACACCATTTATAATGACATACAGTCTAAGAGTTCAACTCTTCCATAATTCTGCAAGTCACAGTTTTAAAAAAATACTATTTTACTCTTTCTACCATGCATAAATTGAGGAAACCAAAAGCAAAGTAACCCCTATTTTGAACACCGTTATTTTCCTCTGGTTGTCTGCAATAACACCATCAGAAGAAACAGAATAATTTATGGCCTAATATATAGCTGTCTGCATTATGAAACAATAAAACAAAAAGGAGCACATAAAAATCCAGGAAGGTAGCAAAAGTATATTTGATCTCATATATTATTTATCTCTTCAAGTACATAAAAAACCCAGTAGGTTTCGCTCTGTATTCTGTGCATCTTATACCTAGAATAATAATACAAAATCATGTAAAAGGACCTTTGTCTAACAATCCAAAATCCTTTCTTTGAAAAGGTGAAAATCCATCCAGCCCTTAGCTTATTCCTTGCTGTACAGTCAGCAAAAATGAAGGAAAAAAGTTGTGTTCTGTAGCGTATCCAAAGACTGAATAATCTAACTCTGGCAGATCATTGAACTCCCAGGAAATTTTCTACCTAAAGAAAGTCAAGTACAAGCTGACAGGGCTCTGGGAGATTTTATTACAAAGCTACAGTCTGGAGTGGTAGTTGCAAGATGCACCTCCACCGATTTCTGTTCTGTGCATTTGCAGCAATCCAACAGGTACCATAAACTTCAGCCTGACTAAAGTGTTGGGTGTTAGGCAGGACATTTTTCTTGTTGTAAGCTTGTTTCCACTGCTGTAGATTGTAGTTTCCTTTCATGATACAACTAGAAAGGAATATAATGCTTGAATTTTTTGATGCTCTATGTTCTAATGGAAATAGATTCTTCTGATCTAAAGTCACACACAGAGTTGAAAAAAATGCTAGAAAAATATTGTTTGCACCAAAGTCAGTCCCTTGGTTTAGCAGGTAGGCTAAACAAGAACATCATACGTTTTTTCATGAGTGCCAGAAAGCAATATTGTAAATAATTCAATTTGCATCTAGTTATTAGAAGCTACTGTATTGCAAGGAGATGCAGGAAAGATGTAAAAATAAGAAAACTGGGACAATTAAAACAGCTGAATCTTATGATGTTTGAGTAACAGAGTGAGGATAGAAAACACACATTAGAACCTTGCCTGCAGATACATCTTTATCACTTCAGCTAAATTATGACTTAAATTGGTTTATCTAATGTAACACCCCTATACAGACACCCATGTTATTTTATCAATTATTTGTTTGGATAACCAGCTTGAGAAAAATCAACGTAAAGCAACTTAGGGCTACCTACATATTGGCCTGCACTGGCATAATTAAACAATTTCTAAAAATGTCATTGAATTCGGTGTATGGATAAGACTTGAAATATCTCAGTGGATAGTGCTTGATCAAAATAGCAAAAAATACTTGTGAGGAATCCACTGCTATCAGTTCCATCATTCTGGAAACCAAGGTTAAAGAAAAATTCACTTTTTCTCATAGGCCTGTGAGTGAAACAACTATAAACATATCCTTGGTTTATAGCTGTTTGATACCTCTTGCTCCTTGAGACACCTAGGAAACTCAACACCACTCAGGTTTATTCATGCAGGGTCACACATCCCCCAAAACTGGCATTAGAAGAACATCAGTGTTTGAAAAATGCAGTAAGAGCCAAGAAGTGACCAAGAGAAGGGTATCTGTGCTGATTAATTTCATCATGTGCATGTGGTAAGATGCAGTCTTCATCCAGTACAACTATACTTTAGGATCAGAACTGCTGCCTGACACAGCAAAGAGGAACTACCTGCCCTGGGGATAAGCAAACAGTGAGCACAGCTAAGTAAAGTAAAAAAAGTGCCTTCAGAGATCAAAACAGGGGTATTTTTAAAGGTAACATAAGCTAGTAATAACATTCAGACACTGAAAACATTCATCCAGTTTCCCAATCACGTTCAGAAGGTCACCATCATTAAAAATTTATAAAGCTTTCTTATAAAGCTTTTTAATTAGGAAAAAACCACACCCATCAGTAGAAATGAGAATTCTCACCAGAGCCTACCCTTACCAAACCAGCAAGTCTCTCACAGGCACTCAGTTTGGCCTTGCTCCATCTATAGATGTCTTCCCCTCACCCACAAGGTCTTCTCCTCCCAAATCCTCAGGGTTTCTGTTCACTCTATTTTTTTCCTGTAGCCTTTTCTCTCTCAGACTGAATCATCCCATACGGCTCGCTCTCTGCAGCTGAGACAATTTTAGGTACTTTCTTCACCTGGTGTCTTGCACCCCACCCTCCAAGTAAAAATTTCCTTGAACAGAACTCAACACCAATCTGCACAACCAATCTGCATTTAATGTCATTTATTCTAGACATGGCTGTAGAAATCCAGGCCAAAGCCTAAAATACCTAACAAGCAGCATGAAAATAGCTTCCTATTGCAAGCAATGGAGTAAGAAACTGTGAATTCTTTTTTCCTGACAGTATGTTATTCATAGCATGCAGGCAAGCACAGGGGTGACTGCAAGTGACTCCAGGCCAAACAGAATGATGGTGAAATCTGTCAGGATATGAGCTCATCATCACTCCCTCTCACTGTAAAGCACAGAAAAATAGGGAATGAGGATTTCCTGCCTCATAGCCCAGGCTTCCAAATAGCCTCTTCTCTACCTTGATAGGAGTACAAAATAAAGCAGGCATTTCTTCCTGCAGTGGAGTGATCAGCAAAATGCTGAGGCATAGGTTTTCCTGAGGGTTAAGTTCAGTGTCTTGTGCTTTTTGGCAAAACCTCTGCTGTTTGGGATGAGTTTCCCTGCCACCTCTAAATGAGTTATAATGCCCAAGGTGCTGAAGGAAATAGCAGGCAGATGGAGCTAGGGATTTATGCATCGTCAGGAACAGAGGATAAGTGAGAGTGTTTATAGGAACCATCTGCAGCTTTGTACTTTGATCCCACAGTCCATTCATTATATTTGGGCTTGACATCAGCAAGAGGATCCTTCAGTACACATGCAGCAGTGAACTATAAAGTGTAGCAAAATCAGTTGTAATGAAGATTTTGAACTCGCTGGGAAGAGTAGCTTACCTCAGCCTTTTGCTGAAGAAGGAAGCTCCTGCTGAAGATACCCCAGTGTATCACTCACAGACATAGTAGCCTTTTCAGGGTAAAGTTTTCCTATGTTTGAGAAACAAAGTCATAAATCCCGGCATTGTTATCCTCTGTAACTTGGGTCAAATCCTTCGACTTTCTACTTCAAAAGAATATACTTTATTTAGCTCACATAGATATTCCGAAGACATTTTTATATTTCTGTTGCTTTTAACATGTGAATGCGCTCCACAGTGGAATACAGTGCATATTACTTTGAGAGGTCACCAGCCCACATTGTAGCACATATGAAGCATGTGTTTCAAAACTGTTTTTCTTACACACGGTAAGGATAGGTCCAAATTGTAGTAATTCAGACAAGGCTCACAGTGTATCAAAACACCGTGTTATTTAGACTTGGAGTTCAGGGTCAGGTCTACCTCCTATGAACAGACACTGTTCATGCTTTAGAAGATACTCGAGGAAAAGTGAAATTAGAAAAAAATACAAACATTAGTTTTAATATAACAGAATGCTGATGTATTAGAACTGGAAAAAATAATCAAATGAGCTCTCCTGAGTGCTCACAGGTGTTTTAAGATTCTTTTTGTCCATCCATACAGTGAAATTTGTCATGACATTCTTCCCCAAAAGTGATACCCTTATAACTACCTTTTTATATGGGAAATATAGAAAGAGTAAAAAGACTACAAAGGAGAAATCCCGTCACATCCAGATAAGGATAAAACCCTTCTCCACTGAATTTAATCAGAAGTTTGACAGGGTTCCTATTTTAGCACTTTGGGATGGAAAGTTTTGACAACGTCCTTTTGTTATCCCTTAGCTCCTGGCCCAATCGTCTGGGTAAGCAATATTATATTCTGGACTTAAAATATGAAGAGGACTATTGTGGTGTATCCCTATGGCTCTTGAATACTACAGGCGGGAAAGCACTGAAACAAACGTGGGAATTTATGAGAGGTGTTTTGCCCCATAATTCAATACACAGAGGGAGGGCTCAGAGCTGAAGCACCTCTTCACTGATATAGGCAAATCTTCAGTGACATCTTGAAAAATCCTGAGCAAGCTCAGACAGTCCTGACATTGAGGAAATGAGAAAATGAGGAAATCTAGACATTATGGCATTAATATGCCAGCTTAGCAAGAAAAAGAATAGCATATACTTCTAGCACTAATGGCAAACCGATCTCTGAGATCATCCTTCACCTAAGGTCTCTGTAAGGGAAGCTACGGAAGGGAAAAACTTTGTGCCTCAGGGCTTTAGATTAGGATCGCCTAAGCAAGCAAGGCATTTTCAAAACCAGCCACCACCCTCACAGAGTGGTGTCACAACTAATGTTTTCTGTACTACACGATTTGCAGAGATAGAAGAAAGCAGGTCATGCAAGAACTTTCTCTGAAGAAAAAACAAGACTTCTGGGGCAACCCCAGACCTGGCTACCACTTGACTACATTATTTTTTACAAGTGCATGCCTTAACAGGGCCAGAGTACCTGGAATTGTTCTGCCTTGATTTTGGTTTGTACCACATGGGGCCATAGATTGCGGAAAGGTTTAATAAGAGGCAGTCTCTACCCCATCATCAATACGCTGATGGCTGCTTTTAGCAGACAGAAGAGTTGTACCTGATGGAAGAGAGAGGAGGGTATTTAGAGACAGAAGCATGTATGTACACCTGGATTTGGTTTGGATACAATTAGTAGCATTTCAGAATTTTTCAGTTTAACATTTTTTAAAAGCAACATTTTCTTTTTAAAATTGTTTTGTATGTATATGACTAGTGGTATCAATAATCCTACTAACAGCCTGCCTAGCCATTCTTGCAGTACCGTACAAACCCATGGATTTACCAGAAGGAAAAGGTGTTTACGGCCTTTGTTCCAGTTGGGGACATCATGGAAGACGCTGCTGGGGACATGCAGCCCCAGGAAGGCCTAAGGGGAAGGAGTGAGAAGGGAAGAGCGGCAGAGAGCAGCCATCACACACCAACCACCACCTCTCCCTGGGATGACTGAGCATGACACACAGTGAAACGGGGGACTAGGAGGGGAGCAGGGCAGATGTTTGGCCAAAGTGGAGCCTGGGAAAGATAAGGTTCTTCTTAAAGCATTTAATTATGTTCTCTTTTTTTCACCTAACACCTGGATCCGCAATCAGAAGTTGGTGCTAACTGGCTGTAAATTAAATAAAAATCCCCTGAGTTGCGAGTGTTATGCCTGTAACAGGACAAAAAGAAAAACCCTAAACCAGTCATCTTCCCTCCCTGCAATTCTTGGAAGTTCAAAACTTCCCCCCGACATTGTTTTTATAAATATGAGCAATGAGCTGGTTTTGCTGAGACTCACAAGCCAGGTACCTACGTGCAGCTATTCTCTCCCCCTCCCACTTGTGCAGCCATGCCCTTCATTATCCCACTGTCATACAAGCTCTCTCTTTTCCTCTCATTTGCTTTCAGATCTCACCTCCACATTTTTTATCATCTGGCTATTCATATGCCTCCTGCTGCTGTTTTTGGTTTGGGTTTGTTTTTTTTTTTATTCCAGACTTCACAGCTGTAGTATTTGTGTGAAATACTGCATCAACAGCAGGACAAAACACATCCTCCTAACGGGCAGTGCTTTTCCTAGGAGAACAGGGAGTGCTGGGGAAGGGGTAGGCAGTTTTATTCCTACTCATAGTTATAATGCAATGATCACTCCACTGACTTAAAGGAATCCTACCCATGAAGGCAGGGTCATTTTCAGAATCACTACGATTTATTAGAAGTAATCACCTAGGTTCAGATTCAACCATTTTTAGCAATGAGCAGCATTATTTAATGGAAGTATTTGCCAAGTTAAAATCTTCATGAAAAAATATCAGGCCCTGAAATTCTGGTTTTCAACTTTCTGGATGCAATAAGCTTCAATCTGCACCCACTCCCACTGGTGCAAACCAGTTGGAAAAGGTAGGTTCATTTCTGTAGTACAGTAAGTATCACAGAGCAGAATCAAGTCAGAAATACATATTGGAGAATAATGTAATAAAGCGTCCAACTGTAGTGGGTTTTTCAGTCATATGTTTTCATGGCTATTGAAGACAACTGAAACGGTGCAAATGCTTTCCTTTAGCAAATACACTGGGTACAGGCTGGACTTCATGAAGTTGCTTTTACACAAGCAAGAAACGATTAATGAATATTTTTTAACATTTCTGTAGAATGTAGTCAGGTTTGTTCAAACCAAGAAATACTGCGCTGACTTTCTATGTGGGATTTTGTAGCTCCACCTGCTGTCCAGATATTCCTGGTCCTCCTCTGTATTTTTTCCATTCCTCCTTCTTTTGGAAAAATTTTAGTACTAGAAATTGGCTTTACTTATTGTGGGAAAATTACTTTTGGGGGGAATTAGAGAAAACTGGGACCTAATAGAAGCATAGTATTATAGAAAGCTTTTTAGGGTAAAATACAGCTGCCACTTTCAGGACGGCTGGCATGCGCGGAATCTGCTTTACCACGGCTCCCTAAGCAACACGCGCTGCCATCTCAGCACATGCTGATAGGAGTAACCGAGGGTGGAGCGGAGTGGAGACCTGTTGTACTCCCTGAAGGAATGGGAAATTGATGGTACCACACATCTGATAAGCTGTATAGCAGTTGTCAAACGAAGAATATATGAAATGTCCATGGCTGAGCCAATCACTGTGGTGAAATTACTTTTCTCAGATGAAATAATCTCATTGTAATACTAACACACATCTCCATCCCAAAGTTACCTGCCTTCAAGGAACTACCACGCCTTGCTGGGCACATGATACCAGTCAGTAACAAAAATATGTGTGACTAGATTCACTCAGGCTCCACCTAAATGTAAAGAAAATGGACTGGAATAAGTCCAAAGGGGGGAATTGTTGTCTAAAATCCTAAATTACCACATACTGATTCAATGTTTCTCTAAAGTTCTTATGAATGGACTTCTAATCGGGGGAGTCAGCCTTGGGAAGGATGGGAAACAAAGAATGGACGGTGAAAAGAACACTGTTACCTTCAGTTATGCAGAAAGAAGCCTCCAAGTGAGGAAATCCTGGCTGCAAGAGAAGGCAAGTGGATAAATTGTTGCAATCCACAGAAACTTGGTTGAAAGTAGGACAAAGGTACCTGCAATGGCAGGAGATTGTGACCTCTGACTCAAATAGCCCCCCCAAAAACAGGCAAAACCCCGCTTGGGGAGCATGCGTAGTTCATGAAAAACTTTGGTAGTGCTATTTGAGGATGTGTACTAATTTGTGTTAGAGGCAAGAAACCTGTAACTAATCCTGTGTATGATAATGAATATGCCATGTACTATGAAGTATAAAAAGTAAGCGAAGGAGGGGAGAAGTTAGGGAAGACTCCATCATAACTTCTGGGATCAGTCAACAGGCTGAACTGCCTTCTCCCTCGCAGGGACACCTACTGGGTAAGAACTTTGTTCTATGACTAACTCCTGTTAGCTGTTATTTGGTGTGTTGTTTTAAGCTTGTTTTGCAGTCAGTGTATTATCACCGGTAATCCTCGAACCTTACTCTGTCACAAACTTGTATTTTGTATAGTTAGAATCTTCAGCTGAAGTTCATTCTGTGTAAGTCTCCAGAGGTTTGAGTAGTTGTTATAAGGGATTTGACTCAGTGACGCTGTCCGCAGGGGTCCCTGGGCAGGTCAGTCGAATCACCCTCCGATACGGTGGGCTATCAAAACACAGGTAGTGGACAGGCTGGTTGGACACAAGGGTCTTGTCTTTCTTGGGAAACTGGCAAGCTGATCAAACATAAAGGGTTTGAGGAAACCCCATTTCTTAACATGACACTTATGTTAGCAAAAGACTTTAATTCAACAAAATATTTAAGCAGATTTTGGCCTTCTGTCTTAGCTACACAGGGCTAAATTAAGGTTGGTGGATTCCTATGTATCTTTCTGTTTTCCATTGGACTTTGTTGTGGAGAAATTATTAAACACTGAACTGTTATACTTAATGATTTGCATCTATTTGCATCAGGGGCATGTAATTTTATATCAAGCATTTACTCGATCATTGCACCACATGACACAAAACTAACATGAGAAAAAAATTCAAAAAAATTATTTAATTCCAACTAGTGTAAAAACCTCCAGTGAACTATATAATTAACAACATTTTTAGTTCCCCTAAAATCTTAAGCCAGTCCTATCCATTGCCAAAGGACGCTTCACCTAAACATGACCAAAACATAAGTGCTGTAAATGTCACTAGTGACTAGAGAATATTATATGTATAGAACCTGGAATGGAGCACAACTATGCAATGATTTCTTCTTTAATTAAAGACATCTCCTAACCAACTGAACATTGACTAGTGGTCACTTGAAAAGTAACTGCTGGACACAACTCTGAAAGCAATTGGTCCTATTAGTCACTGACAATCTCTCTTTGAGTAGAATAACACATTTAATATCAAACACATTCAAAAGCAGTAGAAAAAAAATTACTAGATTCTAGCTTTCTTGTTTTCTCAAAGAAAGATTATCCATACAGGCAAGCCAGTTACCAAACGATAGAGACTGATACTGCTGATCAACACAGCATAAATGTTACCCGTTAGACCTACTACTCTAATTAGCAGTAATAACAATTCAGCTAAGAAAGGTCAGTTTCGAACTAAGACCAAGGGATTAAATCACCTTCCTGAATGCCTGATTTCCAGATATCACCTTGACTCACATCGATACTGAAATAACATTCATAAAGTAGGAGTTCCTTTCAGGAGGGAGCAATGGTTTTGGTCCTGTCAATACATCTCATGTATTGACCCCTTAATAGCAACAACATTTACCAGCTTCACTAGATTTTTGTATACTGTTGGAAACTTTCAAAGTTTTTTTGGTTTAAATTTTCTAGTTAGATGATTTAACTACGAATCCCCCTGCATTACACTTTTTAGGAAGACTCTCTCTTCAAGCTAAACAACAATTTAAATTTATGGCCTACACCTGGACTTCTATTTGCTCAAAAGTTTGTTTTTTTCACAGCACACCTGCCCAGTGTTCTGCTTGTGCAAGACTAACTTCTTTTCAGTTTGGATTGCTGCTTTCCATACTTTAAATTTAACAATAGAGGAAAAATTAAAGCCAGCATAACTATCACTACCAGAGAACCTTCACATTCATTTCAATATAGAACACAGAATTAACGATACTATCATGTTACCTTTAACCCTTTTCTAAAACCCACAGGAGCCACTGACAACTTTTCTATTTTTTCCAGCCAGAGAATTAAGGGTAGGCTATATCCCTACCTTACAGATGTTGTATTTGGACAGTATCTTCATACTTAGTAAGGCACTGCTAAACTTAAGACATAATCACATTGACCTCCTCCTATTCAGAAAGTTCCTCAGGTAGAGGAAATTAGGGTAAATTGACATGTTTTGTTCTGATTTATTGATGCCAGCTGTTGCTCATTACCTTCTTATCTTCTAGTGCTTACATGTAGATAATTTGTCTATTTCTAGGAAGGGAAAGTGGGCTAAATGCAATTCCTTTGGCTGTATTTTTTTTCCCTTCCATCCTTTCAAAGATGGGCACTGTGATTTCCATTTTGCAGGCCTCTAGAATTTCCCGCATCCTTGATGATGTATATTCTCCTCTGCAAATAAATAAAGGGTTTAGGACTCCTGGGCTGTGGCTCACGGACAAGTTTCATGACAACTGTACTTACACAAATAAAACAGAAAAGGAAAAGACAGTTTAGATATTTAATGAGACAGAAATGCAGAGCTATCTGGGCAACCTCCAACTAGATTTGCAGATGGCAAGGTTACAGCAGAGAGAAATGACAAGAAGTTTCCTGTAGCTGAGGCAATGGTGAGTATGCACATCATATTTCATTTGTGAAGTTTATAGCTATTAAACATATGCCAAAATGAAGGGCATAGCTCTCAGCTTATCAAGATCAGTCTGTCGAGGTCCAGATGTGAGATACTGGCCTTTAACATACTAAGAGGGTAACAAAAACATCGCGAAGAATGAAAAATAGCATTGCATAACATGGAAAGGACTTAAAACCACATGGGATTAGTTGTTTTTACATAGTTTTCTATGCATCAGGCTTTCTTATGACAGAAATAAAATGTCAGATAACACAGCAGCTGTGTGGTACAAGAGCTAAAATAGAGGAAATTGCCCGAGTTGCCTTTCTCTGATTAGAAAATTTTTCATAAGCTTCTGACAGGCTGGAGACCACATAATCACAACACACATTTGCAGAGGTGGATGGAGTCTTGATTCAGTTGCTCTACTGCTAAATAAAAAACTTAACAAGACTCTGAGAGATGCCTGTGCTTTGCAATGAATTAATGAGTGCTTGTCTGTGAGAGGAAAATCAAATGTGACAGTAGACTTTTTCTGACAAAATCCCCCAAGCACTGACTATATAACCAACTTGAACAGCGAATATGTAAGCTTTGTTTTTCAGTAATGATGTGCTAGAGACCAAGCATTTGCAAGCTAAGTGAACTTAGTTATTTACTGAGAAAATGAAGGAACTGAGACATGGTCAACCCTGCTTAAGATTAAGATGAGGTCTGGAAATAGAATATGCTTTGAGGATTATGCACTAAGGACATACAACATAAAGATATAAAAACTACATACACGAGCTAACAATCAAGGGTCAGTCAGGAGGGAGGCTTACCGCAAGACATAGCCTTTAAATCACAATCTTTTAAGGATCAAATGCAGTTGCTCCTTCAACGAAGGCTTTGATCTCAACAGCTAGTCACAAGGGGATCATATTCATAGCTGTCACCGTCTAGCTGAATGGGCTTGCTTAGCCAGCAACAGATAATAGGTCTGAGAAAAGGGAGGGCCTGGATACAATCTCAGTTAAAAGCACTTGATGTTGTCCAAGTTTGGGCCATAGAATGGTATTGCATCCAATATAGTAGATAGCTATTGAAAAAATAAGGGGGAAAGAATCATTCCAGGGAATAAAAAGAACCACAAAAGGAATCTGAGAGTCTTGATAAAAAGCCTGTTGTGGAGGGACCAGTAGACGTTATCCACTGACTTGACAAGAGACCAGAAAGAAGCCTCACGGCTATGGAGGTCCCTTCCTCCCCCCACAAGTTGGTTATCTCCTTTTGGAAGACAGGCTTATGACTTTGAGTATGTTTTCTTCCTTTCTGTACAAGAGTCCACACTGAGGAGGAAAACACGTTAGCAAAAAGCTCTGGAAAAGAAGGTTCAACCTGGAGTTGGCATGTGGTAAAGGAATTGTGCCAGTGGATTAGCCCCAGCCAGCATCTCAACCCCATGCAGCTGCTCGCTCACTCCCCCGTAATAGGATGGGGAGAAAATCAGAAGGGTAAAAGTGAGAAAACTTGTGGGTTGAGATAAAGACAATTTAATACGGAAAACAAAAGCCACACACACAAACAAAGCAAAATAAGGCATTGGCAGGCAGGTGTTCAGCCATCTCCAGGACACAGGGCTCCATCATGCATAACAGTTACTTGGGAAAACAGATGCCATAACTCTGAACATCCTCCATTTCTCCTTCTTCCCGGAGCTTTTATTGCTGAGCATGATGCCATACGGTGTGGGATATCCCTTTGGTCAGTTGGGGTCAGGTGTCCCGGCTGTGTTCTCTCCCAACTTCTTGTGCACTCCCAGCCTACTCGCTGGTGGGCCACTGTGAGAAATGGAAAAGACCTGGACGCTGCAGGAGCACTGCTCAGCAACAGCTAAAACATCCCTGTGTTATCAGCACTCTGCTGGTCACAAACCCAAAGCTTAGCACCATCAGAGCTACTATAGAGAAAATTCACTCTCTCCCAGGCAGAATCAGTACACAATGGTACTCCAGTAATCTCACAGATCTCTGTAAAAGCTGCTGCCTTACACTCTTGACAAACCATGCAAGTATGGAAGTAAGTGCTAGACCACTTACATTCCTTCCACTCTTACATCCCACCACTCGAAGTCAGGGGGTAGCAGGTAACTGAGGGGCTTAATGGCAAGCTTTGAAAGAACACATGTTAGGATCAGATGGGAGTCCCTGATCACAGTATCCATCTGAAAACAAAACACATGGATGGCAGCAGTTAGGCAGGTGGGATAACATGTGCAGAAGACTACCACCATGTAGTCCCCCAGGTGTGATCCTGGCCATCAGTTTTGTTGCCTTTAGCCATGGCTCATCACCTTTACTATGAAGTGGTGCTTCTGCAGTAAAGTTCTGGGAAGAAATCCAGTTGTGATGGCCCAGTCACTGTGATGTGCCTCTAGGTCCTGGACAAGGAAAAGACTGGCATCACAAAGTCTTGACATAAATATACCCTTGGAAGCAGTGGAGATGACTTTGACCAAACACTCCACAGGCATATGCAGCACCTGAAGGAATCCCATTCTGTCAGTTTCAGCTAACAAGCTGAGAAGAACTAACTAGATTGAACTCAACCTTATAGTAGTCAAGTTCAGCAACTCACTTTGGTTTTCTGTGATACCATTACGAGAACTAAAAGTTTCTCCCTCTGCAGTATGTTTTTACTTTTTTAGATGGAGGGGGTGTGTGTGATATTAATAATTAAACTATTTTTAGGCGGAGGAAGAATTATCTACATTTCCACCTAGGAACAACTGCCAATTATATGTGATGGTGCAGAACTAGCCCTATACTCTTCAACTGCAAAGTTCAGATCTAGATTCATTAACTCTTGTTAATGTACTCTTGGTCTGAACAGGTTTTGGTCAATATTGCTGTCAACCAGATAGAACTGTATTCTAAGAAGTGTACTGGGGCCTTTCACCTTCGCCCTCTTTGCTTCCCTCTTCCCCTTCAAGACCCTGGCCAGTCTGAACTTCCCAAAACAAAAATAAATGTTTCACACCTGGGAAAGGGCTAGTCTGATAGTGCCACTTCAGCCCGATGTGTCTGGTATTGGCAGAGAGCCTTCTAACGAAGAGTTACAGAGTTCGTTATTGGCAAGGGTTATTTCAAACCCGGGAGAGAGCTGACATTCTATATAATGTGACTGTTTTACATCCTTTACATACATTAACCCTTTAGTGCAAGAGTGGATGCATTTTTATTTTCTGTTTTCTCACAACACCAAATACTAATACAAAGACTTCTGAGAAAACTGACTGCAAAGGTATGCAAGCTAAGTGTCAGGTGAAACAAGGGTCTTAGGTCTCCCTGCCGCCAAGGATTATTGGATTAAAATCCTACTGATACAGCTAATTATAATCTTATCAAGCTTAGTTCACTGTACATGAGAAATGTGAGGTTCCCTATGTGAAAGTTGGAGGCTAAAAAGAGACACACAGGGAGAAGGAGCTTTTCCAAGACAGCAGAGGAGCTGATACAGCAGATATTTAAAGAGGACTTGTCAGACAAGAGCATACTGAAAACTGCAAAAATGACAAACCAGATCAGGGCTAAGAATACTTGAACACTGGGGATGCAAAAGAATAAAAATATGCTGGTACTTGAAAAATGCCTGAGTTGAATTAAAAATCCTGTAACATCATGTCCTAAATAACTAAATATAATGCAGAAGAGCAGGACTGACACATTCCGTAGAGACAAGCTTGGATCTAAAGGCAGGAGGAACATACGTAATTGCACTCTGGAGTGCCAATGCCTCTGACAGAATGAGTAGTTCTAGCATCTTATAAAATAAAAGTGTCACCTAATGGTGGAAAAATAAGTTTGAAATTTTTTTATGTTAGTCCCATGAATGACTGGAGTAAATTATGGATTACTGCGGACAAGTAATTTCATAAGGATAGCATTAGTAACTGTGAACAAACCGAAGACAATGAGAATTACTGTAATGTAAATTAGAAATACTTCAGATACCTGCAACACAGCTTTTAGAACCAAAGTTGAAAATCAGAAGCTCAAACCATTATTATAGTTTTATGGGTTTATGTCATATATAAATAAATTACATATATTTTTATGTCAGTAGTTTTAAGCTTCAGAACATTTATTCTAAGATAGCCATGCATTATCAAACTCCATGATAAAAAGGCTACTACTAAACATTGTCTTCTATCATGAACAATGTACTTACAACCAAATAATACTACTTTTTAATTTCAATTAAAATTTTAATTTTATTAATGTCACAATGCAGATAATTTCTCCGAAACCAAACAAAGCTACCCAGTCAGGGAAGTGTTCAGTGGCTGCAGAGCTGCCTGCTCCATAAGCAGTGCTAAGGCTCTCCCGCAGAGGGCAACGGAGGACCTCTGAAACTGGTTTTCTTTCCATAGAAGAGGCTAAAACCATTTGAAACGCACATTCAGCTAAAAAGTCTTTTGCTGTTCTGCCTAACCCCAGCTGATTTTTAATTATAACCAAGCTTTATTAATTATAACTAAGAGCCCAATTTTGACTTTTATTTAAAAAAAGTTTTTCTTGAAGCTGAGAACAAAAGCCTCAGATCTCTTTGAGAGATGGGGGAAGCTGAAATTTCCAGGAAGAGCAAGGAAAGCTGAGCTTCCCTGAAAACACAGAACTGCTGTATCTTTCATATTAACGCGTTTAACACAATATTTCTAGTTTATTTCTGGGTGGTTTTTTCCTTTTTCTACTTTTCAGAGCTGTTTGCACCTACAGATGTAGCATGTGGTATGTGTTACCACTAGATAATAAGATAACATCTAGCAGGATTACAATTAATAATCCCCTAGTGACTCTGCAAGTATATTATCTGAGAATAATGCAAATTTTCTTACCTTCTTTTCTGAACAGAGCTTGCTTGTATTCCCATAGCATCTACCAGCCGTAATCATAGCCCAAAAAGATACGCTCAACCCCAAACCAAAACACTCTGCCTATTTGTCATTCACCTTCAGCTCTAAAGTACTTTATCCTGTTTTCTGAACAGGCAGTAGAGAGCACATGAACTTGAGAAGGAACTGTGAGATGGCGGCACTGTCATAAGCTCCCACGCTCCAGGTGGACATTGTTCTTGCCTGTGTCTGAGCCTCGCATCTAGCATGCAGCATATAGCTCTTCTGCTCACTATTTCACCCTTCCTTTTGCAAAAGTTGAGTCAGGAATTAGCAGCTATAGGTAACTGAGGTAAAAGGCATTATTGCAAAATTTATCCTGTAAGGAAGAAAGGGATTAGATGAACTCTTTGTGGGTCCTGAGTGCAGTAATAAGCCTTAATAGCTCTAAGCAGCCTCACCTGCAACTTCTATTCACACCCATGGGCCCAGGAACTTTATTTAAGCTCAGCCCTGGGCCTTCAGTCCTTGCTGGAGTTATGCAAGAAGACTGTTGCTTATCTAGTTCAGTTGATATCACAGACAGGAACACAAGAACTCTGCAAAGCCAGGAAAGCACTCTTAGGAATGAGTAACAGGAGTTTACTGATGACCTTGAGGACAAGCAAAAAGTATAGTATGGATTCACCTGGTGTGCTCACCAAGTGAGCCAATTCCCAGTTGCAGCTGCCTGGTGTCACATACTTTGTACATCTGAAACTGTACCTTGTCCATGGGTGTTTAGCATGACTTGAAGAATCCATGCTTTTTATGGAGCTCTCAAAGTGTGAAATATGGTGTCCTTGAAAACAGCTTTAAAAGAATTGCTCTGTCACAAGGCAAGACATGAATGAGTCATGAATTGCACACATGAGCAATGCTGCTTTCCAAAGGTAGGCTCAGTCCATTCCCCAGACCATGACCAGCTTTGTGAATTAAAGCTCTACAGTGAGAAAGCTCACCTGTGTAACTCTTGTCAGAATAAATGATCTCATTTCAGGGCCCTCCTTTGGGGAGAAGTATTGTTTAATTATGGAAAGCTTTGTACAAAGAAACTTCATCTTGAAGAGAATATCTCAAGTTGAAAGAGACTGCTAAAGGAACATTAAGTCCAGCAATGAAAATGGTACCGTTCTCTGTATTGTACAACACTTTATACCTCATTGCTGAGAAAAAAAAGCAATCTTCCACAGTCAGGAATATATACATATCTTTCTACAGAAGTATTAAAAAGAAAAAAGTACCAAGGAAAGAATACCCAGCCTTTTAATTAACTCAGATTTTCCAAGGAACAGAATGAACAGAGAAAAGACCGTGAGTGGAACATTAGCCCAAGATAATGGACTCCAAGCGACACTGCTACATAATTGAGGTACAGCAGATAGTTCTATGAAAAATAGATTGAGCTAGGAGGCTTATTTCCAGAGTTGGAAACATCAGTCCTTTGACGTTTCTGCGTCATTATTTAGCAGGTCAGCGCTGAAGGTGCCAGACATTTTCTGACAGTACTTTCCCTTGAAATAACTGGAAAGATGCTCAGCATTTCCAAAAGTTATTCAGTGTTTCACAAGTTATGTCAGAAGGCAGGTGATGAAAACCTGAGGTACACACTGATTTTAAGTATGGCAAACGTGAGCTGCTCACGGTGGTTTCATTTTACCAAGGGTATGTTCAGAACTGCTAGGAGAGGACACATTCTGAGATGGAAAAAAAAATAAAATCCAAAGCGGGATTCCTGTTGGTGTGTTGACGGGAGACCATGTCACTTGCTGATTGATGGGTATTGTTCAGAGTGTATTTTATTTCCACTGTTACTACTTTTTGCCTAAGTTATTACTTAAAACCACCCATGATGATTAACGCAGTGCTGCTGCGCTATTTACGACTGTACTTTTTTCCAGCGCTCTGCACAGCTCACGGGTTCTACTTGAAGGAACAGTGCCGTGCGGCCCAGCGCCGGGCGGCAGCAGCTCCCCCCGCACCGCCGCCTCCCGGCAGCACGCCCTGCGAGTCGTGCCGAAAGCAAGCAGAGACCCGCATGCCCCTTCCCAAAGGAAACACCACAACCTCAGTACCTGGTTAATCTTAAAAGCAGACTGGGAAGAAAAACAAACCCCAGACAAAACCAAACCGGCCGCTAGCACCATCCTTCTCGTCATTCTGCTCTGTTGCCACACATTTGTTTGTTGTTTGGATTCTCCCCTGCAGTTGCCTTTTGAATTCATTTATTTGAGTAGAAAAGTAAAGCGACCTAAGGTTAATATTAAACTATAAGGCCTTTGATGTATTAGATGTAAATCAAAAGCCCACATAACTGAACCTGGCTGACAACACTGATGTAAACAATGCTGGAAGTTTCATGCTATGTTTGAGAGCACAGTTTTGCTAAATACAGGTTTAAAAGGGCCATTAAAAAAAACTTCTCACAGTAATTGTAGCAGCTAGGAAGCAGGTCATGCTGTAGCATAGGTCAGTAGGAACCCATTAGAAAAAAATAATAATCAGTATTAATGATAGCTTTAATTGAGTTTATCTCCAATAACATTTTAAAAAGGATTTCCTCTTACAATATTTTTCCTCTTGAAGTTCAAAGGTAATTTTGATAAATTGTTAAGGTAAACAATTAAGGAAATAACAGCAGTTATTCAGCTGTTTTATCTTTCCTGAGGTAACTGGAAGACTCAACTCAGTAATAAAGGCAACTTGCTAGCCACAAACTGAACAAAAGGAGAGATTATTATCTTAAACATCCATTTATCTAAAGAATAGTCCCTTCTCCTTAGAGCTTCATATATGCTGGAAGATACAGTTCATTCTTACAGCCGCCTTATGCCTATTTTAACAGAGGCACATGCTAATTTTCAAGATATCTGAACACCATTCATGACTGCCTCAGTCTGCAGTTCATTGCTATTTGAACCTAAATTCCCCAGCACACATCTGTGCCTTCAGCTGCTGGTGCACCTACCAGCAGCCTCACACACAGCTTGAGTAAGGCAAGAGAATTCCTGCCTTTTCACCCGATGTGTTTTGCATCTACCATCTACTTCTTCACTCCTGATTTAAGTGTATCCCACAAGCAGAGACTTAATTTTGAAGTTATCAAACTAGAACATAAACTGGTTAAGAAGTATTCATCTACATCAAACAACTTAATTAAAATACTGTGTTTATGTAAGGCACGGGACATTGAACTAAACCTACAGAAGACAAATTTCTAGTAATTCACCCATTCAGTTTTGGGTGCTGCTCCACTGCTGTAAGCGAATAACCATTTGATTCCAAGGAAGTACACTAACCAGTAGTACGGAAACCTGTATTACACTTGGGAGTGCCACACGTTATTCTGTAACAAGCATTCAAGAACTTCCCCCCACCCCACCCCCAAAACACTGCACTGTAGCACGTGAGGACATTAACACATAATCTGTATATTTTCACATGAGCTTTTCTGCTTGTTCTCAGTGCTAACAGTAATTTGTAATTCAAAGGAAAAAAAGTGAGACTAGTGTGGAAGGCCAGACATTTTCATCAAATATACAGGAGAAAGGGCCTAAATTCACTCTACTTTGGTCTTCCATTGCACAAAGTTCTCCAAAGTGTTGCATATCAGATTTTTAACCCAACTCTAAACACTGGTGGACATACTCTGCTAATGTACAGGCTCACAACAACAACTGTTTATTCCTGGTGAAATTCACCTAAGCATGTGATCAAAAGTAAACATGCAAAACATCCATTGAAACTTGTACTTTGTAAACTAACAAGTATAACAGCCATTTAAAACACACTACATTTGACCAAAACCACCAGATCAGTCAAGAGCTAGGAGACTAGGTAAGCTAAAATAGTGACAGTGTCATGGAAAAAGAACAAGCTAACCCAATTTAGTTGTGCAGAATTTGCCAGTAAAGGATAACAAACTTCATTTTCCTAGACAGGAGTCAAAACTGAACATCCAGAAATGTTTCTTACATCAGTATTTTGAAAAAACCACATTCACCACAGTTAAGCATACTACATCATCTCACTGAGATTTTACTTTTCTTTAAATATATATTTAAACCACTGCAGTTATATTGAATGTTCCATGTCCACTACCTTTACTGAAGTTTCACTAAATACTATGCAGGTTCTGCATCTGTTCCTCCTGAAATATCTAATGTGCAGATGCCTCCTACTGTCAAACCTGAAATACTACAGCCTGAAACCCCGCACCACACACTGAATCTGATCCTTGAAAGTCTACATCCAAGATGCATGTATTCCTTACTGAATTTTTCCATGTTCAAAGTTGATACCAGTAACAGAAATGTCTGGTTGTTAAATACACTGTCTACCATATCATAAGCTCCCTAACTTTGCTCAAGTAGTTGAAAATTTTTTTATGTGTAACCTTGAAGAAGAATTACGGTTAAGGGTAATTAAAGTGTTCTTTTTAAACCCTGAGGCAAGTTAAACATTGTTTTGGGAAGTCACCATGAAAGACTAAAAAGCCTGTATTTTTACTAGTGTTCTCCTGTGTAAAGAATCTGCAGACAGCAACTTGATACCATCAGCTATCCTGAGTATAGTATCCTGAGTGACCACCCTTAAGCACCATCACTTCTTCCATTACTGAGAAGTGGCTAAACTAGAAAAAGGGTTAAGAGGCAAAACTAAATGAAGTATGAGCTGGTCATTGCTAGGCAGAAGGAAAATGCGGGGGGACTGAGGGAAATAGTCAAGGGCTGAGAAATATATGACAAATGAATGCATTGCAGTATGTGATTAAAGCAGTTAGATAATAAGTGGCAGATACCTAAGTATTTTCTGGACCTTTACCCATCTTCCAGTAATTTCACTAGAGCTCGCTGCTGACCAAACACTGAGGCACTGAACATGTGATCTGGGGGGCAGACTTTCCCTTTTATGAACTCCACAGATACTTGTATACACACAGTAAACCAGGCATAAATAGATGACTTACCATAACCATCAACCACATTGCCCCATGCCTTAGCATTCCCTATAACCCATGGCAGTACCAAAGAAAGAAACTGTGTGCAACGCACAGCCTATTGGCATTGCAGCTGCTCCAGCCCAGCTTTTCCAGTCCCTTACACCTTGGAGATACCTGGAGATACTTGGAGATAATATTAACAAACTTAAGCACACGTTGTAGAGCAAAGCCAGCCTATAAGAGTGTTCAGAATTTTCCCAGATTTAACCACCAGAGTAAAACACTGCAGTCGCAGAACATACTGACTGCTTCTCATCAACTGCAGGGGTAAACTTAAGTCTGGGCAGATACTCGCAATGCTGGAACATAGAGAAGCAAAGCTCACAACAGCGACATTCATCAGGAGCTAAGCCCCCTCTGCAGCTGCAGAGACAACTTTTCTTGTCAACTCAGCACACTTTCGGTATCTGTAAGAACAAGAGCCCTCTGCCACACCACAACACTTCTTGTCCATCCATTTGTGGCATACACCAAGCAGACCCAAATGCAGACTAGCTTATTTTTTGCTTGGTGGGCGCTCTGTCTCGTCTGCTTTACTTGCTCTGTACTTTTCCTACAAAAGCTGAGACAGGCGACATGTGGAAGACTACCAGGCCTGAGCAGAGGTCTAACAGGAGGCTTTAAAGAGTGATGAGACAAATCTTATCCAACATGCCATGTGGACAAACTTCCAACTCCTCTTGATAGTGTACAAGAGTAAGACTATTTCCAGTAGATAGATTTATGTTCGCTTTAGGTAAGCATTAGCGATTAAAAGTCATTATTTCAACACCCTCTTGAAAACTTGCAGGGAACCAGTGCGTCTCAAACAGAACTGAGCACTTACTAAGAAATGAAACTGAAGGTGTGGTAGCAATGACATCTCTGACCTGTACAAGAGCCTTTGATTGGAGGAGGCTACATCTGCACAGAATAAAGGAGGAAGCGCTGCAGAGCTGAGTCTACCTACTCCATCACCCACGCAGCTCCAGTCCCCACCTAGCAGGCCACCAAGGCTGTTACATACAGAAATGTCTGCGTTATCAGACCATCCCCTTTGTACCAAGGAGTTTATCATTTTGTTTCCTTAAGCCACTGTGAATACCACAGCACAATCCTACCCAACATCAGGCATCTGAGAAACTGCTGCTGCACAGGCACCTTTTGAAATAGGACATTTCTGGTAGACAAGCTAATAATCCATTTGCATTTAAGTTCCCTATCAATTTCTGAATCAGGTCTACAGCAGTGGGCCTTAAAACACAGGGAAAGTTTAAGTACCAGCTTGAAGGCAAAGATGAACACTTTCAATTCCTGCAAGTTCTCTCTATTCTGCTGGATTATTTTTTTTTTCCCCACTTAACAACTAAAACCAAGAATTACAGTATCTGCTATTATCTTAGGAAACATCAATTCCAAGAATCCAACTAAGAATCTGAGCTTATGAAACTAGTTAGCTGTAGGAGACACTGGTAAGGAGTGTTGCTATGTCTAGTGTTTAAATAATCCAAGGCAACATTTCTCACTGCACCTGACATCACCCTTATCCAAAACGTAAAACTTAAGAATGATAAGCTTAAATTTGGTCTACTGTTTTATTTCAGGATACTGTCATTTTGGGGGTTGGTTTTTGGTTTTTATTTTACATTTAAAAAGTCATAACAGACAAGAAAACTCTTTTATGCTCATGTAATCTAATCTACGTTTGCTAAAAGCGTAGAATCACCAAGAAGCATCACTCTCCAAACATAAGTTCTGAGCGCCCTTCCCCCTCATCCAAAGTCTCAGTTAAGTCTCCTCTTTCCTCACCAACTCCCCATTTTTCCACTAAGGTAACTCTCCCTTCAACACAGCAACCAAAACTGGACAGAAGACACCATTTACATAGATCTTAAATTTTGGTGCAGTACTGCAAGAACTGACCAAGAAATCCTATTTCAGCAATACATTTTCCTAGCCAGAACTTGTTAACAAGGTAACTTTATCCTCCTCAAATATTAAATGAGGAATTTCTCTACAGCTGGTAGAAATCCATGAGAAGTGAAAAGAATGAGTCACAATACTCCAGTCAATGTTGAAAGTTTAATGTTCCTGCTACATACTGCCTTTCAGAATTGCTGAACAAGTGTTGTTAATCACAAAACTACATTAAGCACCAGAACAGTTTTTATTTAACCGATGCCATAAGAACTGGCACCTTAATTTGTATGATTATATCCTTCCATTTGCTGCAGTCTGGAGAGCACAAAACCTGCTGATTTAGAACTAGCAAGTCAATCTAGAGAGAAGCTTACCAAAAATCTGTCGACAGAGATGGATTCATGGCTCTGGATCTTGCAGGCTGCAGGTGAGCTTTTACATCTGCTAACTCCCCTTCTCAAATATTGTATATCCCATTGTATGATATGAAGATATTAAATGAGAAAGCAGGCAAAACACAAGCCAAATTTCTTAAAAACAGTGACTTCTGAAATTCATTGGACAACTTTTATCAGTGCTTTTCCTTTCTAAGATACAGTTGCCAGATGCTCTTAGCAAAAATGGGCTAGATCTAAGCAAGGACTTCAGAGACTTCTCATGTCCAAAAATACGAACCCCAAAGCCCTGTATTAGTGACTGCTTGAGCTCGTAACATACCATCAGCTTGGTCTCTGCATGCCCTGAAGTTTAAACTTAACCCTGGGAGATGTTCAGAGAAGAGACCAAGTGAAACCCAAACACCTGGCAGGGTCAGTGCCTCAAAGGATAAGTATATTCTGTCAGGATTTATATCACAAGACCACAAACACATCTACTTTGACATGCAGCTACCAGGAAGTGTGATGTTAACTTTTCATTACTGTATTTTTCTATGCTATGATCTATGCGTTACCTAAAAAGAACACTTAAAAGCACAGCTTCAACAGTACGGTTTTATATACATCTATAGATAACAAGAGGTCCTTTTCCCAAATCCATGAATATCTGAAGAAGAAAAAGATCAAGCCTGACAGGGATTCTGAAGTGAAGCAGTGTCTTCAAGGAATTAAAAAAAAAAAAAAAAAAAAAATCAGTTTAGTCAGAGCACACTAGACCTTCTTCCTCTCAAGGGAGCTGAGTATTCAGAAGCACTTGGGATAAGCTTCATTCTGTATTACTTACCCTCCAAGCAAAAGACATGCTAGAGGAACTCTTCCACCACCCTCATCCTCATGTGGCTCTTGCCTCCTACTGGCCCTGATCTTTTCAAACCTTTAACCCTTTATGGCAAAGTCAGTGTATCAGTGGTAATAAAGTAGCTACTGCAGAAATATATCGATGGCTAGCTGGACACTTCTTTCCAACCCTACGATGATCTTCCCATCCCTCAAAAAGTCATCTGGGTACTTGCTTAGAAGATCCTAACTTCTATAGTTATGTGAAGGACAAGACTGCAGAGAGTACAGTAACATCTTACTGACTGAGAAAACTCAAATGGAAGACATCAGTTCATAGTCTCTTCAAGCCGAGTGCATTCAAATCTACATCTCAAGAGCACCTCCACTGCTAGGCTAGAAGCAAGGTTAGTATGAGAAAAGATCTTCTAGCCTATGTTTCAACTGACAAAGAACATACAATATGGACAAAGTATGAACCAGAACGTGCAAACATAAGCGTAGCAAACAGAACATTAGGTGAGGAGGGAGGAATTCCTTGGGGTTTGTTTCCTCCTCTGTAGATGCTTGATACAGTGAATACAACCTAGAATACAGCTAAGTGTTCTAGCACTCCTTTAGGTTACAGGGCAGATTTTCTTCAAGACAACCTAGCTCTCTACACAGACCGGAAATCCAAGGCAACTTCCTTGGCTCCACATTTCATACTAACAACCAATGCCTTAGTCAGGCATGGCAATACCGAAGTCCTTTATCAGATCTAGCCCCACTTCTAAAAACTTGTCTCCTTCAAAACAGCAGTGTTGACCAGTCACTGAAACACCTAGCTCATTTGCAAGTATCACACTGCAAGTGGAAAGGATGGATCAAACTTTCCAAACTATTGTGTTTGTTTTTAAAAAGCTATACAATTTACTTTTTACTAACTCAACTTTTGTTACTAGTAAAAAGTGAACTGCAGCATGAAAGATATGCCTTACCAGTTTACACATGCAGATACACACATCATAATAAAACAAGACTAGCTTCTGAAAATACTAGGTTTTATTCACACCCCAGTGGTAAACAATAACCTTAATATGATGACTAGGTTTCTTTTGTAGATCACTATGTCACATAAAATACAAAACCCATAGCATAAACAAGCTGACAGTTATGAACGTTTAATGTGGTCTCGTTGGAAATTAAACAAGTTATACTAGTCTTCTCAAGTAGTCAAATTCAAAATGCATCATCATCTCCTAGTTAGTACAAGTCACTGCCATTTCTATAACGAAGTAATGAAGGCACAGCTAGTGCAAGCAGACTTAAACCCGTTCAGACTACTGGGCTGAAAAATACTTTGGTTGGTTCTTCAGGAGAGAGTTTTCTCTAAACAAATATTGGTCTCAGTTAACAGTTCTGATAATCTTCACAGCTGCAGTCTAATAGCTACATGACAAAGACTTCACAAGAACCAAACTATGCAGCAATGAATTAACATTCATGCTTGAGGGGATTTACTGCATTCTACATATTGGCAGAAAATTATACTGTTAAAATGCTAGGTAGATTGAACCTACGTTTTTAAACTGGTTCTTATGTGTTTGATTTCTTTAACAAATTGGTTACTTAATTCTACCAAGATACAAAACATAAGGCTGTAAGTAACTAATATTTGTGTTTAGGCTATTACAGTGCAGGTAATCCTCAAGGCCACATACACACTGCTTCACTGCTGCTTGCATTCTGCTGGGTTTTGATCCTTCTGTTGAGATAAAAAAAGGAAGTATCAGTTTACAGGTATCGGTATTCTTTAAAGAACTATTAATACTGCTACGCATACTTTTCTCAAGTTGCAGTATTCCAGTTCTTTCATCTTTTCCCTTAAACTAACTGCCTAGTATTAGTAATACTACTGTCTCTAGATGTGGCAACATCCACAGCGCATTTATTTTGGCTTTGTTCATGCGTAGTATACGATCCAGAACAAAAACCTGTTCAGAACTAAGTGTGGTGGGATACTCTGAAAGCCACTAAAACTGGAAAAAGGAGGATGAGAGTTATGCGTAGCAACAAACAACCCAGCTCAGAAGCCACATCCAGGCCTGCTACACAGTTTGAGACAAAAGAAACTTCCTGTGGGCAGGAACAAGGGCACAGCCTTACTCTAGAAGCCACTGTAGAACAACGCAATGAAACACCAAATCATGGTATGTTCTTAACACTCTGGAAATACCTTTTGCAATAAATTCCAGTTGTTAAATAATTCTAACATAGAAAATTTCTTCTGTTATATTGAAACAGACAACCAATAATACCTCACAGTAATATGGGAATTTAAGGAAAAGGTGAGTTCAGCTGCCGGCTTGGCTTCACTACCTTGGTTTGGATAGCTATTCTAGGACCACAGCGCTTTAATAGATTCAGTTGGCTTTCAGCCTGTGATCAGCTTACAACTATTTATTCTTATGTCTATACACTATGGCACCACTACTGCCTCTAGCCCTTTGGCAGTTCTCTCAAACTGAGCATACAGTCTTGCCCTTTCTCAGTTCTGTTTAGCCTAGAAAAGCAATCTGAAATGGTGGAAATAAGAAGCCCATCTTGCGGCTGTTTCATTGATTCCAAAACTTTCTTGAATAGGAAGTAACTTGAATACACTATAGCAGATGAAACCACCAACAACCTGTACATTTTGATTCACAAATTCTATACCCTATATCTTTCTAGGGACAATGCTAAGATTATGTAATTCATTCAACAGTACTTTGCTTGTAGCTCAAACCATTCCTACTGAAAAATATGCTGTGTCCTCAAATTGAAATTGCAAGCACATTTTGCAGCAGACATTTCTAGTTCACACAGACTTCAATTTCATGACTGCAGCTTTCACCTACCACCATCAGATGTTTTCAGGTGGCCAAATGAGCCTTTCTCTCAGCTAGGAAAAAACTATGAACTGACTGGCTCACAATCACTTTTCCAGAAACCTGAGCCTGACTAGTGATTTGCCCTTTCCATGGAATAAGGAAGTTGCTAGTTGCTCTTCACTGTTCACATTTTAGTACATGACTGTAGATGCATTCCTGAACTAGCCTTCTACTACCTCAAGCAATAAAAGACTTGCCGTTATCCACCCTGAAGATGCCTTGGTTTTGTACTCTGCTGGGAAAACCTGTGCCAGAGTCAGCTTGTGACAAGGTCCCAAAAACTGAACCTGGATTACACAGTTCTCTGCATGTCCTTACAACCATTACAGAACATTTTCATCATTAACAGCAATATGCTGCAAGATAATTTTCTAGAAAAACAAGCCTGACTAATTTCAGTGCTCAAAGCCAAAAGTTACTTTTACAAAATGATTCTTGGATAAAGAGCTTTTAACAAGTTGCTCTATCAGTCTGTCAGAACTGGGACAAAAACAGCCTCAGCCAAGACATACTCACCATAGGAACTACTGATTAAATACTTAAAACTAAAAATCAAGATTTAACTTACATAAAATTTTAAGTGCATGTATGCATACACAAACTTCAGATATTCTTTTCAATTCCTTACTTTTGGGTCATAATCAGGATCGTTTTCTTCATCTGCTTCTTCTTCCCCCTCCTGAAAGAAGACACTTGTTTATATTTCTCTAGCTTATCCATATTCAGCTTCCTAGGCCGTTTTCATGAAATTTAAGATTAAATTTTATTCTTAAATACATTAATTACCACTAAGTTATGCATATTGTATTAGTTCGCCCTCCACAAAGCACATCATCTTTTGATATCAGTTGCAACTTAATTTGTAAGATACCTTAGGGTTGTCTTCACTTGGATTTTTGGTTTGTTGGGGTTTTTTAATATTCACCCTAGAGCCATAGAACGATACACTGTACCTTATGTTTGTAAGTCATACTGAAACTTAAGTGTCCAGAGCATTCAAAAACTAAAGGAACTCTTATTCCA
This sequence comes from Ibycter americanus, assembly GCA_035590275.1. Classification (NCBI taxonomy): domain Eukaryota; kingdom Metazoa; phylum Chordata; class Aves; order Falconiformes; family Falconidae; genus Ibycter; species Ibycter americanus. The sequence goes on along the minus strand of JAVJGI010000060.1, from coordinate 60,219,135 downwards.
GATAACAGATTACAAGAGGGAAACTACTGAAGTCAAGCCCATCTATCAGCTTACCTCATCATCTGCCTCTTCACCTTCTTCATCATACTATGAGAGAAAAGAAATAGTTTTGATAGTGTCATAAATGCAGCCATTTATGACTCAAGTACAGCCAGATAACTCAAGCAGATGCCAGAGACCACACTGTGTTGTGCTCTAAGAGTACCCTCCTTTATCTGACAGACTTAGAAGTGCTTTATGCATCAGCATGAGCAGCGTTCAACCTCTTAAGCTATGCTCTGGCAGAGAAAACAATCTAGCTTAAGTTCCTTATGTGCAACATTGGAAGAGCTTATTGGACTGTGATAACACTTCTGGTCAGCAGGGTGTCTCAAAGCTTAAAGCAATCATCAGTCACTTCCCTCTTCTACCTCCCTGAGCCAAGGCTTTGGACTAAGGGCTAGCATTTTATGTTTTAAAAATTAATGTTAAGGCAGGACTTATCTAAGCTCTTCACTGTCAAACTGTTCTTGTTTGTGCAGAGGCAGGGGAGAGAAAATATTTTACTCATGTAAGTTCTGGGGTTTTGTGGTTTTATTTTCAATCGTAGCTCCTTTAAAGCATTTATTTCAAGCTTTTGCAGAGCTTGCTTTGAATATTTTGGCATGCTTTGAATGTGCTTATCCATCATTTTCTAATAAGAGTTCCCTCCTGAAAGGATCAGGCTCAAACCTCAAGGAACTTGGTAGCCCAGTATCACTGTAAGCACAAAGAACAGGCTGAGCAGCTAGACAGACTAATTTGTCCTCTTGCAGCTCATTATGCTTCTACCAAAGTACTGGGTATGCCACCCTAGGAATGCCTTATAGACAAAGTTCTACTCAGACATCCTCTAAATGTTCAGCTTCTACCACTGCTTTTGCCACAAAACCCTGAAGTCACTAGTTCAAAGACTAATTATATTTGTGCTGCTCTTCAGCAAACACTCTAGGAAGCTCAGCTGAAATTAACACTGATACATCTCATTCTAACAATAGCAACATTTTAAAGTTACAAATTACCCAAAGTCTTTAAGCAGCATTATTTCAAAGCTTTTAGCATTTTGAAAGAACATTATACTTACATCATCATCATCATCTTCAATAGCTTCTCCCGTGAAGTACAATACTGATCGCGGGACTATACGTTCACGCAAGAAGTGACCTATTTCAAAGTCTGCAGCAAGGATTGCCTCAGCATCATCATCCTGCATAGAACAACATTATTTCCTAAACCATAAACCAATAACTACTTTTGACACAAAACTACAAGTTGCACAGACTCTGATGTGGCCAAATTTATACAAATCCCATGTGCTGGCTTTTTTTGTTCAAGACTTGCTTTACAGAATTGCAATTGTGGAGCCAAGTTTTACACTCTGAACAGCCTACCTGCATTATGCAGTGGAGGGCTGCTTCTTCAGTAAGCTTAATTATACAAAATTCTGAGTTTAATTCTTATTCTTCTCCCATCCCCAACTTGCTTTTGTTGCAAGTAGAAAAATTGTTTAATACCTCCCACAGACTTTCATTTCACATGCACAATACCCTTAAGAACTAAAGATTAGTCAGGTGAGCCTGTATAATTAAAGATTTTACAAGCTGCTTCTGATTCCTACAGTGCACCTCCTCCATGATTCCCATTAAGTAAGCCATTGTGAAACACCTGAACACTTAAAAATGCTCTCTGAGCCAATCCCCAGGTTTTTACTCCTTCTGTTTACACACCAAGTGTTCTGCTGTTTCCCATTTGAGAAGTTATCTTCAAATCAAAAGGCTTCTTCTTTCAACATTATTGAACATACAGCTTTTGGTGTCTATGCCAACTGGAGCTCTAACAGCATGCTTCTGGAGGCTTTAATCAGATTTCTCACTCAAACTGCATGATGTATTCACTGCTAAGTGGTTTTGGTAGCTTTTCCTCCTCACAATAACATGGCTTATTGCCACAGAGTTTTCTACTAGTGAGCACACAGAAGAGGGGCTCTTGCAGTTTTCTATTCTTGTTTTATTACTTTCTCCAAGAGTTAATAGCTTGGGAAATTTTTAACAGCATAAAATACAAACCAGACACACAGAGCCGCTAGAGAAGATCATCCAAACAATGTCCAAAGGGAGAGACTTACACCACACATTAAACCAAAGGCTAAAAATGAAGATCACTACATTTGTATAACTTAACAATTCACAAGGTAGTTTTCAGGGAGGATAAGCTGTTAAAGTTTACTAAACTGAACTCCACCATCCAACTCAAGAAATACTTCTTCTAATAAAGAAAATGTAAATACATACTATCCATCACAAGTATTCTCAGTTAAATACAGAAATGGTTAAAACTAAAAAACAGTTTGAAAAATACCCAAACAATTTCAACACACACTTTGCATACAAAGGCATGAATTCTACTGATGTTTCCTTCCACCTCCATATTTTAAATAAGCCAACTTACCAGGTCTCCACTTTCAGGAACTGTAGAAAAAAAGAGAAGGAACAAGTGAGTGAAGTTCATGCTACATTTAAAGTTAACACAGGTAAACTAATGCTCAGTTTACCTTCAGGAGGACTAAAGAAGTTGAAGAAGGAGTCATTGGAAACAGTTTTTGTCACTGTTCTAACTGTTCCACGACCCTTATGCTTCTGCTTCTTCTTAATGGTTTTCAAAGTAACATTCTTTCCTTTTTTCCAGTCTATTTGGCAACTAAAGAGGAAAGAAAAAAAAAGCTGACGCTTAATACCATTCCACTTGTTACAGACACCTAGTAAGACTATCACAACTACAAGGGATACAGTGAATATAAAAAATTAAGGCAGTATTTAATCAGTGCTATCTTTTAATTAGTTTATACATTGAGAACAAGAGTAACAGGTTCATTTTAGGATTGAAGCATTTTCATCCAAAAGTTACTCCTTCCCCACTCAAACTCTGAAACGCTAATTTTCACTAGCTACCAAGTTCTGCCCAGTTTCCTATCAAAGAGTAGTATCACACCATTTTTAGAGCTATCTATCCATTATAAAGTAATGTCATGTTAGTAATATGCCAAGGTTTACTATGCCTAGCATTGTAATCACTAAGTCCTTAACGCATCAAGTAGGTGCGTAGTTTTTGGTTGGTTTTTAGTTTATTGGGGGGGGGGGGGGGAGAGCAGGGTGTTTGCCTTTTTTGTCTTTATGTTTTTTTTTGTTGTTGTTGGTTTTTTTTTTTTTTTTTTTTAAATATATCATGCTTAAAAAGCAAAATAAAACCC
>JAVJGI010000060.1:60191099-60215860 GCA_035590275.1 Ibycter americanus | reverse complement strand
CCCCCCCCCCCCCCCCCCCCCCCCCCCCGAGCAGGGTGTTTGCCTTTTTTGTCTTGATGTGTTTTTTTGTTGGTGTTGGTTTTTTGTTTGTTGTTTTTTAACTCTATCCTGCTTACACAGCAAAATCACACCCACAGACTTGTCTCACACTGGCAAAGAATTCTGGGTACATGTAAATGAATAAGTCACATCAGAAACTTCTGCAAACGCAGAGTCTTATTGACTAGATTCCTTTAAAGGCTCAGAGGAAGGGGATGAGTTTTGGGATCAGTGAGGCTGTCTTAGTCAAAACACAAGACAAGGACCAGGAATAAGTAATTTTCTTTCACAGAAGCAGAGTCTCATCTTGCCCTCTGCCAGGATTTATGCTTTTCAAAAACAGTCCAAACTGAGGAAAACAAAACAGGTTGATCAAAGCTACTCAAGCACTTAAGACCAAGTCTTACAGAAGATTTGCAGAAGTATCTTAAATTAAGTGACTGAGAAATGAAGTGGTAAATAAAAGTCAGTATCAGTAACTGCAGATTAATGTACAGGTATTACAACTACGCAGTAACAGGCTCTAAACTAGTTATCGCTTAGAAGAGCTGTCAGAATGTTAAGGAGACATTAACACAAAGGCAACTGAACAGGCTGTGATGCATAGAGCCCTGATGCACCTGTAAGGCTAATTATGTACAACTCTGGTTTCTCTTGTCCTTCTGCTCACAAGAAAAGGGATATGTACAGAATAGAGATCACTCAGTGTGAGGAATAAGAGCTAATTTAGAACAAAAGACATCACTGAGAAGGGAGTGTGGCAACTCTTTAAAATCATGAAGAACCTGGAGTTAGCAGGAGATGGCTGTTCACCAGTTCTCAAATAGATCAACTGAAAGACACTCAGAGGCAAACGTTCGACACTTACAAAACAAACCAGACAACTGCAATATAGAAAGTAAAACTAAAACTGGAACAGACTTCCCAAAATGCTGCATGGCAGAAAGATTACAAGTGATCAAACAGATTTTGAGAAAAGCTATCAAAGCCTACAAAAAGATAACATCATCCACCTACCAATTCAGCTCTAGTGATTGCGGAATAGTGTTTCTAGACAAATACTGATTAGATTTTTTTATTTATATGCATACTACAAGTATTCTATACTTATAAAACATATAATACATAGTTTTATATATTGTATTGAAGTTACTGAAAAACACTAAAAATTCAAGTCAAACCCAGCTGTTAAAAATTATTAGGTAGCGCTATCTTTTCCAGCACCTTCCCCAGATGCTCTAAATCTATGGCTGGATAATGCTAAGGAAGAAACTGTTACATTGCCTTAAAGTTATTTATTAGCACTTACCCCGTACAACCCATGATTTCCGGTCCATCAAAGGAGAAAGGATCAGAATCATCTGGCTCTGACCTCATTCTATACGTCTTTGACAATATTTCATTTGTGAAGTAGTCATTTGGTTCAAAATGGAATTCTAATGTGAAACTCTTAAAAAGAATTGCAGAGCAACAATTTTAGCAACACATAACTTTAACTTCTAAATACCTACAGTGCAAAACCAAAAATACACATGCAAGAGAATATATCCATCCCCTCCAACACTGAAACGGTGCACATACGTAACTTATTCTAGAACTTGCTGCCAAATTGTACAATAAACCTCCAAAAGTTTTCATTTACATGTTAATCTTGTGCTTATTAGTTAATATACTGCTTGCAGTAATGACACAAGATCTCCCAGTTTACAGCTTTCCTGGTGCTAACATATAGAAAACTTAAATTTTAAATATTGGAACTTAACAAGTGATCTGATTCCTTGCAAGGAAATTATATCCTATTATAGCACTTATACAAAAAGTACCTGAAGGTATCAAAATTTAAAGATTACTAAGTTTCACCACATATTAAGGCCAAGTTATTAACTCAGCAGAATTTGAAGGTTACACTAAGTGTAATTTCATTCATACAGTACCACAACACTAGTACTAGTCCATGTACCGTTTTTCAAAAGACAAGAAGCAGCTGCATATTTCTCCTGACTGCCATAAGACAATGGGCTATCACAGACCATACTACTAATACAAAAGCAAGTCTTAAGACAAACAAGATTACTTTTGTGTTAATAGGTTAAACTAACCATAGGCTGTCCAACTTCTGAAAATTTCACTTTTATATCTTTTAAGTGTTTCAGGATTGGTTCATCATGTTCCTGTAAAGAAAATAGTTTACTCAATTTTCATAACATTAAATTGTACACAGGTTTAAGACCCTGCAGAGATAAAAAGCCATTATTTAGAATGAGCTTTACATAGGGCAAGAACCTTGCTACAGCACTGAAACATTTTCATGAACATGACCAGCAGATGGCAACAATGGCTGTACAGAGTTTCTACTGCAGTACGCAACACAAATCCGTGCAAACACCAAGTACATTTGTTAGCAATATCTAATACACATCTCATATGCACACTCCTATAAGCAAAGTGTAAATAATAAAGTAAAATAAGTTCAACAAACACAGTAAGAAGGTATTTCAGAGTGCTCTGTGCTCTCAGTTGAATAAAGTACCACAGATGACATCCAAGTACTTGTTCCATTTTGCTCTCCAACAGACACATGAAGTAACATACTGTTTCTACTCCTTTCTTAAAGGCACTTGGATTGAGTACTAATGCAACTTTAAACAAACCCGGATCATGACCTACCTGAACCATATCACTGAGCAAGTCCACGTTCTTGAATACTGTCAGCCAAAACTCAGGAATTCCTTTAGGGTCTTCTTTTTCTTCATCTTTTTTTTCCTCTTCAAGCTTGGCTCTCTCTTTCATTTCCTCCTTGATAGAATAAAAATGTTAGGTTTTCTTAATTTTAAGAGTGCCCACAAGGTTTGTTAATAATTTTATGCTGATACCAGTACAAGTTAAGTTTTATGTGCATGCTTTAAGCAATCATTAAGAATTATTATCAGGAAGTAATCATTATGCACCCCAATTTTTTTTGAACTTTCATTACTGTATTGAATCTTGCTTCATGCTAAAGCTTGAGCTATTGATGAGACTCAGTTAAGATACTCACTGAAATTTCTTCCTCAACATCTGCTTTCCATTCACACTCTTCCTCTGTAGGTTCATAAATTGCATTGATGATTTCACTTCGCTGGAAGATTAAACCAAGAACATTTTCGCATTTCCTAGTCACTGCACCTAGAAATACCCTAACCAATAAATTCCTAATCATAAAGTTACACAATTAGCAATACATTAACTATTTATCAAAACTTTTTCCTCTGGCCCCTAGAAGACAACTCAGCAGTTACAAGCTTTTCCACACACTAAAATAAGTACCAAAGTTCCAGAAAGGTTACCATACCATCTGACATATGTTCAATTAACAAGATGAGACCTGGTATATTGAAGTGATTTTGGTAACCATGGAACAGACTGAACCTTTCTCCCCCTTAATCTTAGTTGATATTCACATGGATGGTAAAATTGTAAGAGCTGAATTGAATGGGCACATATGAGACCAAAGTAATTCAGAATATAAGCCTTCAGTTTATATTTCCTTGTGTTTTAGCTATAGCTTGTAAGCACAAATCAGATTAGCATTAAAATACCTTGTCAAATAAGGGCTGATAGAGAGCAGCATACTTTCTTTCCAGCTCATGAACTTCCTCATAGAACTTTGCTTCTATCTGCGCACACTGAACCTGAAGGTTCTTGAGAGCATTCACACGTCTTTTAACAACTTTAGGCAAGCTGAAAAATTCAGTGACAGAACCGTTACTAACACTGCATTCTAAGCACATATTGACCCCTCCTCAACAAGTCCCCTTGCAAGTTAACCAACTTGCATCAAAACAGATTTTATACTTTATTTTAAGCTTTAGAAAGCTGTGCAAATCTAAACTATGACCCACTGCACCATGCAAATTGAAACTGTTAGCACAGGCTCTTAAAATTCAGGCTGAACCTCAGTTAGAGCCAAAGTATTCCAAACACCTGGGTCAATCATGAGACAAACTGGTTTTTAGTATGAAGTTTTATTGCACAAGTTTTACATTGTCAATGAGCAGCATAGTACATTTTCACTAATTGGCTTGGTTTTATGAAAGAAAGTTCAAAACAACTGAGTTACTCTTCGCTAAGAAAGTTATCTCCAAAATTCACATTTTTGTTTCACTGAGGAAAGCAGCTGGTACTACTGTCTTCTAACATATTAACTGTCACTTCCAAAATGAGCGAAAACAGTTTTGCTAAATGAGCCACTGTATTATACATGTGTAAAAGGAAAGCAATTAATGCAATCATTATAAACACTTGTCAGCTACACTCTTTAATACTACTTCCACTTTAGTAAGCTATGCTAACAGAGTTACTGTTAGCCTTGATGTAGGGAACTTTTGTCCTACTGATGAGATTCACGGGGTAGACTGTCAGCCATCTCCACTGCCTGTGAGGTGGGCCAAATTCCAACATATAGCTACGGAAGTTTACTTCTTAGTTATTTTATTTAAGCAGTTGTGCCACATTATTTAGAACACAGTAGTAAACAAATGCTTTCGATTGTTAGGACAAGCTTCAGGTTAGAGGAAGTAACCAAGAATGTATTAGCTTAGTTAAACACTGAAAGTTCATATTAATTACTAAAGCTATCTTACCTCTATTAGGTAGGACAAGCACATATTACAACATCCTTGTTCACTTTAAAACACAAAACCCTTCTCCCTAATAGCTTTATGCTCAACATGAATATACTATTTCTGGTTACTAAGATAACATGCATATCACCATTAAATCAAATTTCCCTTAACCTTTCAATTTGGTCTGCTACACATCTTCTACACAAACTATAGAAAATGCTTAAGTTTAGACGTGTATGCTCATAAAGGTTGATAACATTCTTGTTACCCTAACATTCTTCCAGAAGTTAGTCAAGTTAATCACTTGCTGTAATTTTATCTTCAAGTACAGTATCAGAACTAACAGTGACTTAAATAGCAAGTTCAGCTAGTTAAAGAAAAAAGTGTTAAGGAAGAAAATTAACATGTCTGCATGGGTAAGTCATATAATCACCCACTTAATGCCACACACACATATCTAGACTAAGAGTACTGGTCCTAGCAATTCCATATAAAGCACTACGAAATTTCTAAGAGGTAGTGCCATACATGCCGCCTGTCCAACTGCAGTATGTCAGAGTAAAGATTTTAACCCCTTTATTAGAGAATCTAGATTCTCTTGCAGGTGTCAAAGCTACATTTCATTACAGTCCATGCCAACTAGTTAAAATTTCAAAAACTGTACATCCCACTACCTTTACAAAACTCTGTACTTTTACAAAAAAGAAGCTTCATGAAAGAGACAGCTCTTAAAAGTAAATCCAAAATGGAGAAGCAGATCAAGAAATCTGAACTGGACTGCACAAGTACAACAATGGCAAGTAAAACCCATTTGCTCTGAATACAAGCCACTAGCAAATGTTATGATCACATAAGAATACAACCTCCTGCAAGCAGTTGAGGGAAATTATACCCAGTGAAAGTAAGTTTCATGAAAATAATTGTCCAGGCACAGGTGAAGAAGTAAATTACTGGATAGCTGCCAAGCAATTAGCAGATTCTAAGCCTGAGCAGACAGACGTTTTCCTAGAACCTATTCAGTTTCCTATCAGCTTATGCATCTAGTTCCTTAAGAGCCCACATAACAAGCTTTTAGGATCCCGGATTCCTGCTGACTTCTGTTCCATCTCAGTGTCTAGACTCTGTAGATAAATGAGCTCAAAGTAATACTTGGGAAGACAGGTAAGAGGCACCTGTAAAGCATGGTAAGTCAGCATGCATATGTTGAGAAAGTGCGGACTCAAGTTACACACACTTTCCAGTTATTTTTGTATTGCAAGTTAGGTAAGCGTTTGGTACAATGGCAAAGTTGCAACACTTTTCTGATAGAGAATGCACTACTGTACTTGGAATTGATGAAGAAATGGTACAGTATCTTAGAGAGCAGTTGACTAGAAGAATGCCATGTAAATCAATGTTACCACTTCTGTTCACTTCTTAGATCAAGAACCTGAAAGATTAGTAGAGGTTAATCTGTTGAAAAACAGAAGAAAAATATTGGGTATAGAAAATCTGTAGTGTACAGTACCTAGAAGAGAAAGAACTTGGGAACCCTTTGACTTCATGCTTTCTTGGACCAGTATTTATTAGGGAAGGCTATTAGTTAAATCTGTTTTTCTTCCATGCTATCATTTATAACAGGAAAGTGGCGGCAGCAGCAGCAGCAGCAATGCCTGTTACTCAGTAGCTGCCTCAGTTCAAGTCAATAGCAACATAGGACACTACCACAGCAAGACAGCTGTATGCTTCACTATTCCTGTGGATGTGGTGAAATGTTTGTACACAATCACAACATACATAAGAGCCAGAAAATTCTATCTGTTAATGCAGATCAAGAAAGTGTTAGCAAGGGATTGTTGCAAGTTTTGGTATGTAAGGAGACCATGTGAAGTACTGATAACATTCCTAATTTTGTTAGCTACTGGTTACACTCTAACCAAAAAATGACTATATTCGAGACCCTGGGTCTCCAAGTATTTGTCCATACTTGGGATAACTGACATTTCATGATTAAAGCACAGCTGCAAAAGATACTGCAACTAGCAGGAAAGTATCTTTCAAAAGTGTGCCATACTGCAACTGCAGGGGACAGGGTCAGCCACTAAATATTAGCATTTTTTTCTTGATAAAAGCCCAAATAAAAACTCTTCAATTCTGAGATGCACTACAGACAGACTATATTAGCTTTCCTGCTGCCTGAGCAGCACAGTTGTTTATGACTATTAATGCTACAGACAATACTGTTCAGAAAGCAAAAGAACCATCTATACCACTCTGCTCATACTGAACAAATACGGTACCTTTCTATATATCCTGTAGATGTTCCTACCAAACCATCAAGTCTTTCCTGAAGGGCTGCCAGAATCTGAGGGTTTTGCATCATCTGCACAGTCAATTGCCGAGCTAAATTAAAAAAGAAAATTATGTAAGTGCAAAGTGCATCTTTCAAACTAATCTTGAAAGAGAAGTTACTTAAAACACTACAAAAGTGCAGTATGTTTACTGTGTATACGCTTATAAAAAGAAACACAGGCATAGTAGTATTTCAAGCACCTCCCCATTTTGGAAACATGGATCATATCCATCCTATTCTAAACATGGAAACAGCACCTGGATTAAAATGGCTGCTATTCAGCAAGCTGAGCTTTTTTGTTAAAAGGGAAGGTTTTATACAATGCCCCTAAAAGCATCATTTTTGCCTTGACTGCTTTTATTCTGAATTCGTTAAGGAAAAGCAAGATAGAACAATTCGTGCTTTTAACTTTAAGGGAATAAAAACTGGAATTGGGATTTTCATTCCATTTTAGGTAAATGGAAAGAGACAGGACAGTTTCAGACTTGGATTTAAAACTGCTTTAGAAATCTGTTTTCCTAATTTTTCCTGCAAAAGAATAAATTATTCATTAAAATAGCCTGACACATTTTTTACTACAGAATATCAGTACTAGGTCCTTGAAGTCTATCATCTCTAAAAAACACTCTGTCCAAATGGGAAACTTGTTTCAAGAAGTACATTTAGAAAACACAGAGATTCCTAGCCCAAGTGTTGTTACCCTTTATTAACAGCAATCCTTTTACTTCTGCTCAAAATCTGTGCCTCAACCTGCAGAAATTAATTTCAGAACTTTGTATTTTTAATAAGAATTTATGATCAATTTTTATCATGCTGTTTTGCCTTCTTCCCCCTCCCCTCAACATCTACAAATAGGCAAACAAATACTTTGCATTCCTTGTAAGATACTAGGTATATATAGCATTCCTCTGACACATTTGAATTAGAGCGAAGCTTTTTAATCCTTCCTGATATACAAAGCTTTTGGAAATAGCGTACCATTTTCCATTTCTATGCCCTTCACTACAGTAGCCACATGTGAATATTCTCTTCCATTTTTATGTCCTAGCACTGAAATTACACGCTGGAAAGTTATGTTTCAAGAAAAAGCAGTCTTGTTTCTCCATAATGATTGTAATCAGTTTATATTTTAGCAGTAGAAGCTGTAATAACTTCTTAAAGGTACTACTTCACATTAGTCAACACTACTCCTCTCGTCAAGGTATCTAGTTTTCTCTGGTCTTATGATTAATGAATCTTTCCTATACACTTGAAAAACTACGCAGTGATGCCATTTGAGTATGTTGCCAGTTATTCTTTATTACTAAATCAGTATACACATCATACACATGGCATGCCAAGACCAACAGTCACATCCCCTCAAACTGAAATGCAACCACATATTCTGTTCTGCAAGTTCTTGGATGCATGAACACTATTTCTTCAAAGAGATTTTTCCTAAAAGCATGAGTGCTTTACTTACATGTCCACAGAAGGACCTTTTAAAAAAACATATTTAAAAATGGAATTATCTAGATTTAAAAAAGTAAATGAGTAAAACCTAAGGAAAAATTGTGCATTAATACATACTAGAAAACTAGACAAGCAAGAATTACAGATGTAAAAAAGCTGCTTAACACTGTGTCAAGTTTCCCTACTAATGAAACACATTTCTGATTTATGTAATGCAATTTCCCTTCAAGATTACAGAATCACAGAATGGTCAGGGTTGGAAGGGACCTCTGGAGATCATCTAGTCCAACCCGCTGCTAAAGCAAGTTCACCTAGATCAGGTTGCACAGTCGTGTCCAGGTGGATTTTAAACGTCTCCAGAGAAGGAGACTCCACAGCCTCTCTAGGCAGCCTGTTCCAGTGCTCCATCACCCTCAGAGTAAAGAATTTCTTCCTCATTCAGATGGAACTCCTTGTGTTGCAGTTTGTGTCCGTTGCCCCTTGTCCTGTCACTGGGCACTACTGAAAAGAGTCTGGTCCCATCCTGTTGATGCTTGCCCTTAAGATATTTGTAAACATTGATAAGATCCCCCCTCAGTCTTCTCTTCTCCAGGCTAAACAAACCCAGATCTCTCAGCCTTCCCTCCCAAGAGAGGTGCTGCAGTCCTCTAATCATCTTCGTAGCCCTCTGCTGGACCCTTTCCAGTAGTTCCCTGTCTCTCTCAAACTGGGGAGCCCAGAACTGGGCACAGCACTCCAGATGCAGCCTCAGCAGGGCAGAGCAGAGTGGGAGGATAACCTTCCTCGACCTGCTGGCCATGCTTCTCCTAATGCACCCCAGGATCCCACTGGCCTTCTTGGCCACACAGGCACACTGCTGGCTCCTGGGCAACTTGCTGTCCACCAGAACTCCCAGGTCCTTCGCAGAGCTGCCTTCCAGTAGGCCAGCCCCCAGCCTGTACTGGTACATGGGGTTGTTCCTCCCCAGGTGCAGGACACTGCACCTGCCTTTGTTGAACTTCATGAGGTTCCCCTCTGCCCAACTCTCCAGCCTGTCCCGGTCGCATTGAACAGCAGCGCAGACTTCTGGGGTATCAGCCACTGCTCCCAGTTTTGTATCATCCACAGACTCACTGAGGGTACACTCTGTCCCTTCATCCAGAGGTCACTGATGAGTAAGTTGAACAGGACTGGACCCAGTACTGACCCCTGGGGCACACCGCTGGCTACAGGCCTGCGGCCAGACTCTGCGCCACTGATCACAACCCTCTGAGCTCTGCCGATCAGCCTGTTCTCAGTCCACCTCACTGTCCACCCATCTAACCCACACTGCCTGAGCCTACCTATGATGATGTTATGGGAGACAGTGTCAAAAGCCTTGCTGAGGTCAAGGTAGACAACATCCACTCCTCTCCCCTCATCTACCCAGCCAGTCATTCCATCATAGAAAGCTATCATGTTGGTCAGGCACGATTTCCTCTTGGTGAGTCCATTTTGACTGTTCCTGATGACCTTTTCCTCCACATGCTTCAAGATGACCTCCAGGATGAGTTGTTCCATCATCTTTCCAGAGATGGAGGAGAGGCTGACTGGCCTGGTTTCCTGGGTCCTCATTCTCACCCTTTTTGAAGACTGGAGTGACACTGGCTTTTGTCCAGTCCTCAGGCACCTCTTCTGTTCTCCACAATCTTTCAAAGATGATGGGGAGTGGCTCGACAATAACATCTGCCAGTTCCCTTAGCACTCAGGGGTGTATCCCATTGAGGCCTGCGGATTTGTGGTGTCGAGTTTGCTTAAGTGATCTCCATCATGATCCTCCTCAACCAAGGGAGATTCCTATAGTACAATTTCCCTTCAGATCCTCACCTACAATAGCTGGGATTAACCACTAAAAACACATATTATTCATCTCTAGGTTCCTTTGGGACACCTGAATACTTACCATTTAATTACTGTAAGCTGTTCTTCAGCTGACCAGTGTGTTCCCCAGAATTTTGCAATCCAGTTTTGAAAATACTTCTTCCAATAGATATAGAAAAGCCTCTAACATCATCCTGAGCAAAATTATCCTACTTTTCTTCAGTGTTATTATTCTGTTCAAGCAATCAAATAATGTGGTACTATCAGCAGTCCAAATAATATCATTGCAGAGATTACTCGTTATTTCTCTTTTGGCTACTTGCTCTTCAGATTCTATGTGTGCCCCCTGTCTTTAACTACAAAGCATGAGTAAGACTGTTCAGCACAGGCAGAGCAAGTATTCTGATACATGTTCAGTTTTTCTTGAGGGGGAAAAAAAAAAGAGGATTTCTTGATTTTAAGAGCAATAACATTAAGTATGATTTTTGTTCTGTTCACAATCAAAAAACTCGGCAGCAAATTACTAAGCAACTGATCAAAAAATGATATACACACACACCTGATTTTTTTTCTACCGAAAGCTGCACATTGTAAAAACTTTTAACTGCTGTTAGTTTTAAAAGAATTAGTCACATACTGACAGTAACCCTTTCTTTTCCAGTTATACATCCTTACAGGTGGCCAGCACTGCCTAAACTGGCACTAACCACGACTAAAATGAGTGACTGCAGACCATCAATAAAAATCACACAACTGGAGAAAAAGTCCTTGCTTCAGAATTTACAGTTGCGCATCAGTAGTTATGTTTTATCCTTTCCTATTATATTTAGCAGTAAAATCCTTCTAACATTAATTAGAAAGCACATAAGCAGCTGCTTAGAAATGCTTGTTTTCAATGTTACCTTTGCTGTTGGCATCTTCACCGGTTTCTTCTTCTTCTACTTCTTCAACATCTTCCATATCCTGTTGATCAAGTTCAGACTGTTCTTTGCTATTAGGAATATTCAATAACAGTAGCAAGAAGTTAATTTTATAAAATACTATAATAAACTTGAAGAGCTCAAATTAGAGATCATGTGGGTAGAAGCAAACTGTTGCATCAGTTTTATCTATGACAAACTAGAAGTCTTAACAGCTAAACAAAGCCAAATTTGTCTTCATAGATTCAAGTTTCACATTCAACCATCTCAGAACAGTCTAAGAACTAGCAGCTTTCCAGAATTTTGAAGATTCCTTTTTACAAAAGTATTCCTTCAGTTCCTGTTCATATCAGGAAGTCAAAGCCTCCTTCTGCTCTACACATCCCCTTTCTTAAAATGTGCAGGTCTTGAGAACTGAGGATAGGTTTACTAAACTACACTTTGAATGCCATAAAATGCAAGCATTTGAAATATATAAAAAAAGAGTGAAACAATAGTAACAGACAGTACTACAACTTTTTGCCCCCCAGAATTCCAACTAATATAGTAAATTGAGTGGTGCCTTGTCCCAGTTTTAGGTTTACTTACAATTAAGATCACAAACCCATTTGGCATGAGCAACTAAAGCTTTTCTCCCGCATACTACAAGCCTCACATCTCACCACAGTGCCAAGATCACTACCTAGACCCTGTCTATCAAGGATCTGCAGATCACAATTTGAAACACAATCAGAACCCCAGCAACCTACAGATTTTACTTACTTGTCTATGTCTGCCATTCTCCCAGATGTCAAACCCTAGAGGAAAAAAAACCAAAAATGTAAGAACAGCAGCGTTAGACTTCACTTACAAGGTCTACAGGCAAGTGCCATAATACTAAAATGGAAAGAAACACAAACCATGTCAGCCTTAAGAAATAGGATAAATACATACTATAGTCTGAAGAGTGGTGTATCTCCTGTGCACTTTGAGCTCTCACTCTAAAGCATACAGAAATAGTGCAAACTTTGTTCTGGTTTAGAACTCGTAGATCTACTCACATAAATTCAAGTACCAGTAAAATGCCTGTTTCCTTCTGCATCACAGGACTGTACTAATATCACAGATTGAAAACTAGTCCCGTCTAAATATAAAATAGAAACATAACCTGAGAAAAACTGAAGTATGCTAGAAACCTTTTGGTAACTGTTTACTTATTTCCAGCATGTAATTGCAGACAGGGGATACTTCCAGCTAAATCAGTTTCTTTTAATACTAAAGATTCCTTTTTGTGGATTTACTTTTAACCCCAACTTTACAAAACTAATCCACGTAGTTCCTCAGAACAGCCAGAGAACTGCAACATTAAAAAAAATCATGCCAGGTGCCAAGGTATTTAACACACCTAATTTCCATGTCCTGAATTATCAGAATTTTCTTAAGTATCTCAGTATCATCATAAACACGTCTCAGACACAATAACTAGATATATTACATGTTGAGACTATTGCAAATCTCACACACTGTGAAGCACTTTTGTTCTCAAATGTGTTACAAGATGAATAACCACCTTCCACCAGCAAAACAGTACTTCAGAGTCTAGTCTCCACGAAGATGCTTCAGGTAGTTTGAAGTCAGAGACAATACTACACACAACAAAACACCATGCTGTTACTGCTGACTTAGGTCCAATGGTTCAGGACACCAAGTATCAAAAATAATCACCGGCCCAGGAAGCATGGGAAACCACTGCTTTGAAGTCCCCATTTTAGCTGCTGTCCAGCAAGCTAAACAAATTCAAATTTCCTTCAGGAAGTTCAATTCCTTATAATGTGCTCGAATGAGAATTTTAGTCAAAGTGCTGGAGATGTGTGTTCCAGAAAAAAATGAAAATTGCATTTGATCTTAACACAAGAACACAATCGCAGCGAGATCAGTACATTAACAGTCAGTATGAAGAGACATGTTAGAATCCAGACTTCGGAATTTATCACCTACATTCTATTAGAAATAATCAAGTATCTTTCTCTGATGTCAGACTTATTTCCCAACAATTACACAGGAAGGAAATATCTGACATTTTCATTTAGGAACACAACTTTACAGTGCCAACAAAGTATTTAGGAGACTGCATGTAATCAAAAAGGTTCAGTTCCCCAGTAGGCAGAAAAATTAGAGAACCAACTGCCTGTTAATCTGTTTCAGACAAATAATAAGAGTATTTGCTATTCAAAATAGAATGGCAGGACTACTGTAAACCAAAGTACATCTAACAATTCAGTAAAAAAATTTAAGCAATGCCAGTAACATTTTTGACTCATTTTAAGTTTCTTGAAATTCAGACCACATTTGCCTGTCTTGTGACTTCAGGTTTACACATGGATGCAAGCTGCCTATATAACAATTCCAGTGATTCTCAAAATATAGCATGGACTGAAGCCTATAGAAACTGAAAGCATACTACAGTTACAACTCACATTTACATATCACCGTATTTCTTGAGTGACATAATTAACATTATTTCTGATTTGCAAAAGACTTTATTAACGCAAAATATGCGACCTTTTCCTTACAAATTTCCTCTTAAGTTGTTCATGCAGGACCTTTTCAAGGAGACTGGCGCAATCACTGTGCAAAAGAACACGAGATGCACAGTTCACTGCCTTTCACACATTTTTATGCAAACGTGACAGTGATCAGATTCACAAATTATTATTGCTCCTTGCAGAGACCAACATTTCCTCTTTCCATTCTCCCCCTTAAATACAGCTTCACTTTCTATAAAATTAGAGGCAGTTCTTTCAACAAAGGTATAACCAGTGACAACACAAACCTTGTGGTGTCACCAAGCCAATGGGCTAAATGAAACAGCAGCTGAAACACCTCAGATGCACATTTGCTGAAGGCGTTCATCTTAGTACAGCACCCTGTGGAAGTCCAGCATCTACCTGCCTCTCTCCTCTTTGCAAGGGGCAGTTACCCTCTGCTTCCTGGCTTTTAAACAATCCATGCAATCACTGTGTGTTTTCCAACTATGGCCCAGTTTACTCAAAAGGCTTTGAATAACACTCTTCAAAGATGTTTTAGAAATTAAAATAGACTGTATCAAGCAGCTGTCAACTTCAAAGCCTCCCTCCAGTGTGTTCCTATCTGCCTCATCCCATTTTCCCTATTCTCCTTGTGTCAGCCTTTTTCATGTCTCATCCTTTAATCTTCCCTCCACTTTTTACACAGCTCAGTATCAGAACATTTGCAGTTGGAAGAGTTCTTCTGCAAACTGAGGAGATGCTACTGTTTGTCATGACACTGTCATCTGCCAGCTCCAGACAACAGTTCTTGCAAGAGGTGGCTACAAGGCACTAGGCCAACAGAACTACACTGGCAAGCATTTAGACTAATCTGTGCAATGCACTAGCATGGATATATAGTTGCATCACATTTAGTTTATCATCATTTACTTAAACAACCATAAGCTTCTCTGCAAACACGGTTCTACTGGCAAAAAAACTGCAGAAGCAGAAAAGCACTGAGAAAATGCACTCTCTAAGAGCAAACAGCCTCCACTATTTTTGCACAATGCCTAATACAATGTCCCAGTCTAGTATTAGACTTTTGGATACAGTATGTACCACAATCAGTAATACTAAAACATATCACTGCAGTATTTATTTCGCAGTATCTCCCCAAACACTAAATCCTTGGATATAGTACTCTATCGCTCAGCTTTCCACAAGAAAGATTCAGTCGTCCTTCCCAATTTGTTTCATAGGTGCATTTAGGATTGTGAACAGCAGCTGCATCTTGGCACGTGAGCAGCAAGAGGTATTCTACTACATCACTCCTGGAAGTAGTCCCTGGGAGAAACAAGTTCATCAGTTGTCAGTGCAGGATTACAACAAACCTGGCTAACAGCTGGTGTGTTACTTCAAGCCTTGGCATCTAAGTGATTGCTTTGAGCTGAGATACTACCTGGAATCTAGGCCTCATGACTGCAAGAAAAGGCTTGTAAATACTAGTAAAGGGTACCCTCCTCCTTGTGCAAAAGCCAGCAGGCAAATAACCTCCTCATTTGTTAAACATTCTATTTCCCTGTTACTTCAACAGCTACAGCCAGTAGCACTGCATTATGGTCAAATACAGAGGTGCCCAGAGGCTCCACTCGCAAAGTTTTGCTGCTCACTGTAGAAATATGCAGAGGAAAATAGTTCTTTGCAGGGTTTTAAGGAGAATGCATAGGAAGTTCACGTCACAAAAAGGAAGCAAAGGCACAGAAAAGCAAGCTACAGCGCCAGTTTTCTAAAGGCTAAATTTTAAAACCTCTTTTATACAGGTAGCTTAAGCTCGAATCACAAACCTGTCTGCCATTATAAGAAACACGTTCTTTTCAAAATGGAAAGGTTAGGAGACTTAGTCCAGCACAGGCTCTGCCACTGTTCGGAGTGCATCCTGGAGAATTACTAAAAATTAGCAGAACTCTTAAAAATTTATTACCAAAACATTATGAAATTTTGCTTATTTTATGTTTAAAGGACACCTCACCTCTTAAATCTGTCATGGTTTTTTAAGAAATGTATTTCAATACATGCAGAAACTTGCAATTATTTCCATGTGTTCATCCTCAAGTTACCCATTAATAGGCTTTCAGTTTTCAGGGGTGATTGTTTCTTCACTAAAAGTGACTTTGCTCAAGTGAAGACAGAAACACAAACTAAATAGTCATCCCTTCCCAGTCTTTCCTTTTTTCCCAGTCTGCCTTTATCGTCACAGAAACCAGTCTGAGCTTGCACAGCAGCACCAGCCATATTACTACAGCTAGGACACAAGCAGTCTGGTGAGAAGCCTTTTCTTTTTGAAGATCAGCTTTAAGTGTCCCAAGTAAGCATGCCAGTATTAGATTACCCTGACATCCGCTCGGCCTCATGACAACAGGTTACGGTGAGGTGAATTAGGAGTCAGCTGAGGAGGCAAGACATTGCTGAAACACAGTCGTCCAGCAAAACAGCAGCTTTTTTTCACAAGCCCTAAGGTTGGCAGGCCACCAACAGATCTCAGCTGTTCAGCATCTCTGTGGATACCACACCACACACCATACCCATTCCCTCCCTTTCAGGAAGCACCATTTCCCCTTCTCTAGACGTGAACTTCTCACACAACTAGCTCACAATAGCAAGTAGAAGAAATTTCTCAAGTAGTTCAAGGGACACAAATGGGCTTTTGAGGATACTGGACCCAAACTAGAGCCAAGCCTTGTTTACTCACGTCTTTAAAAGAAATATACCCTTCATGCCCAAACGAATTTCCTCAGTAGTCAATAATTCAGAGCACTGCAAATAAGTCAGCCTGTCCATAGAATAGCATTATCAGCCTTTTTCTGTCCCTGGCAAGCCTTGGGCAACTGAAAGCAATACATTAACAGAAAATACCTAAAACAAATGAGCCCTATGTGGGATTAAGAAGCTGCAACATGAGACAATGAACTAAGTGGACTAAGTCAGATGGCAGGGAAGAAAAGAGAGGTCCAGCTAGAGGACAGCTAGTTGCATAAAAAAATACCAGGATTAAGTCCTGCAAGCTATTTGCAATGCCTGCAGAAACCACAGGTGCCAGACAAATGACATCATACCAGCCAAGTTCAACTCTCACTAGACTGGGAAACTCAAGAGCAATACATTCACTGAAAGCTACTTCAAACTGATGTTCTTGCCTAGCATTCCAGGAGGACAACTTGTAACATTTTCCTTTATACATTCAGCACCAAAAAAGAAAACAAAAATAAAAATAGTAATGTAGAGATACATCAAAAGAACCTCTTTGACTGTAGGTGTTCAAAAACATTGTTTGGGGTAGTTTGCTCACAACCACTAAGAGAGGGTTTTAACTTTAAAGAGCTCAGATGCTCTGCATAGTGCAGTTTAATTCACATCAACGTCAGAACTAGGTGAACTGTTTAAAGAGTGCACAGAGTTGCACACTGCAAATTTGTTGGTATTAAGACCTAAAAAAATGTATCTATCATTTCACATCTGTTAGCAGAACAACCACCACATAGAAAAACTGTTATATGAAAAAGGATCACAGTTCAGTAGTAATTAGGAGAGCATTTAGCTCCTTTTCAAAAAGGAGCAATTAAATAATGTATCAGATTTTAAAATGTCATTTCAAAAGGTAATCAAGCAGAAGACCAAGTGTTTCCTTTTCACTTGTGTGATCAAATTCATGAAACATCTATTAACATTAGCATGGAAACTGGCCACGAAACAAGGGGATATTGCACTTACTGACAAGGCAGATAAGCAAATTGTTACAAACAGATTATATATCACAGAAAAATACGCCTTCTTAGGAAAGCTGAAGGTCAAAAAAAGAAAATCAATCTCAATTAAGCGAGCAGGATAGTCCTATGCTAGAACATCAAGATACCACATCTATTTGATGAAAGACATTATCAGCCACTGAACCCTCCAGAGACAATTTCCTTTTATTAGTGCCTCAAAGTTCTTCTGTTAACAAAAGATTTCTGATTGTTAATGTAGGAGAGCAAATATTGAAAAAATTAATTTAAATTTTCAAATCTAGAGTAGATAATTAAGATTTTCTGCCTAAATACAAGCACAGAAAACAAGAGAATGAAATAACAAACAAGATAGTACTAATATAAAGGCAATCAAGGTCTGATAAAAAAGACTAAGGAGCTAATGGCCAATGGAAGCAATGAATACAGGTTCCTCAATACACTAGCAAGAAGGTGCCACTGGACTCTTGCAGTAACTCAAACCACTTTTTTGTTGCAATTGATTGTGCAAGCACCAGCTCATCCACTATGTCCAAAGCACATGCACAGTCAACAGCAGAAATGCTAACTGGCATGGTGATATAGGAGAATCTTCAACAGATGCTTGAGTAAGGCCTTCTGGACCAAGAAATTCAGATGAGTAGTGGTGTTTCACAAAACACACTCAGAAGTTTTAGCTACACGCAACTGCTAAATTGACCAAGATGGTAAGCACTCACACCACCCCAAGGGAAGTACATCCCCTTCATAAATGGAACAGCAAGTTTCTCTGCTTAATGATCTTCCAGTCAGCTAAAGCCAATATAACTAGCAAATGCTGCTGGAAAAGCTTATCATGGTTCTTCCTTAGCTATGCATACCCTCTTCCTTTCATCAGCAATGTCTGAACAGCTGTAAAGTAAAAAAAAGAAGTGCTAGGTATTTCTTTGTACAGGGGCTAGGCCTGCAGCTGCATGAGTAACAGCAGAGCCAAGAGGTGGTGGCCACCACAGGCAAGTACCTTTTATAACAACTCATGAATAGGGTTAGGCAAGTTTGAAGTTTCTGTGAAACTGTATGCTACAACATCTTACCTTGTGGTAAGATGGCAAAATTCAGAATCTGGCT
Source organism: Ibycter americanus (assembly GCA_035590275.1). Lineage (NCBI taxonomy): Eukaryota > Metazoa > Chordata > Aves > Falconiformes > Falconidae > Ibycter > Ibycter americanus. The sequence continues at coordinate 60,197,296 of JAVJGI010000060.1, read as the reverse complement.
GTAGAGAATAAAAACACTAGAAAATGATAATGCTGAACCCAAGTAACACAATTAATTGAAACTGTCTGCTCCCTCCCCTTAAAGTGGTATTTTTTTTTGCTATTCCTAATAACTCCTGAGGTAAAAGCACAAACTTCATCCATTTGCCAATGCAACTATTTCACTAGGGCTTGCAGTCCTCTGCACATTACATGTTATGGCATGAAAACACCAACTTCCCACGTTTCAACTGCTCTACAACTTGCATGAGAATGCCAGTTACACAATGGGAAAAACTAAAATTCTTCAAAACAAGACAGAGTTACTAGTAACCGCAGAGCTTGCTTCATTCATGTGGAAATACTTTCTAGAGCTTGCCCCTTAACTAATTTTTAAGTCAGGAAATGAAGATACAGTCAACAAATACTGAACTCTACTTTTGTAGCACTTTTATTAATTTTACATAATGCCAGTTTACTCATGCAGCAAAAAAGTCTCCATAAGGAGAAGGAAATTGACTACAGAATTACAATTTAAAATTAGGACTGAATTTTATCTGCATGTTTGTCTCTGCTACCGATATGAGCTCCCTGATCATGTTCTAAAAATAGGGTAATTAACACACAACGTGGCCTTTGTTCTGGATGCCAAGATTCTGTAGCAGAAAACCTACAACTTCTATTTAGAACAATCTCTCATTATTAGAAAAGTAATACAAAAGTTTAAAGTCAAATCTGAAAAACCTAAACAAGGATTTATTTATTTATTTATTAGAACAAACTAATCAGTACAGCTTGTTGCGGTTCCTCCTGTCACTGATAATGGAAAAACAGCAGCCATCCTAAAGGGCTGAAATAAAATCTTCATATCCAAAAATATATTTAAAGTTTCCTAAGAGTATTTCTCTATACAGTTCATGTTGGTACAAGTATTCAGTTCGGTAAAAAGTGTCAAAGTAACACAAAAATTGTGTTTTAACTAAGTACTTCAGGTAGCAGGGTACATTTTAACAGTTTAAATGATCAACTTGTGCATCCCACATCAAACAAAGGAAAAAAGTGTCAGTTGACTACTGAGATTGTCACATAAACACAACAACATTGGTAGTTACACTACTATCTGCAAGACACACACCGCAGCATTCGGTTTCATCCAGTTTGACTTAAACATCTAAACATCCCTACCTGAAAAGAAAGTTAAACACTGAAAAATGAGGTTTCAAAAGCATGGCGTTTGCTGGAACATCTGATGAACGCAATATTTTAAATTCATTCACTCCCCAAGAAGCCACTGAAATCCCTAAAATGTATTTAGCAACTATTTTGTTAGCTTCAGCTCATTATTTTTTCCATGGAAACAAAGCCATGACTAAACTGCGAGCCTCAAAACACACAGTTTTCAACTAACAAGCTAGCATTTACTAAAAAGGAACACAACAATCATCTATCTAACACAATTTTGGAGGCTGTTAGGGGTGAGATGTTACAATTGCTAGTAAGACCTAGCAAAAGTATACACATGATTATTTTTTCAGTAAGTCACTTTCAAATTAATACAGGTGCGGAGTATAAAAAGCATTTGTAAACATATACTACACCTGTAAAAAAGAACTTGAGCCTTATTTACAAAGTGATCTTCATAAACTTTTTCTTGTGAATTTCACTCAATCATGCTTTTGGCACCAGTAGAAGTACCCAGTATCTCCATAACAGTGAAGAAGATGATAAAACCATCAAGCAGCCATGCCACAAAGATCTCACCAGGACAAAAACAGCAACCATATTTCTGATTATGCTACCTTGCACACACAAGGAACAGAATAAAGCACTACCAGCTCATACTTAACCATCCAAAGTCAAGATGAGTAACTTCCAGAACTGTAATATCACAGAATTAAGAACTGCTTCAAAGTGATCCAAGTGACTCAAAATAAATAATACTAATATCTAAAGTAACATATATTAAAAGAAGCAATTCAAACAAATTTAGAATTAAAAGGTCAAAAAAATTGCTGTGTAAAGACAGAGATAGAATTGCATGCAGCCCACTGAAGATTTCTACTCGACATGCAATAGTCAAGATCTGAAACGAATCCACAATGACTAAAACACACAATGTAAAATTGTCACATGCTTCAGTAATGTATCCTGTATTCACTGCTGAACATTGCAGAAGAGAGGTTGTAGACCTAGCAACATGAATACCTGAGGAACAGAAACAGTTTAAATTGACATTAATAGTATTTGAGAGGTGAAGAATGAGAAGTGACAAAAAAATACCTAAGTTAAAAGGTGTTCAGAAAGAACTGATTAAAAATTGGTTTGGATGTAAACAATTCATTGTTTTATTTCATGTCCCGTCCTGTGTCCACCCAACTTAACCTTTCAATGCTTAAGCCAGGATTTTAACTGGAGCCAGAACTAACAGGAATCTTTCCCTAACCGGCCAGTCATTCCACAAGAACTGTGAAAGAACTGCCTCTCCTTCCTTTGCAACATTGCATATTAAACAACAACTAGATAAAGTAGTGGCCTGAACTAACCTTGTTGGTCAGAAAAAACAACAACCATTTATGATTCTAACCTGGGCCTCAGAATCCTGGAGGCTAGTTCCATTTCAAATTTCATCACCTGCTTACTCAAATCCCTTAACCAGAATTTCCAACACTTACTGAGAATAATTCTAGCATCTCTCAGGTTTTGGGTGAAGGTTTCTTTGTTGTTTGGTTGTGATTTGGCTGGTGGTGATGGGTTTTCTTTTAACAAAAGAAAGTGTCAAATCTGCACCTGAATGCTTCGTGGCTCCAGATACATCCAGAAACTGAAATTTTCGTATCCAAAAAGTTGTTTTCACCTTTTGATCACGGAAAGCTACTAAGGATAAACTGCTAATATTTTGTTCTGAAGTCTACCAAGACCAGGTGAAACAGCTGATGTGCAACTGCCTATTCATTACCTCAAGTTAAGCTTTAAACTGAGACATCACCATTGTAAATTATGTCTGTGCAGATGTACATTTAAGCATACATTCAGCCCCCAAATGCATCTGTGTTTTCCAGTACTAAAATCTAAACAGCTTTCCATTTAGGAAGATATCCAGTCTAACCTCTGACAGTAGTTAAGGTGCAGATTGTATTTTGGTAATATGTAAACTCATTTAAAAGATTAATCTTTAGGGAGAACTTAGATTACTTCAAATCTTAAGTTATTTATATTTTAAAACTAAATAACAAGTATCAAAAGTAAATTAGCAAAGGGTGGGGTTTTTTTGATGCAGTTGAAGTTTTGGTCTGCAACATACGTAGTCTTCCTGAAAACTTAAGGTTAAAGTTATCACTAAATACAGGAGGCCATATTTGTAATTAAGATTTTTCCCTTTGCATTAACTTTGATGAGTGTAGGAAGTCCTCAAAAACCTCATGCATTGCTTCTAAATAGCTTAATTTTTCACAAGGTCGTCAAATGAATCCCCAAGCAACTTCTGTGATGCCTTCCAGGCATGTCTGGTTTTCTAGACAAATATATTATGACACCGGACCTACTCTCCAGATTAACAATGTTAGGTGATGAGGAACCGCACTAACCTCTGAGCTGAATGAAGATCAGCTAGACTGAATTAGCTTTAATTATAATCACTTTTGAGCTTGAAGTAATTTACAAATGAAAATTGACCTATAAGCATTAAACCCATCATCATAACCGTTCCTCAGATTAAACACCACTTGTACAATGCGATTCTGCTCTATTATTTACTAGCTGCTTTTCTAATGAGAAGCTAGATGGAACACAGTCACTCAGACCAGAAGCTAACTCAGAAGGCTCCTCAGCCCTAGTAAAATACAACCAGCATTAAAAAGTCTTGTTTCTGCCTGCAAAGTACTGTCTTCTAAGTACCTACTAGTACCACGCAAATAGCAAAGCACTGTCAGTTCATGGAAAAACCCAGAGCCAAAGTTCTGCTGAGTGTATATATAAATGTAGGAAAATGAACAAGCATTTAAAGAACACCTGCATCTCCATTTTCTGCAACCTGTCCAATTCCTGAAGTTTCCCAAAAAAATAAGAATCAGACGTTTAGTTCGAGATACAGCATGTTTGCAGCTGTGTCACAAGAACCTGAAGATGAACTGGGTTACAGTCGTATTAACAAAAAGGTGTAGATACCATAGATACATTCATTACACCCATTGTTCTACTGGCACAAACTGGCTTTCACCAAATGATTCAATCAAAAATTCAAAATAGAAGATGCTTGTCTTATTTCTCCTGAGATTCTTCACTACTGAAATTCAAATCCTCAAGTTTATTCCCCTAAGAAATACAGTATCTGCCACAATGAGTTAAGTTCACCAATTACAAGTTACAATTTCTTTAACTTTTAGAAGCTAATTGAATAAACAGATTTATACCAATGCAACTAACAGTGCAGTAAGCCAAAATTTCCTTGAAGATCTGGACTTCGAACACTGTCTCACAGCCTAGAAGACTCAGGGGAGGTCTCACTCAGGGTTGTAAAAACTCTGTTAAGAAAGCTTTATAACATACATACCCACAATGCCTGGCTTTCAGTTTCACTTGTGCACACATATTTGTTGTCAGTTATGCAAGGAGCTAAGAAAAAAAAAAACAAACAGACCACCCATTTCCAGGGTGCTCAGTAAGCAGATCACCATAACAAGTCCCCTGCCTGCTCCCAGGAACAGTTTTTGAGTGAGGTGGGGCTAGATGAAGCACAAGAATAGCAAGAGCATGACTGTGCTGCACACACACAGCAGTACAGCAGATCCAGAAGTTTTGGCACTTCCTGTAACACTGGGCTGGCGGCATAGATGCAGCACAGTACTTCTATGCACTTCCAGCAGTCCCAACACTCACTTCCCAGTCCTTAAACATCAGAGAAGGTCCACAGGCTCTGAAAAACACCAGATCTACCACCTGTGCACAAGATCCTTATTCTACAATCCTCTGTCCTCAGAAACCAAAACACACAATATGGAAGACCTGTCACAAAACTCAGAAAAAGTGGAAGGAAGGGAGACAGCTAGTATGTGTCACTCTCACAGGAGTAAGCGGGCCATACAAACAGAAGTTGAGGTATCAATGACCTATTCTAAGCACTTATATCTACACTTCAGGTACCCGAAGCCTGAGCAGCCTAAACTTTTGTTTGGTACAGAGGCATCCATGTCACTAAAATGTCAATGTATGCAGATTTCAAATTCTATTTTGCTGTAAGAATTAAGATAATTACTAGATTTACAAGACACTGGAAGCCACTCAGCTGGCTTCCATCCATGTACAGTGCTTTCCTCATTCTTTAAAGAGGGTACCATTGTAAAACAGACACAGCAGGAAAGCTGCTAACCAACAAGCTACTAACATTTTTGTGAGAAGCTACCTATAGCTGTACACAACCTCAGGCTTGAGCTCTTCTCTAGAGTTTTATCTCATGATTCAAATGAAAATAACCAGGTACTATCTTCTGACTGATTAATGTAACATCCACCAGCAGACATCAAAGTCCCAACAGAGGTGGTGAGCCGAGGAAAAGTATTTGTCATACCCTGCACACCACTGCCCACTTCTCTTACCCTCCTCAGAGGAGCTACAGCATGAAGCATACGCATATCTTTATAAGGCTTCAAACACAAACAGACACGCACAAAACTGCCATGTGCCTGGAGATAAACTGTGGAAGATGCTGACGTATCATTACCATGCCACAGACACTTGAGAAAAGGCTTGTGTTTTCTTCTGCAAGCAAATGGGGCAGGTTTTGTATTAAATACTGAAAGCCTCACAGGTATTGGTAATGCAAGTCCCCTAAGCATCCAATATGGAGCAGACAGAATATGTTTTTTATGCAGATAGATCTACACGAATGCTAAACACAAGCCATCTGTAGTTACTAGATCTTTCAGGTAGTTTCTTTGCCTTCCTTGGTGACAGACATCACGCACCTCTTGTACCTGCTACTGTGGACAACGGACACATCCACCATCAGGCGGAAAGCAAAGGCCTCAGCTTGGGCGATACCAGCGAGCAGGCACCCAGGGAAGCGACATGTTGAACTCCAGAGGACCGAGGTACGCTCCCTCCCGAGGCAGGAAGCGAGGGCTGCCCGTCCCCTGGCTCGGCCTCTGGGTCCCCCTGCCAGCAGCCGGCAGCACAGCACGGCCCGGCCGCGGCTCCCCGCGCGGCGGCCGGCACAAGGCGGGG
>JAVJGI010000060.1:60099134-60190999 GCA_035590275.1 Ibycter americanus | reverse complement strand
GGCCGGAGCGGTCGCGGCTGGGCGGTGCGGCGAGGCTCGGTTCGGTGCGAGCCGGGAGGCGGCCCCGCGAAGCCGTGCGGCTCGGCTGGGGGCTCCTCGGCCTCTTCGTGGCCGACGTGCTTGTGTCAGCTGCCTTCTTACACCTTGGGCCCGCCAGATCCGCAAGCCGCGACTTGGAAGCGGTCGGGTTGAGTACCGAGCGCGGCTGACATTTAGCTCCTTTGATTGCCCGTAACCTTCCCCTCGCACTGGGGAGGGCATCTTCTGGTTCAGCGATGCCCTGGGGGAACGAATCCTAAATCCCTGTTACTGTCACTAGTCCCTTATTGCTGCCAGCCGCTCTCTGTGCCTTCATTAGTGGGCCTTATAAATGGCTCACTTCCAAAAGAGTGCATTCCCGTGTTATCTAAAGGCGTTTGGCTTAGCGTGCTCGGCGGTACTTCAGATGAGCTTCTTGAAATAATAGCCTTTGTAAGTTGTATGCTATAGAAATGCTGTATAGAATGCCTCTCCTGAAAGGAGGAAGGCCGTCGGTTCCTGTGTGCCACTGAAGACATTTCTAATGTGCGATACGGCTGGTTGTGATCTGCTGTCCAAACAGAACAGGGTTCTTGGGACTGAGGACAGGAAACCTTTTAAAACCGCTCATTTTCATCTGGAAGTTTTCTTAACTTCAATCATTTCAACTTAATCTCAGGAAATACAAATCTACTTGATCCGTTAAGTGGCAACACAGTTGAGGCCCTGCTGATGCTTGTTTAATATCAATCTAAGTTTGGAAGTTTGGAGAACACAGTAGTTGATACTGGGTTGTTAGTCCACAGCAGATGACATGGGCAGCAGAAGTGTGTGTGGAGTGTTGTTTCCCACTTGTCTTTGTCAGGTGTGTCGTCCAGCTACTGAGAGTTTAGAGTTGGTACCATCCTGGTCTTAAATGAAGGGGAGAAAAAGGAGAAGAATTTGATTTCACTTGCTGGCTATCAAGTAGCTGTAGAAGGGGCTGGTGGAATTCTCTGTGTGCTGTTTCATTCCAGAGTTCCCTGCAAGCTTCTGAGGATGTTTGTTGTTTTAGACATGTGCTAGTTTTTCATCAAAACTCCTGAGCTTTGAAGTTACTTGTTTTGACTTTCTACAAATTTGAAGTTACTTGTTTTGACTTTCTACAACTCAGCTGTAGAACCTTCCTTTCTAGATGCTGATTTAATGTGGTATGCTTCGAAATTGAAACTAGTTGAGATGTGTGATTGTAGTTGTTTGTGGGCTCTTTGGCTTCTTTTTTCTATTGTTGTGGAGTTGTGAAGAAGTAAGTAAACTCAATTTGTGGAGACTGATATAGATTAGACCTGGCGATGAATAGATCTTTTCTTACTTTAATCATGGGTCAGGGGGAGAGCTCTTTTTAACCATGCTGCTCTGTCAAATTAGTTAAAACCTGACTTCTCAGTAAAGGGCTATCCAGCTCATATCACTGCCAGGAGTGTGAATTTCTGGGGTGCTCCAAACTGTGTTTTATAAATGCATGTTAAAGTTTCTCAACTTTTACAACAGCAGGAGGAATTTTCTGACGTTGCAGGAAAAAATGTTGGACTTGCACACTTTTTACAGGGAACTGAGTTGGGACAAAGTCAGACTGATGTGCTGCTGGTCTTACATTAGTGCTTGCTGTATTATCTCAGGGGTTTACTCCAAAGGGAAATAAAATGCTGAAATTAATAGAAAGTAATTTTGGGGGAAAAGAAGTTTATTGAAGATTGTTCTTCTTTTAGATTGCTTTTTTAAGATTCTGTTGAAGTGATCAAGAAGGGTCTTAGGTGATGCAGTACTTACACTTTTTTTTGTGTGTGTATGCTTTCAAAGAAATGTTTGTGCAATGACCTAGTATAAGAAGCTATGCATGTTTTGTGTTCTTTGAAGTTGTGTTCCAGCCCCCTCTCTGTCCAATAAATCTTTGCATAGAGCACTCAGCCAAGTCTTAATAAACTGTGTCAAGTCAGTTATTAGGCTTTCATCTCTTCACTGACTACTGTTTTACTACCTGCCCCCCCGCTGCATTTCCCACAACTTCTGCTTCCTGAAGCATGCAGGGGAGTTTTCTAAAGGGTTTTTCTCCCTTCTCCCTCCCCATGCTGTGAAATTTCTGTCACTTGAGGCTCTCTGTCAAATAATTTATCTGTTAGTCTCTTGGGCTTCTGTTTCAGAACAGGAAATTAAGTTTTTGCAGAAATTACATGGCATCATATAGTTAAAACTTCCCAATGGTCTAAGCAGTGTGGTTTGGTGGTTTTTTTTGTTGTTGTTTGTTTCTTTCTTTTTAATGAACCTACATCAAGCTCTGGGCTACTCAAGAACAGAACTGGGTTACAGAAGAACAACTTTTAGTGTTCAACAAACTAGAGAATTGTGAAGGAAGACAAGAAAGGCCTTCAGTGAAGAAATAGTGACAGCTGTTTTCTGGGAAACAGGATAGTCTTACTACCTAAAAGTGTGGGGTTTTCTTCAGTACATGTAATGTGATAGAAGCAGTACAAATTCACAAGTTTGTGATCCTGTTCCCCAAACCGTAATGTGGAAATCTAGGTCAGGTAAATTGTGGTTCATGGTACAGTATGCTGTTAATGAAGATCTTGCTTTTGTGGCAGATGTACTGTTGGGGAGGAGGGGAGCAGTAGCTGAAAGGTTTTTGTGGTGGGTATTTATGCAGTCCCTGTTTTTACAGGAAATGAAATGGCATAGTTCTTCACCTAGGCTGTGTCAGTGTATTGGTGAGGAAGTAAAAAATACTACTTCTAAATGTCAAACAGTTCTTTACCAGTGAACTGTCCTTTTTTTTATTTTTATTTAACCCCTCCCATTCTAATGGAGTCATCGAGATGTTGAATTAAAGCTTTTCTATTTTGTTAGACAGCCTTTACAATTAACTTTTGTTATAATGACTAGTTGATGCTAAAACAGTTCAGAAATGTATCTCTTAAGATACAGGAGGTGATGGGCGCAGTCTTGGTGTTTTTTGGAAGAAACAGAAACCCCTCTACAACAACAACAAAAGTTTTTCCCAAAGGCTGTGATTCGTTTTAGAGGACTGTTTCTACATTTTGCTTGAGTAATTTCTCTTGCTGTTGTCTTGTGTTTTGGGTAAAGTTGATAACCTGTCCGTTTAACTTCAGCCTGTCAATAGTTTCCTTCCTTCCCTCTGCTGTCTACAGCTCTTCCACAGAGAGTTTACAGCTGGAGCAATGTAAAGGGCTTTGTAAGTCTCTTGCTTCTGTTGAAAACGTTTGAACATATATTGAGACTAGTGTGACTTTCACAAGTTTTCTAGGTGTTAGAAGGTCTAATTGTAACCAGAAAGTGGGGGGGGGGAGTTGTTGCTGCTTTGTGGCCTTTGACCCTGGACTTGAAGACTCTGTGTGGGTTTGGGGATGTTTTTATAAATTAACTCCTGATCAAGGAGATGGCTTCTCTGCCTAAGAAACTCCTATCAGTTTAGACACAGTAGAAGCAGCTCTGTGTAGCTTTATCTTAAAGCAAGCACTTGGGCAGCTTGTGGGACCAGCAAGTTGCATGCCTTTCTGGTAATTTGTCTCAATTAATTAATTTTTGTGATTACATACCATGGTAGAAAGACTTGTAGGAACTTGATGTTTTAAGGACAGACATTGACTTTTAAAAGGAAGGAGTATGTGCAATGCTGAACTCCATAAACTAAGCAAGTGATGTTTAGGAAACATCGCTCATAATAGGGCGCTGATTAGCAGCAGATACGTTAGAAGTGTGTTATTCAGACTAACTGGTTTGGGATTGTACGCAGTTGAAATTTGGTGCAGTATTTCGCTATGTTTGTTATAAAACAATGTTTTATTCCATCTGCATTCTACAACAAGAAAATCTGTTGCAGATGTAACGTATATAGTAGCATAAGAAGCCTCTTGAGAGCAGCTAAAACTGTTTGACAGATGGTAAGAGGCATTTGGGAAGTGAGATTTTCATTTTGAGGAAGTAGCTTGGACTTCTGGCGTTAGGAGGGGAATAAATAAACCTCATTTTCTTCACACTCTTAATTATGGATGTGAGGTTTTATCTCAGCTTGTTCCCTCAGCACAGGATGCAGCACTGATCCTTCATCCACTAAAAATATTACATCTGTCTCTTTGCAAGTTCCTAAGGTTCTAATGACTTTGACACAATATGGGAGTGTGTGTATCTGATCTTCCTCTTTTTTTCATTCAACTGTTCATGCATCCATTTGAAAGTGTTCTCGTTGCATCTAAGCTTGGGCTAGTTCATACGCTATCTGTATGTTCATATGTTTTCCAGTGCAATAATCCTGTCGCTTTCTGTTTGTGTTGTAGTACTGCAGAAGCTGTTAATATGACTGTTCAGCTGAGATAAGGGAAAACAGCTTGTTTCTTGCAGAATTATGTTCTGCTTGCCTGTAAACAGAAGCCACAGTATTCTAAACATTAATTTAAAAGACCAGCAGGTTGCTTTTTAAGAGGCTTGGACTTGGAAGTGCAGCTATATCATTTAAACATGTCAAAAAATATTTTAATTGAATTTAGTGTTCTTGTACAACTTGGGGAGGCATGCATGTTGTAGGTGACGTTTTTGATTGACAGTTTTAGCTATTTAAGAAATTATGCATCAGAAGAAAATAGGCTGGTTTTAAAATTCCTGTGTTTAAAGCTGATAGTAAGCAGATGGTCTATTAAACTGAGTTGGGTACTTGGCCGTGGCTTGGGCGTTACTTATCTTAGGAATGCTTTATTTATCTGAGGAACAGCTTTTAATAAATTAAAGGACACTTTTTACCTCTCCTTTCCCATCCAAAGTAATGAATAACACCTATAAATGATTTACTTGACTCTTCAAATGTCAGAAGCATCATTCCAAACCTGTCTTTGTCTCATGTACAGTACAGAGGGCCTTGTCTCAGTGGTTGGTATATTTTTCCTCAAAAGGCTGTTCTTCATATGTATCTCTTATAGGTGATTTGGAGAGTTAAGGCAAACAGCTTATTGCTTATAACTAGATGATGCTTTCTGGAGTGTTACATTGTTGATAGGAGATTTGTGTGGCAAATTATAGGTTGAGTTGGTGTCTAGTTCATGAATTACAAAAAGATTCCTGGCTGTATTCTAAAGGAGAAATGTGACATTTTAAGATTCCTGAAATGCTTACTGCCAGGTACACAGCAAGTTCCTTTACTTGAAATTTTATGTGGATTTTTTTTTTCTAATTACTGTTAAGACGTGTAGTAAAAAGAATACTTTTATGTTACAGAAGTGAGTACTATTTTTAGGTAAAGCATGGGCAGTGTTTGCTTAAATATTGCATTGAGTTATCTCATTTTTAGTTAATATATTCGGTTTTTATAATCTTGCAGTCTTAGCAAGTTTAGAAAAAGTACAATGCTGTAAATCTGTGATTAGATACTCTTCAAGTGGCACTGAATTAAGAAACGTTTACTTGAAAGCTTAGCTTCCCTTGTCTAGTTGTAGCACAGTGGAAGAGATCACATGGTATGAGGATATGTGATGGTGGATATAAGTCCTTTTCAGTACTAAATAGCATATTTTTTTTCTTTATTCTTGCATGTTTAATTCTGATGTAAATATCTCCTTAGGGGACACCGTTTTTTCTTTGAAGCAGGCCATAGCATGAGAGGCCCTCTGTGGTCTCTTTCTGCAGGTGACATATATACATGGATGCCTGGAATTAGGGAAAAATTTGCTCACACAAAGCTTTTGAAATAAATACTCATGAGTTTGTCACCCCCTGCACAAGCTGCTCTTTCCAGACTGATCTCAGAGGTGGCAACCTGAGGGATCTCCTGTGGTGTTCTCCTTGGAGTGTGTGGGGATGTGTGGTGGGAAGGAGCAGGGTAGGGGTCTTGTTCCATGTGTGGTAGGATGCTGGTGCTGCCAAGAGAAGGAAGCAGTTGGTTTACAGTGGAGGTTTTAATGCAACTCATGAACCTTTATGCTGCAGAAAGAAAATACTATTCTTAAACACAGAAGGGATAGCTAGGATATTGTTTAGATATTAAATCAGTGAGTCTGCATAAACTGCAGTTCGTTGTTCTGCAACTGTGGGAGTCAAATCCTGCAGTACCATACTGTACCAGGAGAGTGGGTTTACCATTGTTCGTTACTGGAGAACTGGTCTAAGAGAAGGACTACAGCCTGAAAACAAATATTTAACATCTAGAAGATCACTAGTCTCCTTCCTTGTGACTTTACCTTTGTCCGATAAGAGCTCCATTATAAGGCTTTGGATGTAAGCAGTTTCTTGTGCATAATTGAGAGCTCTTGTGATGTTTTAGTAATTTTTTCCAGTGGAAAGCAATCACAAGAACAAGTTTTATTTGTGCCTCTGAACTGAAGTGAGCCGGTTTAGACATCCATTTAGAGTAGTGCAATCGACTGCATAATGCTTGGGAAATCATTGAATCATTTAGGTTGGAAAAGACCTTTAAGATCATCAAGTCCAACCGTTAATGTAGCACTGCCAAGTCCACCACTAAGCCATGTCCTTAAGTGCCACATCTTTGAAATCCCTCCAGGGTTGGTGACTCAACCACTTCCCTGGGCAGCCTGTTCCAATGCTTGACAATGTTTTGGTTGAAATGAATGTATTGCAACTTATTGCATATAATGCAGTCTGTGTTACTTGGGCCTGACTCTTGAGTGTGAACCATTTTACTCTTCTCCCTCATCCCCACCCTCACATGTGTTGCATGAAAATGAGACCGCGCATTTGCTTGATGGATTAATTTATTTGTTCTTTCTTAGGCAGATTACCATTGGTTCATCTTCCAACTTGTAGGCAGGCACAGATAACCTTTGTGTGCCTTGTACGGGAAGATGGCAGTAGTGCCAGCTTCTGGCTTGTATTGCCACCTGCTCCCTGGCAGCTGAACTTGGAGCTGCATTTCTCTATGTGCTTTACTGAATGCTGGCTCCATGGGGTTACAAGTAGGAGCTAAACTAAACGTCATTTCTAGGAGTGGTGCTGGATGGAGGTGATGTGGATGCCTGGGGAAGCTTTGTTTCAGGTTTCGGTCACTTCCAGGTGAAGAGAGGCTGTGAAGTCAACCAACCGCTTTAGAAAGTGGATCTCTCTTCCCCCTGAGTAGGTGGATCTATAATTTCATTTTTTTGGAAGAAGTCACATGCGCTAGTATGACTAATGCAAATGTTACCCTGTTTTTCCACAAGTCTTGGAAGCTACTGCAGTGAGGGACTATCAGACACTCAAGATTACTGGCTATTTTTTTTTTTACAAAGAAGACTGAGTAACTTTTAGAAAAGATATGTACTTGAAATACTTGAAACACAGTGATTTTATTAATGCATAGTCCATGTATAAATATGGAATACAGTATCCAAAGACATCAAGTTGGTAACTAAGGGAAGTGTTAACTTTTTCTAATATACTAGTCCTAGGAATATAGGAGTAGTCCTGAGTTTAAAAACTAACATGATGAAAATGGCAAGAGTTGAAGTGGCACAGCTATTGCTCCTTTCAGAAAACAATCTTTGAGTAATTACTAATACATTTAATCCAAGTCTAGAGGAAACAAATTTGTGTAGAAGCTGAAGCCAAGTTAAAAATAAAAGAAAGCTTAAAAATTTGTTGAAGACCTCAAATAATGGCTAGTGTGATTGGGAGGAAAAACTGCAGAGGAGAAGTTCTTTAGGCTTGGGTCAGAAACAGGCATCAGCTTGGTCTGAATTTGAATAGCTTGGTCTCTTTCCAGGTGACATTGGCACATGGAGGTACTGTGTACCAGCTAAATTTTGTTAACAGTCTTTGCAGTGTAAACCTGAGGTAAATGCAGTGAAAACTTGGCTTTGACTAGTCTGTGTGGGTTTGTTACATGCACTATACAGCCAACACACATTTATTCTGAGTATAGTATACCGAATTCTGTCTAATCTTGGATAACATGTTAGATTTTGCTAATATGAGCTGTACGGGTGAGTAACTGGTTATGCTGCAACAAAAGTTAATGCAGAAATGCTCTCTTCCTTTAATGCTTATTCTTCTTAATGCTTTCTTTCCCCTTTGCGAGGGGAAGAGATAGGTCTCTGTATCAGAAGCTGTCATTTAGGTCTTGTATTGGGGAGCCAAGATCCAAGGTCTACAAGAAGAAATTTCAGGATCAATAATAGTATTTAGACTTGAATGATTTCCAGCTCTCCAGACTCCTGACCATTACTAATTCTCTGAATAAGATACGTGCTCTTCTGCTATTAACATTTCTTATGGGGAGAGCTTACAGTGCTCTGTGCTTTTCTGTGGTATTACACCCCCGCACCCCCCCATCATACTCTTTTCGAGTTCAGGCAGTATCATGAAAGTTATGGTAATGTGGAGGAGGGGGGCAGAAGGACGATTGAGGAAGGCTGTTGAATTCTTACCTGAAGCAGCAGCTAGGGTTAACTTAGTGTGACCGAGCATTTGGCTGTACTTGTAGCTGATGTCTAACATACTTCAGGTGGATGTAAGGTGCACATCACTAACGGAGGATTATCTTTTGTGAGTGAAGACAACTTGCATCGCTTTTCGAACCTAATCTACTCTGCTAATGTTGAGGCAGCCTTTTTGCTTCTCCTCCATCCATTCTTCTGTGTAAGTAAGATGGTGAGAGCCTTCTATTTGTTAGCTTTACTCAGGAAAAGACATCTGGGATTACTATTTGTTTCTTGCGAGGTATGACCTGTCTGCTTTCTCCAGCAATTCCAGCTATGCTACCTGTTCCAATTTCCTTGATTACTGACCGTCTTTGTCCTGCCTTGGTCTCTTACGTTGATAGCAGTTAAATTGCTGCAGGGAATTTTCCGTCTCCTTTCTTGTAACTCTAGGCACCATCTGACTAGTCATGGCTTTAGCTGTTTTTTTGGAAGATTATAGTTTTAGAAGAGGACATGATCATAACCTTGTATTCCTTCCAGATAGCCAGATGCTGTGGAGTACTACTAGCTGGGGGAGGGGACTGTTTTTTTTGTTTTTTTGTTGTTGTTGTTGTTTTGTTTTTTTTTTTAAGCAATATGCTTGCCTGTGTTATGTAAACAGACAGTACCTATGTAGTATCTGCTTTACTGCAAGGACTTGCTTACTCTGTATAACATAATTTGCATGTATGCATGTATATATTTGTGTGTATAAAAGAAACGTACTAGTAATACATTAGAGGCAGATAACCTCCTGTAAACTGCTGACTAGCAATCCTCAGCATAGGGCTCTCGGCTAGGTCTGCAGGCTAACACAACAGTAGGGGTAGTGTGACCTGAAGTCTTTCATGTTTGCAGTCTCCTTCAGAAAAAGAAGCTTTTGTATGGATAAGCAAAACAACTTTGATTAATCTGTATGATGCAAATTGTAGATTTTGAAGGTACCTCTTTGCTTTGATTAGTGTCTTTAAAAAAAATTTTTCTAAATTGAGTCTGCACAATACATGAGAAGAAGTTGCAATTCTAAGCCGGTAATTCTGCTTCAAAATTTGTACTAAAGATTTTGCTAGGCTGTCCATTATGACCAGTTGGAGGCTGAAAGATTCATGTAACAGTATGTATTTCCCGTACTGAAATTGCAATTTTGTGAAGTTTCTTTTGTGATTAAATGAAAATCTCATCAGTAATTCAATTGTAATCTTTGTGATTGTAGAGAGAAGTCGATGAGCTAACATTTGAATCTTGTCTTGTACACAGGATTAAGGACCCCACACTAACCTAATGATGAAGATTTACTGCTTGCTGTTTTTAAAAACAGTACTTTGATTCTAGCTTGCAAGTAGAATTTAGTTAACTGACACTAACCTGTGCTGCCTTGAAAAGTAACTGGATAAACCTTAATGCAAACAACTACATTAAAATACCAGTGATAGAAAATCATCCGGGGAAAACAGGAGCTCAAGGACTGTGATATTTACAAGCAAAAAGAAACCTCTATCCAAATACCAATTCTATCTATTTGAATAATGCACAAAATTACTGAGTGTGAGAAGAGGTTTTAAGACGGGTTTTTGAAATCATCAACAAGAATGAATGTTCTCCCTTGATGAAAAAAGTTCTCCTTTCATTAAAAAAGAAAGCCTGTTGAGGCAAAGAAGCACAGAGCAGAAAGCTCATACATGCTAATCAAGGTAGAAAGCAGAATGGAGAGCAACAAGCTGCCCTATAAAATGAGCGAAAAACTGGTGAAAAATAAACCTGAGAGTGTGTGCAGATGGCTTTGTACCATGTCAGCTACTTGAATTAAATATTAACTATACACAATTACTGTCAGTCCTTTAAAGAACACTGCTCGATACTCCTCTCTATGTGTTATCAAGAATATTTTCTTTTAAGCTTAATAATCAGTTCCTTTCCGTGTCATCAGCTCTGGTTCTCAGCTTGGTACAGGAAAACATGCTTGCTTTTAATGTAAACTAAGAAGGGGTTTAAGGAAATGAGGCCTGTGGTATAAGAGAGTTTGTTTCTTGGTAGTTTTGCTTTGTTTTGTTTTTAAAATTTAAACAGACCTCTGTTCTGGTCACTATCAGATCACAGGTTACAAATTGTGCTACTTTGGTTTTCAGAGGCGTGTCCTTGTTGAATTAAAACAAGCGTTAGTACTTTTCCCCTGGTTTTGGCATATAAACAATATTTGTCTTAAATGAACTTTAAAGTTGTCCATGTATATCTTACTGTTGACTTCTAATTTCTTCCCAAACAGAGCCTGATTTATATCAGAAAAGATTAAAAATCTGGTAGGTGGTTGTTATTTCCAAGGATAATAAATCAATTAATGTATGTTGTAGCATTTATTAAGTATAAAAATTTATTTTTTGTTAATAAAAAGTGACGAGAACAGAATTTTTATGCATAATTTTTGACTATGTGTTTTATTCATTACCAAATTTGAGATATTTGATCTCTTTATGAAATGAAGAAAACTGGTTGATTTTGCTTATCTTAAGCCACTTTCCTCTGTGACTGACTTATATTTTTTGTAAATACAATCCACTTATGAACAGGACTTGTCTTATTTCAGTATATATATATTACAAGATAATCTCCATTTTATTAATTGTCATTTAAGCAGCATAGATGGAATCAGGGCTTGAATAGAATAAGGTAAAAGTCAACACTGGGCTATATTGTTTCAGTTGCTCTATTCTGTGAATGCTTCCAAGTATCACCTGTAGTCTTTCATTTGAAAAGAGAAGAAATTATTTATCTTTACATCCTATATAGATTAAATATTTGCCAATAGGAAGCTGAAAAAAATATATTGCAGATGATGTTCTTTTTACCTTCCTGCATTGTAGTTCTTCTTTGTTGCCCTACTCTGTTCCTTAATTATTCTGTGTAATAAATTGTGGAGGAGTCCTTCTTATTACAGGTACAAGATTTCATTGTGCCTCTGAAATTCTTACCTCTGAGAATTCTCATGCTGTGAACAGTTAAGAATCATATCTTTCTGTAATAATTTGTTATTCTTCAGCAGAACTCACAACAACCTATGCATTAGGTTACTGAAGATCCAGCAGAAAAATTACACTACTGCATTAGTCTGCTTTTGGAAAAGAGGACCAGTAACTCTTCAGTGACATGGTGGTCAGTCAGTATTGCTGAGTAGCAACAGGAGGCTGAGGTTGCTCACATCTCTGGCTCTTTTTGGTTTTGTTTTTAATTTAAACTTCAGGAGCCTAAGGCTTGTTGCATCTTAAGTAAATAGTGTAAAGCTTAACTTGATTGTGTATTGTTTGTGATAACTATAGACAATAAATTGTTATTTTTTTAAAAAGCTGAATGCAGAACGTTGCCTGGCAGTTCACCTTTTGTGAATTTAGTATGTGCAAAGGCATTTGTGCTGGCGGACGTGGTAGAGGAAAGGGAAACCAGAGTGACAAGAGACCTGATGTTACTCTCAGTGTATAGTGTCCAGAAGCAGTAGCTGAAACATGTCTGAGATACTGCACAGAAGTTTGGACTATTAGCCATTGTAGGCATTTTTGTAGACATTTGCGTGGGTTTAAAAAAATGTAAGCATTTTAAGTGTTAACAATCAATTTCCTTCAATCACTTTGGTGGCTTTTTTGGGGTTTTTAACTGTTAGTTTCTTGTAGGTGATTAAATGTAAACTGCTTGCTGAGTGGATATTTCTATCTTAAAAATGCAGACTTAAGAAGCTTGGGTTGTCTTCCTTGCAAGATAAGTAGCATCTGTTGTGATTCGTACAGCTTTAAGGTGTTGGGAGAAGTGTAGAAGCAAGCTCTTGACTCGTGGAATGATTTTCTGAATATAGTTTAGTGCCTTGGTAAAGGTGATGTTTGAATTTGAGCCTCTGTCTGTGAATTCTTGGATGCAGGGAAGGAAGAGAGGTGTTAGGTTGGTTGCTTTTGGGTTTTTTTTCAGGATTTTTTTTGTTTGTTGTTTTGTTTTTTTTTCTGCTGAGGGAGCAACTGGTGTTTTCATGACTTGTAACTTGCTATAGCTGATCTCCTGCAGCCTGCACTGTGTGTTCTGCAGCAGGGCAGTCCAGACACTGGAAGTTCTAGAGTAGCAAAAGTTAATTGCTAAACAAGTTTCATGTTGATAAAAACTTGGGAAAAGACCAGAGTGAAGGAAGGGGTGTATATGTTATTGGGGTTTTACCTTGCAATCTGAAATTGCACTGAATCCTCACCCTCTTCTCCAGAGTTGAGTCTTGGAGGAAGAGAGAAGAGATGATGAGGATTTTCTATTACCAGTTATGGGTGTAGTAGATACAGTCTTCCAATTTCACTCAGTATCTGCTCTCTTCTTCTAACACAATATTGATGTTGCCATCCATAGTGAGTAACAGCCTACTTGAGCTCTGGTGGGCTTATTCTCTATCCTGTTACAGGATCATGTTTGCTTGAGATTTATTCTATGTATTAAAAAAAGAAAAACCAGATTTTTTTCATTTTCATGTTTGTCCTGTTGTAGTCATCTTTTAGACAATTGCTGTGTTATTATCAGTTTCAGTTATAATTGACACTTTAAAAAGCCTTTTCTCCATCTCTGTTCTCAGGTTTCTGCTTGGTTAACCATGTTTAGCGTCACACACAACTACCTTGTCTTACCATCTTCTTCCATGTCCATAATAGTTTTCTCTTTAGCCCCATGCACACCTTTTATTCTTCTTTCACTTAAGCATGTAGTAGCATATTTGTTTTTCTTCTTGGCTGCTGTCCTACCTGGCTTAGCAACTCAGAA
Source organism: Ibycter americanus (assembly GCA_035590275.1). Classification (NCBI taxonomy): domain Eukaryota; kingdom Metazoa; phylum Chordata; class Aves; order Falconiformes; family Falconidae; genus Ibycter; species Ibycter americanus. The sequence goes on along the minus strand of JAVJGI010000060.1, from coordinate 60,177,770 downwards.
TCCTAGGTGCATTCTCTCGTTCTCGTTTTCTTTGTCTGAAGAAAAATACAGGTATTCACTGATTTAAGCTTGTCAGCATACGTACCTATTTTGCTGTTTTGACATTTTATGTCTCTGCTTGAATCCTGTGCGTGGCAATCTTTGCTGCTTAACTTGCAAAGATCGTGCTATTGTAACAGCGTGGGAGAAGAGAAGCTGCAGTGCGGGTGCTTTATGTCAGCGTCTCCTCCCTCCCCAAACAATTACAAGCATAAGCTGTACAAGCAAAAATTGTAACACTCCACTCCTCCCAGACTATGTCCAGGGAGGCTGTTCTCAGCATAAATTTATTTACTAGGACCAGCACTGGTAGTCCTGCTGCTGATGCTCTGTTGGAATGCGGTGTTATCAGTCTGCTCTCCATTGCAGCCTTGGACTTTATGTTCGTAGACTGAATGGAGATGCCGTGTTGCTGTGTCTCGGCTTCTGCTCTTCCTTCATCACCGTTTCTGACGTCTCATGCCTCTTGAATTTCCCAGCAAACATTTTGCTGAGTAGCAAAGACTGTAATTTTGATCTTAAGAGAAGCAGGATGTCCTTCCTCATAGGAAATGGAAATGCTAGTCTTTTATGAATTCTGATTTGTGAGCATTATGAAGAAAAGCTTGCATGCTCAGTGTCCTGGGAGAACTTGTTTGAGCTAGTGTTTATGTACTCCGCTTGAGATGCATAGTGAGGCTGACAGCAAGGAGAAAATCTTTAGCTGAGGGAGCACTGAAATTGCTGTTGAGGTGGTTCCTAAAACTATTGACTTGCTAGTGATTGAACTGCTTTTCTACCCGTTATGAAATAAACATGAACCCTCCATGATGGCGGCATGGGGTTTTCATAGTTGTGCTCTTATTTTCAATCTGCTTCTGGCATGTGTAGCAGAATCTATTAATAACAGAGCTGTAGCCGTGGGATATAGCATGCTTTACTTTTCTCGAGGAATTCCAGGTAAAATTTTAGGAAGAAAGGGAGTTACAGGTCAAGGCAGTAATTCATACCTGAATGCATGTCACTTACGTGTTCCAGGAGTGAGCATTGGTTCATTTTTGTGAAGCTCATGTCATGAAGTGGACGTAAGTCACCTTTCAGACAAAAGTAACTGTTTCTGGCAGATTCCACATGGAAAGCATGTTGCTAACAGACTAGAGCCATCTTAAAGGAGTTGGAGAGATTAGTGTGAAACTCAGATGTTTGCTGTGCAGACCAGTATTTTCTGGAAAGCGTTAGAACAGCACTTTCTAGTCAGGAATTTGAGGTTATTACAGGAAAACTTATTTTGATTTTGGTCAGCTGGAGTAAAATGAGTGTGCTCAAATCCCATATGCAGAAACAGTTGATTGTGGGTCTCTGCTTTAAGGATGTTATCACCTGCAGTACCTTAAAATTTTTGTGTGATTGACATTACGGTACATGTCTTACAGCATATTCTGTATGTTGCACTACTTAGCTCCCGGTTAAGGTAGAGAGGTGAGCTGTGTAAAATACTGCCATCTACAGCACAACTATGTGCAATAGCTGTCAAGGGTAGCTTGACAGCAATCAAGGTGACTTCTAGGAGTTAAATGCTTGACACTATGTCTTAACTTGACATGAAGATGATTCTGACTTTTAGTCACCTCATGAAGGGACTGTTTTCAAAATTAATGGCTAATTCAAGCTTGTCTGAATACCTGAACAGATGCTTGTTGAGCAGATATATTGTGTATATATGAAAAGGAATTTAAAAAATGCAGGGAAAAAGAAAAATTAATGTCACTGTGAAGTCCAGTAGTGAATGAAGTTGTACTAAGATATAACATGTAGCTCACTGAAAACAAAATTCTGATGTTAAAACTGAGTAGTAGCTATAAAATGGTGATAATCAGCTCAGATTCACTAGAGAAACAGAAATCACTTCACCTGTTTCTCCTTCTGTTGAAAAAGAAAAGTTGTGTTTCTACCTAGTGTTTTAACTGGGGAAAAAAACCCCATGAATTTGTATGCTCTGACACTTAAACACTAATAATGATGATTAACGTGAAGGAATAGATGCAACAAGAAACCATAAAGAGCCAGATTTTTCTTCTATTGCCATGATGCGACAGCCTCTTACACAGAATAGCATGGAAAAATTGTAATGTTATTAGAGGAGCAGCGTTTCATACTTTACTTAAAATCTTGTAGTACGATATGAATTTCAAGCTCAAACTGGAAAGTGTGGAAACCAGGAATTATAGTAGTCTATTTTTAAGCAAACCTACAGAGTGTTTTTGGTCTGGACCTGTGACAATTAGTCATGCAAAATAGCTCTCGTTCAGAGTCTGGATACTCTGAAAGGCTCTAGGATTAATATCAGTTGTTATAGATAAGCATGAAAAAGCAAAATCAAACTTCATAGCCCACCTAGCTCATCTTCATCCTTTGTGTCTGTGCCTACTTTTTTCTGTTAAACCTTCAGTGTTGCTAGGATAAAAGACTAACCTTCATCAACCGTAAATGTTTCAGGGTCTTCATGGAGAATGGAAGAATTTTTCAGTTCTTGTTGAAGTGTGATTTATTTATGAATTATGAATTTTTATTAAAACAACTAACAGATCATTGAAAGTGTCTGAGACAACTGGGCTTTTTTTTTTTTTTTAATTGAATGCAGTATGCCATTCTCCAGTCCCAAAGTGGATAGACTGCTTAGCATTTTAATTGGCTTTCAAGCTGAATTCAGCTTTAATGTTCAAGGCCAAAGACAGGGTTGTGAAGGTTAATTATACTTATCAACACTTGGAAACAGTCGATTCTTATTGTATATGAAGTGTTGGCACAGTGCTTTTCTCCTTGGGGGGAAATTGGCTTATTATTTCGTGAGGTAACTGGAATGCTTGTGTGCTTATCTTGGTTAGGTGGTTTTGATAGATAAGCTTCTCGGTTATTTTACAGTTTGATGCTTACAAATGGCATTGAAATATCCAAGTGGCTATTAACTTAAAACGTGGATTTTATGAAGTTAATAGCATTTCTGGAGTTACCAGGTCTTGATTTCATATTCCATGTGTGTTACGGTCAATCTGGATATGAAAAAGCTCAAGTTATGAATGTCACAGACTTTCTAAAAGCTATCATAGGAATGTAAAATGTGCCATTGCATTAGGAACTACTGGCTTACTGTATTTTTTTCTCAAGTTGTGATCATGAGGGGGAGAGGACAGATCATCCTGCTCTGAATTCTATTGAGGGCTGCAAAACAAAGGAATGAAATCCTTTCTTATGGGAAAGATACACATGCATATGTGTTTTTGAGGTTAAGGGGCTCTGCACACTTGTTTTCATTGAAATCAGTATTACATATGCTTTTGCTTGACAATTTGGGGGAAAAAACCAACACAACAAACACAACAAACCTTTATTCTTCTACACATTCATTATGAGACTTCTTGGAGAGATCAGTTTTTAAAATTTAAAGCCCCTAGTTGTAAGTACAGTGTACCTGCCGAAGTCCACTGGTTTGTATCTGTAACCACTAGTTTTGGGTATTGTCTGGGTACTCAGTTAATGAATTAAAAATGCAGGATGTGAGATTTCTCCAGTCACCCCTTTTAGCATAGCACATGGTTGGAAACATGTAGTGCCAGTTATAGCTACTCCTGCAGGAAATCTGAACAGGTACACTCAGTTTTCCTCCTGACATCTCAGTGCAGTGTGCGGAAGTGAGCATCAAAGATGGGATGTGCCCCAGGACGCAGACTCTTGGCAAAGAGTAAGTTGGGACAGACGTTTCTGTTCAGTTATAGCTCTGAGACCTGTGTTGTTGCTGCCTAGCTTCATTTACGTCGTAAAGCATGGAAATCAGTGTTTCATTCTTTCCCTAAAAGCTAGACTTTGAAATACATGCATAAGCTGCCTTCAAGGGAATAAAATGTGTAATGTGATACTTTCAGGTGTAGTTAACTGCTGTGGCAGAGATACAGTGTCTTGAATTGCTCTATGCTAGTATTATCTTGGTAGTTAAGCTCATGTTATCTTGGTATTGTGTTTGATTTAAAATATGAGAGTAAACTATAAAATGCTATTAAACTGATAACTCTTGTCAGTTTTGGTGACAATATTGGAATGAGATAATGCTGTGAATGGAAGGATATAGTTTTTCCTCTTTAAAAAAATAAATACAATCTCTCTTGGAAGTATTCTTTCCCTTAATTATGGTAAAACCACAAGCATTGCAACCTTCCTTCCAGGTGTTTGTCATCTGTTTGTCCCTGGGCACCCAAACTGCACAACATCTCTTGCAATCTTGCATCCCACCAGTTCTGATTTCCTTTGGCTGAGTGTTCAGGGGATGAATGGAGGATGGTAGGGAAGCAGACTTCAAAGCTTCATATCACACAGTCCTGCGGGATTGCGCAGCTGAGAAGATAGCATTCACCTTAAATCACATGCTCAAGCTATCTGATGGCCCTGTTAACCCATTTTAAGGGAAAGAGAATTCCTAGTACTTGGGAAAGGCAGGAGGAGGTGCCTTGTTCTCTCAATGTTTCTTTGGCCCCAAATGGAATAACAGTCTGTCCAAGATGCTAGGGTTTTTTTTCTTTTTTTCTCTCTGAAGCATTTCTAAGAACTTCCAAGGAAGTGTCAGGACTTTGTTTTCCTGGCTGTGCTGTATGAAGTGACCTTACAACCACTACCTGGTTGTCAAGGAACAGAACCCTGTTATCCCAACCATGACACATACTTTCTGTTCTGCTTGAATGAATTTAGTATCTTCTATATTGATCCCTGAAGCACAGTATTAAATGTACCCTGATAATATGTGGTTCTTGCTACAAAGAATTTTGGTGTCTCTTTCCAGTACCAGGAGCAAGAAGCATTCTGCTCTTCAGAAATGGGATGGCTTTGGGAACACCTATGTTCAGCTCCTGTGCTTGAGGGCTGGCTTTGAGCTGTGAAAGGCTTGGCTTCTATTTTCAGCTCTTGCAAAATTTTTTTATATAAGGTGCCTCTTTATTGCTGCACATAGTGTGAGCAGTTGCCTAGCTTGGATTAGGCAGTGATCTCAAGCTGATTTGAAGGCTGCGAACTGCAGGTAGGTTGTCACTTGATGATGCTTGTATCTCTTCCATAGCTGCTTGTTGTGGCAGGCCAGGTGCTTCTCATTGTCCAAAGAAAGGTTGTGAGGCGGGAGCGTGTAACTTGTTGAACAGAAATGAATGGGGAAACAAGAGGTCTAGTGCTAGGTCATTTTCTGAGTCTGCAATGTGACAATATTTTACAGTTCCTGTGGATCAGGGTGTATTGTTTAAATGCTATTGGTCCATCCTGTTAAACTAAAAGCTATGTGAGATTCTTGCAGCAGTTCCAAATCAAAGTTAATCAGCAGTTAGTTAGTAGCTTCAGAAGATAACTTGGACGTTTGGTGCTAAAAGCACTGCTCCTTGTTAAGCCTGTACAAAGGCTATTTGAAATACTGATCTGTGACTTTAAAAAACACCCCACAAAACAAAGAAAAAAACCACAAAAACCCCACTTCCCCCCCAAATACCCCCCCAAAACTCCCAAACCAAAAACATACAGAAAAAACAACCCCCACAAAAACCAATGAAAGATGCTAATTGCAAACATGTAGAATAGCACTGACACCTAAAAAACCAGAAGTTACGTTTATCAGCTCATTTTAATTAGGCAAGCAGTAAAGTGAAAAAACCCAAACACCTGAACTTGGCATAAACAATGGAAATCTAAATTAGACTTTCTAAATCTTTTTAATAAACCATGATGTGTAAGCCAGATACTGTCGCTGCCTGTTTGAACCTGCTGCTACTTTAAGTTAGAATTTCTAGGGTTTTTCCTATTGCACTAGGCTTCTCTGACCTTTTGTTCTTAAATTCTCGTACAGATATCCTGTATCTTGAAATTGTGGAAACTACCTTATAGCACGAGACAAAAGTAATCCAAATGAAGGTCATCTCTTATGTCATCAACTCTATTTTAATATCAAGAAGAGACACTGTTGCCAAGATAAGAAAACTAAATTGTATATGAGAATAAACATTAGGTTCCTGTTTGAAATATCCATGTTTAATCCTGCAGAAAGACCATTCCATAAAACCCTCTAAAACACAGTATACCTATATTGCAGCTAAGCGCAGCTCAACTGAGACTTGTTTGTCGGGGTTAAGTCTTCTTTCATGCTTTTAATCATAGACTTAATCTTAGAATTTGCATTGATTTTTCTATTTTATGTATCTCAGGTTAGAGCAGAAATTAGAATTGTAGTTGCTGTCTTAGCTGAGCCCCTGTGAAGTGTGTTCATGGTTCTCATTAGCAGGTACCAGAGAGCCAGAGAGGTTATCTTAGTTCTTACTGTGGTGAAAATAAGCCATTGGGCTATAGAAAAGTGGTTCTGTACTAGCAGATACAGAAATGGGAGCTCTGGATGAGAAAAGGTGGTCTATTTTATTCATTTCACATTAATGCTATTCCTCAGCAGTGCTCTCTAACAAAAAAAAACTATTACCACTGTTATAGCTTTGAAAGCCTGTAGTCCAGTGTTATTTCTAAATGAGTGCAGTTAAATGGCATCACACTTGGAATTTGAATTGTTGTATTTTTCTTGGGCAGATCTTAGTGAGTCATCTAAGTCGTATTTTGAGATTGTGGTTTGTTGGTTGTTTTTTTTTTTTTTTTAGTGCATAGAACCAAGTGCCTCCCCTACCCTTATGAAACTTAGTGTCCTTTCAACAGCTATGAAAATTTAAAAGAGCTCTTAAGGTGTATTTCACGTCTTTAAAATGAGTTAGCCATCCTCTTCAGTTCTGAGAAGCGGCAAAATGCACAGTGCAGAGGAAAGATTAAAGACCTAGTAGAACTGCTACTTGGAAAATTGGTCCTTTGCACTGACTCAGTTTTGGAGGTATATTATTCATTTTATGAATTTGGGGGGATTTTTTGCTGTACATTTGCATGAAAATGATTCTGTTTCCCTTCAACTCTGTTTATTCAACAGTAACTGCTTACATTGCTTTGAATTTGAGAACCCTAGTCACATTTGGATCAAATTGAACTTGATAGCATACAGATACAGAACAAAAGGATAGCTTGTACTTCAGGGAGCTTACAGTCAAACACTGACAGTTACTGGTTGAGCTTAGAGATACAGTAAGAAAAGTAAAGATTGGTATCTGCTTTGATTAGTTATTGTAATTTCTGGGAAGGCTGTGGTGGAACCTCATGTGATACCAAAGATCTGATACTGTAGGTCACTTACAGTCACCTCCTTACACATTTCTGATTTTTTGAAGGTGTGTGGGTTTGGGGTTCTCTTCACGGGCTGTTTTTTGAGTATACTCTGACCTGCATATTCTGAACTTTGGCCTTTACAGCTGGGTGAGTCAGAGGGTACATATAGGCATGAATGTGGTTATTAATTTGAATTTGCTTTAGTTGCTTTGGATCTGTGTCTATTGGCAAGGAATATACTAAGATTTGATCGCTTTTGAGGAGGACAGTCATCCTATTTGTCTAGGTGTCTGTAACTCCTGCAAAGATGAGGGAGAGACTGTAGGTGAGAAAACGGGGTGGCTTTCCTCAAGCAGGTGATTGTGTAGTGTTTTGGACACAGTCTTTGAAAAACGTTCTTGTCCATCCCCCAGCAATAGAGACTTTTTAAATATAAATGGTATTTTAACATAAGTAATACATGCTTTAATGCCCCAGATAGTTGCTTGCTGTTCATATTAAAACTGCAAATTGTTTGTAAACTCCTAGTAAGCAAAATGTTTTACAATGACTGTCTGACCAGGTACATATTCTGAAATTGTGACAAGCTGGAATCTTGCTTGTATTTGCTTAAGTCAGCTCAGAGAGAAGCAATGTAGGAAATCAGCTGCAGTAGCTTTTGATGTGGCAATGAACTGTCTGTATGATGGTGCCTATCTGTCCAAGTAAAATCACTGCAGCTTCTGAGATACAGAAACTTTACCGTAGTTTAAGCTAGCTTTTTACTTTATTTGCAATAGGTAAAGAGCATTTATCTAGTCACATATCATTCATCTGGCAGTTGGTAATTCATTGATCTGCAATAGTATGATTACTTGCAATCACTTTATATATAATCTCAGAATAGCTCTGTGAAACTTTATTCCTTACAAAGTCAATTGTATTCTTGACCTGCACATGAGACTTAAAAAATTTTTGTGCGATCACATTATAACCAAGAAGTTTAGAAGGTTCCATCACTGAAGGTAGTATTCTGCATAATTTGTAGTATTAAAGTAGACCTTCAGCATCCCCTTATTGAGGCTTTTTCAGCACAATGAATGAGTTCTTATATGCTTAGTGTTTTTCATAGGTTTGAAATAGTAAGTGTCCTTTTTTTCTTTCTTCCTTTTTAATGCTTTGACTCTGTTTTAACACTAATGTCTGTCAAGGGGAAAAGAGAGAAAAGTTCCTTTTAGGAAACGCAGGGTTAGATTTTGTTTTGGAAAGTTCCATACAGAGGAAGTCCAGATCTATCTTGTTCCTCAGGATGGCAACTGATTCCACTGCGGCATCAGAAATGGAAGGACTTGTTCTGCCACCTATCCATCTTGTCTGTGGAAACATCTGTGCTGACTTATCTTACTTTTTCATTTCAGAAAAACCTTTAACAAAAACATTGCTTTTCCTTTTGACTTGGCTTGACTCCCATCATTTCCTGCAGTAGTTTCCAGTCCGTGTTGGGTGAGTCAGTAGCTGTAGACATAATCCATGCTTACACAGGCTATTATGGTTGGAATGGAGGTGGGTTAAGAGGTGGCCCTCAGCTGTTTTTTATCACTGCCATGCCAGACCTGCAAGGAGAAAGGCAGGTGCGAAGTCCGATGACCTAGCTCAGTTTAAATGATCTGTGTTTTGAGAGTGTCTGTTCAAAAGAATTTGCAATAGTGGGGCTTCCTCTGATGGAATAGGGTTAGGGAGCATCTGCACAGACAGGCCTGTGGGCAGGTCAGAAATGCAGCAGCTGCAGTACAGAAAGAGGTGGCAAGGACCAGGTGTGGAGGACTATAATCTCTTAACTCCCTTCAGCTGTGTCTAGAGTGTGTCACACTGCAACTTCATACAGCTGCCAAAATGAGAGATAAGAAGTCACGGGGAGTACCAGCTAGTCTCTCATTACAGTGCAGAACAATTTTTTTTTTTTACTCTGACATATTAATAGGAGCATCCTTGCTTCTAATGCAAACCTCTAGATGGACGTGAGTTGACTAGATAAAGAGGGGATGTGTGTGTGTGAGGCTATTAGTAGTACTTTTACAGTTGTGAAAGAAAACTTCTAATGCTGTTAGAAGAAAGGCAGGATCCCTTGACTTTAAATTACTAAGTTGTCATGTTGCTTTCTTAAACCTTTTTTAGCTTGTCAGGAAAAATGCAAGGGACAGGAAAAATGCAAGGCCCAAATACCGAATGTGCCCTTAAGTTGCAGGGCGGAGTTGTGAAAGGAAAAGAGTTTGCAATGCATCTAACCACTTACTCTGAGTGCATCTTTTTATTTCTTCAAAGGCGTCATTGACCAGTTTAACTTTGTATGAGGTTTATTTGGCATCCGCTTGGTTATTTTGCTGGTTGATATAGCAGCATCTTGAAATGCAAAAGTAAAATGCTAGATCTGGTGATGTAACGTTTGATTAAATCTTCTTTCCCTACTTCATCACAAGAAAAAAAATATCTTCTGAATATTTGGTGAAGCTTCATAGGTTCTCTCTGGTTCAAGCTTAAATGCAAAAAAAATATTAATGTTTTATTGCCTCTCTTGTGCTTATGCTCAAAAGTTAAATGGCCGGTGGAGGCAAAGTGGATAATGCTCCAGGTAACTGGACACCTTTAGGTGAAGAAACAGGCATTTTTACCTGTAAGAGCAACAACTCATTTGAATCATGGGAGCAGTCTTGCAAAATACACATTACTGGGACAGATTGGGGAGCTTTGAAGTTCATTTCAGTGGCCAAAGGGCTCCAGAACACTTGGGACTCTAGGTTTTTTAGAGGATGTTGGGTTTTAGTACCTAGAGGTGACTCTTACCACCTGTTCTGTACACCTTCATTTTAACCAATACAGGTTTGTCTGTGGGACACCTGTTTAAGGTAGTAATTATTAAAGTTGTAGTGGGTATTCAGAACTTTGCTATACTCTTCTTGGCACTCATTGCCATCTATCACACAAAAGATAGCTGAGGTTATTGAAATTATGCTTCTACTTTCCAAGTTTTTAGTAGGTGAGAGATGTTTGCAAGTCTGTTCTTAAGCGCTTCAGCTTTCCTGGGGTTATTTTTTTGGTGAATTGGTGTCCCCCCACACCCTTCTGAAAACAGCAATAGAAAAACCAGAGGAAACAGCTTTCTTTGCACGTGAACTGTTTAGTCAGGAAATTAGAAGGCAGGTGATGAAACTCAGGGTGGAAGGAAGTGTTTCATAAGGGTGGATTTAGTGGCTGATAGCATCAAGGGATCACAGTATACTCAGGGGACATATGTGAGGTCGTTGTTGAGTCTGGTATGGTTATACTTGTAGCAGGCTTTTGAGCATTCAGACATTGCAATTCAGAGTTAACTTGACCATGCAGTTTGTGATCTGTGACCTCCTCTGTATTACTGTTTTTGTGCAGCTCTCCTGTTTGGCCTGACTTCACAGTAGAAGGAATTGAACCTAGCGATTTACTCAGCTCTCAAATTTCTCTTCTAGAATTGCAGAATAAAACCTCTTCCTAGTTCCTCCAAGTTCTTGTTAGTGTGTGTAAGATGTTTAGTTTGAGAGTGGAGGAAAACTTGTGATTTCTTTGTTTACCAGATCTTTTGCTGAATCGTTTGACCCTGTTGGCCCCACTCCATTTTTACCAGTAACTCAGCTTCAGTTCCTGCTTCCTTGGAACTGGTCTCAACAAACACGGGGTCCTTGGCATGCAGTGACATTGTGTCATGTGTAAGAAGCTGGCCTGATCTGTAGCTTGTTGATGAAGTGTACTTGGTGTGTGTACTCATTAACTGAGAGACACAATCTATGGCCTTGCACTGCAACCAGGGGGCTGGCCTTCCTCTGCTGCACTGGATTCAAAGAGCCTTGTAAGGAAGACGTGCCTTTATTACCTTCTGTGCTATTGCTGCTCCCCTGCAGCATGGTGCAAGGTGGAAGTGCTTGCACCCTGTCATGACCGCTGAGTGACACTTAGATTACTTGAGAGCCTTGTTTTGATCACCCTAGTTACATTTAGAATGTAGATTTCTTTTAATCTCTTAAGACTAATCCTATCTCTGTCAGCTCTTAAATTTTATGAAGCTTGTTGTTCCCTTTTTTTTTTTTTTTTTTTTTTTTTAACACTTAGATACCTTTTCTCAAGAGATTACCTTGAACTTCCTTGTGGACTTGACTAAACTGAATGTACTGATAACCACACCTGAGAACTGCTTACCTAGGTGTCACCTGGTGATGCTGATGGTCAGCAGGTTGAACAGGAAGCAGCAATGTGCCCTTGCCACAAAGATGATGAATGGTATCCTTGGATGCATTAGACAAAGCATTTCCAGGAGGTCAAGGGTAATGATCCTCCACCTCTACTCAGCACTGGTGAGGCCACACCTTGAGTTCTGGGTCCGGTTCTGGGCTCCCCAGTACAAGAGAGACATGGACATACTGGTGAGAGTCCAGTGAAGGGCTACAAAGATGATCAAGGTACTGGATCATCTCTTACATGAAGAAAGACTGAGAGAGCGGGGACTGTTTAGCCCGGAGAAGAGAAGGCTTGGGGAGCAATCTCATCAGTGTGTATATGTAATACCTGAAGGGAAGGTGTAAAGGTGCCAGAGCCAGGCTCTTTCTGGTTGCGCCCAGCAATGGGGCAAGAAGCAATGGGCACAAACTGAAACACAGGAGGTTCCCTCTCGACATCAGGAAAAACTCATTAACTGTGAGGGTGGCCAAACACGGGCATAGGTTGCCCAGGGAGGTTGTGGAGTCTTCATCCTTGAAGATAGTCAAAAGCCGCCTAGGTGCTCTCCCACAAAAGGGGGTTTGGACGAGATGACCTCCAGAGGGCCCTTCATAACTCACACATCCTGTGATTCCCTGTGGAATAGCACTTCTCTGGTACTGTTGTGACTCTGCTGCCCAGCAAGGACCTAGGTGAATTCTGATCCTTCTTGATGCCAATGTAAACAACTAGGTTTCTTTCCTCCTAGTGTGCCTCGCCCGTGCTTGCTGCAACATTGATGTTGGAAGTCAATGTATTATGCCTGTGTCATCTTAAAGAAATTTACAATTACTCTTATCTAATACCCAACTTGAGGAATTTAAGTGCATTAACTTATTTTAGGCCTTAAGCAAAGAAAACAGGCATCCAGCAGAGCTTAGCAGGTCAGTTGGGAGGTCAGAGCCCTACAGAACAGTTCTCCTTTGGAAAGGCTGGATCAGCATGCATTATCCATTTCACCGTGCACTTGGTGCACGTCACAGGTGAGGATGTACCGTGCCTATGAGGTATGATGCTGATGTGTAAGAGGGTACTCTAATACTATAACAGATCACAAAACAGTATCACAGTGCGAATGCCTTATCTAAGGACCGTAGGTGATAGTACTTAGAGAGAAAGCTAAGACCTGCCTGTATAATACAGTATGCAGGTGTTCAAGTAACTTGGCCTTTTGATTAGATAGAAAATGTATTGGATTCAGGGGTCGTCTCTATCTCTTTCACTTTGTGACTGCACCTTGGCTGAAATTTAGAAACTCATGGGGAGGGTGGGGGGGTACAGTGAGGATACAGGAGGTAGCATAGCAAGCATCTCAGCCATGGGATCAGGCAAATTCTCCAAATTTAGTGAAATGTTTGAACCAAAGCTAATCTTCTGTGGGCGAAGGGAAAGAAGAGTCCTTTTGTGAATTCATTTATGGTTTTAATGTTAGAAACATACTCCGGTAGGGTATTACTGCCATGGAGTCAGGTCTAAACTCTAATATGCCTGGAACAAGTTACATATTTGGTGAGGAGCTTTTGTTATGCTGAAGGAAAAAAAAGGGCTTGTCTTTCCTAATAACCCCTTTATTCAGTTAAATGAACATATACCTGCAATAAACACTCGTATAATCTGGTTAACGTACGGAACAAGTCAATACAGAGAATTGCTTGCCAAATCCACTTCATTGACCTGTGAAGCTGTGAACAAAGGCTTGCTGCCACAGACTTCTGACACAGCCAAGGCACCTGACTTGTGCTGCTTTTGCTCTGTGGCCTGTGTAACTATACTTAAGAGAATATCAGGTAACTTTATAGTACTGAGGCATACTTTTATGGCTTTTGAGATTATTTTTTTTTAATGGGTGGGAGTTGTGAAGAGCTAGAGAAGTCATGTAAGATACTTGGGTGTGCATGTGCATAGGTAGTTAGAAAAGATCCTGTTCATGCAAAGTAGTAGCTTTCATTGGTGCGTGTTGTCCTTTGCTTCTATGGGAGACCCAAGCAGGATTTTCTTGTTCTCAAGGTGCAGCTAACTGAAAATTAGATTGTTACAAAAACTACCAATGGCTGAAGCAATCTGTTAAAATAAATTCAGATGAAATACAAGTGTTAACAGGATAGGTTGTTGATTATGTGATAAGTGGGATGCATTTCCCTTCTGCTTTAAATATATGCTTCTGAGCTAATCACCCTAGATCTTCTTCGCAGTTGGAGAGAAGTAGCTTATTTTGTGGCATGATTTGTTCGATTGGTACAGCTGCTTTAAAATGAGGACCTAAGTGCCAGTTTGTATCTATTGTCTATAAAAGAAACATAGGTGATTAGCTGGGATGCCATCATATAATTATTTTCAAATAATTTCAGTTTGTGTGTTCCCTTCTGAACATTTAAGCTCCTTAAGGGTTGTGATTCTGAAGTAGGAACATCTGTTAATTAAAGCCTCAAACCAACCAAACTGCAAACACTTGTGAATGTGGAGAGAGCAGTAGAGGCATGGCATAAATGTCCCCCAAAAGCTAAAAAGATGGTGATTTAAATTTGGGTTTGTCTTCAAATCTAATGGTTAGATTAGCTGAAGTATAAAAGAGCTTGCTTGCTTGCTTGTGGAAACACATCTCATAATAACCTGGCTGCATTCACAAATAAATAAATTCTTCTTTCCTATATTGATAGGAAAGTTGTTTCAAAGCGTTAGGGCTCAGATGGTTGGAAGCATTCTGTAATTTTCAACACAAATCTGTTCTCCAAGTTCATACTTATTTGACTTTTTGGCAGTATCCTTTTGCTGAGAGATCCCTTTTCTTCCCTAGGTATTTATTTTGGCATATTGCAGAAACAATATTGTTCACTCTCAACCTTCCTTTTGCCAAGAAAAATAAGCCAAGCTGGCTGTCTACTCATAATCTAAACAACGTGGGGGGAGGTAGTTCTTAACCGTTTCTGCACCTGCTTCACTCTGCATGTCTGTTCAAACATGAGCAGGCAGAATTTTCTCCCTCCCTCTCCCAGATAACTTCTCTGCAGTTGTTGGGACCTGCCAGATTATGAGTTTCCTGGGGACCATGGGCAACCATGACTGCTAAGAATTACACATTAGGTTACCTGTCAGAAGATACTACTCTTGAGACTGAGATAAGGAAGGCTGTAGTGGCTGTGGTCACATGAACAATTGGAGGAGGAGGGTACACCAGGAGTGTTGACAATAAAAATTAAGAGTTTAAAAATGTCTCTTAAAAATAGAGATGGGTTTAAAACACTTTTAGTGCAAACGTTCCTATGTGTCAGGAAAGACCTGTTTATTTTGATAACTTGAGTATGGTTACAAGTTTGTATAACTACAAAAGCTGGCTAACTGCTCTAAATATCAGTGTATAGTTGGCAATGCAACTCACTTTTTATTCTGTTTGAGTTCAGTATTTCCGTAAATTCAATATGTATGCAGCCTGGTGTTGCTGAATTGCCTGCCAATCATAGAACCTAAAATGGGAAAAGGGGTGTGTGAGGGAGAGATGACAAGGAGCAGCCTCCAGTACGTATTACTCAGCTGTGCATCTCTGTGCTGGTGTGTGGAGGGTGTGTGTTGCAGTGCCTGCTGCCCTGGGAAACAGAGCTGCTGGAGTGAATTCTTCTTTCTGTGGTAATGCCATCTTTTATTTTATTAATGCAAATTAATCACTTGTAGTCATCTCCCTTTAGGTGTCTACTGTTTCTAATTTACATGAAACATCTAGCCATATGCTTTCCAGTTACATGGCACCTCGGTAATTACTCAGGTACTTGAGTAAAATCGTCAGTTCTTTAACTGAGTCATAGGGAACTATAAACTTTGTAGTTTCTTTAGCACACAGTCTTTTTGTTAAACTTTTTATTAATGCTTCCTTTTGTGTTTCAGTGGTATATGTTATGGTAACTTGCTGTAGTGTGTTAATACTGTATGCTCTTCCTAAGGGATTTTAAATTCTAATGTGCTTTATATAATACAAAACCAAAAATTACGGTAATAAAAACATTGAAAGCAGTTGAACGAATGGTTGTTCTTTATAGTGAGAATTGTTTTCATGAGTGCGTATTTCCTGAGGCAGGCTTTGAACCACAGGATTTTGTTGTGTGTTCTCCTGGTCCTCTCCTTGCCCTTCTCCAATCCTCCTGCACCCAGAATGCTGCTCCTCAGGCTCCCTGGAGCGGCTGTGGTGCCTCCCCCCACCTCCACCTTCTTGCCCCTGTCCTCGGTTAATCTGTTTCTGCTAAAGCTTGAGCTGAAGCCATAGCTTGATGTATACCTTAAGCACAATATCCTAACACTGTAGCTTTAAAGAAGTCACCATCTCCATGCTACCCCTGCTCTTACTCAAGTGTTGGTTTAGCAATTGGGTTGGTAATTTAGCTGCTTCCTGTGCCCTCACCCCACCCAAGATAAAAAGAAAGAAAGAAGGAAAAAATGTAAGTCCTTGGGCTAATATCTGACCGAGCATTTGCTCTGGCTGGAGGGAAGGGCAGTGTGAGTATGGCTTTGTGGAGGGTGGGACTGCAAGATTTTTTTCCCTATGGGATGCTGGCTTTACTGTTTTGAATAGGTCAGCTTACAGCCTTCTCGTCTTGCTCGTGTCCTTTGCTGATCGGGGCCTTGGGGAGAGAAGCAGAGCAGTGGGTTGTAGATAGACATCTCTGTAGGCATCCCATTCTGGTCTGTTCCCCTCCTGAAACCCACTCAATGTATGAACGGTTAAGGTGTGTTTTTTCCACTGAGTTTTGCTTGATTCCAGACCGCTCTCTTGATTCACCAGTGACTTCAAATATGGTGTGAAACTAAGGTTTATTGTCACTTTCATTCTCTAGAAAAAACAATAAATAAGAAAGGTCTAGAGAGCAAGGCATTGCTTTCTGGCCGTGTGTCGTGACTGCCGGCTGAGTGCTCGCTCTGCCACAGAGGGTGCTGGCTTGCACAAATGATTTAATTTCAGTGTCTTGGTTCCACAAAGCAAAACATAGCTGTTTCTGGAGTTATGCTGGGAAACCCTAAACTCTGACTCCTCCAGAATAGCTTTTATGTACCCAAACAGCTTGTGTGCACATACCTGCAGGACGAGAGCGGTGTGCTGCTGGGGACTGTGGAACAAGGGGAAATACAGGGCAAAAACTGTGGGGTTGGGTTTTTGTCCCCCCACTTATGTTATTCCAACATAATTCTTACTTATTTGTAAAATTAAAGTTACCTCTGTGAGTAGCTTTTGTTTTGACCATTTCATTTGAAACTATCCTGTCCATTCATAAAAAGTTGATTTTTATGGGTAATGTGCATGCTTTGCAAGGAACCTTAACACGCGCAGTTTAAAATAGGAGACTATTTACCCTCTTAAAACACAGGGGGGAGAGAGTGTAGCTCTTTAATGGATTTCAGCCATTGCAGTTGAATTGCATGTTTCTTTCCTTCTCCAGGATCTCGAGTAGCAGGATGGAAGAACTCTAAATGACAGAGACAGACAACAGGCCCTTTCAGCATGGAGACTGTTCCAGTTGACGGGGAACTTGATAGAAATTCAGTGAGTAGCTCAAATATGGCTTCATGTAATCATATGAACATGAAGATGCTTTTGCAGAGAGAGGGTTAAATGGCTTGAATCTGTTCTAGTTTGGTTTGAATTGATACTTCTCTGGTGAACGCATTTGGAATATCATGTAGTATCACCCATAATTTACTAGATCCTCATGGCAAGAGGGCTGGATGTCAAGGAACATTTAGTTCCTAGATTTGATCCTTGGTGTCTTAAGAGTCCCAAAAGAAAAAGATATTCCTCTCAGTCTTAATAATTGGCACTTTACTAGGTAGTGACTATGGACAAAAGAAAAAATAATGTATTTCTTGGTGGAATGAGGAGCAGAAAAGGCAGTAGTAGTGATATATCGTCAGAGTAATTTCAGGTATAAGAGTTGATAATCTGTGTCAATTATAAAATTTCTGAAGTAGTGAAAATACCAGCTCTTTCTTTCTAAGCACAATCTAAAAATGGGAAAAGCTAGTGGGAACTATGACACTTCATCATCATCCTAATGTTGAAGTTATTTAAGAATTTAATTTTTCCACAAGCTGTGTTATGTGGAAGCACTCTGATAGCTGAAGCAGGAAATGTTAATTTCCAAAGCTGCTTTCTGCTACAAAGCACTGCCTCCCAAAGGCAAAAGAGTATATTTTTTCTATAACTGAGGTGAAGCTGAAGTTTAACGCCTCATTACTGACAAACTTTATTTGTGATGGTTCAACTATTGCATGGAGCTGTTACTTTGATCAAGTGTTTTATTACTGTTTTTATTTGAAGTGATGAATTTGGAGGCAAGCTATTTTGCAGTGCATTAAGAAAATCCTTGGCTTTTTTTTCTGTAATAAATTCATTGATTTGTTGCAGGACCAATGCATCTGTATCCCAGGTGCAACATACTATGAGTATCATCTGTCACATGTGCAACAGGATATTTTTTTCTTTTTTTAAAATCCTGTGAATTCAGTCGCTGTGCTCCTTGGTTTTTTTAAGTAAACACATTATACCAGTTTACAAAAAACTTTAACTTGAAATGTAACAGTTTCCTTTTTGTGACATGTCTTCACAATAGCATGATTTTAAGAAGGTATCTTGAAAAGAGGCTTTATACATTTCATGAAGTCTGTTTTAGAAGAATGCTAAGTGTAAGGATAGATTTGCCTTTCATCCTGTGTGCTTAGGCACCTGAAGTGTTTTGTTTTGTTTTGTTTTGAACTGATGGCATACTATGATTGGCTACTTTAAGCATTTCTTACCAAAATACCATCTAGTCGGGTAATTGTCCATCTTAATTGTAGTTACAATGTGAAGTTTTGTGTGTTGCACTACAGCTATTAAAAATATTTTTGAAAGCTTATCTGGGAGTCTAATATACTTGGTCAGGTGTATACCATAGTAAAAGATTGAAAATGAAATATTAAAAAAATAAAAGCATATATTTTAAGAGAGATTGTACCCAGTAATTTTGAAGACCTTGGGTGTATGCAAATCCTGACTTACTGGAATTTTAAAATTTTTGAAGGGTCAAGTTTCAGATTTTTCAGTATTCCAGACTTTTACCTGCAATCTGATATTATTTTTTTTTCCAAGTTCCATTTGTCTGATTAAAACTCATGAAATACATGAGTTGTAAACATGCATGAAGACTACTGATCAACATCTTGCTACATGGTTTAAGTCCTTTGGGGGATTTCTAGAAGGTACCTAAAAAAGCCCTATTTAGAGGTGTCAGCTTTCTAATATGTTTTTTGGCTTGTGCGCAAAAGAAAGAGGAGGAGATCACAGAACTTAGTACTGTGGGCTTTTCTTTCCAGAATCAATCTAGGGAGAAAAGTATTACATGAATGTACTAACCCAATGCAAGTTGGGTTAGTACTCCTGAATTTAACGTGATTAATATTAGTGTTTTACATGTATTAGAGACTGCCTTCAGGAAAGGTCTGTCTTCAGCCGAGTTAAAACTCTTAACTTGGCTTTAAAATGTGCATTTAAACTCTATTAATAATTTAGCTGTAGATTTAGATTGTAGATCTAGTAAGTATTTTTAAAAAACTTACATTTTTGTAGTGTGAGATTAAGACATGCTAGCATGACATATGTTTTTGCTTTTATCCTAATCTTCAACAGGAAAAGGATTTTGTTTTATAGGACAAGTTGGGAGATATAATTTTAGGTGTAGCATCATAAGCATTGTTATAAGCTTATTTGAGAAATGAGTGTCTAAAAATAGTACTATTCTGAAGCGCAGAGTTGTTTTTGTATGAAACCAGAATTATGGCTGCTGTCTCATGTGATGGTTTATATTGCTGGCATTATTCCTTAGTCTTAATCTAAAACCTTGCGGGGAGGAGGGCTACATTTCATATGTTTTGGTAGCAGCATTTTTAAATGTGCCTCAGTGGAAGCTGAATCAATCGCAGTGTTGAGAACCTCAGTTGTGAAAGGACTTGTTCTGTAGTCTGTAATCAAAGTCATCAAATAAATGTGAAAATAAGGGTAGGCTGTCCCTCTGGAAATAAGTGTACGTTTCTCTTAATTGTGTATATTTAGAATAAAAATTCTGGGAGGTGATGAAGAGGGTGTAGTAAAACTGTCATGTTTTGTTCCCTTAGGGGTTTGACTCCCCAGTCATCAGTGATATGAAGTGCAGATGATAGAGGTACAATAGGCTATTGGAAAATGAAGAGGTCTTTCTGGCCAAAATTTCAGTATCTTAACATCTTGCATGAATATTTAGGAATATGTATTCTGCAGGTTATAGGTAAACACACAGGCCCATATAGCTCTAATGAAGAGAGGGGGTTGACCAGCAACGGAGACAGTTTGATGTAAACAGAATGTCTGTTGGAGAAGATCAGGGACAGAGTTAGACAGGCTTGTGTTTCAGCCTCTGGCATAGGAGCTGTTTGTACCAGTTCATAGGATTAACCATGCAATGCTAAAATATTTACATAAAAAGCCCATGCATCGTCTCAGGTGACGGGTTGCCCTGCTCTGGTGTCATGTTGTATCTTGGTCAAGGCTGCTTGAGAGGCAGGCAGTGAGACAGGACTCGCTGTGGTGCTTTTTCACACTCTTTCTTCAACACGTAAGTACGCACTGCGAGTGAACATGCTGTCTGAGTCTCAGAAACTTCTGATCCTGTATGTCTGTTAACAATTTACTTTTCCAGTTCTCTTCTCTTGCTTTCCAACTCTTAGTGTGAAATAAAGCAAACTAGTGCTAAATAGTGGCGTGACCAGTCCTTCACTTGGTTGCTGGATCTCTGTACAGTTACTGCAGACTTTTGTCTTGCTCTCTTGTCAGTTACTGTTCTCTTGAATATAAAACCACTGCGGGGTAATATTTTATTATTACCTGTCTGGTAAATTCATGGGCTGACAGGGATAGAAGGTTGTTTACCAAGTGCACATACTATTAATTTCAGCTTTTCGTTTGATCAGATCCTTTTCCAGAAAGTGCAGATGTGTGTAAGAACAGTTCCCTTGCCTTTCCAGTGATGTGTACTGCAGTTGCTGTATTCTCATTGCAGTACTTTACATTTGCATGTTGCAGTGTCAATTTAACACCCCTAGGCAGCTGTGAGGGATAAAAAGCCATGTTTTGAGATCAGGAGTGTAAGACAAGGCTCCTGCTTTCTAAGATTTTTAGTTTTCTATTTTACGTTTCCTACTGCTTAGTCCTGGTAACAGAGAGGCAAGATCAGATCCTCTTTAAAGCAGAGCAAGGATTTCTCTCCTTTATGGAGCAGAATTTTTTTTGGGATATAAAAGATAAAGCATGTTTGGATTTATTTTATTTTTAAGGAGGAAGTGTTCATGCTGATCAGTATGCTTGTTTTCTCCTCCCTTTCTGTTGTTCATGCATTTCAAACACAGTAAAACCTTTAAGACACAGGTGGAACTTACCTGACATCTGTACATGGCTGAGCACAGTGGGATCTTAGCCCCAGTGTGGCCTTGGGTGGCAATGATTTATAAAAGATTCCAGATCAAATGTCAAAAAGGAGCACAGGCTATTACTATGTCATTACTCTTCTGTAGTGCCTATGTTTTATGCATTCAGTGGGACAAACAATTTTTTATTCAACTTGATTCTTTGGAAATACTTTAATGTAAAATATCCTCTTACCTGTAAAACTGCACTGCTTATCTTGCATCCTAAGCAATATAAAATTTTACCTGTGTTTGTAGATGAACTGAATCTCTGTCTTCTAAGTTCATGTTTATGTGCAAAAAGCAATTAGGTTTGGATCTGGCATTAGTGGGTGCTTGCACATTACTGATGGCTTAGAAGTTTTTGTCTTTCCAAAACACCTGTCTGAAAGTGGAGCAGTTTTGGAAAGAAATTTTGTGTTATTTCAGCTTTCTTCAGACCTTTAGTCTTCTGAAAACATTCCAACTAAAAATTTCTTAAAATACATTGTGTATCAAGTCATATGAGCACTAAATTGCTGATGGAGAGGTTCCACTCAGAATTAGCAGTTGGGGCAGCTGCTGTTTACTAACCATATGTGATGATGGCTTCTAATAATGGCTTCTCTATAAGCATATTTGTCAGTTTTGTTGCTTCTTTTCTGAATTGCTGAGTCTATTGAGGTCTTGCCTGTGGTATTGAGGTGCATGTTGTATTTTAGTTATGAACTAACACTGTTTTCATTGTCCTTCTTCTTTCCCACTGCTGCTGCTTTTGTGCACTTGCTTCTTCCTGGCCTGGATTTTTATGTTTGCTGTTCTTCATTCTTCAATTGTATGTGTACACAGCATCATGGTGATAACAGAGACTCTCATGGACCATCAAGTAAGTGAATCCCCTCTCCGAGGGAATATTTGCACATATGTTCATAGTAGTTAGCATATATCCTTGCATATAGGCTACTGGGCTAAATAGTAGGTTTTCCTCTGTATTGTAATGGAGAAGCTGAATTACAATGAGAAATAACTGTTGTAAAAGTATTTTTACCTGGCATACTACTCATCTAAATATTTCCCTACATTAACCTTTTTTTTTTTTTTTTTAAAGTGGGAAAAGTTTATCCTTCACCTCTCCGAGTCATGGCTAGAAAAAAGTAAATCTTTGAAATTACTTATCTGGAAGAGAAAAAGATACATTTATCACTTTGAAATGAAACCTTCCAATGTTACTGTAGTATAGATTAAAAAGACATGGAAATAATGGTTCAGAAACAGTTTTAGTTTTGAGCTTGTCTGTTTACAGTGCTGTATAGTTCACTTATTTCAATAACTTAACACCTTCAGAAATGATCAGGTGTATATACTGTAATACTCAAATAAGGATTGGATCTGGTGTGGTGATAGAGAAAACTTCAGTGTGTGTATATATGTGCATGCTTGCAGCTGAAGACTTACTAGTGCCATTGGTTCATGGGCATTAGTATGATCATATGATTGGCAGAATAATTTTGCCTGGGATTAAAAGTTTATGTATGTGGGGAAAGGAGAAGTACAGGCACAAATTCTTTCTTTTTGGTGAGAAATCCTTGCAGAAGTGTCGTGGTTTAACCCTGGCCGGCAACCAAGCACCACGCAGCCGCTCGCTCACTTCCCCTCACCCAGAAGGATGGGGAGGAGAATCGGAAAGGAATGTAAAAGTCAAGGGTTGAGATAAGAACAATTTAATAAGTAAAGCAAGAGCCACGCATGCAAACAAAGCAAAGCAAAGAATTCATTCACCACTTCCCGTGGGCAGGCAAGTGTTCAGCCATCCCCAG
Source organism: Ibycter americanus (assembly GCA_035590275.1). Classification (NCBI taxonomy): domain Eukaryota; kingdom Metazoa; phylum Chordata; class Aves; order Falconiformes; family Falconidae; genus Ibycter; species Ibycter americanus. Next base: position 60,155,028 of record JAVJGI010000060.1, on the reverse strand, counting down.
GAAAGCAGGGCTCCATCACACGTAACGGTTACTTGGGAAGACAAACGCCATAATGTCGGCTGTGCCCCCTTCCTCCTTCTTCCCCCAGTTTATATACTCAGCATGATGCCATATGCTATGGAGTACCTCTTTGGTCAGTTGGGGTCACCTGTCCTGGCTGTGTCCCCTCCCAATTTCCTGTGCCCCTCCAGCCCTCTCGCTGGCAGGGCCCAAGAAACCAAAAAGTCCTTGACTTAGTGTAAACATTACCCAGCAACAATTAACAACATCAGTGTCCTATCAACATTGTTCTCACATCAGAGCCAAACCACAGCACTGTACTAGCTACTAAGAAGAAAACTAACTCTATCCCGGCTGAAACCAGGACAAGAAGCCATGGTCTTAGCTGGTATCAATGATTATAAACATGAAAAAATAATGTAGAACTGAATTATAATAAACCTTTTCCTATATCTGATGTCCTTGTGCTATTTTCAAGAGTGTAGGCACTTCCACGTTCTCATTATAGAAACAGAAGAACTGGAAATCTGCCACTTAAGATATTTTTTTTTCCCATAGCTTTATCTGATTAAATAAATTGGCTGCAAAGACCCCAATTTGTGTTTGTTCTGATGTATGAATCATACTGACAAACTACATTTTAGTAATTTCATGGTCAGTATAGGCAAATTGAACAAAGCGTGTACTATCAACTCTAGTAGCTCTGTTGGTATTGAAATGTGTCCTCCAAAGAGTCATGAGGAGGCTTTGATACTTACTAACTGATGTTAGTTTCTTCTTTAGAACAACCCTCAGCTCATCTTCAAGGAGATACATGGCATGGGTTTAAGCTCAATCAGGTGAGGGAAGGGATGAACAGAAGTCATCTTTCTCTTGGATGAGTGCTCTGAAGCCTGAGTGAAAGTCTAAAAATAAATCACCCTTTGAGGCCTTTGAGTGGAAGGAATCGTTGACAATGCTATTTATGTCATCAGGCATGTTGAGCATATGCCTGCCAAATCCATCTTGCAAGTTGCAGACATGGCATGTGAAACCTAAGAAGAATTAGAATCATAGAATGGTTTAGGTTGGAAAGGAACCTTAAAAGATTATCTAGTCTACCCTCCCTGCTGTAGGGAGGAACACCTTCCACTAGACCAGGTTGCTCAAAAGCCCCATCCAGCCTGGCCTTGAACACTTCCAGGGATGGGCCATCCACAGCTGCTCTGTGCAACCTGTGCCAGTGTCTCACCACCCTCATGGTAAAAAATTTCTTTCCTATGTTTAATCTCAGTCTGTCCTCTTCCAGTTTGAAACCATTTCCCATCGTCCTGTTGCTACAGGCTTTGGAAAAAAACCTTTTTCTTTCTTACAAGCCCCCATTGTGTAACTGAAAGACTGCAGTAAGGTCTCCTTGGAACCCTCTCTTTTCCAGGCTGACCAACCCCAGCTCTCTCACCTTTCTTCACAGGAGACATTTCAGCCCTCTGATCATTTCCATAGGTGAGGTGTTGCCCAGGAACATTTTTTTTTAAAAAAAGTAAAAATATAATCATATTTTGGTTGTCCTCACCAAAACTCACTAAAAATTGTGAGTGCTTTGAAGATTAGGCAGAAACTGAGTATGTTTTTTGAGACTTACAGCTTTTGTTTGGTTTACCAAGATTTCACTGCAGGTACGTGGGCGCACATGAGTCCAAAACTGTAAGTTTTGTTTTGGTATTTTGGACAAATAAGAAAATATGTTTGACTAGAAACATCATTTATTCATTCATGCTAACTTTTCTTTCACAAGTGAGCAAGGTCACTAGAGTAAATGACCATTGCTCTCCTTCAGTATCACTGTTGGTTTTATTCTGTGAATATAATGAAATTCCAGGATAAAATCATTCTGTGCTTCAAATGACTTCAAAATTAACTACAGGACCATCAAACATTGTCAGTAAATGGATGACTTAAGTATGTACCAGGCATTTTTATAGTGGTTATATAATCAATCCATCAGAAGCTATAAACAGCAGCAAAGGAGCCTCTACAAATTGCTGAATTATCTATTAATCTGTACTAATTAAATATGCTCTCTTAAAAAGATCTGCTTCTGACTGGTAGGTGTTTCATTTAATGGCATTTTGAAAACTCGGGTTTGTTATTGGCATAACTTTTCCGTTTCCTCTCTCCTTTCCAAGTACTTCTTTCTTTTCCTCGTAATAGCTTGCTTTGTTTCCATCTCTGTCTTTCAAGGTTCCAGGTGCTTAAAGCATATCTTTACAGAGATTGCTAGCTGCCTGAAGATCCTGCTGATTTTACAGTTTATGATTACACAGGCACCTATAAAAATCAGGTCACTAGCATTTTACAGAAAAAAGATGAAAGCCTCTTAATCACTATCCCCTGTTCAAAGCAAAGGGTATGTTCTGCCTTGCCTTGTCTTCCCCCTTACCCTAAAGTAAATGTCTGAGCATCAGGATGAGGCATTTTGGAAGGAGAGGGACATCTTCTTCCTAGTGGCTGCTACAGAGTGGATAGACATTTGTGTTCTTAACTTTTATAATGCTTTGTATCAAAAGGAGATTTTAAAACTCTCCTGCTAATAATCCTTCAGCTTTATAGATTGAATTTCTCAGAAGTCTACCCTGAATCCCCAGGCACACAAAGTGCTTACCAGAAGATACTCTGTATTAGGTGTTACATACTGTATTTTGTAGGAAAGGAGCCTTTCTGACAGTGCTGGCAGTCTCTGCAGGACCTAAATTGAGTTTGCAGACTAACGAAGGAGTGTGAATTTAATAGTGAACTTGTAGCTTGTAACCCTGTGGGTATTACTGAGTTAACATCACTGAATTCGGTTCATGCTTTGGTAAAACTTGTGTGCAGAGCTTGCTTATGCTCCGAATTACTGACAGGTACCACCTGAGAAATGATTATGTCTTGACAGCTTAAAGAAACCTTTGCAATTCCCAAAACTTAAAGCTTTAAAAAAAGTTAGCAGTGCTGCTGCATGCTGCCCACTCAGAAACGAGCCTTCTGCACAAGTCACTTGAGAAGGGGTTGCTAGTGAAGCTCCTGCTGCAGAGCAGGTACTCGACATAGCAGGCAAGGACCCCATGCCCCGAGCTGGAGCACTGCCCGCTGCAGTGTCAGGGGATGGGCCAAGGGCACCTGCAGAGCACGGTGGGCTGTGAAATCCTGTCCCTGTGAAGCTAAATGGCCAGTGGCTCTTTGAGAGCAGCTTTCAGCTAGTTGATTGAAAGTTAGTGCTACCTCAGTGTACCTTAAACATTTTAAAAACAAGTACAGCTCACTCCCCTTGCAGAGACCTGCTTTGTGTGAGCCTGTGAGGCAGCTGTCTTCTACTCCCTATTTTATTTTCCATTTCAGATACTGGACTTTTCGTGGTACATTCCCTTTCCAAGACTTCAGCAACTGCCCTGCTACCCCCTTTGCCTTTACTTGTAGCTGCAGGACAACAAAAAGCTAGGTTTGTGGTACTACAAGAAGAGGAAGGTCAGTCGCTACTCAGAAGTATTGACCTTCTGGCACTGACAGACTTGGACTCTGAACTGGTAAAATGAGCTCTTTACCTCCCTTGTCCATCTCCTCACATATTTTTCCTGAGCAGCCATCTGCATAGAGTATAGCTTGTCTGGAGCAGAGCTTTAGATGGTTTGTCTGATGTAGAGTAATAGTACAGGTGGGTATCCTGGCATCCTTATATTCTTTGTAGAATCATTTAGGTTGGAAGACACCCGTAAGATCACAGAGTCCAACCATAAACCTAGTACTCCCAAGTCCACCGCTAAACCATGCCCCTGAGTGCCACATCTACATGTCTTTTAAATCCCTCCAGGGATGGTGACTCGACCACTTCCCTGGGCAGCCTGTTCCAATGCTTGACAACACTTTTGGTGGAGAAATTTTTTCCTAATATCTGTTCTAAACCTCCTTTGAGGCAACTTGAGGACATTTTCTCTTGTCCAATGGCTTGTTACTTGGGTCAAGAAACCAACACCCACCTGGCTACAACCTCCTATCAGGCAGCTGTAGAGAGCGATAAGGTCTCCCCTGAGCCTCCTTTTCTCCAGGCTAAACAACCCCAGCTCGCTCAGCTGCTCCTTGTAGGACTTGATATATAGAGCCTTCACCAGCTTCGTTGCCCTTCTCTGTACACACCCAAGCACCTTCCCCCCAGCCCCATACTGCCTTGTGTTCATTCTAGGCTTTGCTGAAAAAATGTTTCCACTGCTGTAATGATAGTAGTGATAAAGCTAAGAAGAGGGCCTCTCTACTTTGCAGAGTCTGTCCAGAAAATTGAACTTGTTTTTTGTCTAGACCTTCTGCTGAACCTTTAAAACTGTTTGGGGAAAGCTTGGGAACTCTTAAAATAAGCAGCATTGTAAGTTCCAATCTTTTAGGCAGGATCTTCTTCAGTAAGCATCTGTTGTTTCCCTCTCTGATCTCCTTTTGTCAGTATATCTACTTCCACACTGAGTCAGCTGTTCTTCCACTATAGAAAAAAGGTACAGTTTTGTTATGTGCAGCTTAAGGAAATGTGCAGACACCATAAACAGGGTGGCTGGCCAGGTGATCTTATAAATAGCTAGAACATGTCAGACAAGTCTTTCAGGCTGATAAGGTTCAAGGAGAGTAACTCTTCTGCCTAAAGCCTTTGCCTTGACAGAGTCTATATGCGATCTTTATTAAGAAGACTTGTTTCTTGTGATGTACATGCATATGTTCATCTTAGCTTTCTGGGATGATGGCACAGCTTGATCTGGCAAGCCATTTCCTGGGTTGACTGTGTTATGGCTAGTTAAACCAAGAACTATCACAAAAGTCGTGAAGAAAGCAGGATTTCAGAAGTTAAGTAACAGCTCAGTGCTGTATCTGTATTCAGTAGTAGCCTTTCCTACCGCCTAGTTTTTGTCTTCATCTTCTGCCTCATGTCTTAGACCAGTCTTGTTGACTTCTTTCTGCCATCCCGTCCAAAGCAAATCTCTGATTTGAAATCCTCTTTTTCAAGGATGAAAAATTTTGCAAGACAGCATTTGAATACCAGTTTCATAAATAGCAGTGAAGTTGGTAATAGAAATCTGTGCACAAGCACGTAACATCATTGAATGAGCATCCATTTTGTATTTCAGCAGTGGTAACAAACAGTGATGAATCACAGCTTTTAACTCCAGGAAAAATGAGCCAGCACCAGGGGAAAGAAGCCTATTTTACTCCAACCAAAGAGTTACTCCAACCATCTCTCAGCCCAGGAGCTGCGCATAGTCATGGTAAGACAAAGATATTTTTTACAGAGGTTTTAAAGAACTTAAATGCTGACATTAATTATGTGTTCCGAATGATGGTTCAAAAACACTGCCTTTCACAATAAAGAGATAAGGAAGAAAGTATATTGAAGTATTATATGTAATTCTTTGTATCCTTATGTGTTAATCTGAAGGAGGAAAAAATGCATTTGGTGGTGCACTAGTATATTAAAGCATGCTATGATTTGTGGGAGAACAGTCCACATGATGGTAAATCATTATCTGCGTGTAATCCTGTAACCAATGATCACATTAATGTCACAGATATTTAAATTGTGTCTTTCTGCGGAAGTGTTATGATATACCACCTAAGCCTGGAACCTTTGTGTAAAGATCTTTTAACAATTACTACTACTGAAGGATTTTTCCCTTTAGGAAAGGGGAAAAAAACATCTCAGCTCTACTTTTTGCTAGTTTTCAAACAGTCCCTTTGCTGTGCTAAACCTGTTGAAAAGAAACTCTCAGTGGATCCATGTGAAATGATTGGATGCAAAGTAAATCTCATCAGTAGCTCTGATGTGTTGAGAGTCTGTTCAAAAAACAAAAAACAAGCAATAGTAGCTCTCCTTGTGCTTATTTGCATTTGAAACTGCTTGTGTTTTCTTATTGCCTAGGATATCATTAGACATGTTTGTTTACAGTGTGTGGAGTCCTTAGTGAAAACTTCAGGCTTTTAAAATTAATATTCTCTCACTTAGTTTTACTCATGGCAGCTATGCTAGTTATCTATGCTTCCTTTAGTTCTTGCCATGAGTAGAGTTCTTGAGATTTTTTTTTTTGTGGGGGGGGTGGTATGATCCTCCCTAACTCCCATGGCTTGATTTTTTCAGAGTAATTATGTTAGTCCATCAGACTAATAAAGACAGTGTCTCAGGAATGTCCTGTTTTCAGGATTCAATGGAATCATTGTCCTGTTTTCCCATTCAGTACTGTTTAGATGAAAAGAAAAACTTTGGAAACCAAAGATAGTTGTTACCATGTTGAACCTGGTAGTCTTTTAGTGTATTTTAAGAATTCTTACGGTAGTATTTTCAATGCTATGCACAGCTAGCTCTGGTATTTTCTAAAAGTTGCTGTTATCTCACTGGAGCAGCACTTGATGTTCTCTGGGTTGCATTGTGCTTAGTCTGCAAATATGTGCTGTAGAATGTACATATATAACTTGTTTTATTATATTTAAAGAAATTTTTGGTTATTCTCTATGCACTGTGTTGTGTCCCTTACTAGACAAATGCTGTAGTTATATAAGTGTATTTGAATATTCTAGTAAATTCTTTTAATGTTGCTGTTCCCACTAATTTATAACGTCTGACTTGTGCTTTTTTAAGGGCTTTTCACTCATAGGAAAATCATTAAAAGGAGCTTGAAAAGCACTAAGACTTGATTGTGCTACGTCAGACTCCTTGCAAATATTAAGTCCTATCTCCTGATCTTTTCCTCTGATTATTTTAGGGCTTATATAAGTGATTTTAAGCTGGTTAAATGTATCTGTGCCTTTTTTAGCATCAGTCATCACTGACTTAATCTTCCAGGAGTACTACTGGAAATGAGTTTGTAGTTTCATGAAACAAATGAAAAGTAGTGAAAAGGCATGGTGTAGGCTAGGCTTCAGAAGCCTTTAATTACTACAAGCCTATCTGCAATTTGGGAGATGTAGGTTTGATTTTTATGGAAGGAGCTGACCTACATTTAGAAGTTGGGTGATTATTCTGTGGTAGTTGTTCCTATGGGAAAATTACAGTGTTGGTGAAAACGTGAGCTTATTACATAGGGAAAAAAAGATGTTGTGCAAGCCTGAAAAATGTGAAGTAGAACAGTTTAAAGTGCTGGAGTACTTGAGGCTGACTGTTGTATCTGAAATACAATTAACAAAGGTCTTTACAATATACTTGTAGTATTGTAGGATGAGACTATGCAGAAATACAGGAAATGTTTACATACAGGGTTTAAAAGCATTTACTATGTACTGAACGGGGATCCTTGTAGGCACTGGCACCTGCGTGCATCCTTAGGAGACAGGTAATGTAAACAAACAACTCAAAAGCATGCTAGGCACAAGATAAAAGAGAATTGAAACAGAAAAATGTATGATACAATCTACAAAGAACTGATTAAATATGTATAGAGAGGAGCTGTGACATGGGTACTTAGCTTTTGTCACTGGACAGTTGGATGTCATTCGATGCTATTTGGCCACCATTACCTAAGTTATGTTTCCTGATGCCTGAATAAAAGAACCTGTGTGGCAAAGCCAGTTTTGAATAGAGCTTGTGGTTAAAAATAAATGAGTTGGAATGAAACAAAACCTGTGAAGAGGCAGTTTGTGGAGCAGCTAGCACTAGCTTCATTGTAGTGGGGAAACACTACCACATGTGCCAAATTCTTTGGCTGGCCAGCAGCAGCCCAGGGAGAGGCATGCTCAGTGTCCATCGCTTGGAGAATCTACTGGAATAACTTCATTTGTGTCTTTTGCGTGTGTTTTAAGTAATATCCTAATGACAAGTATTACAAATATGATTAACAGTATATGAGTCTTAATGTGAGGGAGTGGAAGTAGACGTTTAATGTTAGTTTGGGCCATTGGCTTCCTATTTGGAACAAAGAGAACCATGTAACGTGTCTATGTGAAGTTGTAAGTGGTACGTATTTTATGATTTTAAGTGCCCCTGTGTATAAATACTGAGTTTTCATTTATGCAACTGTATCTCTGGATTTCAGAAAACTTCTGGTTTCTTAGTTTGAGAGACATGACTCCCTGCTCCCTCATTCCCATCAGTCTTGTGAGATGGAACTTGCTATGTCATCTGAGCCAGAGATTGGGGTCTCCTTTTTGGAGTCGGGTACAGATCTGCGTTACAAACACATAGTACAGTTTTATCTGGCAGCATTGTCTAGTGATTGTTCAGCAAAAGCCTATTTACAGTATCATTGTTCTATATAATCTTTGCATGAAAAAGTTGCAGCTTCTGATTTTACATAATATTTTTAAGATCCTTGAAGATACGCTGTCCTTTATTCTGAGGCTGAAGACTAGCTTACCTTTGAGGCTACAGACTGACACTTACAGATGTGGAGATCAGACTCACTTCCGTAGAAGGCTTCAGCGAAGTTGTTTGACAGAAATGCATTTTTAAAATTGATGGTGGGGATTATGCTCATGTCATCTCAACCAGTTTATGTAGAAAGCTCACAGTTTTAGTGGTGAAAGGCTAACTCAGTCGTATATATAGCATTGGTCCTGATAAGGATTTCTAATTTTAATTCATGGGCAAGGCAGAAATATATTAAATCCCTAACAAGCGGTTAACTACAGTGTCAGAATAAGATAGTCCTGATCATAATGCTGCAATTACAATTTGTTCTATAAAACAAATTTATTGAGCCTGGAAACATCAGTGGCTTTAAGTTAGAGAATACCAAAATCCAGCCTCTATCTAGTGCAAAAACTGACACACTCAGATATGCTGAGTTTTAAGAGACATCAAAACAAACCTTAAAAAATAGCTTTTTGCATCCGCAGCATGCAAGAAAGGATTTAATAAAAGCACAAAGTTAGCTTATAACTAGACAACTGTTTACATTCTGTGTGGTACCACCATTTCTAGAAAGCCAACAATACAACTTGTCATAGGAGCTCCAAGCTCAGCTACACAAAGGAAAGCTTTCCGATTATGGAGCTTCTCAGGATCGTAACTGAGAAACTGCTTGTGAAAGTGACCTTGAGCAGCCCCACAATGGGTTGATCTTGAAAACTTTTACTGATTTCCCTCACTTTTCATTGTATATGTTTAAGAAAGCAGCTTCTAAACTCTTTCACTCAACAGGTCATTCACATGGATTACTTTGCTTCTCAAATCAGGGTGGGAAATGGTAAAACAGTGATAAAGATTTGGCAAGAATTTGCAAGATCAAACCTTCCTAAGCAATTTTTTTTCCTCCCAAATAGAATCTTTAATTCTATACTTTGAAAGTCTTTGTTCTTAATTGTCCTTTCATAATATCTGCCAAGTTAGTCCTGTCTCTAACTTGTCAATGCTATATATTGTATGTGAATGTTGCCTTCCAGTATGTTTTATGTTCAGATCATTGTTTTTCTTGAGTTATATGCTAGGTAGTGAAACCTTCCTGGTTCTCCGTGCCTTGAACATACTAAATGATCATACTGTGGTTTTTGCTAAGTATTTTATTTAGAATTGTCAGAATTGGACCTAAATAATTCAGTAGCCTTTTGGTGGAAACTTTAGTGGGTTTGGGGAGTTAGCTTTAGCTTTAAAGCTTTGTTTGTGTTTGTGAAATGGTGTGGGTTTTAGGCTCTAGTGAGCTAGCATGGCCTTGCCAGCTCACCAAGATGATGTTTTTGTAAGTGTAGTGCATATAGATATCAGTACAGCTAAAACGTCTTCCAGTTCTAGCAGGTGACACAATGTTAATTTAGCTCATTTTCTGTGTTTGCATTCTATGGTTGAAAATGTTATTAACATTTATAAATGTTTCCATTGTAAATGAGGAAACAACTAAACTTTTATCAAGTTTATTTTTGGGTTTTTACTTTTTTTAACCTAAGTGTGACCAAAAGGAATTATTGACAAAACTAGTTTATTACAGTTAAAAAATGAACATGAAAAATATTGAATACAAGGCTGCATTTTCAAAAGCTGTAAAGCAGAACTCTGCTTGCTGATGTAAGCTGTTTATGTTGTTACACAAATTATCCCTGGTAAATTGGATTCTTGTAAATCTTGTTAACTCAGACTTACATTGGGATACTGCTTTATTTGTTTGATAAAATGGATTAATATAGAAATAGTGATCCCTTGAAACTTACAAAAAAAAAATTAAGAAGTCTCCTGAGAAAGTGTTTTTGGTATTTTTTAACTTACAAATATGCGTTAAAACATTTCAAACTTTATGAAAACAGCATAGATGCTTAAATAATAATAAGCTGTACTTGGCAGTAAAGAGAGAAATCTAGTTAAGATAGTAGTATTAAATAAAAAAAAATAAAAATTATTAAAAATTCTGTAATAGGATGTTTGAAAATGTCTGACTTCGCTGTATTTTTCCTGTCTTTATGCAAAGCATTGATGAGATGCAGATGTGAGTAGTATCTGGGAAAAACATGTTAGCATGATGAAGATTGAGGAGATATTTTACAATGATGTAAATCTTTGAGCTAAATTAACAGCTTCTTACTGTCTTTGTTTTTTTAAAGTCAGCTCGTAGTATAAGGGTAAGCAGTGGAAGTGTGTGCCCAGAGCGAGCTTGAGCTAAGGAACAGGAGCTGCCTCTCCTTGCCAGTAGAGTAGTAGTAGTTGTTAATTCAGTTTGCAATACGATGAACATGTATTCTGTGTTATATGACTGAGAAACAGAAGTGGCTTAGGTGGAGGGAGGTGGGTTGACAGTGGAAGTAAAATTATAGGTATGATGATGATAATCACATCATCATAGAAAGCAGGAGGTGAACCTGATTTTGCGGGAGAGTAAAGGCATTTTTGGCTGTGCTGAGCTTGTACTGAAGTCTGTTTCAGAGTAAATATCTAAAGGACATGGTAGGATTTTAATCCATAGGACACTGCATTTGGGTAGAAAATACAAATTTAACTATTTTTGCATGTGAGAGAAGGTGGAGAGTGAAAAATACATGTTTTCAAGCAGTAGGTCCTGAAGGACACTTATTACCCACTGAAGGGAGATGCCTTTGGAGCTGTAATGACCAATAATATACACGACTTGGACATTACTGTGTACCTGGGGCAGCTAACAAGTTCCAGGTGGTTTGTTGTACACTTGTAAAGCTTGCAGCTTTTAAAAAACTTTTGTTTCAGGTGTTTGGCTCCATTGGCAGCAGCAGCAGCATGTTTTGTTTGATGGGACAGTAAGAAATGTCTGGAGCTACTGACTCATCATCCCTGTTCTGGCTTGCTGGTGGTCAGTCAGCGTGCAAGAAGCTCTGGAAATGTAGTACACAGCTCCTCTTACCAGCTGTCAGGGCAAGACAGATTACTGTAGTCCAATGGAAGGAAAAATACAGCCCTGTGTCGGTGAACTCAAAGTCTTTTCAAGGTATTAGCAGCTTTTCCTGAGGTGGGCACTTGGATTCAGTGCTTTGGCCAGGTTTTTGCCAGGAGGTCGTGAGAGCCTGTTCATACATGTGAGTGTGCAAGACTGAAGCGACAGAAGAGAAGCACTGTGTTGGAGCAGGGGAGAGAAACCCTGCATGCCTCTGGTTGTAGCAGATGAATGCATTGAGCACAGGGGAGGCTGTAACTCCACTGGCAGAATACTGATTGCTGTTTAAATGCCACCTCCTGCTTTTCTTTCAGCTAGCACTTTCATTGTGTTAATGTTTCTTTTTGATAATGGTATTTGGCTTGCAGATGGTAAAATCTTGCTGATCTATCTGGTTCCAAATCAAGCTGTTTCCTGGCTGCTTGGGATTACATCTCATCTTTGATAATAATTTCTGTTTTTCTTCTCATGTTTCCTTTGACTTTACTGTCTATATCTGGACAGACTTAGTCATGGAAGTAACTTCATGCAGTCTCCTGTTTCCTTCCACTATATCTGTCCTCTGACTAGAGAAGCTGAAAAATGGGTAAATAATTTAACATCTTAACACAGTGAGGGCAAATTATTATGAAGCATGTAATGCTTTTGCACCTCACTTCATCTTTCCTTAAGTCTGTCTCGCTGTCTTGGCACTAGAGAAGAAACTGCTAGAGGGCTTGTTGACGCTCTCAGACAAGCTTATTTTTTAATGCTTCCATATTAACAGTGAATATTACTTCTGAAGTCAGGCACATTCTGTCTTAGAAAAATGTTAATGCTTTTGCTTTCTCCTGCTGTGTGGGAATTCTGTCTAAAACCTTGCAAGCCCTTGCACTTGGAGAGTCTTGGTCTCTCTTGCAGTATTCTTGGGGGAGGTGTTTTAGTTTGTCTTACCTTGTCCTTCGATAAAGAGGAAGTATTTTGTAATCAGCATTGTAATGGAGCTATGTGGACTGGTTGTTCTTTAGGTAATTCTGGATTAGTGTCTGTTGTACTGCTGCAGGGACCTGACCCCAGTGACACGGGGTCACTTTTAAGTTCTATGATGGAATGTACCTCATGGGGGTGAAGCCCCAGTTCTGCAAAATTGTGCGACTTGCTTGGAATAGCTTTAGTGATGCTTGCCTTAAACGGGATGTGAGTGAGGTTTTTGTCACAGTAATCAAGGAAGCAATTTGACCCCTAAATATGTTGGTTTTAGCTTATGTTACCAGACTGAATTTCTTGTGAAATGTTTTAAGTTCTGCTGTATGTGGTTAGTTTCCTGAATCTATTGTCTTGACCTCCTGCTTTCTTACTGTAATGCATACTCTGGCACATTCCTCTCTGCAAGTCATTGTGTGTTTATTAGAACTTGCAATTTCTGAAATGCTGCTCCACCCAGTATTTGTGGCTTGGGTAAATTGCATGTACTCCTTTCTGTGTGGGTTATAGCCTTATGCAAGCGTGGTGCTGGGTTTGAAAGGCACAGCAGGGCTGATTACTGTGAAACTTCTCGAGCAAGTTCTTTTTTTCACTGGCGATCTCTGCAGAGCTGGCCAACTTGAACCTGAGCTGTGACAGAGACAATTTCATAAGGGCTGAGGTGAAAACTGTTGAAACCTGAGCAGTGAGCAAGGCTGTTTGCTTTGGGTGGGAGGGGCTGAGCAGGAGGGTTAGCAAGTGAGGAGGTGCAGCCCAGTGCAGTTGCCAACGGGGCGCTGGGAGCCTAGGTGCTCCTTGGTAGCCGCTCTCAGGCGTGCCTCTGGAGTCACTCCTCAGCTCAACTGCTCGACTGGGAAATACCAGAGAACAGAAGAATATTTGGTGAAAGACGCTTGCCACTGTAAACTACTGACACAACTTGTAGCCTCATGGGTCAGATGTCTTTTTTCTGAATCAAGTATTAGTGTCTGAAGGCAAGTATATCTTTAAAAGCTTTTTTGTTACATAGGAGAAAACCACTTTCACTTAAAGTCCATGTGCAAAAATCAGGTGTTGGATAAAAGTAATTTATAGGTATGGTAGGTCTAGCGTTTTTCTGTTTTCTGCGTGCTGCAAAGAGTATGTTTATACTGCATGTAGACAATTATTTGTGACCTTTTGTTGGACTGGGGGTAGAATTCTACTGGAAGAACATAGCATTGTCGAGATGTCAGGGCAAATTATTGTTGGACTTGAAGGGCAAGTCTAAAAAGCTGCTGTCTTCTCTGCTACACTCTCTGTTTTCCTTCCCCCTTCTTCTCCCTTTAGCTTTCACAGACTTTGGTTGTAAGAAGGTTTTGCGTTTTCCTTGTATACCTCTAAGGGGAAAAGATTTTTGATTATTATTTTTTTTTTTTTTACTTTGCATCACTAGATATACTCCTAGTTGTATTATTGCATCAGTATCAGTTTGTATAATGCGTTCATTATTTTAAACTTCTAAAATCTACATTAAAAGGATTATTATATTTAAAATTCCTGTTGGATAGTGCAGAATATATTTGATTTGAGTTCAATTTCCATGCTTGGAATTCATACCTGTACAATTCAGAGAAGTCTTTTTTGAAAAGCCTATGGTTTTTTTCAGCTGTAAATATTCTGAATTGGAGAAATGTCTTAAAAATAGAACCAGGCTTTGTTACAAAGTGTTCATGTGCTGTTGGGATTGCATGTATTTTCTATTTGCCTTTGTTTTGTATACTGAGATTTAAGTTTTGCCCCATGCATTATCCTGGAAGAATGTCTTAAGCACAGGATTACGATTTGTTTTTCAGCCAGCACTTACTACTGAAGAAGCTCTGATTGAGTAGCTGATACGAGAAATGCGTTCTTCCCTTTGAAAAAATATGTACAACAGTGAAGTTTTCCTCCTCTGCCTCCTCTAAAGGAGATGTTCAACAGTTTCACTGAGAATGGGTTCTCTGCACTGCGCGGAGATAGATGGACTAAATATTTCAGGGGTTTTGGGGGGTTTTTTTGGTTTGGTTTTTTTTGGTCTTCCTGCTGATTTAGGTATTATATAAAACAGAGAAACAAGGAGACTTTTTCTCACTTTCAGTGGCATATTTAGTCTAGTACCTGCTTTCATGAAGTAGTTAACTTTTGTTCTGAGGAATCTTATTTTTTCATGTACAGATACACGAGGTGTGTGCCACAGTGTATTTAGGCGAGAGTGCAGATACTTTTCTGTTTTATAGGCTTTTCAGCTTTGTCTGACTTCTGCAGTTGGACTTGGCTGTAGTTCTATTTGTGAATATTTTGAAACCATGTAAACTTCCAAGCTGTTTCTGTTAATGCATTTTCTAAGTCTATCAATTATTAAGGCACTGGGAACTGATATCAAAAGGATAGAAGCTTTCCTGGGACATTAGTGAAAGATCACGTAATGGATGATATTAATTCTAGTTTTATGAGTAGATTGACCTATTCTGTCTGAATTTATTTTCAAGGAGGGGAGAAGAGGAAAAAGGATTATTATTTTTTTGTGTGCGTGTCTAATGTGGTGGCTAATAAAGTGCACTTTTCCATTGTCATGTACAGCACATGCATATAAAAGCCCTTCCAACTACTTAAAAGTACCTCTGTGTCTTCAGGAATCAAATTTATTGCAAGGAATTGAAAGGGTTTCTAAGAGCTTTGGGCACTGAGTGTGTGGAGAGCAGAAACCCCTTTAATGTCGCAGGCAGATGCTGAAGAGTTGCAATGAACTTCAGCTTTGAATCATGCCATGGAGAAGAATGCTCACTTTTTTTAAATGTTACAGGTTCGTTTTGATCTAACAGCCTTTTAGTTGCATGTCAGCTGTCTCTCCAGCGACATATACTGCTTTGAAGTAGTTGAAACAAATGAGCATGTGTATACAAGTATTAGCAGGCATAATAAATCACAAGCTGTTGAAAAGTTGGAGAACTGCTGAATTTTTACAGCCAAACCATGTAATTAACTGTTCTACTGCTGCCGATTTAAGTAAAATATGAAGACTTGGTGGGGGGAGGGAGATGAAAGAAGCTTAGATTATTTTTTTTCTTTCTTTTTTATTCTTTTCCTTCTCCCTTGTGGTGGTAAGACAGAGTCTTATTTTGGCAAAAGGCACAGAGTCTGCCTCTCCTGTATTGCTTTTGAGTTAAAGCAGAAGATACTTAGTCAGAATGCTCAGATATCAGTTTCCTTGTTTGGGAGATAGCTTCAGAGAGGGGAAACGTAACATTATCCATATTGAAATTCTTAATTTTTCTAAATAGAGAAAAGGGCATAGGAAGGAGAAAGAGGTTTTTAATTCATTCTCATTCACAGTTTAGCTTTGTGGGACCTGAGAGGACATGGAGAGAAATAAGGGGAAAGCCTTCAGGATTATGTTGTTTCCTCAAACCACTGGATGTTTAGCTACTTTTTAGTAACCTGAACATAATGTGGCAGAGAAGACTATGTTGTGGAAGAACCTGGTAGGCTGGCAGGCAGTCATGCTCAGTAGTGGCTCCAGAATAGGCTGCTGGCACAGCAGCTGGACCCAGATGCAGACAAAAGGGTGCAGGTGGCTGATGGTGGAGCCTCCCGTTAGTCTGTGTGACCCTGCTGTTCCGGTACAAGGCATGCAAACGTCCTGATACCAGTGTCAGCAGAGTGTTCCTGGGTAGGGTCATAGCCCTGACTCTGAAAGATGAGATAACAGGCCCATTAACTGGGCAAGATAGGTCTGTAATGAGAGGATAAAGTTCCTTCTCTGTGTAAGGGGAGTTTTTCTGTTGCAGCTTTTTCTTGATTTTAATTAGAAAAAAGAAAACTCATATTCTGAAGAGACTTGGACCAAGGTAGTTGCTCTGTTTTGTAGCTAAGAAGATAGATTCAGAGAAGTGATGCGGAGCTGTGTGGTGTTTTGTTGGTTTTTTTATTACTATTTTTTTAAAAGTGGTGTTCTCCCTCCTTGCGTTTCCTCCTTGTTGACCCACCATTCCATTCCTTAAGTTTTTCAGTTGCTCTTCCTGTTCCTTCTGGGACATCTGGACAAAAGGACTGCTAGCTGAGAGAAATATGAGAGACAGTAATGGATAAATGGAGGCAGTCCTGAATACATGACATACTCATCCAGTTTCTCCCCCTCCCTGTGCTCAAGTGAATAGAGTTTTTCAATTCTTGTACTAAAGAAGTGAAAGTTACGTGTTGCATATGATGGTTTCTATTGATGGTTCACGCTTGGGTTTTTTCCTTGCATTTTTTTTCCTTGTTACGTATTGGGACATTACTCTGTTGAGAGGCATGAAGAAGTTGTAGTGATTCATAGGATCCTGGAAGCTACTGTGTTTCATAATCATATGTGTCTTAGTGTATGTATTTATAGGTAATAATGCATGTACACTCTGCACACTTAAAACCTTTTATAGGGGTTATAAAATACTTCAGTCTGCTGTATTATTCTTGAGCCAATGTGAGCTGAAATTACTGAGCTGAAAATAGTGAGTATGCTTCTTTGCATAAGCAGCTGGAGTAAGCAATATTACTTGAGGATTAGTGAAATTCACACTATCATTGATTTAGTTTGTGAGTTGTGTTTCACTTTGTAAGAAGAGGGGACCTATAATATGGACTAAGGGACAATACGAGTTCTTATTTTCAAGCCAGTTCTTAGTGCCTTATTTTTCTGCTTTCCAGCAAACAGTAGGTTTCGAAATGTATTTTGTCAGAAATAAGGTGTGGTGGGGAAAATGAGATCAGCAGAGAAGCATCAGATGAGAAGGAAATCCCACATATGGAAGAGGTTGGCCACATGGGCTAGTCAGCAGGGCAAGGAAGCAGCCAGCCCAACAAGCAGTGGATGAAGGAGGTTAGGGAGAGCTTATTTGACTTTATTCTGGTAGCTATCAGCAAGAACAGTCTGGATCAGCTCATTTCTAGTCTTGAAGCACAATTTACTGGGGTTTTTTTGTGTTTAAAATTTTAGTTGGTTCCTTAAGTGTTTTATTCATTGCATAAAATATTTGGGGCATTAATAATAAAAAACCCTTTTGTAGAACTTATTTGTTGCAATTCTTCCAGGAGTCAGGCTGATTTGTATATATAAATATGGCAGAGTCTTGGAGGAGAAAAAGCTATCACCTCACCTTTTAAATAAAAGTAGGAAATGAAGATGTAGAACCCACAGCAATCAGTTAATGAAAACTAGCTAGGCAAGTGCCTAACCAGGAAAGTTCAACATGGCCACGTAACTCAAAACATTGGCTCCCTTTTCAGATTCTTGTAGCATACCACAGTATCGAATAGGGAAGCCACATAGCTCACGAGTTGTGCTTTCTGCAATGTAAATTTGGGACTCAGAAGGCTAACAGGAAAAGGAATTGATTTAAGGAATCCTTAAAACCTATATAATCACCATTTTTGTGTGCTTAGAAAGTACAGATGAGACCAAAACTGAGATGTGAAAAATGAGGTGTGGTATTTGTTGAAAAGAGGAGCTGAAGCAAAGCCATTCTGCTTTAAACGTCCTAATGGGTTTGACGAGAGGAGTATAGTATTGCTTGGCTTGCTGCTGCCTTGGCAGCCTTTGTCTCTTCACCGCGTTTTTCACGTGTGCCCTTCGTTTGTGTCTTTTTTTTTTTTTTTTCCCTTTTGTATCTTACTCATCAGAATGTGAGGTAAAAGGCTGTTACTGCAACACTCTTGTTCCAAGCAGCTAATGCTAAGCAGCTTTCACAGAGAACATAATCCTTACACAAACAGCTTAACTCATGAATGAAGAGGGTCCAGTGCGACGTAGGTTTTCTTCATGTGCTGGGATTTCATCTGTCTTTTCTCCAAGAGCTGATGGCCGAAAGCTCATCCGGAATGCTTCCTTTGGAGGATATAATGAACTCTCTCCTGCTTTACCAGGTTTGTTTTGGTCTTGCATTTCTTAAAATGTACGGAAGAGAATATAATTTCTGCCTCAAATTTTTCAGCTTGAGTGAAAGTAATATACTGAAATCTTGGTAGAAATCAGAAAGAACATGGATTGTATGTGTTTAGATAACAGCTCTTAGTAGTGGCAAGATGTGCAGATAGGCAAGTTGAATAAGTTAGCTTATACCACAGCAAATCTTTCTTCAAAAGGCATTTGTGTATTTGGTACTGACTGCAATATTTATTTTGGTTTTTTGGGCTTTTATGACTGAAATTCTGTGATGTGGTTTATAAATATGCCTTCCTCCCTTGTACTTTCTGCTCCCCCCACACACAGTGGACTTGCTTTAAAATAGTAAGGTACAGCAGAAGGTTTAAATTTAGCTGTAACTACTGAAGAATCTACATGCTTGTCATTGGTGGTTTGACATAAAATGAGAGCATAGAATGAGTTAGGGCTAAAAGCATAGCCTGGCTAAATTTTGGAGTGCAAGTTTTTTAAGACATTTAACACCAGAAAGGGCTTGAATCTCCTTTTACTCAGATTTGTTGTTTCCTGAAAATCAGTACTGGAATATTGAAATTCATTTCTAGAGTTTCATTGTCCATAATGTGCACTTCTGATATAGGTACCTGAATTTCAGCAATTTACTTCAGGAAACTTCGATGCTTGAAAATGTGTTACAAGGTCACCCCTTCCTGAAAGGGGACATTGTAGAAATTGTACATTCTTACCAGAATTACTCTGAATGTGTAATTTGTCTTTTGCTTGCGCGCATACACACTTTGTTGCATAGTCCCATGGGGCCACAATGCTGGGGGCAGGGGCAGGGAAATAAAATAGTTTTCACTTTTTATTGTAAGCCTTCTGCAGAATGGCTCACTGAATTTGTAAGCCCTGGCTCTGAAGCCATGGAAAAGAGTTGGGGTGCATAGGGAAGGTTGCAGGCTGGCAGTTAGGGAGTGCTCTGCATCACTGACTGATGCTGGCTGGCAGAATCACTGGAGCAGCATGTTCAGCCTCAGATGGGTGGGAGCAGTTGCTTGGGACACCATGTTCTATTAAACTTCATGTTTTAACCTTTACCGACTCCTTACCAACTCCTTACACTCTGCTTCAGGAAATGATTAGCCTACCAAAAATCTAACACTGAGTTTTATTCAAACTGCTCAGGAAATAAAGCTTGAAAGCATGGAGTTGGCAACTAGGCAGTCCTTCCTACCTTTAAAATAATTGTGTAGCCTGGTAATTACTGAAACAAAAAGTGATTTGTTTTCTATTTACTTCCTTCCTGTATAGAATTCTACATTAAAGCTGTTCGCTGTTCATAAGTGGGCAACGAGTAACTTCTTAAAATGCAGAACAGATGGAAAACAGTTTTCACTTAAAAAAAATAAAATAATATCAAGTATCAACATATAACTAAAAAATGTTTTATCTTTTGGAATCTTCCATATATCTGAAGAGTTTAAACAATCTTAACATGTTGGATGGTATACTGTTTCAGTTTGGTTTAAGCAAGGAGTAGTTATTGCCTGTCTAAGAGATATTCAAGTATACAGTTACTTGTTACAGTGAGGACAAGCTTTGGTTATTGTTTATTTTGTATGGTGGTTGCAAAAGAAAACTTGACTGTGAGAAAATACATAGAAGGACTTTGCTTGCTTTTCAGATTACATCAGTTTCAAAATCCATGGAGGAATCTGAATTAGTTAATATGGGATTGTATTCTGAAAAACTGGTTGTCAGCAAGCTTTTGAAAATCAGTCAGTTAAAAAGACTATTGTTTCTTTTGAACTTGTTCAGTTCTTCAAAAAGAATTTTCCTTTTTCTTTTCTGTGTTTATTATATAACACCAGTATTGATATCTCCTAAGTATAGTTCATAGCTCTTCTAGAAGCATATAGTTTTTCAGCTCAATTATTCATTCTTCACAACTGCACATGCACATCGCTAACGAAATCAGGCTGTTCCTTGCTTTTCATTTGAAAGTCAGTTATATTGTTGCTTGGTTTGCTGTTTGTGATCTTTTTATGCATTGTATTGCTTTTTTTACTGGTTCTTCTGTTTGTTGGAAAAAAGCCTCCAGTACATAGTAATTCTTTTTGGATAAAATAGATCTGACATTAAAAGTAACATGTTTTTTCTGACGCATTTTTCTCAGGTATCCTAATTGCAGATGGTATTTGTTGAGAGGTACAAAACCAGTATTTGAGATGTAGGACATGTTACGTGTTTGGTTTTGGTTTTCACCCTTCCCTCAATCTTGAGTGAAGGGCCAGATTGCAGATGCAACTTTAAAGAATGATACCTGTGTTATGCTTCAAAATTGAAATATCTTTATTAAAGAGTTTTGTTTTAAAATACACCCTACCACAGACTTTAAGCTAAAGATTTTTTTAATGCTAATCTTGCAATATATATATACTCCTCATTTTTTGTTGAAGACAGTGTTTTGGAGGATTTTTTTCTTTTGGTATTGACTGCGTATTCCAGCTCAGTCTCTAAAGAAGCGCTGTTCGATTTTTTTTTTCATTGACAAAGAAGTAAGACTGTTTTATGGTATTGAAATCTCTCCATCTTAATAGAGGCTCCGTGGAAAATGCGTCCTTACAGTGGGGGAGGCTGTGTCTGGATCGGCACCCGAATTATGATTTATTTTTCTAACATACATTTTAGCATGTGGGGAGAGAAGCTTTCTGTCTGTATTCTGAGGGAGCGTATCCATTCTACAGAGATGGAGGTTACAAGTAGGGTGGTGTGGGATGTGAAGCTAACTGGCTGGGTTTCCTCACAGACCAAGATGGAGCAGTGCAAGGCGTTCCAGGGTCTGCAGTACCCTGACTTGGGTTTGCTAGCAAACCCTTCAGACAGCCCTTTGCTCTGCGTGTGGGTCAGGAAGGGAACAGTGAGTATGGTGGCATGTTTATGAATCCGCTGGCATGCACACCTCTCGGGCTCCAGACGCTGGAAGCAAGGAGGTGAAAATCATGGAAACACAACTGAACTTTGGTATTTGTGTCTGATTCTCTGGGTCAGAGAAGATCTTTCTGTTTTCATTTCTGCTTGCTGATACTGATGAAAAGCCTGTTTATGAAAATAAAGACTTATGTTTGTTAGATATGGATATGTAAAGCCCTTAAAAATGTTGTGCTTTAGAAAGCAAGCTGTGAATTACAGCTTTCCCTTCTGGAAGGGCAAGCCTGACTTAGCACTTCCTTGTTGATTCCCATCACTAAGTCTTCTGTATGTGCCTATAAATACATAAGTAAAAATGGGAAAGCCATTAGAAATGCCTGCATTACTTTTTCGGTGAAACTTAGTTCCTAATGTGGCATTTCTTTCGAGTATGGGGGTGAGGAGAAAACCTCATCACTGTGCTTCTGGTCTGTTTGCCTGAGACTGGCTTCAAATCTAGTAACTTTTCCATTAACTGAGGCAGGTCTGTCCTCTTAAGGCTTGAAGCAGCCTTTGTTCTGTTTGAGTGCCTGATGATGGGTACTGTAGAAAATGTACTTTTGTATTTGATGTTATTTAGGAAATGTGGCTTCTGGCCTCTGGATCATGACATGCCTTTTGGGGTTTTTTTCTATATTCCCTAGTGCTGCAAATCTTCTACCTGTCTAGGTACTTCTTCCCTCTGGTCAAATAGTCTTCTGCGTTACAGGTTTTCATCAGCTGAACAAACCTATCACAGATGGGTTACAGATGGGTTGGAAGAATTGCAGAAGGAAGGGTTTAATGAACTATGCACATAGAGGCTTCTATAAAGACATGTAAAAGTTTCTTTAAAGGCGTTTGAGGTTTACTTTGGGTAGATGTGAAATATCGTTGTATTGCAATATATAATTTTTACAATTTGGTCTTAAAAAAGGATCTCTGCAAAAGGTAATAAATATAAACAAAAAACCCCAAAAGACTGATTACCAGACCAAAACTAAGAAGAATCTTGGATTTCTCGTGTAGCTGGAAGACCAACCTAATGCCTCTAACTCAGTGAAACTTCCCAAGATACATATTTCTAATAGATGAATCAGTTCTGTGTTAGAGTTTCTGGGTATTGTAAGAGTGCTTATTGTGGTACTATTGTAAGAGGGTGAAGATAGTAATTAAAAAGAAAGTAAAATCCTACTCTGAACCAACTACTCAACACTGCTACGGAGTGCTACTAGTTTTTTTTTACAGTCATAGTTTCCCCACGTATACACACACTCCCCCGAAGAATGTGAAATCAAACTGTTTCTCTGATAAATCTTCTCATTTTAGAGATCTGAGTACCATTTTGTGTTTCAAAGCATTCTGAATGCGTGCAAAGGGAAGCTCAGAAGAGCTGTTGGTGTCCATTTATGCAATTTATCTGCTGATGTAGTGCCCTCTCATGGGCTGAAGCTCTAGGGTGCCACTGTCAGAGCCATGCAAGGCTTTTCAGCTGTGTGGATTATTATTGAAATTCATGTATGACTTGGTATTTATCTGCCTTCTGTCTGGAGGGCCTGCAAATGATGGCATTTTTACTTACTCAGATAAATGCGTTGCAGAATTTGTTTTATTTCTGTTTATAAAAGCTTTATGGTACCACCAACCTATTTAAAGAAAATGGATCACTGAGATGTTCTGTCTTGCAGCCAGAGTTGAGTTTTTTGTTAAGAGGGTGCTAGGTTCTCAGTATACGTTCTGTGGCACATAGCAGCGGCGTAGCAGCACTAATGCCAGCTGTGACTCCCTTTTCCATTGTCACACATATACTGGCTGCAGCCATTGTCTCACTTTGCTTTTTGGATACTGGGAAGGTGTGGGGTTTGTACTGTGAGTCACTCACAGAAGATAGATGTGGAATTTTGATGACTGTCTTAATATAAAGCCTTGTACTTCTGCTTATGCAGCGTCAAGTTGAAAGTAAAAATTCAAGCCTAACATAAGCAACCTTTTTCATTTTCTTGCAAAAAATTGACTGGTGATCTTAATCAGTGTTTTAGATTTGTTTTCGTGTAGGTGGTATTTAACAATTATTTCTAGCTATAGAAATAAACAAACCAAAAAAGATTTTATTGAGTATTCTGCTCTGTGCATGCATGTATGCAGATAGGGGAGCATGAGAAGATAAAAGGACAAAAGTTTGCACACCATACTTACAGGCTGTCAGGCTATTGGGTTGGGTGCAGCACCATCCAAATACAGGGGACTGTTCTTGCCTCTTAGTGGCTATTAAATTTATACTGTAGTAGCGGGTATGTTTTCAACTGATGTGGTGGACTGGTATGTATATGTTGTTTGATAATCTGATTTGCTTGCACTTTATGCTAAACACGATTTGCAAATTTATTTCAAAGGCTAGCTCAAAAGGTGTTAATGTCTTCAAATAATTTGCAACAATGTTGTGTTTTCTTTAAGGTTTTGACAAAGGGAAGGACGATGTGTCCCAAAGTAAGGAGGATACAGCACATACTATGTCAAAAAGCAAGGTAAGGAAAGCAACCTTCTAATCTGGCTGGAAAATACCAGTGTGTAAAGGAGTTCTGCATTTTTTATTAAATGCAAATGCATGTAAATTGTAGATAATCTTGAAGATTATTCTTCAGATTCAGCAAGAGATAAAGATTACATGAAATTCTGCAGTTCAAATTAGTGAAAATGAAATGCGGAGTCTTCTCTGCCATGTTGGGGTGGGACATTGCCTTGCCAAATGTAACAATGGGTGGAGGCCAACTCTTGCTACAGAACAGAGTTTAAAATCCTTTTAAGCTGTCGGTGAAGATGCTGTTCACTGAGCTGTAGCAAATCTTCTTATAAGAATGTTAAGGAAACTGTAATTGGAAAAGGTTTAGTTTATTGGCTTAAATTGCCAGAATGAAACATAGCTAAGTGTAAACTGTTGCCCTGTCTGTACCTCAGAATTCAAGTATAAGGGCCCATTTCGTTAAGGCAATGAGAGTGCAAAGGAAAGCATGCTTAGCAGAATATTAAACTAAGTATAATTGCTATGCATGTTTATGCTTTCTGGTAGTCTTGATAATAGAAATGGAAAAGGCAGGAGCCAGGGAAATTCATAATCATCATTGTGTAGTCCCAAGGTGGAAAGGGCTCACTGAGATGCAGTGAAAACTGAGAACATCCAAAGTGGACTTGAGAGACGGACACTGCAGTCACCAAAACTATAGCATGTTGTGGTGGCTAAACTTTAAAAAGGTAGAAAACTTGAACTATCTGAGCAACCAAAAAGGCTCTTTTTAGGTAGTGATCCCAGGTCTTTTTTCTCCAGAGCTGTGTTTTGTTCTGATCACAATTAGTTACACGAGTAGTTTGCACTAGCATTCTTACTGAAAATAAAATGTTCTTTTCTGATGGTATTGAAATAGTAGGTATGTTAGGATTTGTGTTAAAAAGTTATTGTAGTGGCGTAGAGAAAAATCTACTATAGCTATCTTTTTCCTTTCCCAAATCCTTTGAAATTTGTAGGTTACAGTTATAGAACCTGTCAGTTTTAGGACATTGTATAGGCAACTCTGATGCAACCTTCTTTATTTGTTGGCCTGTTGTAACTCTTTAAAGTGCTTGAATATTTTGGTCAGCAGAAGTGCCTGGTGTGTCAATGCACTGCATTTTTATCTAGCGATTTTTACATATTTAGAATGTGAAATTCCAGAAAAAATATTTTTCAATTCAGTGTTGTCATAAAACAGGTGTCTCTTTCTTTTCAAGACATTAAAAATTAAAGAGAAGAGGGAAAGACTGCATTTTGTGGAGGGGGGAGCTTGTATATGATTTGATCACTGAATGGCGTAGCTAAGTT
Organism: Ibycter americanus; assembly: GCA_035590275.1. Lineage (NCBI taxonomy): Eukaryota > Metazoa > Chordata > Aves > Falconiformes > Falconidae > Ibycter > Ibycter americanus. Next base: position 60,130,058 of record JAVJGI010000060.1, on the reverse strand, counting down.
TACTGGTTGTATTTAGACATTGCTACAGGGTAGAGTTTAAAGGCTTTAAATTACCCAGCTGTGTGTTTTTTCTGTTTCCTGCTAGGATGTCCGCTGTTTTTTTAGAGGCAAATATGGTAACAGACACTTAAACAGATTGTCAGGGTGCAGCAGGCGTGAGCTGCACTATAGGAGAAGGCAAGGACCTGAGCTGGAACACAGCTGGCTGGCGAGGGGAATGGGGGAGAAGCCTGCTTCTTGCCACTTTTGTGCACAGCTCTTGCCATAGCACTCTGCTGCAAGGCTGGCACTGCTGACTGTCAGAGCTGTCCTGGCACAGGCAGCTGCACCCCTAGGAGACAGAGGGATTGCACTCGAGGTCTTGACACAAATTTTTCTGTGATACTTCATGTGTCAGAGCCTTAGAGAGAAACATTAAAGAGATATTGAAGTAAATGAAAGTGACTTACAAGATTATAGTAACATTTCCTTGTTTAAATGGTGTCATCAGAATTGCCCTGGAGTGAGCAGATTAGTTTCTGCAGCTGATGCTGCAGTTTTGTGGTGTGTAGCTAAGCATTTCAAGCTCTTGGTATCTTACATCTGACTTGGAATAAAAAAATTTTGCATCTTTCAGCTTTACTGCATCCTAGAGCCTCACTTGTCAGGGAGATCAAGGAAACATTCTTTACCGTCCAACTTGCTTCTGATAGAAATATTTATGTTTATCCAGAAACCTCTGAATCATTTTTTACTTGGAAATCAAGTTAATACTGTCTCTTTTAACTTGGATTTATTTCAGACTGTATTAATCATTTGACTATCCAATTTGTTTTTTCTCTTCCTTATATTTAATTTTCTTGGTTCCTGTCTTTCCAGGATCATAAGTCTTTCTGTGCTTTGCTGTTAACTTTCATGTCTTTTTACTGTCAAAGATGAGGCCAATATTCCTGCTTCTCCTAATACATATTTTTCTTCATCTGTTTTTTTGCAAATACTGCGTGTGGGGCTTTACTAAAACTAGTGGTTCCTTTATAACCCACACATAAACTTCAGGCTAATAGGAGATGGTAACTGTCTGTCACAGCTGTGGGGGAGTAGTAGCAGCCCTTCTTTCTGGATGGATAGAAAAAGCAGTGATGTGACTTGCCCAGTACCTGGTACTGAGTGTACCACACTGGGAGTTGCAGTAGGTTCTCTTAAAATGTCGTCTTTCAAATTTTGATCCCATCCGCTTTGTGTGGATGCAACACTGAGAAAGTTACTAGCTTAAAAACGTACAAATCACTCATCTGTCTCACAGTCTGTTGGACAGGTGAATGTGGACCTTTACTCAGTATTAGGTTAGTGAGCTTTAAAACTGAAATACTGGGAAAATGAGTTTTTGTAACCTGTGATACAGGTTTGGGGCTTTTATATGCATGACCTCTACGTTGCATTAGCTTTCTGTTAGTGAGCAACTAGAATATTTATGAATGTTTTGCTGAAGTTGCTCCATTATAGCTTGCATAACAAGTTCATTACCTCTTCTTATGTGACAGTGATAAGCATTTTTTCCTCTTCTGTTACTACATTTGAAGTACTGTATTTCCTTTAACTTCTAGACAGAGGAATTAAATTTCAGGTTTTATGCTTGTCTTAAAGCTAAGTTTTGAGGGTTAAGAATGTATCTTTAACACAAAATGAAGGTTTCCTTCATTTTTTCAAGATGTATATGAAAGTTAGAGAATATTTGCTTATCATTGCAGTGATTTTGAGATAAAATTACTTTTTGCCAGTTATTGCACATATCTTTGACACTAGCTATCTAAGTAACTCCTGTAAAGTCTTAGTTCTGAATTAAAGGCATCAAAGTAGGATCAAAGTTAAATTGCTTTGTTCCTCTTGTAAATGTTTAATTTTTATTTCCTTGGCTTGAGCGACTTGTATATTTAATAAAAACAGTGCACTTGAGCACTCTTTTTCTTCTGCAGTAAGTTTTCTCAAAACTTGCATATTTTTAACAGGCATTTTATACTATTCCAAAATAAAAAAATGTGAAAGTCTATTGCATTGTGGTCTGAGATTTGAAATGACTAGTCAGAAATGCTGAACAGCTAGAGAAGCAGTTTTCATAAACTGTCCTTGAATTTACACAGTTTAGAAGGTTATATTGATTTGTTTCTCTCTCTCTTTTTTTTTTTTTTTTTTTTTTTTTTTTTTTTGACTTGGCAGGAGCTTTGGGTCTGTCGGGCTTATGTTTCAGTGCACAAAGTAATGCAACTCTTTGTAATTTATCTGAAGCTTATATATAGTGGATACCTACTCAGTGTTCTCTGACTTGCAGTAGGAATGACATAACTCTGTGATAACTCCTTTTTTTCTTTTTTTTTTTTTTCCAAAGCTCTGTATCCCAAGGTGAATATTTGGTGGCTTTCGTTCCCTTTCAACTAGTAGGCAACAGATGCCAAGGCATAAACTTTGAACCTTACAAGATGTGGGGAGAGGCAGGAGGGAGAAATCATGTGGTGCTGAGGCAGCATATTGTCCTGCCATGAACAAGCACTTGGGTTTTGTGAACAAACCTGAGTCTCATTACCCTGTCTATCGCCACTGTGAGTTTCTCGAAGGTGACTTGCGAAGTAATCAGAGTGTGGGATTAGGGAGGAAGGAGCAGATTGAGTGCCATCAGTGGTCAGTTGTACTCTGATGATTTATAGAGCACTGAATCCTAGATTGAAGAGGCTGTATTTTCCTTCATGGGTCACGGGGTAAGTGCCTCTATAGCAATCCATTCAGAGGAGCTCCATGAAGACTCCATAAATAGGTGGTGAACAGCTCATGCTACCAGTTGTGGTTTGTTTTTGGCGGGGGGATAGTGGTGGTAGTTTTTATTAAGTGGGAGAAACAGTAGAGAAGTGAGGGGAATGGGAACCTTAAAAACATAACTGTGTGCTTCAAACACTTTCTAAAGTGCCTGCAACAGTAACATAGCCTTACATCTGTCACTGTCGTTTATTTATTATGCTTTTTGTGAATTTCAGTCTGAATCCAAGCTTTTCAATGGCTCTGAGAAGGACATTTCTTTATCTTCAAACAAACTTACGAAAAAAGAATCTCTCAAGGTGAATTAATTTCCAAGTAACTCCTCATAGACTATAAATGCAGTCACATAGTTTTAACATATTCTCTAACAAGAAGATAAAAATGCCAAGTAGTGGTAAGACCTATGGAATACTTTAAGTATTGTGAGAAGTTGTGGTGCTCATTCTCTTCAAATCTTATTGTGCTGTTACTTGAGTATGGGCTTCTATAATGCAGTCTTTAAGATGGCATAAGATTATAGGATAACTCAGAAGATCATAGGATAATTCAGGTTGGCAAGGTCCTCAGGACATCTACAGGCAATGAAATGACCAACTGAATTATCAGTTACAATTTGCCTGCAGTACCTGTGGTTTTCTACTGCCTTCTTCCCCCTGTGTTGTGACAAGATACACTGCTGCAAATTTGTACTGGGGATGGAAAAGAATTGGTGGGTAAAGACTACTGATCAGATAATGTGCCTATAAATCTGAATCTAGCCCACATTTGGTTTTGTACTTTACACCAGGAAAGCAAGGAGGGGAGAGGGTTTGGTTGATTTTTCCCCCTGTGATTCTAACAGGAGTTTCAAAGTCCTCAGTCTTACAAGCAAATTGCAGAAGAATTTGAAATTAGGTATGTCATAGCTGCTCTTGAAACAGACCACGAAATAGTTCACACCTTGAAGTCAAATACTGTGTTTTAAAGCTGCTACTTTGTATCTGTATTGCAAATTGAATTTAGCAGGTTTTTCCTAGGGTTGTATTGATCACTATCTTTTTGTGCTCTGATTACTGGCTTATGGCTGTGGCATTGTAAATATTTTTATTATTATTTACAGGTTCAAAAGAAAAATTACAGAGAAGAAAAGAAGAGAGCTACAAAAGAGTTACTTAGCACTATCACAGACCCATCAGTTATTGTTATGGCTGACTGGCTGAAGGTCAGAATCCCAGTGTGAAACCTGAGTTGAAGGTGTAGCAGCAGCTTGCTGCTTTCTGACCAGAATAGGAAAGGCTCTATCTTTTCCTTGCTGTTAATGTTTTTCTACAAGCACAGCAGCCGTTAATTGCATCCCAGGGTCTCTGTGCTCAAATCCTAGGGGAATAAGAGAGGAACCTAGCTCCCACTTACTGCAGTCACCATAGTCGTATGCATCTTGTGTGTATAGCCATTAACTGCAGATGACTTGGCTTTATGGTTCTTTTGTCCTTTTTATTTTACACTTTGAATTGAAGGTCTGTTACGTCTCCATAACAATAGTGAAAATGGCTCAGTCATATTAGATAATTGAATAGATTTCTTTCTGTATTTCTGGTAATTTTCCTTTCCTCTCTTAAGAACTAACTGTCCTCTAATACTGGTACAAAAGGTGAGGAATTGATTTCTCAAAGATAGCAGTCAGTGTAATCAACAGTAGTGTAGTTTATATATTTGTATATAATACCTTAAATTTGTAAATATATTCCTTGGAAATTGGACAAGAAAAAAAGATGTTACCCATTTTTATAGTTAGCTTCAAACAATAGTTTGTCTGGAAAAAGTTTCTCCAGTTCTTCCAAAAGTTGGTGTAAATGGGCTAAAACATTGCTCAGAGGTCAAGTTGGCATTCAGTTCTACAGACACAGAAGTAATTAAAATATCCAGAGTTGACAGAATTGATGCAAGCAGTCTAATCAGATTTGCAAATTCAGGGACTTCAAAGGATCTTGTATTTCACATATGGGTTGAAGCTAACAGCTGTTACAAGAGGTTTTGTCTAAGAAGCTCACATATATCTGAGTTATTTTGTGAATATCCAATTTTTCTTACCAGATGTCTGCCCGGTTTTCAGAGGAGCTCTCTTTCCAAAGATTATCCTGTTGTCATTCTAGTGATAAAATATGTTTCAGATAGGAAAATTCATGAAGGTTTCAGATGAATTCTCATACTTCCCATGTCTGGATGTGTGTATACCCATTTGTAGAATAAGTATTCTTCAAGAAAGATTAAAAGATTGAGCACTGAAATTGTACCTTAGGATTGTCTTTGATAAACCTGGATAAACTTTTGATAGACCTCATAAATTTTACTAGAAGTAAAACCTTATAAATAATTTCCATTTTAATTTTCATTTTGTTAAGGAAGATGGTTTTGGTATTGGCTTTGCTGAGATACAACTCTAACCATTTATCTTCTAGATTCGTGGTACCTTGAAAAGCTGGACCAAACTGTGGTGTGTACTGAAACCAGGAGTGTTGCTTGTTTACAAAACCCCCAAAAATGGCCAGTGGGTAGGAACAGTGCTCCTGAATGCTTGTGAACTCATTGAGAGGCCTTCTAAAAAAGATGGCTTTTGCTTCAAACTTTTTCATCCTTTGGAGCAGTCCATATGGGCTATAAAGGTTAGTGGTAGCATATATGGTTCTTAATGGATGACTAACGTTAGCCAACTATGAGTAAAGACAACCTAAAACAGATGAACTGCATTTTCTGTTGTAAGTTTTATGGTTTGTTTATTCAGAATATAAGCCGTTAACATCTAGTCCTCTTCATCACAAAAAGTATTCGATTTGTGCTGCTCTTTATACTTAAGTAGTTTCAGAAGTGTGGTGTGCAAAGGGATGCCATTAAAGAGGTTAATGCCATCACTAGCAATCATGTAAGCAGAAGGAATGAGTGTATAATGTTCTATTTTACATCAGTCAAATCTGAGAATTTAAGAGGGAAGTGATCTGCCAAAATGAAGGAGTTGAGATGTGTTACAAACATTTATTGGCTTCCAACCCTATCTTCATGTAATAAAATGTCAGCATAATTCAATTTGCTTGTAATAGAAATCTGAATTACTTGCTTGTGCAGTAATAGCTTATATTGTAACTTGTTAGCCAATTGTGTGCCTTTTCAGCTACAGTTTTAGGAAGATAAATGTTTTCCTTCGGTTCTGATGTCGGTTTGCTTTGTCATACATGGCATAAGATCGTGAGTAGCTCTTATCTGTGAGTGCTGAAAAGCACGTGTTCTGCACAGAAAAGGTTTATTTCAATTTCCTGTAATAATCTCTAATGTTTGCTCATTGTTTATAATCCAGTAAACAAACTATTGTAGTCCTTGTTTTGTGTTTGCATATGGAGAAGGGAGTGTGGAAGCACAGCACAAGTGAATGTAATTACCTCCTGAAATGACATCTTGCTTTAGATGAAATTACTGTACAATATTAGGCCCCTTGTCGTAATAAATTGATTATACCCTCTGCAACATACATCTTAAGATAGCTACTAATTGTGAGGTTGTATCTTCTGAATCTTAAATTGATATAGATGTACTGTCACATGTATAGAATATGCTGCATTGATTTTTGTCTTATCTCAGGCTGGGAAGTCAGTCAGCTAGTATAATTCCTGATGTTTGTGGTCTTCCTGAATTGTCATAATTATTAATGTTATCTAAATTTATCAAACTTAGATCAAATCTTTTGTAGTTGCTTCTGAATGATTCTATTTTAATATTGCTTAGGAGAACTTTTCACTAATTAGTGGTAATCACACATTTGCAGAACACAAACTTCATATCCTTTTTCAAAGCTCTACAGGGTTTGGTATTAATGTGCTTTAATTATTTATGATCATGTATACATACATTGCAGAGTGGTGGCCTGTCTGCAGAAGATCACAAATCAGTCTTATATTTCTTTATTGCTTGGCAATGAGAAATGGATTTGTTTGTTTTTTTAACTAGATATTTAGAATTTAGAGGACATGCCCCACCAGATTTTTACTTTTTTAAGGTAGGTCAAATTTTGAACCTGAACAAGTTGGTATTGTCCATTCTAAATGTGCTGAGAGCTGGAGTGGCGTTTGTTCATTTTGGTATGGCTATTTGCAGTTGAGAATTACTGAATTTAATTAGATGAAAGGCCTTGAAGTTTGAAGCCTTTTTTACCTAGTCAATTATAAAGTTTTAATTACAGATTTATTATCATGAGGCAAACTTTCATAAGTGTAATAGCAATTGACTGATTTACAGAGTAGATTTACGAGAACCAGCCTGAAGTCTAAGGCAAAATGAGCCTTGTTCACAGTCAGTGCAGGAAGATGACATTGCAAGAAATGCTTACACAGGTATAAGTACTGCAGGAGACTTTCTCACTTGAACATACTTCCCGTAGTGTGCCCTTCTGACAAACTGCAAATTCTCTTTTGCAGTAGTTTGTGGCCAGTCACTTCACATGCTCCCTTAAGCCTGTTGCTGTGGTCTTTGATATTCCTCCTGCACTCTGAGGTAGCTGATGCACTGTACCTTGTTCTGTCCTCCTCATGTGCCTGGTCCTGATGCCATTTCAGTCTTCTAAAATCCGTAGCTAAAAAAGTTACTGCAAATAATTTTTCATGAGTAAATTTAGTCAAGTGTGACTGCTTACCAGTCATTTGTTGCGTTCTCTGAATGTTCATGGCATTTGAGTTTTATTGGCATGAATATTCTGCAGGAAGTGAACTTCAAAGTTTTTTTTAATCTAGTGGAATTTTTAACTTGCCCATTACCTTGTATTGGAGTAGTTGTACCATCATTCTGCAGGAACAGAGACAGTTCAAATAAAGTCACCTAACAAATGGAAACTAATGTCTCTTGAACAGAACACTAAAAACCTGAAAATTGATTTTGAAACCACAATGGGTGGTATCAAAGAAAAAATGTCCAGTGCTTTTGGAACAGTAATCAATTAGAGGAAATCAAGATCTATGAGCTTGTTATGAGTTATTCCAAAACAAGTCAGCCTTCTTAAATGTTAGCTGCAAATTATTCATTGTCTCAATCAATGAATGTGTTGTCAAAGCATCTACGGAAGTATAGCTTTCTTGCATTAAAAAAAAAAAAAAAAAAAAAAAATCCCAAACACCAAAACTACACTTCATCTCTACATTATAGTTGTTTGGTACAAAGTAGTGTGCCCTGTGTGCTCACAGTATAACCCTAAAGGGCAGATCTCCCAGGCAGAGGTCTGCCCTTAGTCCGTGTCCTGGGACCTGAGAGTTTCGAGGACTTGTGATGGCTGAGGTGTTTGCACGGCGCCCGTGCACCCATGGTGCCACAGTCACCTCTGTGCCATGCCCCAGCACCTCTCCCACCCCTGCCTGGCGCAGCACTGCGCTGTGGTGCTCTCCCCTCCCCAGGGACCTGGTGAGAGTGGGACCTCTTCCCTGCCTGCCCACCCTCAGGGCCAGGAGTGCATGGGGTTATCCCTCCTGGTTCTTGTTACCTGCTAACTCCTAATCCCCTGTGTCACTGCTTCACCAAAGACTTTTCGTAGGCACACCTTTCCGCTCTCTCAGAGGGGGACTGAGGTTTGGAATCCGTTTCTAACACCCAAGTTGCTGTTACTCCATGCTGACTATTGAGGAGTTTCTAAACACCATTTACACCAGCATTAGCTTGCCTGTATTGGTATTTAAGTGCCATCAAGACTCCTTGTTACCTGCCTCTTGCCCTCAGAAACGTTCTGGCTGTTTCATTTGCTTGCTTCTAAAATATCTGCCTTTATCTGCTTTTGCTCAAAACTTCTGCTGGCTTTCCAGTTCCCTCTTCTAAGCCTTGTATTGGCTTTTCATTAGGCTGCTCTGGGGGAAATTCGTCAAGACCAAAATGTGTTAACTCATCAGTTAGGCAGGCTTAACTCGGCTTTCAACAGTAGCTTCGAGTATGTTTAATACAGCCCTCTTTGCCTATCAGTTGTCTTAAAGTTATCATAGGTAAACTTTTTTTGAAGGGGCTTTAAAATGGTTGTTTAGCATTTTATGCCAAAATGAAACTTGACAGAAGTGGAAAGGTCTTTTGGATATTTTTTTTTCTAATTTTTTTTTTTTTAATTTGGAATGTGAAGAACTTCATAGTGAAAATTAAACTTTGGCATTTGACATCCTCTGTGTGTCTTTTGGCCATATGTCATGGTGTTCTGCTGATACCCTTTATAGAGAGACTTAAGCATCTAAATGTCTTTTACGGACGTGGGCATTATCTTGGAGTTTTTTGTTATTTAAATGCCAAGCCTACAGTTAGGCACCTAAATATTTTTGTGGAATTTACTGGATTAGTGGAGAGGTTGAAGGGGAAGAAGGGAGGGAGGAAAGGATGAGTGAGTTTCTATAGCAATACATAGTGTTTGGGTGGGAGGAGTTATTTCTGTTTTATTTAAGTGTTGATTGACTCATCTGTCTTCTGAGGACAGGCAAAAATTGCAGTTCTGGAGCATAGGATGCTGCTGAGACACCAAAGATTGTCACATAAAATAAGCATGAAATGGATTGTTGATGAACGCCTCCCGTTTCCTGCAAGGATTTGGCTTGCCCTTGTGTCTCTGTGCTGTGAACCGTAGCAGGAATTGTAGGAATTGGTAGGAACATTTGCTCTCATCAAGAACGAATGCAACTGGAGGGGGAAGAGCCAGTTGCTGTACAGAAGTGGGGTCTTCCACTAGGCAGCATTTGTTGTAAATCAAGTCTCTCAAACCACCCCACAGACGTCTTTTGTTTTGCTTGCCTTCGGCTGAAATACTCAGCTGAAGAGGACAAGCTTGTCCCTTGCGATGTCTCTACACCTATCTGCAGGAATCACTGGACAGTGAGGGTGACTCCTCTATGACATTCCTCTTGATGCTTTTGTTTTCTTGCTATAAGTAGGATCAGCAGAGCATTTCCAAGTTACTACGCCAAGTATGATTTACAAGAAAAAAAACCCAAAACAAAACAAATCCAAAAATTATTTGAATCCCAAAGACCGTTCTTTTTAAAGTGGGGTTGAATTGGGAGCTATACTTAGAATGAAGTCTTTGAAGAAGAAATCCAGTAAAAGAGGGCTGTCCACCTTTCCATTCATGTCTTCATTAGATGTTGCTGAGTGACAGTAAATAGCCCGGCAGTGTGTCAGCTTGTTATGTTGAATGATAAACTGTAAAAGTGAATTAAAATATCTGATGCTGTTGCTTGTTTTGTGTATTTCAAGGGTCCCAAAGGTGAAGCAGTTGGTTCTATAACTCAGCCATTGCCCAGCAGTTATTTGATCATTCGAGCCGCTTCAGAATCAGATGGTAAATAGGTATCTGTGCTTTTCTGCAGTGATAGCAGTTAGTTATTAGAAAGAGATTGTTTCAGTTGTCTTACCATGTCTGTTGCAGCACTGTGATTGCAGTTTAATCATTGTTAAGGTTCTCCCTTAGTGCATTCAGTTATGTTGGTACTGGTAGTTTTTCATGGTTATTAAAGGAAAACTTTGACCTGCAGAAACTGTCATTGAATTCCTTGCAGTTGCCTTGCACTGGCTAGGTAGAGAAGGGGGAAGGGGTTAGTTCAGATTTAACTGTATTAATGTGTGTCTAAATACTCAGCCTAGTGCCTTTCTAAAGTGCTAATGTGGACATTCTTTCTAATGAAAGCACTTGTGTATTATAAAGTGCAGCAGCTGCATACAGTTCTAGTAGTAAAAATTCCCTAAAAATATAGTTTTGTAACACCCTTAATCACTGGGAAAGTGGTGGTCAATATCAGTGCAACCATCTTCAAAGGTTACAATGGGAAATAAAATCTAAGACTGTAACCTTTCTAGCAGCTGCTTTCCTTCTACTGGTAATTAAGCATACTCCTGCCATCTTTAAAAATAGGACTATAAAATTTGCTTTCTGTATTGAAAAATGGATTAGATAAATGGAAATGAAGAAATAAGGAATGGAAAGAACACAAATTCGTTTAGGTTTTGCAAAAAAAAAAAATAGAATAACTGCTATTTTATATTGAGATGGCCTTTGTATGCTATCATAGATCATATTCCACATTGCAATTGTATTACATGAGCAAATTTTACCAACTGATGCAGTTACTTAGTCTTCAAAATGAGAGCAGGGCTGCAGGCAGCTTTGGAGGAATTCAACAGTCAGGGCCTGGGCAGAACCTTACTTGCATTCAGGAAAAAATGCTGGAATATGCTGTAATAAAATCATGACTTACCTTGCTTATCCTACCCTGAACTATCCATTGTACCAGAGCTGGGTAGTTGTGAGTTGTTTTTATGTCCCCACCAGATTATAAAATCCAGTGCATGTAACATGGAACAACTCTGAAATGTGTTTTCAAAGGCAATGTAAGCAGACCCAGAAGGATTGTGAAATTAGGAAATGGAAGTTGTATAGTTCAGTTAAATCCTTAATTTTTAGTCTAACAATGTATTTGTCTTTAGGCAGGTGTTGGATGGATGCTTTGGAGCTGGCACTGAAATGCTCAAGTTTGCTTAAACGTACAATGATTAGAGAAGGTAAAGAACATGATTTGAATTCTTCAGCGGACAGTACTCATGTGTCTCTCTATGGTCTGCTTCGTGCTAACAACTTGCACAGTGGAGAAAACTTACCGTAAGTGAATTAATTGCTAAACCTGATTGGCCTTTTGGCAGAACTTTGTAGTGATAACTTCTTCACAGGGAGAATTTCTTTCTAAGATTGCAGTTCTTCTTGCTCCTGAATTCTCTTTATTTGCCTTATTTGCACTGTGGTTTATATTTTATGTAGATAAAACAAAAAAAAACTTTTTTCCAGCAAAGTGGATACAGAGGAAAGTTTGGCCCAAGGAACTCAAAGTTGAGTATCATGTCAGTAAGTTCAAGCACTCAGTTAAACTGTTAAAGTTTTAATTCTTTGTATCTTGAAGTTGATCTCTCTTATTAGCTTCACCTGAAAATAAGAAGTTTAGTACATGTGACAAAAGTTGGTAGATGTGAATATAAGTTGCTGTTCTTTGGTTAAAGAAATTAATAATCATATTGTTATTTAAACTGATTTCAGCATGTCTCAGCTTTGAATCATCAGATGGATGAATAATGATTCAGTCACCCTACCATTATATAAAATGAAATGCACATAAGTTGAAATTATCTGGTATCACTTGGTATGTAGTATGTGAGTGCCCTTGAATAACTGTTTATTTCAATAAATACTTTCAGCCAGATTTTGGGGAGCATAAACTTTGTAGAAATACATTATTAAACAAGCATGGTGAACAAATGGTGTTTCCAAACATTTCAATTGTGGTACCGAAGTGAATTAGAGAATAGAAAAGATTTAGTCCATTATTTGAAATAACTGGATCTGAAGCCTGCAAAGTTTCTCTCAGTGATCTTCTACCAATTTGATGCACTTTCAAGTGGACGTAAATTTATTTCAAATAATCCCTCCTAGCCATGAATGTTTAGCTGCCCATCTGTTTTTTTCTGTGTGGGCAGGGATTTTGTACTGCTGTTAAGAGTATGCTCCTGTGTTTGAGGTAAAGACCTGGACTGGGAGAAATGCAGTTCTTTCTGACATGGATCGTCTGAGAAAAGCACAGAAAAAGCACATTACTGCCCCGGCCCAGATTCAGGGCCCTATCCAGGTGACCAAGCAGGCTCAGCTACTCAAACAGTGAAGCTGCTGTGTACAATTCAGCTGGAGACCTGTACTCATGAACAGCAGTGTAATATCAGCAGCTGGCTCAGATTATAATCACAGCAATTAGCTGCAACTGTTAAGTCTAATTAAAACTAATGGTTTAATTAAGTAGATCTTTGGTCATAGCATATTCTGAGAGTATTCAGTGTGCTTAACTATCTAAGCAACAAAACCTGCAGGCTTGGTTTTAATGGGGTTGGCAGGAGGGGGAGAGGAAAGGTGAAAGCAGTTTTCCCTCCAGCTGAGAGCTGCTGGGAAGGGCAGGGCCCAGAGGGATGTAGTGGGTGTGGCTACCAGTTGCTGGCTGGCGACCAGTTGCCAGTGGTGTTCCTCAGGGCCCAGTCCTAGGGCCTGTTCTGTTCAGTATTTTTATCAGTGATCTGGATGTAGGAGCTGAATGCATCGTTAGCAAGTTTGATGGTAGTACCAAAGTGGGAGGTGCTGTTGGCTCTCTCAGGGGACAGGAGGCCTTGCAGAGGGATCCAGATAAATTAGACGGTTGGACAATCATCAATGGCATGAAATTTAACGAGGCCAAATGACAATTTCTGCAGCTGGGACAGAGTAAGACTGGACACAAGTGTAAGTTGGGAGAGGAGTGGTTGGAGAGCCAGCCGCTGCGTGGGTCTGGGGTGCTGGCTGACAGCAGCACGATATGCGGCGTGCCCTGGCAGCCAGGAGGGCAAACCGCATCCTGGGGCGCATCAAACACCCTATAACCAGCCGTCAAAAGAGACGATCATCCTGCTGTATTCAGGTGCTGGTACAGCCTCACCTTGAGCACTGTGTGCAGTTCTGGGCTCCATAATTTTAAAAAGGCTGTGAAGGTCCTTGAATCAGTCCAGAGGAGGGCAGCAAAGCTGGTAAAAGGGCTGGAAGGAATGTCCTGTGAGGAGTGGCCAAAGGACTTTGGGTTTGTCTAGCTTGGAGAAAGAGGAGGCTGAGGGGCAACCTCACTGTTCTCTCCAGCTTCCTGAGGAGGGGAAGTGGAGAGGGAGGTGCTTGTCCCTGGTACCCATTCCAGGACTCGTGGGAATGGTTCAAAGCTGCATCAGGGGATGTTCAGAATTGACATTAGGAAACGTTTCTTTACTGAGAGGGTGGTCAAACACTGCGACAGGGTTCCTAGAGAGGTGGTTGATGCCCCAAGCCTGTCAGTATTTGAGACACTGGGACAATGCCCTTAATAACATGCTTTAATTGTTGGTGAGTCCTGAAAAGCTCAGGCAGTTGGACTAGAAGACCGTTATAGGTCACTTCCAATGGAACTATTCTAAACTTGATGCATTTGACAGTTCAGTGAGAAGAGTACATTCTATATGTTTGCAGCAAAGTGAATTTGAAATTGCTGCCAGATCAGGCTTGATACTGGCAATTTCAGGGTGTATTTTATGAAGATCCTGGTTTGGAAACATGAAATTGTGTGAAGCTGAAGATGCATTTATTTTCATTTTTTGTAGGTTAAATGACAGTGAAATTGAAAGGCATCACTTTAAAGATCAAGATATGTACTCTGACAAATCTGATAAGGAAAATGACCATGACCATGAGGAATCTGATAATGATGGATTGGGGAAAAGCGAAGAAAGCGATAGCGACACATCAGAGCGACAGGATGATTCTTACATTGATCCAGAACCAATTGATATCAAGGAAACTACTTACTTAGAGCAGAGTCATGAAGAACTTGGGGAGGTAAATGCACTGTTGATGTAGTGAACAAGCAGCTTCTTCAAATAGCAAGCTGGTATTTTAGGGGTCAGACTGTGCTTGAAAGCTGACTTGCAGGATTGTCTTTCATGTTTTCAGCAATAATGGGGGACAAAGTTCTGTTTACCCGTGTTCCACTCTGCTTTGCCGCCATTGTGCTTGTGTCTGAGATTTTGACAAAGATAATGAGATTATCTGCAATAGCTCAGACAGAAGGTGCTCAGTTTGAAAGGGCCACCTGCAGCAGAAGTTGACCATGTCTACTTGTCCTTTTGTTTGTTCTTTTTTTTTTTTTTAATTGACTTACTCCTATTCTTTTCTTCAATTAAAAATCTTCAAGTTGAAGATTTTAATGCAAGCTGACATGTCTTTTTCTACTGCAAGAGAGGAGTTCAGCAGCCATGGGGTCTGCAGAATTCAGTGGACGTCTTGCTCTGTTTCTGATGCCACCTTGCATGCTAATATGATGCCCTAGAGCTCCCATTCCACTTCTGCAGGTTGTCTTACGTATCTTCACAGGGATTTATATGTTTTACTTGCTATAAGGATACCAAAAAACTTAGTAACAGAAATTAAGATAAGCTTTTTTTCATAAATCTCCCCTTTCTACAAGTGCTACTATGAGGTACTTTTTTTTTAATGTCTTTGGGGCATAAATACTTTGTGCTTTATTGCTTTCTAGTATTGATTGTTTCTAGAAGCAGCAGTAGTTTAGGAAAAGTTGAAGAGTTTAAATTAACAATAAATTGAGTATGTGTGTTAGAACTGTTCTGGAAAAAGGGATGGGTTTCCTACACTTTTTGCTTTTGATTTCAGAAACTAAGGAAGAACATATCCCTTCTTGGACAGAAAGGAGCATATTGGAGCATGGCTGCAATTATTTTGCTCGCTTACCCCTAAGTAGTAGTTTTCTTTAAGGAAAGCCACTCATACTGTTGACTGGTCATGGCAGTGAGAAGCATAAATGTGGCAGCTTTCATGGTGGGGAAAACTTGGTAGAATAAACAGCCCTTTACTATATTAAATTGTGCACGTGAGAACACAGGGTAACGTACTTGATGCCTAGGAAAGGACTAAGGGAGGATTTCTGAACAGCGTTCTACCTAAAATTTTTCTGGTTTAGGGCCGATGAAAACAAATGTAGTTTTTAATGGTGAATAGTATATCTATCATACTTCATTAAAGATGTAGTATAAGTGTATTTAGAGAAACTTGATTTTTCCCCCATAGTTGCTTCAGCTTCTCTGAGTTGTTCATCTTAAGTATCTATTTTCCATTCTTGTTGCATCCTTAGAATATGTTGACCTGTCTTCTGGAGGAGTAATTTTTTTCCCTTTCTGTAAGCAGTTTTTTGTTCATCCTAGGCAGGGGAGGCTGCTCAGACAGAAGTAGTGTCAGAAGAAAACAAAAGTCTGATCTGGACACTGTTGAAGCAAGTCCGGCCAGGAATGGACTTGTCCAAGGTTGTACTGCCTACATTTATCTTGGAACCTCGTTCTTTCCTGGACAAACTGTCTGATTACTACTACCATGCAGACTTTCTGTCCGAGTGAGTCAATCCTATCTCTGGTTTTTGTTCTTTTCCTTTTTTTAACTCAAATGGAGTAACAGTGTATACTAAAACATTTGATCCAGTCTACTTAAACAACATTGTAGACTGCTTAGAGTTTGAATGTTTGTCTGACGATGTATCAGTCATCAGATATCCTTGTTTTCTGAAAGCTAACTGCCAGAGAGCTTGAAGTCTGGCCACTTTTAGGAATTTAATAGAAATTGTGTTGCAGATATTTCTGCTTTAGCTTTTGGAGACTAGTTAGAAGACTTCTCAAAATTAGTTTAATTTTTTTTTTCTCTAGGAGGCGTTTCAATACAGTCTTAAGTTCTGTTCAGATTTATAGTTGCCTGCTCAAACATAGCTAATAAATTTAAAGACTGTAAATTGGAATGTTATTCAACTCTTGAGTTCAGTATATATGTAGGCCAGTTCTCTAAAGTAGTATCTCATAAATGGAAGAACTTCAGTGGGGGTGGAACAGGATTTAATGTTACAAAGAACAAACTCAGTTATGGAAACACCATTTCTGATGTTTTTTGTTTTATTTCCATTTTCAGACAACTGTTTGAAAACTTGGATGCAGTCAGGCTGAAAGTTTTACAATACTGCAAGTCACAAAACTTTTGTTTTAGTCAGCTCCTAGATTGACGATATATCATAACAATTGATAGCCTGTTATAACTGAAACAATATTGATATTTGATCTGTGCGTTCTGTTTGTTTCATAGAGCTGCTCTTGAAGAGAATGCTTACAACCGCATGAAAAAAGTAGTGAAGTGGTATTTGTCAGGATTCTACAAAAAGCCAAAGGTATCCTCTCACATATTGTTTTGTCTTTACTTTAGTCGTCGTGTCTAATCTGAGGGTTTAGGGATGTGCTAAAGTAAGTTTTTTTTCTTTTTAAATTACATTGTTACAGTTTTTCAAAAGCACAAATGCATCATGGACCTTTTTGGTCCCTAGCCATGCTTAAAGTAGACTATGTATTGAATTGGGTTTTTTTCCCTTGGAGCAGAAGTTGAACTAAACGTGTTGTTGAGCCAATTCTGTGTTTACCATTCTCCAGTGATAACATGCTACAGTTGGAGAATTAATATTTCCACTACTTCATTTAGCTTTACGCTATGTAATCTTTATAGTCATGTTGGTGGGAAACAGTTTTGAAAGAAGAAAACACTTACTGTCTAACTTCAGACAAAAGGTCTGTAATAATTCTCCTACCAAAAAAAATCTATTATTTTTTTGTTTGTCCTTATGTGTATCCTGGAATAGGTCAGCAGATATACTAAATCTATGCCAATTTCCTTAGAATGAGGAACAGAGTAACTGAGCATAATATTCAAGTGATGAAATCAAGTACAATATACTTTAGTATATATATTAAAACTATTTTTTTGTGTGTGTCTTCAGTGGCAGACTGATAAAGTATTTTCTGAGTTCTGTACCTGCATTGTACAGCTACTCTGTGTTCTCTTTCTGTTCAGGGACTAAAAAAGCCGTACAATCCTATACTTGGTGAGACTTTCCGCTGCATGTGGATTCATCCAAGGACAAATAGCAAGACTTTTTACATTGCGGAACAGGTAGCTGCAATAACCAGAACATATTTTTAAGAAAAATAAACTTGTTGCATTTTTGTGCTAGCCAAATGATGTAGTAGTTTCAGAAAAAGTATTGAAATGTTTGAACAGTAGCCTGAAAGCTCTCCAGGTGAGCATAGTCTTTTACAGATGTCTCTTTTAAGTATGTCTTCCTACTAGAGAGACAGGGAAAGGTGTTTTCAGCATTTCTGTTCCCTCTTCCTCCAGTTAAGTCAGGTGCTAATTTTCTTAACTCTTGAAATTCGGTAAGTGTTTGCTTGATCTTTATCTCTAAAGATTAAGATTCTATATAATGTAATTATATATTAACTGTATTCTATTATGTGCAGCTTGAATTTTGCATTTGGTCATTATTAGCTCAAGTTCCATACCATATTGCATGTTTTTGGTTTGTTGGTTGGGGTTTTTTTCAAAAATGGTTTGTTTTTTTTTCAACAGGTATCACATCATCCTCCAATATCTGCCTTCTATGTTAGCAACCGCAAGGATGGGTTTTGCCTTAGTGGTAGCATTCTGGCCAAATCAAAATTCTATGGTAAATAATGGGTTTTTTTGGTTGTACTTTTATTGAGGAGTATTAAATCAGTGCAAATGAGCTGTGTTTTGTGGATGAAAGAATGCTATAGAAGAATCAAGGTTCTGATCATTGTACTATCCTTTCCTTACAAAGTTTTTGCTACTGGTCTTTGGAATTTTGATTTCTATTTTTGGGGTATTTTAATTTTTAAATGGAGACACTGTGTATTATAGTAGCTTCACTAGACAGGATAGATTGCAGTACTGAATATACTGATGTTCTTAATTTTATTGCTCAGTTATTAGGAAAAGTTAACTGTTGTCTTGCAGAGTGAGAGAAGTGACTTTCTATCTTTGAATTTCAGGGAATTCATTATCTGCCATACTGGATGGAGAAGGACGGCTAACATTCCTAAATAGGGGAGAAGACTATGTAATGACAATGCCATACGCTCATTGTAAAGGTAGTGAGTTTTTTTCATTCTCTAATTGGCAAAGTTATGAGAACAGAAGTTTATTATTTCTAAATAGTTCGTTATTCTAAATAGTATACTGTGTTGGATTAGAGTTTATAATCTGAGAAAAGTGTTCTGAGCATTTGTAACATATTTTATCAGGAGAAAAATGCATCTGTTTAAGCAACGATTATTTTTTGGCATAGAAAATGATTGTTTTTTCATAAATAGCAAGAGCATATATATAGCTATCTGTCATTACATGGCAGTAATTTGCCGTTTGAATTGCTTTTTTTAAAGAACAGTTCTGAGCTTTTCCAGCTTTTTCCTCTTGTAAACATAAAAGGCAATGTAGTACCTACATCTTGCTGTGTGATTTCACTGTAAATCATGACTGTTTATCTTTAGTTTCATTATGGGAAACCAGACAATAGTTTATAAAGTTTTCTGGAAGATCAGTAGTACAAAATACATGGCAGAATTGCTGATTTTTAAACTGTTACTTATTCAAGTTTATCTACCCATATGTTCTCTGCCAGAATTCTCTCTCGGAAGCCTTATAGTCAGCAACTATAATATTTTCTTCATTTGAGATGTATGAACATCAATTAGCAGTATTAGATAATTTGGCATTAGCTTGGTAGGCTCTTCTCTTTCCATTGTTCATGGGTATTGTTAATACTGGATTATTTTTTTTTATGGCTTTAGTGACAAAAATAATATTTAAAAATTAAAGGCACATAACATATATACATACATTCAAGTCAAACAGGTGGGAGAGCTAGTGTGACTAATAAAGCTGACTGAGAGGAAAAAAGGTAGAAGAACATGCAGAGGAGAGTGCGCACGGTGAAAAAAACATTTGCACATGCATCCACTGTATGTAAAATATAACCAGTGTTTCAATGCTGAATTGCAGGGGAAAGATAGTAATCATGGGAAAGAAGGTGTAGTCAGCATTGTCAACTTTGTACTTCCAAAAGTCTTTAGGGAGGTGATCAGTGTTGTCTTACATTGGTTGTGCATGATTGTCTTCACCTGTGGTCTGATTGTACATACTGCTTCTGTTCAAGTGAAGTTTTTGTTTGCTGTCTTTGTCATAGAGTTCTTTTCCTGTCTTAACCTCAAAAGCTTCCCTCCTCCAATCATCTCCAATAAAACTAAATACAACCCTTGCTAAAGCCAGCAGCATACACTGCCAAAGATATGTCTTAAACCATTTTTCCTGCTTATCTGTAATTCACTTAGATCTTTTTGTTTCTGTTTGGGTTATCGTATTTGGCAGAAGGATCATGCTTATCATTAGGAAAGGTCATCTGAAAAGATGATTTTTCCTCTGGCACAGAGACATATTTACTTTAGGAATTGTGCCCAAAGAACTTAGGCTTTTTGTCTTGCTCAGTTATAAATATTAATTCTAGCCGTTTTGTTGTTTGGTTTTTTTTTTCAGGAATTCTTTATGGCACAATGACCTTAGAGCTTGGGGGAACAGTCAACATCACCTGTGAGAAAACTGGCTACAGTGCAACAATTGAATTCAAACTCAAGGTTAGTGTGGTGATTTGACCTTGGCTGAATGCCAGGTGCCCACCAAAGCTGCTCTATCACTCCCCTCCTCAACCAGACAGGGGGCAAGAAAATGTAATGAAAGGCTCATGGGTAGAGATAAGGACAGGGAGATCACTCAGCAATTACCGTCATGGGCAAAACAGACTCAACTTGGGGGAATTAGTTTAGTTTATTACCATCTAAATAAGAAAAAACACCTTCCCCCCACCTCTCCCTCCTTCCTGGGCTCAACTGAATTCCCAATTTCTCTGCTTCCTCCCAGCAGCGCAGGGGGACGGGCAGTGGGGGCTGTGGTCAGTCCATCACACGCTGCCTCTGCTACTCCTTCCTCCGCAGGGGGAGGCTCCTCACATCTGCCCCTGCCCCAGCCTGGGGTCCCCCCCACGGGGCGCAGCCCTTCAGGCACAGGCTGCTCCAGCCTGGGTCCCCCGCGGGGTCACAAGCCCGGCCAGCAAACCTGCTCCAGCCTGGGCTCCTCTCCCCACGGGGCCACAGGTCCTGCCAGGAGCCTGCTCCAGCGTGGGCTTCCCATGGGTCTAGTGGAGAAAAAGCAACAGTCTGTCTTCTCTCCAACAGTGGCAAAAGTGTGTGTCTAGGAAAGTTAAGAACAGGGGAAGTGTTTAGTGATCTAATCAGTGGTTCAGATATTTTGTGTGGTTGTTATTAATGTACGTTGATTTTTAATTCTCTGAAAATGTTCGGGGTCTTTTTAAACTCCTGGAAAGTCCTTGGAGGAGAACTCAGCAGGTGCCCCTCTTCCATCCTGGGTAAATTTTAAATTGCTTGTGACACCTCGAGTAAAGATGATGCATAAAGCGTTGGCTAACATTTATATCAGCCTAATACCCAGTGCTAAGTTTACATAGACTATTTTTAGCAGCTGTGTGTGCTGTAGGAGCACCTCCATGCTCACAAAAGCTAAGGAAAGGTTTATAAACTACTTATAGATTGCTTGCACTGCTCAAATACATTTGCCGTCTTTGAGGCAGAAACTGATTTAAAGCTGAACAAATAGTTAAGAAGCGTGCACGTGGAGAGGGAAACAGTATTCAGTTGAAATTATAGAAATTATAGGGGAAACATGAAAGTTAGGAGGCTGTGTTAGTTGATGTTTTGACTCATCATTCCATAGGGTACATGTACAGACTATCAAAAAGGCCAAAGAAAATTCCTGGCAATCATTTTTGTTCTGCCTTCTGCAAAAGTTAATCTCCAGTAACAAATGATGCTTGGCAAAAGTGGTGAAATTAGCGTAGCAAATCACTGTGTCCTCCACTGTATCACTGTTTTCTGCATTATTTTCAGTTTTCTTTCCCACATTTCTTAGACAATGCTTTTGCTTAGCAAAACTTTTCAGAAAATACAGTATTGGAGAACAACTTATGGTGGTATTAGACTTGTTTTGGGCATTAAATGGCAGAAGTTATAATATTAAAAGTCATCAAGGCTGTTTATATCACATTTCATAAATTGACTTTTCTCCTTAACACTGACATAAATGCAAAAATAATTCGCTATTAAAATAAATATGAGAGCATTTCTTTTTGTTTTGCAGCCTTTTTTGGGTAACAATGACAGCGTTAACCAAATATCAGGGAAAATTAAGCTTGGCAAAGAAGTTCTGGCTATTTTGGAGGGTCACTGGGTAAGTAGTGAGGGATGGTATTTTATAAATTCTGGCTGATAGTTGAGACAGGTTAAAATAGCACTTAGTTACAAAAAGGACTCAGGTTTTTTTTTTTAAAAAAGTGTTAAGTACCACTTTTATAGAAAGTATCTCTTTATAGTTAGACAGTTCTCAAGAAAGTATATAATCCACTTAGTCTTATTTGGAACTATTAAAAGATAGAAAAGCTGTGTACGTTTGAGTAGTTCATGAAGAAAACACATTTCAGTTTGTGAAATGTTTTTAGTGTATGTGTTAGTACTGTGAAGAATTGTTATGGCACCAGCATGAAATGTATAAACTTGTTTCATTTCTGGTGAGATGACACTGGCACTGCTGGTTTTTGGATGTGGTCATGGTTCGTTGCACCTCTGTTCCAAGTTAGAACTAGCACAGCGTGCAGAAATGGAATATGTAGCATATGTAATTATTCTTAACTACATGCATCCAAACCAAAACAAATTCTTGTTACAAAGAAAGAATTGCTTATTCCTCCCTAATGTGTTATTTTGGCACTCTCTGAGATTATTACAATTAAGGTAACTGAATTATGTGTGTTACAGGACAGTGAAGTTACTATTAGTGACAAGAAGACAGATGTGTCAGAGATATTCTGGAACCCAACGTCTGATATCAAGCAGCGTAGATTACCTAGATACACAGTGAAGTTTGAAGAGCAAGATGACTTTGAGTCAGAGAGGTAAGTTCACTTTAGAATCATGTATAATTACTTCGACAAAATAAAACCCATCTCCAAATTATGAACAAATTATCATTTATTTCTTTCCCATGTGTGCTGATATTGACCTGTAAAACAAGAAAGTAACACTGTGAAATGCAAGATCATTATTTACAAACCTCACAATCATGGGAAGTCTTGATAGAAATTTAGATAAAACATATATTACAACATAGTTACATTCTGTTTACAGGTTAGTCCATTTACTTAGCCTATAATTAAGGAAATGTTTGCAGTTATTTCTGTCAACCAGGTTGTAACTCTCTATATTGCTTGTTTGTCAGGCTTTGGCAGCAAGTGACAAGAGCAATAAATAATAAAGACCAAACAGAAGCTACTCAAGAGAAATACGTCCTGGAAGAAGCTCAGAGACGGAGTGCCAAAGAGAGGAAACTTAAGGGTGAAGAGTGGACATGCAAGCTGTTCGATCAGGATTCAGTTACAGGAGAATGGCACTACAAATATGCCGAGTGAGTTCTGAAGTGCTTGTGACAAAAACTGCTTGTTAAGTGCTTGGTAGTGTTGCTGAGCCTCTTCCTGTGGTTTCAGAAGCAAAAGAACTCAGATATATAGCTGAGTTCAAACTCCTGAAATAAGCAATGCTACTTGATATTCTTATTTATATATTTTAATTAAAACACATAATTTTTTAGCTGAACTGAGTTGGCCCTTCTAGTGTTGAAAAGGCAGTGACTGCTAATACAGCAACTATTTTTAATTTAACCATTGCAATGGGCTTTTTCTTTTTTATCTTTATGGTTATGGCCTCTGCAAATCTGGCCTGTGTTCTAGCGTTTCTTGGGGATGGATTATGCTCCTTTCCCCACCTCCCCAGACTGACCAGAGCAGCTACACAGATTTTTCCAGACTGGAAAATATGATACATATGAGCATACCAACTGGAAATCAGAAAATCTAGTGTCTGGAAATGAGAAAAGCCTGTGCTTAGGTGAACTGAGCTATTTAATAATTTGTTATATGTTAGAATAACTCTGTGAATAACAGGTTTACAGCAATGGTTAATGCTGGGACCAGGTGGCTCTGCTCAGCTGTCAAATATGCCCTGCACACCGGAGTGTGAATCGCTTTTTGTGATGATCTGGATCAGAAGATGGAAGATGTGGCCGTCTCTCTGACTGCTGGGATGCATTCTGTGTTCTCACCAGTGCTTGCAAAAGTCAGCTTGGAGCTGAGCCTTTTACTATTGATGTTTTTTTTCACAGGACATCCACATTCTGCTGATTCTTTTTCAATACCCAGCACACTTCTATATTGCAAGGATTGTAGAAGTAAAATATCCAAAGATGATACACTGAATTAAGTAACTTTGAAGCCGTGGATACTGGAAATATATTTCCATGGCTAAACCTGGGAACCCTTCACCTTTCTATACCAGAATGGCAATAGTGGGGCAGTGACCTAAGTGTGTGTATAGCGAAGAGTACAGGAATCCAGGGTACTCCACGTCTCCAGCAAATTTACAACTTGGAGGTTTCCTAGAACCAAGCAGGGATTCTGTGTATTTAGCAACTCTCGATAGATTTATTTTCCAGTAATTTCCTTGGTTTCCTTTTAAGTTTGTGCATACTTTCACCACCCAAAACATCCTGCAGCAGAGAATTCCCCAACTAGACTAAATACTCTGTGAAACACCCTCTCTTGGTTTGAACCTGTTCCTTTTGGGAGAGTTGTGAGTAGTCCAGCTGAATTGACTGCCCATACTGGTGAACCCTGTGTTAAAACCGTTCAGGGGAAGTACTGCACTTTAAATCTGTTGGGTTTTAAAGCTGCAGGGCATAGTCTGTCTTGTTAATATGCATTATTTCTTGTCTCCTTGAGGCCTTGTGGTTCAAGGATGTGCTGCGGAAATTTTACTATGTGCTAGAAAGCGGTCTGTGCTGTCAGCAGTCCCTGGAAGAAACTTCTGTCTCCTTCCACGCATATGATGCTGGCTCACCACCCGGTCCATGTAGAGAGCAGTCTTCTATGCTTACTGTGAAAGATGTGTTCAGTGAGCTGTGGCATTTGTTAACATATCTGGATTATGGATTTAGGCATCTGTATTACAAATACAGAAGACCTTTGGGAGAGCAATGCCTAGTTCTAAACCCGATTATCTTCAATGACATTCAATTCAAGTCAGGTTAAGCTAAAATGTAAATACAGGTCTATATTCACCACATCTGAAATGGCTACAAACATTTTAAAGGGCATGCAGGAGAAGGTGAAGGGAAATCCATGCTTAATCTGCTCTCACTAAAGCTATGCATCAGAATGATCTTCATGCAGCTGACTTGCAGTTTCTATCTGAAAAGGCTGTAATTGGTGGGGATGTCAGTCTTTGCCTTTGGCTGCTTGTTGTTCTCCAGTGAGCTATGTGTCTTTTACTTTATTTATTCTTTTAATTCTGTATCAACCGCTATACTTGGGAAAGCCTCTTAAAAAATCAGAACAAGAAAACTGTGTGTAGCTCATTAGTGCCTCTTGAAACCAGCCTTGATTACCATTAGCTACTTTGGGATGAAAGCAGGTTTGAGGTAACTGATTGTTAACCTCTGTTTCCTAGGCAACTTTTAAAAGAAAAAAAAAACCCAACCAAAAAAAGCAGTACAAAATAATAATAATTTTTAAAATCCCCTGATTTCCCTGTAGTTGTAAAATAATAACTGTACACTAAGCAGAAAACCTCTCCATGTTTGACAACTAAATATCACTAGCCAGATAAATTCATAGTGATATTGTTGGTTAATACAATAGCTTGTACTCTTACCAGCTGGCAGAGGGTTGGACCTGGACATAAAGTTTATTTTTTGGCTCTCTGGGCCCTTCGGGTTAGGACTGGGCTATAGCTGGAAGACAAGATCACTTATTCCATGTCTGACTTCTGTATAGGGAGAGAGAGCTTTAACCTGTTCATACTGAATAGCTTCTGAGCAGGAAAATATTTCTTATTTAAATTGCTGTGGTATTAATCAATCATATTCACTTTGTCTAGTACCAGACCATGGGACCCTTTGAATGATATGATCCAATTTGAAAAAGATGGCACCATCCAAACCAAAGTTCGACATCGGACACCAATGGTATGTTCCAGTTCTGTTAGCACATGCAGCAAGATCCAGGGACTCACGTATACGTTGTATTGTGTTCATCAAAGCATTGGGAGCGATGGGAAATGCTATTGTTAGAAAAATGTAGTTTACTGAATCCTATAGTCTTTCACTTCTATATTGCATCCTATGTGGTAGAGATGACTTGGATAGAAATATAAAATATGCAAACTTGAACTCGACAGTTCAATGCGTATTTTCCCTTAAATGGGAAGATGCACAAACTTCAGATTGCTTCTACATCAAAAATTTTAACTTGGACTTGTATTAGATCTCATGCTTTTAACTATTTCTATTAAAATGTGCTGCTTTGCTACAGTTCTGGTTATCTGGAAATAATTCCTAAGTTTGTCAATTGTAGGTTAGTGTTCCAAAAATCAAACGAAAGCCAGCCAGTCAGAAGAAAGGAGAGTGTGGTTTCTCATCCCCCGAGCCTGATAACCAGGATTCCTCTGGGAGTGAAGGTAGGAAAAGATACGTTTGCATACAGAAATAATGAATTTATTTGACAGTGAAAGAGTTCTGTAGTCACACATACTCTTCTTATATCAATGTTTGTATTATGAAATAATGCATGCTTTAAACCACAGTTCTATCCAACGTGAAGCACATTCTGGAAAAACAAAGGAACAGAATGGGTCATGGTTTTAATTGCAAACTTTCCTGTCCTCTTAAACATCAGTATGTAGTGTAGGTAGGCTTAAGTGCTGCACATATTTAGTGTCTGGGGGGGGTGGGTGGAAATGGTGTTTGTAAACTCTTTTCTTAAAACAACATGAATTATTTTAATTTGTAGATCAGTGTGTTGCTAGAAGGCAGATTGTTGTTGGTAATGCTTGCAGAAATTAAAGAATACAGTGAGTGTTTTAAGACATTTCAAGCACTTGACTTGCTGTCCTGTGCTAGAGGTGACTCTGAAATAAAGCTTTAGTTTTCAGTAGAAGCTTAGTTAGAAAACTTTCTCCTCATTTTTGCAACTGGTTTAGTTTGTCATTAGTACTTTGTTCCTTTTTTGACTTAGCAGTCACTTCTGTGAATTACATCTGGCTTTTGTGTCTTCCTAGCGCAACTTCTGCAGCATAATACAAGAATGAGGAAAAAAGGGGCAGACCTTGGTGAACTGCAGAGTGCCATTGAATCTATAAAGGAGACACAAGAAGACATTAAGAGGTAGCACTAAATAAAATGCTTTAAAATGGTTTAGAGAATACTAATTTTTCAGCTTTTTTTTTTTCCTTGAAGGCTGGTATGTATCTTTCTGCTTTAGCGCCTTGATGTCTTTAAACTACCCTTCTTCCCAAATGTTGAGTGCTCATTGACGTTTCATAATTTCTCTCAAAAACTGTCTTCTGTAGGGAGCCTGATCATACTAGAAAATGCCAAATTGTCTAGATCGTCATTTACAGGATATTATTTTCTATCTTACAGGGACATTATGGCTCTACGAAACAGAGTCACTTCTAATTCACCACCTGTGGACTACCACTTCTTGCAGTTTAAGCACTATGTCTTCATTTTACTCGTGGTTCTGCTACAGCTTATCATTAATTTCTTGTTCAAATAGGAAGTACGAACAAGGGCCTTTCTGAACTGGAATGATCAAACTGTTACTGGGGACCATATTTTAAGTTGGACATTAAATGATGCAATATTATCTAAAAGAGCCCTGTAGCAACAACTTACAGAACTTTGCCTCAGCGTTCATGGTTCAGAATCATACTCCCATCTACCCAGCTGAAGTAAGAATTGTGTAAGTGCCAGTACACTCTTGCTTCTGGTGTGTGCCTCTCTCTCGCAGACATACGACATCAGCCTTGTGTTTTATATTACGTCATATGCTCTACTGATGAATCTTCACCTTGGAATAGGTGAACTTAAAAATTCAGAGGTCAGACCTTGTAGGTAGGATGTGATTCCTGTTATGGTAGAATGAGAAATGAGCATACTTTGTTACATTTAAACTTACCATTTTTGAAACAAAGGAACTTTTGAAGTAGCCAACAGTTTTTGTAAATGGCATTGGGTTGTTTGAAAGTAAACTTTTGTTCAAGGTCAAACAAATACATTATTATACAATGATCGCAAGTGTTAAGAACTGGCAAGTAAAAAGCTGAAGTCTTTGGGAATTCTGCAATGTAATGTCCTTGATTTGTTTTGGAAATAGGAGTTTTTATGCTGAATTACTATAGTGGCTTGTAAGCCAGATGGTTTTATTTTTATAGTTTTAAAACTTCAGATTCTTCATAAAAACATTCCTGCATCTATTGTACAGAGCACATTTTTAACAGTACAGCACCCAGGGAAGGTACTGTCTTGGTCCACTCTCTCTCATGAATTGCAAATGTCAAGGATTTATGGTATGTTTGTAAGTCTTGATAGATCTACAGCTTTGAATTTACATTTGTTTATGGCCATGTCACAATAAGCAGACAGACTGCTGATGCCAGGACTTTTCTTATTTTTGAAACAAATTGTGTGCAGAGGTGTGCTTAGTATGTAGCTTGAGTTGAACCTCCCAAAAGGGAGATGATGTAGAACAGAATTCAAGCACCATCATGAGTTCACTTATAAATACACATTTTCATTTGCAAGAGGAAGGTCTTCAGAAACTGTGGGATAGCTAACGACACACATACCAAAACAAAAGGGAGTGAAACCCTAAGTCTTTGTTAAATTCCTCCTTACTGCAATATATACTACCTAACAGAACACACAGATGCACCTGTTCATTATGCTGTAGCCATACACTTTAATGTGAAGCTTAAGTTTCAATTTAAAACCAGGGTTTCTAACATCTTTAATTAAAGAGATATATGCATGTATAGAACTTGTAAAATTCCAGCAAAAAAAAAGTAGTGCCAGTGTTTACCTGGCGAATTCTGTGTGCCAGTCAAGCATACCAAGTCAAAAAGGGGCTGTAGTATGCAAAAGTACTCTTGGTAATGCAGATGAGACAACGGGAGGATGAGTGGCACAATGCAAAGGGCAGCCAAGTTTGTTTTCAGAGGATCCTCTCAGAAATGAAATCCATCCTGGGCAGTGGAACAGTTCCAGGGTCACATTTGGGTTTTTGCCACGGCCCGGTGTTCCCTCTGCCTTGGGCAGCCTCCCCGACTCTCCAGGTGATCTACCTTTCTGTTCTGCATCAGTCTTGCCAGTATTTTGTGAAAATACTGTTTACTTGTTTATCAGTCTAGCTTGCATATTGCTGTGGCTGATGCCTTCAAACACCTCCCCTTCTCTTTTTACCTTTCCCCTTCTTTGGGCTTCAGCTATGTAGAAGCTTATCGCTTAAGCAGTCAACTTCAGCTTATTTCTTACAGCTTCCTATTAGCGTTGTTTGGTCTTGAATAATTTTCTGGAATGTGGTACCTTATCCAGAGTCATTTTGTATATGTAGGCAAGACCAGACTTGATTGGACTTCTGTTATATCTACAGCTGATGAGGTAAGATTTGTGAATGTAGAAAGTCCCTCTATTAAAAAAAAAAAAATTCCCCAAGTTAAGTCTCCAAACAGAAGCTGAAGTTGTTAGCCATGTATAAAATGGCATAAAGCAAGCAGAATATAGTATTAATTTAATGTTCTTAGCCTGGAATTTGGCCATTCCTTATTGCATTCAGATGTCAAAGCTTCACCTGTCTTAAAATCCATTACAAGCCTTTAAACATACTTGGTACGTGAGAGTAATACAAGAGGAAACGAGTGAGAACTTGGGCAATAACTTCAATCCCCTAAAATAATACTCGGCTAAATTTGTGGTGCTGAACTCTTGACTGATAGTTACAAGCTTTTATCTCCCTGGTAAAGAGAGATGTCCTTCTGTCCTTTTGTGTTTATTATTTTTTTTTAATCACTCTATTCAAGATCAGTTAATAACACAGTCTGCATGTGTTTTTACATGGACTGCATGGTAGTAAGTGGATTTGACCCAGCCAGTTGGCTGGCAGTGCTGTGTTGAACAATGTCAGATTAAACATATACTCCGTATCTGAAATTCATGCTTAGCTCAAGATAAGTAAAAGGCTTGAACAGAGGCAAAAGGCCTGTGCTTATTTCCCTTTTCAACTTTTTTTTTGGAGTTGAATTCTGTTGTAAAAGTGGTTTTAGGGAAGGTAAAGAATATATGGTGAATCTTTAAAAAGTAAAAATGCAGACATCTGCTTGACTGTGTAATAACTTAAATTTTGAAAAGTACAATGAAAACCTAGTAATTTCTATTTTGCCAGGTTTTTTATGATGCTCCCTCATGTGAATAGAACAAAGAAATTTCTTGCCTGATTTTGACAGTACAGCTGGTCACAGGCATGTGTGAAGCCTTTTCTTCAGCACACCACCATTGTCCTTTTGAACCATGGTATGTAGCTGATCTTGACTATTGCGTACGTAAGACTGAGCTCTGCACATAGTCATAAAAATTAATTGTACAGTTTGCAGATGTTTGAGAGCTGTGGCCTCCTACTAGGTTTTGAAGTTCAAAACAGCACTCGTTTTCACAGCTGATTTACAAATCTTGTTTTGTTTGGTTTTTTCCTTGTACAAGAAATATTCTCAGAATTTGTTGCCATGTGGTCTTGTCCTTTGGTTTTGTTTTTTCAAATGCACTCTAAGCCTTTAATTTGTCATTTAGGTACAGATTGCCTAGTTAGGTAAAGAGGACCTAAGCTAAGAAAAAGTAAATACGCCATGTGAAATGTATTAAGTATCAGTTTCAGCAGTAGATGATGTTTCTTGCATTTCACACCTTGATTCCCTTTAAATAGTTGACGTTACTTAATAAGGGTATAGCCTGGTTGTTCCCCCACCCCATTAAACCTCATAATTTATTTGAAAGGTCCCATAAAATGTAATGAAGGTGGTTTCTTCCTTTTTTTGTCTGTTTTTTGCTGCCCTCCTGTGCCTTTGGCAATTTTCTTTTTTGCTAGACTGGTGTTTATAAAACAGACTCTAGTTTCAATGTTTCACATAGTTTCTTAAAGGCTGTTACTTCACCACTGTTTGTGTAAATAACATATAACAAGGATTCTGTACATCTGTAAGTTTTAATTATTGTTATTTCAAGGGTATCCTCAAATCACAGAAAATTTAGCAGATGTTCAAGTATTGTAAACAGTGCCTTCTTGATGGGTTTCTTGCTGTTCTGAGACATGTAAAGATGTGTCATGTTTGTGCCATATGTAACATCTGACCTTTTGTGTGAGGGCTTTTGTGTTTGGAAACCGACTTTCCTGCGTGGTCAGACTCGGGGGCGGGAGCGGGGGGGAACACGTTGGGTTTCTCGCTCTTCCGGCCGGTGCGCCGGGCGGGGGTGGCGCTCGACACCGCGCAGCTGCCGCGCGTCGTGTGTGGCATTACGGAAAGCGCCGGGACAGCCACGGCCCCGCGGGGGGGGCACAGCCCGGTGCGGGCAGCGGCTGCCGCTTGGGCCAGGGGCAGAGTCAGCCTTCGCCACACAGGGCCCGGCCTCGCCAGCCGTGCCGGCTCGGCCGCCGCCCTTCCCGCGCTCTTCAACGGTTT
>JAVJGI010000060.1:60042626-60098232 GCA_035590275.1 Ibycter americanus | reverse complement strand
AGCTCCAGGGTCCTGCCCGGGCTCGTCCTCCGCAGGGACTTCGCAGCCTACTGCCCGGCGGGGGGGGACCTGCGGGCCGTGCTGGTCACCGAGGCCCTCCGGCCCGCCCTCTCGGCCCCCGGCACCGAGTTCGTCGTCGACTCCGAGGGCCAGTACCAGGCTTCCCAGTGCTGGATCACGCAGAGGACGGAAGCCTTAATGAAACGCTTGCAGAGCAACAACGTTAAGCTGTTGCTGTCGAGCGTGAAGCAAGAGGAGGTAGTTATCTACTATGCAAAATTATACGGTGTCTCTGTGGTAGAGTGCTTGTCGTTGGAAGAAGTGGCCCTTATCTGTGAAATTACAGGAGTCTCGCCTTACGTGCCTTTTGGTGATAACACGGACGGAGAAATCACTGAAACCGCAGTGGCAACGTTTTGCCAGCCCTTGCTGCTCGGCTCCAAAAGGTGCGTTCACATTGGCTTCACCAGTGTGTGCGCCTTTCAGCCCCATTGCCTAATTCTTTGTGGGCCCGTAGAGGGTGTTAATGAGCAGCATGCTGCTGCTTTACAAGGGGCATTTACAATGTTGCAGCAGCTATTTAAAACGGTTGATCGGAGAGCGGAACACGAAGGAGAAGGTGAAAGCCAGAATGAAGCCTCGGATGTTGGCAGTTGGTATTCAGCTACTCAGAAGCAACTTGTAATAGAAAGTATTTCTTGTAACCGTAATCAGGTTTCTGAACACCAGCTGAAAGCACGTAGGGATGAAGCAGAGACACAAACTGTCGACCCTGATTTGCAGGGAAGCGAATACCCTGCATGTGTGCAAAAAGACTTGCAAATACCATCAAATCTCATCCTGAACATCAAAGAATTCAATGGTGCCAGCGAAGGAGATGGTTCTTCAAGAGATGTACAGAAACAGCATGCAAAATGCGAGCATCCGAGCAATGTGCATGAGAACTGCAGAAGTCATTCACTTGTAGTCGGTCAAAAGAACTACAGCATGGCTGTATCAGCAGCACATAATGCTGATACAGCCACTGTGTGTGAGCGCCTAGGTGTTGGCAAAGACCTAGAGAAAACAAGTTGCGATATAGTTCCATCTAAACATGAAAATAGCTGTGTAAGTATTACACAGAATTATTCAGACTCCCTCATAGAAGCAGGATCAGTTTTGCCAGTCGGAGGTTACTTTGAAATCCTGTTACATTATTATATTCGGTACTATGCACAACAGTTTGAGCAGTCAGAGGTAGCTGTCATATCTAATGTAGTTGCTGATGCTTTGCTAAGTATTCCCAAGTCTTTGTACAAGACAACAGAACAGAACAGCTTTACCAAATTCTATCTCAAAGCCATAAATTCACTCAGAAAAAATCAGCCACTGCCTATGAATGAGAAAGGCTTAGAATTGGTGTATTGCAAATATCAGTTAGTCGTTTCGGTTCTTCATTGTGTTACAGAGCTCCTTTCCATAGATTTAATAATTGGTATTAAGCAGCCACTGCAAAAAATTGAGGATTATGACTCGGAAGATGACTTCTGAAATCGTTAATAAAGAATGTTTAATTACGTATTTTCCTGTGTCGCCTTGTCAAATGGACATGTGTCAAAATTCATTGCTAGAGACCAAAAGGTGCCCTTTTAGGCCCAAAGACCTGACATGTTTCTTTCCTCTTAGAAGAAAAGGAAGAAAAAGGCTAACCAGCTAAGGTTTGTGGAAAACTGGGTTGTGAACACCACAGAATTGAAGTTTCAAACATGAGAAAGTGTAGCTGATTCCTACTGCAGGTGATGTGCAATGCCATCTCCATCCACATGCAGAGGATCCTCTGTACATTCCAGCGATGGGTGAATTTTGCCTGTTGTGGTGGTTTGAGTACTTATGCAAGCTAGATGTGGTTAGCTTTCCTGGCATGTTAAAAGGTGCCAGTGTGACATGAGCCACTGAACTTGCAAGTTACAAGCAAGGGGTTTTTCTAGCCTACATAGTAGGCTGGATTGAATGTTATTTTGAATAAAAATATTTCTTTGTATGTTGTGGTTTCTTGCCTGAAAAGGGAAGATCATTTGCTCCAGGGTTTTCACCCTAATATTTGCTTTAAGCTCAGTATCACCTGGATGTCAACATACCCCCCCTTTCTGCTGTGTCTTAAAAGCTACAGATTTGGAGGGGGAGGTTTTTGAGTAACTGAACAGCTGCAGCTGATAACGGTATCACATTGGTTCTCTGTGTGCCATTGCCAGTATCGTGTAATGCTTGGAATAACTGGATTTTTTTTTTCCAATCTGCCATTAAATAAAATTTAGTGAGGATATTTTAAATCAGGGGCGTAAGTCATATTTATCTGCTATACCTGAGATGATGACAACTGGAAACTGGAAATCAGTTTTTGGTTTTTTTTTTTCCCCCCATTAATTTATGCTGTTTCTTTCCCTTTTTCAGTTTCTTCAGAAGAGTCTTATCTACCAAAGTTCTTTTAGGCATTTTGGCAGCAATGCTTGGTTTGACTATAACTTTATGTTTAAAGTTTATGTATATTCTTGTTAATGTAAAATATTGTAATAATTTTTTTTTCTTGGCCAGTACACTCTTACAGACACCTGCATGTGAAAAACAGTGAAACTCAGTGTTCACTAGAGCGATTTCTTTAATGAAGGACTAGGGCCAGTAATTTTCTTTTTTAGAATCATCTTTGATAGGTGCAGAGGTGGGAGAGAATTAAGTATGGAGGAGAGAAAGGAAAACCACATTCTTGCCATTACCACATGCTTTCGGTAGCTGCTTAGTGTGACAGGTCCAGTATGAACAAAGAGAAATCTCTGTTGTGGAAGAGCTGATGTTTTGGAGCTGCGTGCCCTGCTTGCCCGGACGGCCTCAGGGCCGCTCGGGAGCTTCCACCAGCCCTGGTGCTTCAGCAGGCACTTGGGTTCTGTAGTTTAACGTTGTAATGAGCTGCCGAGACAGTTTTGCTCTTGAGCAAGTTTCTGCATACTCTCTTCCAACTGCTGACCAACTTGCTGGCCAAAAGGTGAATGATTTGTTTTG
Organism: Ibycter americanus; assembly: GCA_035590275.1. Classification (NCBI taxonomy): domain Eukaryota; kingdom Metazoa; phylum Chordata; class Aves; order Falconiformes; family Falconidae; genus Ibycter; species Ibycter americanus. The sequence continues at coordinate 60,095,199 of JAVJGI010000060.1, read as the reverse complement.
TGGTAGTCTTAACAACTGTGGCGCAGGGCACCTGAAGCCTGGCAGCAGTGGGGGTTGTCTGCAGAAGCTCCTTCTGTGTTCTGAAGCAAGGTGCTTGCTAAACACTGGTAAAATAAAGAGAATACTGTATCATTTCACATAATTTTATACCGTTTGCACATCTACACGCTTTCAGATTTACTGCAGTTTCTTGAAAAAGGTTAAAACAAAAATATTTTGTTATGTGAATGGCCTTCTGGCTGTTTGATTTAAATTGCATCATTCTTATTCAGAAGAAGAAAGTCCAAAAATTTTATCATATACAAAACTTATTTTTGTATACCAGCGATACAAGGGAGAATTTTTAAATGACTGTTGCATAAAACTTCCTTTTCTGACCTGTTTCTGGTGAAACCTCTCGAGTCTGAAGGTTCACTGAGTCGGGGACTATATTTCTTTGACTCCCTGTCCTTTTAGATTTTGTGAATGGTAAGTTTTCCCTTTCAAACTACTAGTTCCTTCCCCGTTTTGTGTAGAGAACTGAGAACATGGCACACCTTCTCCTTGGAGAAGAATGTCCCTCCTTTGTCCTGGACTGTTGGGGTGGATGCTTGTTTGGGACATGGCTGTTCGGTTTGCAGTCCTGAAGTCTAAGCGCATTATGAGATGTGCACCAGCTCAAGATAAAAAAAGGCATTAACTTAGTCTTTAGGGAGAAGAGCAGATTTACTCCTGGATTCAGCTCTTTCTTTAAGAGTCTTCTCCAGTAATTAGCCTGGAAGTGTAATCATGCCCTAATCTTAGAAAATATTTTGGGTTCACTGCTGTCCCATCTACCCTTTAAGAGAAAGGGTGTTTGTAGCCCTGGGAAGCGGCGCAGTCTGCGTTCTGGGCCACGGCTCAGGTGCTGTCAGTGCCATTTCTCCTCTGCTGACATTTCTGACCCACTTCAGCAGCTGCGCCCAGACACAGAGGCTGTGGTTACCCAGTCACCCTCCTCATGCTGCTACTGCTCGTTGGTGCCTAAGCCTTAGGTAGGCAATTACTCATGACATCTTGTGGCTATCCCACATTTTAAAACTATCCATAAATGTAGCTTGCCCTTTGATAGGTCACATGGGGATGACTCTAAGAGTGATCTCTTGACGTAGTGACAGGGACAAAGCAGTTACCTGGGGCAGCTTGGGAGAATATGTTTTCTCAGTCAAGTCACAGGGAGCGGGGTATGTTTGGGCATGCACTAAGGTTGTAAAAGCCTACAGGTTTTTCTTCTTGCACTGTTTCCTAGAGTTTATTTCTATTTTGTGTTATTATTCTATTATTTTTGTATTTCTAAATATGGATTGGCCTCTACGCAAAGTGAAAATCAGGTACGTGTGGACATGGGTGTGCACTCAGGTCCGAACTCGAAATATGATGTAAAGTACAGGGATACTGGTGTTAATAGCCTAAAATTAGAAGAACAGTTTTTAAAAAATCTAGATGTTTAACTGTCCTTTCTGCAGCCCTTAGCAAACCAATATTCTACCCCAGATGAAATTCATTAGACTATTTTGAAGGTACCCCTGCCACAGGGAGTGTAGATGTATTTTAAGGAAGGTAATCCCATTTGTCAGGTGGAAGATTCACAGCTATGGGCAAGTAGTCTTCCCCCTGCCCTGCTCAAATTTAAAAAAAACCCAGGTTTAAGACACGTTTGTAGTAATGTACAGTGAGACTAGACTGAAACTGCATCCTGCACACAGCTCCTGAGAATGGGAATAATCTCTTTACATGACAAGGACACAGCGTTTTTATTTGTTGATTTGGGTGGGGGTCAAGTCTCAGCAGACTTTTACAGGTGCTGGGGCTGCAGCGAGACAGCCTCCGTTCCCCAGCGCCCCTCCAGCTGCCGTTCCCCATTGCCTGACCCCGGCAGCGCGCTGCTCAGCACCTTCCCAGGCCCTTCTCATTGATCTCCGATGACACCAGCTCTCTGTTTACCAAATAAGTCTCTCTGTTTACCAAATAAGTATTGCTGAACTTCTTTAGTGGAAGTTATACAACCTAAATATGGCCTTATATATTCATGCATGCTTAGTTGATTACTGACCTTTAGCCTTTTTGGCACCTATATAGAGGGTACAGCTAATAGGAACCAGTTGCAACAAAGAATATTCTGTTGTGTCACAAATCCCACACTACTGAGTCACATTTGCAAGAGGGAGCAGGGGAGTGCAATGTTTTGTTCATGAGCATAACTGTATAGTGGCATGACTGGTAATTTTGTATTATTTCTGTTATTATCTTTATGACGGTCGCCTTCCAGAGTCCACAGGTGGGTGATTAATCATACCATGTGAGAAGATTAAGGAAGATTAAATTCTTCACTTGCATATATCTCCTGGACCTCACTAGAATTGCATTTATCTGAGCCTGTACTTAATTTGCTTTTTGTTATGTAACAAATCTGCTATTAGCAGTAAAGACTTCAATTTTTTTTATTACTAAATTTATTTCTATGCTTGTTTACGTTAATCTGTTCCCTTGTGTATTTTTTGGCAAGGTTCTTTTAAATCTCAAGAGAGAAACTATTTCAGTGTTCAGTTGCAAAAATCTCTTCGGTTTATTTTGAAAATTAAGCAACTTCTTTTTTTGTCAACAGTGAGCCCAAAGATTAAATACTTGCGTTATTTACTATACTATTTATCGCATGATAACTGTTAAGACTGAACACATAAAGAGAATAATGTCTGAATGTATAAACAGTAGCTTTGGGAATACGTTGGCTGTAATTAACACGATTATAATTCTGCAGTAGCATTTTGTGTAAGGCATCATTTTAGACCAGAAATAGGTGTTTGGATCTAGAATTATACGAATTACTCCCCTCTGAGAATATTAAGCTAATATTTATTTCCAGGAATAAGAATTTTAATTTTAGCATTCCAAAACTAAAAATAATGATAGCAAAAATGTAATAGATTCAATACGTAGTAGCTCCTTCTTAATTATATGATTCAATAGAAGACTAGACTTTGGAAATGATGCTTACTCCTGTGATAGATAGAGCAGTGCACTCCTTAAAAAGAGTTGTGATAAAAAGAATACAAAGTAGTTTTCTATAGGAAAACCATTCCTGCTGGTTCAGCAGACAGTTTATTTCTCATGAAATCACCAGCAGATAAAAGAAAGAACTGTTACACTGAGGCTTTGGTTCAGTGCAGGATTAAGGGCACATCAGTAATACTGCTTCCTGTGTGTCTGTGTCCTAAGGCACCTAAAGCAGAACTCACTATAAAAGATATTATTTCTGTTTAAGGTATTTTTAAAAAGGTGGTGTTTTACCAAACACAATCTCTAACCTGTTCTTAATTTGAGATTCTCAGTAAAACAATCCAGCATGGTGATTGTTCTTTCAGTAATAATCATGACCTACTTTCAGTGGGTGTCTTAGTTTTCCAGGCTAAGCATCTGATTAAATATTACCGTAAAATGTGAATGCAGAGTGAACACATGGCAGGGATTTCTCTGTGTATGTGGGGAAAAGGCAGCTCCAGATGAGAGTTACGTCCATTGAGATTTTAACATGAGACTTGATACGTGTCTGGTATCATGTATGAGGATTACATTTAGGCTTTTGGAGCAATGAAAGTCATTGTAGAAACTGCTGGATTATATTCATAGGACAAATAAACTGTATGGGAGCTGTTTTCTAAAACCAGTAATGCTCTGAGGCTCTTGATTACCGATGCAGTACTGGAAAAAAGAACAGAATAGTTACGTTGTGCTGCAAAAAAATTTAATCTGTTATCCGTGTTGACTGTGTTGGAGATGTTTATTGGCATGGGGTTTATTTAATGTACTGGTCTTAGGAGTACAATCCTGAGGACCGGTGCCCCACCGCGGGGCTGCTTCTGCCATTGCCGTTGGTACTGGGGGTAGCTCTGCCCTTGCGCTCCAGCAGTCATCTGTTCGCTCACTGTTAAGATTTTCTAGTACATGCAGCTTCAAGAAATCGGTTGTTTCAGTGTGACTAGTGGATTTTTAATTCCTAGAACAAAGTAAAGGGCAGCTTATTTAGTTTTGTGAGTGATAAATTTGTGCATGTGAAACCTTTCTTCATAACTTACACATCTAAAACATTTAGAACTGCAGTGCTGTGAAGACACTTTTTAGCAAGAAGTACCCAGCACTTCCCATTGTGAAAGTCAGGTTTTAGCATTTGTAATTCAGCCTGAATGCTCTCACTCTGCAAGGAGCCACTGCTTCCTGCTGACTTACATGGAAAATGTTTTCAAAGCAGTACAATTGTTTCCAGTAAACAAATTAGAAAGGATACCTTGCTTTGCCTTCGTTTCCTGTGATTGATCTTTTATCTAAGATTCTTTGCAATCCCCTTGCTTCACCGCTGGAAGCATAGTTCTCTACTTCTCCGCTACTAAGAGAGCTGGAAGGATATATGAACCAGGGAGCAAAAATATCTGTACCTGTCCTGGATCTCCAAAATAACGTGCTGCTGGGCCGCCTCCTTACCAGCTTTACTCTGATGACACGTGCTGGAAAAAACAAAAGCTGCCCAGTCACATATGGGAGGGATTCCTACTGTGCCAAGTGTAGATGCGATACAGTTCAGCTTACTGTGGTGTTTTGACAGCTCAGTAGACCTTGCAAGCTGTGATATAGGTAAATGGAGGGGGTTTGTGGCATTTCCAAACAATCAGTGCTTATAATATAGCAAGTATTGGAAATTACATTCCCTGTAATCTGAGACGTTTTTATCATCTTACAGAATTTTTCAGTACAGCATTTTTTAAGCCTTGGTGGTTATTAGCAAGTATTATCAGCACCATTTTGTTCTAGGAATCCCTTCTACTTCAAAAGTTTGCCACCTTGGCCATAATCTTTTAAGTGTTGCAGAAGATACATGGCTTGGATCTATGAAGAGGAACCAATCTGTAATCAAGCAGAAAGGAAACTTTCTTCTCCTGTTTCATTGCTTCTGCTTTCTGCCTGACTGTAGAGCTCCTGAGAAAGTGTAATACACGAGTAACTCTATAGGTGTGGGGATGGAAAGAAGGAGGGACAAGAATAAGAGAAGACAGGAGATAAGAAGGCCCAGTTCAAAAGGAAGAGAGGGGAAAAGATGAAGGTTGAATGATGAACAGACCCTAGAAAAACACTGTTGTGTGGAAGGAAGAATATAGAGTCTCAGGTACATGAACAGGAAGAAGCAGCCCAGCTTCCACACGCCCCTCCCTGGATATGCAGTAGCAAAGAGAACATGTTGAGTTCTGCTCTCCCCTTGGAAGAGTGGCAAAAGACAGCTGACAAATGGAAAAAAGAATATCCATGAAACTGATTTTTCTCCTGTGCTGGTGTGGGAGAGTAGCTACCTCAGAAAGCATTAGGAGCCACGCAGACAGCCTGTCTGCGCGTCCCAAGGCAGTGTGGGCTGTAAACTTGCAAGGGCCTGAGGTAACGATTTGCATTTCTGTTCCTGAAGCTCAAAGAGTCTAGGAGTGGCTTCTGAAATTACTGGGTGTGGATTACATTTATTTAGATAGCACATCTTGCCCTGACCGACTTGAGCCTCTGGAATGTGCTTTGATCCTTAGGTACTTCCAAGATACAGGCTGGAGTCATCAGTAACACTGCGCTTGGCTCCCCAGCCTCACTGGCGAGGGGTTCTGGGCTTGAGCATGTGCGGTTAGTTGTGCCTGGGGAATAGTGCACAAGTTCATGTTACAGGTCACGCAGTGAGTAGCGCAGGATTGTAATGGGAAGCTGCTGGGTTTACTGCTTTGAAAACAATTGTGCAGACTCTTATTGAAGTCATAAGTCATCATCTGATAAATTTGCCATCTGCTAGGCCTTAGATAATTAATCTAAATTTACTTATGTTAAATCATAGAAAGCCTGTCTAGGACCTCTAAGCTTATTTTTCATATTGAAATATAACAGGAGTTCAGTGCTTTTAGCCTCCTTATTGAATTGTAGGGAAAATTAGTTTTCTTCTATAGTTCTGACTTCTCATAAGACTGAAAAGTTTCAAGAGAAACAATTATTCTAAAAATCTTAGATTTGCAGAATCTCAAATACCAATCTCTTATTGACAGTGTCATCTTTGTTTAATACCTAGTGCTCATGGCCATAGAAAAGGTCTGTCCTCACTGAAAATAGCAGGTTACTACTTCTGCATATTCAGATGTCAAACTTCTAATCCAAATTTATTCAAGTGATCATAAACAGAAGATACCAAATTTGCAGAGTACTAGACCAGTAAAATTAATTACCTAGTACTTGGAGCAGAAGGTGATAGATCCCAGTTTTTTTCTAATTAATAATTCTTACTGGTTTTCCCTCCGAAAAAAAATATGATTGAAATAAAATGCATGAATGAGATCATAGATTGTTCTCTTGCTATTGTATTTAACATATTTGAGTTTCAACCATTCATTCTGTGATGTCTGTGGGGTTTTGTAAATATGATTAACACCTGATTTTAAGAATTTTTTATTGATTCAGTAACTGCCTGACTTTGTAACATTTTAACTACAAAGATCAAATTATAAGAAAAACGTGGCAGACATCTCTGAGTATCTTGGAAATCTATTGCAGTGAACCATTGGGGAAAAACAGTGAATTTTGTTTTCTGGAGTTTTGTAACAATGTATGTCTGAGGTTAGGATTGGGTCCCAAACCAGCAGCATCTGCAAACTGTGTTTAGCATCTCATAAATTGTACAGCTTTTTAACAGTTTTACCTTTACATTTTGGGACCACCCAGGTTTATAACAAAGTCTGAATCTATATGAAACTGCAGAGGAATAAATTTCTCATCATTATTCCCTCTGGATTCCTGTTGTGAGAATGAGTGGGTGTTCACGTCAGAAAGTAGAATAAATGTTACTGCCTTGAAATGCTGCCTCTGCAGCTCCTAATGTTATTGCACTTGTCATTGTGAGCTTTCTAAGTACTCCAGTTTCGAACTTGGAATAAATTTGTTCCACTCGTAAAAACACCCACATCTGTAGGAAGAAATGTGTGTGTGTACCTTTCTTTAGTTTCCATACTGTGACATGTTTTTCCCCGTGCTCATTTTCCTTTCTTGCACTGTTTTGGTGTGGCATGTGACACTGGACATAATCTATCCATATTTTTTTTCCTCAAGATTGAGAGTTGTCACATTAAAATCTTGGATGCCAGAATTTCTCTTGACTTACTACTTATCTGTTCATGTATCTTTTAATCACCTTGTTCAAAAATTATTTTAATATGTTATTGAATGATTCAATAGACAATAGAAGATATGAAGATTAAATTTAAAGAAGGCAAGTGCCAAGGACTTTTCAAAATTTTCACAGTAATGAACAGCACAGGATTAATATCTTAGAGTTGATGATAACTGGATTCTCCTAAAATGGTTTTTGTTTACCAGAAATTTCCAGGATGGCTTTACAGTTGGACAACATCACCATATAATTAGTTTGCTGCTGTTGGTGTAGTTAGTCAGTGCAACAGTGATACAGCAATCTACCTTTGTTGTATAAAAAACCCAGCTAACCAACAATTGGTCTTCTGCAGTAATATCTGTTAAATATCATGGGACAAAGACGTCAGCTAGAGGAGGAGGCAGAGGTTAAGACCCTAGGGTTTTATCATCACTGGCACTGATTTACTGCAAAGCCTGGAATAAGTCACTTAATGCCCGTGTGATTAATTTTTCATCATGAGATAGTAGCGGGTTTCGTATTCATAAAGGTTTCAGGCTGTGCCTTAAATCTCTGGGAATCTGAAGATGGATGCAGATGCAATCATTGCGTGTTAAAAACAAATAATGCAATGTATTGGACATCATCTCAGTCTCTCAGTTATCTTTGTATAAAGTGTTGAAAGCTGTTTCTACCAGGACTGCAGATATTGTGTATTTCATTTTATTACCCATGACTACTGTGGGAAAACTGAGATGTTAATGAGAAAGCAGGCACCGTTTCCTATGTTCCTTTCCCTTCAAAAAAAAGAAAAACTCCTTCACATATTAGGGATTTCCACAGGCAATAAGGTGCAATGTTTAAAATGCAATGGTTTTAACAAGCCCATCCGTTTCCCTTTATGCAGTCCCATATTTGTTCCTGTGTTTTCCTGAGGCATTGCCCATGATTTGAACTCTAGGCAGCTTGGAACAAGTGGCAACCAGGATATCTGGCATAGCCCAACCAGGACAGGTGGTGGCGACTTCCAAAAGGTGCGAAGAGAAGCCCTGGGTCCTCCAGCTGAGCCAGCCTTCAAGGGCGAGCTGCCTCACCTCCGGAGCTGGCTGGAGGAGGGAGATGCTTCATCTTTCTCCATATGTGTGCTGTAGACACCTGCCCCTGTGATTATTAATGTACTCCAAGCACTGGGGTCCAGGAAATTCCTCAGGCTTCTGAAAAGAAATACAGGCAGAACATATTGCCTGGGCAGGGGCGTTAGCACAGCCCAGGGAGCAGCGCAGCTGTCCCTGTGCACGCAGTGCCAGGCTGCTGTGCTCACGCGAGGGCCTGTGCAGGTGGCACAGAGCTGGATCGAGGCACTAGAAGAGTCAGCAGGCTCAGAGGTTTTGACCTTGGCCTCCACATCTGGAGGAGGTGCTTGGGATTTTGACAGAAAGCATGTCTGGGAGCATGAGTTTATGACCCTGGATGTGCTCTGTGGGTTCCCATCTCAGCTGAATGGACCATTTAACTATCAGGCTTCTGCTCCTCGTCACCTGGACTGACAAGGGGATGTTTCTGCACCCAGCTCCCGAGGCGGCCCTGAGCTGTTCAGTCCATGCCCACCATACCCTGGCAGCACTGGGTTCAGCTCAAAGACCCTTGCCAAGGCTGAGGTGGTCTAGGTGTCCAGCCTGACTGGAGCCTGTCATCACCCACAGAAGCACTATAAGGAGCAATGCCTTGTTGCTTTTTTTATCCAAACCTTCATGGCCGTCATCGAAAGATGCCAATGTCGCTTACAGCTGAGTAAAGAATAATGTTACTTTTGGAGATCTAATCAGTGGGAGAGCGGTCTCAAGAGCGCTACACAGCATCTCTGAAGCCATGCAACTGCGTTTCCTCACCCTGCACAACTGTGCAGAGCTCCAGCATGGTGTGTGTGGTGTAACGGTGTCCAGTTCAATTATATGATCTTCTCCATAGCTGGCCAGCTAGGAGGCTTGTCATGGACCCTGGCACCAGCTCTGTCTCCTAAAAGCAATGGAGGAGAGGTGTATGGAAAAGCACTGCATGGGAAGCTCGCCCTTCTTCCCCTGCAGCCATATTTTTGATTTATTAGGTCCTCAATCCAAGTCCAGGTCTAATTTTTGAGGGAGCAACACATGCCAGATTGTTATCAAGTGTGTCATTTGGTTTGCTAGGAGAGCATTAAGCGTGCAGCAGACTATCCATCTAACACTGGATGAATATTTTAGAATAAAGCACATAGAGCCAGAGAGCATTTAGTGGGTTATGCCTGTCACGTAATTCCAAGATGTGCTTCTGTTAATCACCAGCACAGGTGAAAATGTCTTGCAGTTCTCCTTTGACTGCTAAACTTTTAGAATCTTCATGAAATAGTTTACATTTTGTTACCTTTTGGAAGATTTATTACTGCCATTAAAATAACGAGTCTGACACCTACACATTTCGTATTTATGGAATTTTGCTTCTGCCTCCTTAGGTATTGGAGATCACATTTTTTTAAATGACTAGAAACTTTGTGTTTACACAAGTAACAGGTCCAACCCAAACCTTTAGGTCAGAATAAGGTACTTATCTGGGATTCTGATCCACAGTTTATCAATTTCAATGCATCAGCCCTAATATACACAGGAGAAAGAAGCAATTCTCAGATTTTGTCCCACTGGACCAAAGGCAGCCTTATTCTTTTGGGTGTGAGAGATGATTTGGGTTGCTTGGGAGACAGCTGTATAACACCTAATTCGCAGGATGCCATTTCTATAGCAATTCTTGTACTCTGAATGCATAGAATATTAGACGCTTTCACAGACTTGGATGTATTAGTTGTAGTCAGGTTGTTACGATGCTCTGACATTGAACTTAGATTTCCACAGGTACCTTGACAGAGCATCCTAGCAGCAAGGAAAAGGACAGAGGGGTATGACTATTAAAAGGCTGACTAATTCTGAAGGTTATATTGGAAAGTAAGAGAGAACTGAATCATGTGCCATTAGCAACTGAACCCCCAATTTTCTGTTAAAAAAAGGGTTGATGCATATTGTTGCTCATAAAACAAGCAACAAATTTTGGTTAAAATCTGACTGCTGCTGCAAAGGAGATTGACTGGAGAACCACAACATCAGTGTGTGGGTGGCATTAAATGTCAGAGCACTGATGGAACTGGGAAGGAGGGGAAGATTTTTTTTGGCTTTTCCGTGCCCAGGAGGGACAGACTGGTCTCGTACCCTGGGTTGTGCATAGCTGGAAAGCTGCCTTCCCTTACTGCCTGCTGAAAGAAGTCACTCACAGTGATTTGTCCCAATACATAAAGATCAAATTCCAGAGTACAAATGGAAAAGGTACAGAGTGTACAGTCCTGGAGCTTGAAATCCCCTGTGCGTTTGGTGAAACAGAGGCCTCTTAGGTTTTAAGTTTTATTAACTTATTTCCTAAATTCAAGGTACTTCACAAAACATGGGTTCCCACAGGATGGGAGTTCGAAGGGTTCAGGTTTATGAGGCAAGGAATAGCTGGGAAGGGTGGATCCTGAACTCAGCAGAGCTGATGAAATGCTTGCATTGACTCCACAAATTTGAATTCAGACTGTAAGTGATGTGAAATGGCAATAGGAGTCGGGGATTGGGTTGAGGAGGCTTATTTGCATTTATCTCCGGTTTCATTGAGAGCACCATGCCTGTTTAGCAAGCCAAGGATATCTGCTGTCTGCAAGGCAATGACTCCCAGTTCTCGCTGAGCTGCCAGAGCTGCAGGAGCCAGAACTGGCTGTCTTCCAGAGGCAAGATACCAATGCTCCCCATGATGTGGCAGCCTCCCGTGCTGAGGTTGGCAGGCTCTCTCTGGCTGCTGTGCACAGTTTAGAAAACCTTCCAAAGAAGAGAATTTTAAAAAAGAAACCATGTATTAGTAACGACAACAGATGTTGACCTCAGATGCCTCCATCTGCTTCAGGTGTCCTGGATGCTCTTCGATGCCTTATGCAAAAGTAGTTTAGGCACATTTATACCAGATGAACCTAGCTTCCCTCTCGCTCTCTTTTACACCAAATGAAGGGAAGCCTCTTTCTTTTCTCTTTCCCTGGAGGCCTTTTTTCCTGTCCCAGACACTGCATTGCAACGTGTGAGACTAGGTAAATGTTGTGCGTGCTTCCTGTGTTGGTCTGCTCGAAATGTCACCAAATGATGATGGAGGAACCAGGAGTCCTGAGAGGCTTTGCAGGCACTTATCTGGGAGGTATCAACCAGCAGGGCAAGGACTGGAGAGCCCCTTGGGCTGAGATAGTAGTGCTGCTGTTATCTTCTGGTGCCCTTCTTCCTGTACTCTTCCTTCTTTATTGTTAATATACTTTTGTAAACTGTTCATCAGCAGCTCTCACTGAAAGCATCTGGTCTCCTCTAGGCTGCTTCTTGCTTCTGGTTCCTTCAGTTCTTTGAGGCTGAGAGGAAAACCAGCTCCAAAGAATGGAATAACATGGTATTTCTGGTGATGGACAGGGTTTGGATTTTCAGGTTTTTTAATCCCTGCTTATCTGCAGATTGTAGGTGTGAGGGTATGTGCCCCCTGAGTTTGTCTTCGGCCAGCTGGGTCAGAGGGAGCCATGAACTCTCCCTACTGCTCATTACTGTTGTGCACTAATCACCATTTTGGATGTAAGAGAGTGGCAGACTGCAGGGCTCAGTGTTTCATAGCTGTCTAGGCAGGCTGCCTTTCAGTTCACATTAGCTCCCTGTAAGACGGACCGGCACAGCTCCGTTTACAGTTAATATCACTGTTGGGATGGGGTGGGAGGGAGAAGAGCATGTCACACAGTCAGAAATCTGCCTAACACCTCCTAGATACAAGCCAAGAAAGGTTCGTCTTCCTGATGATTGCATAGCAGGCAATTGCACATAAATGCACACTGTTAAAATTTGTATCTGTGTATAATTGTGTCCCCCACTGACTTTGTCCACTTTTCTACTTAGTCCATGTACAGCATCTATTTAGTGTTTTTTACTAAATGGTGGTCTCAGTGCAGCTGACGGTCACAAGAAACAGCAGCGGAGAAAGTTCCTTCCATAGGAAAGCCACAGATTAAAAATAATCACTCTCCTGGAAGAGGCAGTAGTTGGCACTGAAACGTTCCAACTCTCATCATTGGCTAATGTTGTAAAAGTTGGCAGCTCTTAAATGGCCCTCTAAATTCATCAAGCTTTTTATTTTATATTTTTTTTTAATAAGTAATCCATCAGAACAACAAAGTACCTTTGGAAAGAAGAGCATTGTGATATTAAGTTCATCTAGAAGTTACAAAGAAAAACACAAGCCTATCTGTTAATTGTTTTACTTCAATGCCTTTTGCTGATATTGAGAGCTTAGAGGAGTTCAACAGTGATTTCAATTACTTGGGTATAAATCCAGAAAATGACAGTGGAGCTGGTCCAGATTTACATAAGTATAAATGAGATTTTAAGAAATGTCTGCGTAGTTTCCTTTCAGGCTTTAGATCTAATTATCTTAATTAGCCTCTCAATTCAAGGGTCTAATTTCCACCACGGTTAATGAATTGCACTTATACTTGGTGACTGAATTATCTTGCCATTTTTTTAAGGGAATATTCTGAAAACTCCTAATGAGAAAAATAGCCTCAGAGTTCTCCAGCTTTGTTTTTCCAAGTATAAAGACTAAATATAGTATGTGTTCTCCAGAAAATGTGAGTGACAGGGATTAGTAATTAATGAACAGTGTGGCCCATTTACAATCCTACCAGCACAGAATTCACTGTGGCATGGAGAACATCAAACAACTTGGTTGACTGTCATGCATTTAAAACAATGAGGAATAAAGGCTTAATCCAGACTAAAACTGCAAATGCTCCCTAGGTTTGGTTAACGCTGATGAAAATATTGAATAATAGCTAAGAAGGAAGCTGAAAACTGAATTTTAAAAGGCTAAAAAATGATTAATAAAAGCCCCAAAGCTGAAAACAAGGTTGTGCTCTGTGAGAAGGCTGTCATTTGCTCAAGTAAGTCTTTTAGAAAGTCCTCCCCAAACCCATGGCTTGTTTTAAATCCCTGCCAGCCCATTTTGAGAGGCAGTACACTGTCACCATGAGCAGCCCTTCGAGCCTATAGTATACATTAGCAGTTGTTGATCATTTTCACATGGTGTTCTTTCAATCAGATCTCAGTGCTGGGTTGCAGGGTCCCCAGTTCCTCAGGCCTTGTTTAGGAAGTGATAGCTTTGCATTTTAAGCTTGATGCCCGGAGTGGGGCTGAAAGGAGAGCAGCACGATACTCCTAAGCAAGATGACTGCATCCCATGTGTTATCGGTGGAAGGAGGTGGGCTTCTGTGGCAGCTGCCGGAGGGGCTCCAGGCTCTCGAGGTGATGGCAGTGGTTCTGGGCGAGGATGGCAGAGCACACTCCAACCCCCAGTGGAGGGACGCAAGGAGCAGGCAAATGCTACCATGTTATGCAGCACTCAAGTGCTGTAACCACCTTCATGCTTTGCTGTCTGTGTAGTACTCCTGCAGTGCCAGCAAAGGAGCAGCAAGCTTCAGGTGTCCTGAAATTATCAGATGAACTGCTGGATTGAATAACCTTTACATGACTGGCATGTCTGCAGTTCTTGAGACGCATGCTACATGCCTGGGTTTTTTTTGCTGCGTTGTCATAAAGTAACATGGTAGCTTGAGCAGGAATTGTTGTCCTTCCCAACAGAGGTAACGTGAATTATCCAGCAAAAGCACTCCTACTCACCATCTTGAAATATTGCATATTGTATCCTCAGAACTGGCCTTTTTGCTAATTACCGCCTCGTTTTGTTCTCCCTAGCCTGTTTCTTAGAGCACAACCTGCTATTTAAGCCTGCCTCTGTGCATGACTTCAACCCAGTCTTTTTCTAATATCGTGCTTCTGCAAAAAGTGAAGTTGGCCCAACTGTACCTCCAGTAGCTGTGAATGGGAGAAGGTTATTTGCTTGGTGGTTTCTCTTCCCTTATAGAAATAACCCAAGTCATTCTTGGAGCAGATTTGCAACAGTGCCTTTGAGTTCCATTGTGTACCTCTGCTTTGCTCCAGCTATAAATCAGCCACAGCAGGCATTTGCTGCCTGCTATACTACAAAACATCAGATACTATCTGTAAGCGCTGCACACAATTTTGCCGCAGTTCAGTAAACAGCGTACATGGCTGCTGTGCTGCGAGTGAGTCAGAGTCCTAGAAATGAGCTGTTACTAAATGGCAGGGTACAAACTAGGCCTTTTTTTTCACTCAGCCGAAGCACATAAAGCAATTTATTGCTGGAAATATTTCTCTCACTGGCCTTTTCTTCACTGAAAAAAGAAGTACGTTCCTAACAGCTGTTAGAGATCCAAACTGCAAACATATTAAAATACATTTGCCTTGTTTGTTGTAGCATCTTAATCCGCTAGCTCCTGTGATGCTAATACAAGTGAAAAAGGCACCTTTTCCTATGCATGGTTTTGTTCTAGGTGTATCCAGTGGTGCAGCTTTATCTTTGGAAAACCCCAAAGCCATCTTTTTTTTTTTTCCCATCTTTTTTTTTTTAACCTATAAGGAAAAAATCTTCACGTCTCTTGTGCTAAAATCTGCTAATAATCCTCTGTCTGTATGCCCCACTGTAGAAAGTGGCATAGGATGAAAACCTTGCCTGGACATGGCTGCCTTCTGGATCGGGGCCTGAAGGAGGAGTTAGGCTGGCAACCTGGCCACCAGTCCCCGCTGGCACAGCTGGCTCCAGCTGGCGGGTGACCCTGGTTTCCCCAGCGTTTCACTGTGTGGGCTGATGAGAAAGCAGCTGGTATGAGGGGTGCTGGATTTGTTGCTGTGCCGCAGTAACCCTTGGCTCTAGAGAAGCACAAGGACAGGTTTGCTGCTGAAATCTCCAGTCTTTCCTCTGGTTAAATCTTGGATTAAGCAGTAGAAGCCTCCTTCGGTATGTATGAATGGTGTAATCAATGGAAAGTGGATTCCAACTGCATTTTTGATGGCTGACAGCAGAAGCCTCACTGTGCCTCACCTTCCCACCTGGTTCTCTCTCCTGACATTTCTGTCTCCCCTGCCCAGCACACCACTGGATCCCCCCCTGCCTGACCCCACAGCCCGCCACTCGAGCCCTCCCAGCCTCCTTTCGGAGCCCCTGAAGCAGAACATCACTGGTCCTACACGTTCTTGTCTCTACCCAAAGCTTTGAAATCAGGAGGTCAGCTTCTGCCACACCATGAACACAATATTCTTCCAGTCTTTAGCCCCACCTGCCATTTGCCTCCTGTTTTCCTTTGGAGATTGAAGGGCTACAGTAACGGCAAGAAGAGGACAGCTTCTAGTCATTGTCCTTAATGTAGTTCTGTCTCTTGTGTCCCACCTCAGTCTGGGGAGGCACAAACAAGCAGGGCAGCCCTGGCAGCCCCAGCCGCTACCAGCCCATGTCCTGCAGTACACCTGCAGAGGGAGGGGAGGCTGCCCGGCCAGCCCGTTCTTTTTGTTGGAAAATGAGAAACAAACCTAAATCCTCAAGGGAGGGAGCCGGGGAGGGCAGAAGGGGAAGCCTGAGATCTCTCACTCGTGTGAGTGACTCCCCTAAGAGCTGGTTAGCCACAGACGAGCCCGCAGTGCCGGCCAGTGTGGCTCTTGTGCGCTGCTCTCTGCCTCGTTACCTGCTGATGCACCCATCCAGCCGGGATGTCGGGCACTCCGATAACTGGGGAGTTGCTGGGGAGGTTTCACATCAGGGGATGTAGCCTAGGGAGGGTTAGGTCCAGGGAGGCTGCCGATCAAAAAGCTGCAGAAACACTGAGTTGTCTGTATGCTTGGCTCATACTGAAGCCTCTGAACTTCCTGAGTTGAGGATCAATGCCCCTTGTCATTCCCGTCTTCTGCTGGAGACCCTGTTCATCCTGGACGTCAGTGTCTTCTGTGTCTCTCTGGTACGTCTCTCTAACCCAGCACACAGCAGCTGAATTTTTGGTATTAATCACACTCTTTTTTAAAAAAAATCACAATTGCTCATTTGTTCCAGGTTTTTTGTCTGTTCCTCATAACTGTCATGAACGGGAATTTTCAGGCACTTGTTCTCCTCTCCACCTTCTAATGAAAGACGTCTGTAGGGCCACCTTCTCACCATGGCTAAGAAGGGGTTTTCCTTTTTAAAATATTTTTAATTGCTACCACTGGCCTTATCCCTGGTGAACCTGTCTACTTGGTCTTTGAACCAAGATCAAACCCCTTGGGTTTTGCCCCCTGAGGCAACATGTTTATAGTGCAGTGATGGGCTGAGTGAGGACCCACCTCCTCTGGTTTACATTAACCCAAGTAGCAGGTCACTTTCTGTGTGTCCCTTCTAGGGGCACTAGGGATTTCATAGACCTCATACCCCTTCATCTCCTTCCTTTCTCATTTCCAAGCAAGACCCTAGTCATTCTTATACAAAGCCTTTCTATGTCTCTATGTTCATCCCCTTCACCTTTTTCTTTACATTTTCTACCCCTGCTATATAGGTACATATATACATGTAAAAGAACTGATCGGAACAGTGCATGATACCTAAGGCATGCGCGCGCCCAGGTTTGTTACAGCCACAGAACGGTGTTTCCTCTCCTCTTTGCCCCTAACATTGCTTCCCTTGTGACCGTCCCCTACCTCTGAGCTGGCATTTTGTGATTCCCAGTGCCGTTGAGGTGTCAGCCCTGAGTGCCCACAGCTGGTGCGGTGCCAGTGCTGTGGATGGAGAGCTGTGCCACACGCGGCCGGCGGTGGGGCCGGCACTGTGCATGCACTGCTGAACTTCAGCTCTCCCTCGCTACCCAGCCTGATGCCACAGGGCTGCATCCGCAGCTCTTCCCGGGCAGCAGCATCAGACTGGTCCTTGCTGTGCCTGAGCAAGCCCCTTGTCAGGACCTACTCTGTGTTGTGCCCTCGAAGGCTGGGCACCAGCTGCCAAGGGCAGACACCAGTGAGTGGCTGGAGAATTCAGAGAAGACAACATCTGCGATTATACATCTGCGATTATCCAGCTGCGCTGGCAGGCAGTCCTGGTGTTTGGGTGTTTTATCACCTTCCAGAGAGGAAGGAACAAAAACATCACACATGGTCCCTTGTCGTTGTGCTGTCTGGGAGGAGCACAGGCCAGATGAGCTTGTGACATGGCAGTGAAGCCCCTCTGGTCCATATGGGAAATGGAGACGTGCGATCTGGGCAGGAGCCAACTAGTGCTGCTGGTCCCAGCTCTTTGATTGCATCTGGAAATGATTACAATGCTGAGGAAAAACTGATAGCTGCTGACGAGTGGTGCATAATTACACAGTCCGGCTCGGCCGGGTGGGCTGTGCAAGCGGGACAAGCCCACCCTGTGTGCCCCCAAGCCCTGAGTGGCAGGCACTGCCTGTGTGCCTGAGGAGCACCGCATCTGTGCTCACAGCCTGGCTTCTTCCCACCTAATCCATGCCGTCCACACGGTAAACACACCCCAACTAACAGGACGAACCAAGATCAGCTCAGTGACAAGACTTTGTCATCGCTGTAATACCGAGCTAGCAGCCAAACTGTTGCAGTGCAATTTGTTTTGCAGGAACAGCCAGGTTTGCTTGTAGAGCTAGTAACGCAAGAGCTGAGCCACCGTGGTGCCTGTCCTCTGAGCCTCTGCGCCTCCGGACTGATGGGTTTACAGTGATAATTACAACTTGTACAAATCTCTTATTTAAAAGGACTGTGTTCTCCCCAGCCCGCCCCTTCAACCAAGCCCTTCTGAGCATCTTTGGGACACCTTGACTCCTACTGAATGCTGCCACTTCAGGTGTTTCAAGAAGGCTCTGCCATGAAGGTCTGGGTTGCCCTTGGCTCCCCCAACAGCCCCTGGGATGAGAGAGACACCTCTGAAGGGTGGCTTTGTCCCCCGGAGCTGAATCACTCCTTGAGGTGTCCTGCTTTTCCCCCACCCAGGGAGGTTCTGAAATCCTCCCTGCTGCGTGTTTGATGCCTGGGAGTAGGTGGGATGAATTCGGGCTCTTTCCGAGTGCCAGAGAGAGAAGAGTCCCAACCCTTTTGGCACAAGGCCAAGCACTGGATTCTTCCAGAGGAAAATAAATCTTCAGGGCTAATTTACAGCTCCCTTATACCAGCACAAATCTGCCAGAGTCACTAGAACAAAGTAGCAAATTGAAAGGACAGTCACTCATCTTATTCTGAGGGAGGAGAAAGTCTCCAGAGAATATTTTTTTTCTTAATTTTAATTCTTTCCCTTTTGGTCTTAATTTAATCCTTTTCTCAATAAATAAATGAAGACTTCCAAATAAAATTTGCTGTGCATGAATGAATCACTGTCATGCTTTTTCTCCCTTGCCGTTAAAAAATATAGGATGAACAATGTTGCCTGTGTTGAATAAATAGAAAATAATGAAGAGAACGAAGTGAAGGAAGCAAATCTCACTATCCATTTTCAGTTGAGATGACTGTAAGACAGAGGTGGGAGTCATGAGCTATCAGCTGTGTGTGGCCTGCAACCAAAACTCTTACCAAAAAGCGGGAGCAAGCTTCACATGCTCCATCTGTGGGCAGGCAGCAGACATACCAGACCCAAAGCCTGAGGATTTATAAGATGGTAAATCAGACGAGGAGAAAATGGAGATCCATTTTCCTTGCCATGGCGGTAGCTGCTGGCATAGCTGCTGCAGTGGAATCATGCAAAGCCGAGCAGTAAGGCAGACTCCAGGAAAACTCTGAGCTTATCACTTGGCTAAATCCTGCATGAGCAACTGGCCTCAGACTGGCAAGATGTCAGCTGTGAGAGAGGAATGGCAGACTGACTGGCTTAATTCTGGGGGGTTTGTTTGTGGTTTTTTGTGGTGGTTTTTTTTGTTTTGTTTTGTTTTTTGTTTTCATCTCAGCTGCTCATGCTTTTTTTCTCTTTTCCTTTTTGTCTGCCTTGTGCGCCTACGGCTCTTTTCCTCTCTCCTTCTTTCCTTACCTCACCTGTCCCTGGGACTGCAAGCAGATGTTATGCTCTGACAGCTCATCTGCTGCAACAATTTTTTCACCCCATGAAACTGAGTCCGGAATAAAGCTTTGGGAGAGCTGACCTCAGAGAAGTGAATCCGCAGAGTCCACACAGAGATGGCGTCGGGGGGAGAGCCGCTCCAGCAGGACCTAACTCCCCCAGAATCCTCTCCTGAATCACTTCTGCCTCTACCTCCTAGCGCTCAGGTGGGGCAAGACCGTTCAGTCACAGCCTGCCTGCCAGCACGTTTTGGTTGTAATAAACCCACGGCAATTGTGCATTAGGCAGGCAGCGCTCACCTTCGCCTTCGCAAGGGGCCGTTGTGCCCATAGTGGAGAGGACGGGGCCACCAGCCCAGCTGTCAGACCGGGCTGCCTGCTCACTGGTTTCTCCTCCTGAGGTGTCTCCACACTCAGCAACAGCTTTGGTCTCAAAGGTAGGGGTGCAGACCTCTGGCAGTGGCCTCCTGCAGCCTGCCAGCACCTCTTGCGCCAGGTCTCCTGAGAAGGGCTGCTGCAGCCACTGGGAAACCTGCTCCAGCTGGATTCAAATAAACGTTGTCCTTCGCACATGGGAAGGGCAACTGCAAAGGACATCTTACATTGCAGTCTCTTGCAGCAAACCCCTTCATCTCCCTCTTTTCTTTGTGCATGGCTACAGATCTATCCTACCCTGTGCTTGCTTCAATTTTTACATCTGTACTCACCCACACATAATAAAAGCATCCATTCCCCAAGACAACTTCTGAAGATCGTGTGTGAATTCATTTAAATGTAGACGTGGGGTTTGCTTCAATGTACTATGCAGATTTACTTTCCTGTTTGCTGACTAAGGCCACAGTGATGGCACAACCATTAGTCCTCAGACAGAAATTGCTGCACAGCTCATGGGCGCTTGATCCATACGTGCTCCTGGTTTGTTTGCCTCCCCTAGCACTGACCTGATGGTTGGTGTGCAGCAGGCAAGCTCTAGAGGACCTCTGTCCACCAGTCCTGCCCACATGGTCCCTGCAGCAGGGCTCTGGGGCGTCCAGTCAGCTGAACATCCAACTTGGTGCTTTCTTCATCTTACGTGTGCCTTCCAGAAGGGGAAGGAGGTTCATCCCTGGCAGTGTTCCAGGCCAGGCTGGATGAGGCTTTGAGCAACCTGGTCTAGTGGAAGGTGTCCCTGCCCATGGCAGGGGGGTTGGAACTAGGTGATCTTTAAGGTCCTTTGCAACCCAAACCATTCTATGATTCTATGATTCTGTGAGTGAAAGCTGCTTTCTGCTGTGTCACCTCAGCTCTGCTGAAGTGCTGGCTGCCGTCTCAAGCCGCAGGCCTGGCAGAAAGGCAGGACACGCAGCGCTCCGGCAGGCAGCCAGCTGCCTGCAGCTGCCAGCTCGGGATTACTCATGGGCAGTGCGGTCATCCTGGGACACCGCAGCAGGTCCAAGGCAGCTCCGGTGGGGTGTGCCATCACGGTTGGACCGGGCGCTGCTAAAGGACTCTATGCTTTGCCTACCGGGCACAACAGGCATGTCACCTGCTGTCCCCGGGGATGTGGCATCCGGGCTTGGACCTGTTCACCCAAAGCAATGGGAGAGGGGCCTTGTGTGGGTGTGTTCGTAGGCAGCTGCCCACTGGGGCCCTGCCTGCTGTTTCTGTGCTGGCCGCTGCTCCGGGAGTGGCTGCCGCACGGCTCTGTGCTGCGGCTGTCCCCATCTCTGCACCGCTGCAGCACCGCGCCGCTTGCAGGGGAGAGGCTCAGCACCCGTCTGGGTCTGACGGGACCGGTGCAAGCAGCGTGTGTGCATAAAGCCGCCTGCCTCTGGGCACGAGCCTCTCTGCTCCCTGTGGGCTACATGCGGAAAGAGTGTGTGTGTGTACCTGTATATATGTCTGTATACATGTGCACGTACGTATGTATATCTATCAATAGGTGTAATAGCAGGCTAAATTGGCTGCGTAGCTCAATGCCCTCATTCTCCATGAACAACCGCCCCTTCTGCACAGGGTCAGGGCTTGGGAGAAGACTGGTACCTGGTGGCAGAGGTGGGGATGCAGAGGTGGAAGGTCACACAGGAAGGCATTCAGCACGGGCCACGCAGGCGTTATGGAGACCTGTGCTAGGCGAATGACTCGTTTCGGATAGAATATAAACACCAAGAATGCCAGGGTGTTGAGAGGAGAGCTGCACAGCCATTTCAATACTGTTAATCTCACATTTCCCATTACCAGTCAGCTGTGGGCTAGGAACTAGCAGTGGGAAAGTGATCTGGGAGGTAAGGTCTGCTGTGTGGGGAATGTCCATCTTGCATCTTCTTTAGATGAGGGCACATAGGTGATCAAAGGAGGTTTGACTCACACAGGCTCCTTTAATTCCTTTTTTGTTGTGTTAGCAAGGGATATCCCTGCACCACGGTAGTCGTGAAGCCCCAGAAAGACCCAGCATTGCTGACTTGAGCTAGGGAAGCTGTTCACCAGCAGCTTTGACTCTAACCGAGACAGTGTCCAGCTGGCCCCTGAAGAACTGCCCAAGGGATATGGATTGAATGTCCAAGTGGAGGCACTTGGCAGTTCATCACTCCCCTGGGAGGCCGGTCCAGGAGAAACAACACCAGACCTCTGGCTGCCTCTTGTGCTGTGAGTGTGTCTGTGCTGGCCTGAGAGCAGTCACTCAGCCTTCTCCAAACCTTTTGCCTTCAGCCTCTGTTTCCTACAGCTGGTTCATACTGAGAGCTGGGCTCATGGTCCTTGACAGCTGAGACCAGCAGCCTAGGCTGGTGTCAGAGGCTGCATACACCAAAAAAATCACAGCTTAGCAAAAGCAGCAGCTGCCCCATCTGTCCTGAGCCCCAGATGACTTTTGCTTTGCTTTGTCCAGATGCTCTACCAACTTTGTTTGCCGTTGCTGGTTTTTCTTTGCCTCTTCTGTATCTCTAAAGAATTACTCTTGTGCCATTGCTGTTGGCCAACTGCTTTGTAGTTACCTTGAGGACCCTCATTATTATCTTGTAAAGAAGAGCCCAAAGGACTTCAGTTTCCTTTCAGCCCCAACCATACCAGCTGGGAGCAGCTGCCCAGGCTACTGGTGCTTCGCAAGGGCTCAGCTGTCCAGATGTGTGTTTCCTCCAGTCTGAAAAGGGGAATGTCGCACCGGGCTTGCTATGTCTTTTGGGCTTTCAGGAGGAATATGGATCTTCTGCATCAGCTGGCTTATTTTTTGACGTCACATGCTAGTGCTCTGATGGTGTTGATGCAGCATCAGACCCCAAAGGGGTGTCTACCCTGATGTTGGGTGTGTAGCCCCAAGCCTCAGCTCTGCTGCCGCTCCCCATGCATGTGCCCTCAGCCAGTCCGAGCCCTCTCCATCAGGGCAAGCAACCCGCCTCCTCCAGCATGCAGCCTCCTGTCCCAGAGAAGTGGCTCCAGGGGCTTGCAGTGGTGTGGCTGGCATGGCTTGCAGCCACCTGCCCAGAGCTAGAGGGGCTTCAGGTCCACCCTGAGCACCACGTAGCACCACCCACAGCAAGGGGCAGTGGCCACAAGTGCAGAAATGGCCTGTCATGCTCTCGGAGAGGGTGAGTCATCCACAGCCATTCTCATTTTACCCCTCTGAAGCTCAGTCCAGACTGTGGCTCCTAAAAATAAGTGTATCTGGAGGGCAGGATCCTCGGGGACATCTGGCTGGGATCGGAGGTTACTGAGGCAGCCGCATCTCCTGACTGCCCAAGTGCTGATGGTTTTAGTGCTGCTCTCAGGACCTCTGGAGCAGAGTCATGCTGCAGTATAAATCACCTGGCACACACCAGCCCCACAGATATGGCCTTCATTAAGCAGAGACACCATTTACCCAGGGAGAGGGAAGCCGGCTAAGCCATGTCTACCGGCACATGGTGATCCCTGCCAGACCCTCTGCTACAAGAAAGATGAGCTGCTGGTATCGATCCAGTGCGAGACAAGTAAAAGCCAACCAAACAAGCTCACCCGCCGAGACGCTAATCCACCTCCAAAAATATCCCCCAGCCATGAGAGGACAGGCTCAGGGGGTTGCTGGCTGCCTGCTTCACTTTAGCTGGGGAAAAGGAAAAAGCGTAAACCTCGCAGACGTGAGGCTGGGAGGATGTGGGGCGCTTCTGGGCTCCCCCCGGGGCAAGGAGTGATGGTGAGCAATCCTGAGATGAAAGCAAAGCTGTGTCGCAGCACCTGGGTTTCACTGCAGGGTGGTTTGCCAAGGCCACCCTCTGTCCTTGCCAGCGCTTGTCCTTGTCCTTGGTGCATGTTTCCTCCCAGATTGCTTACACTGGCTTTTCCCTCTCAGGTTGAAAAAAAGATAAATCCATTTCTTTCTGCCTAGCAGACCTCTGCAGTTTCCTTATCTTTATTGAGATTTGGGACTGAGGCAGATATCATGTATTAACAGAAACAGCCAAATGGGTTTCCAGAATTCAGACTGCTCGGGGGGGATGCATTTGCATAATTTTGATGAAATACTGAGTCAGAGCTCCAGGACTGAACACCACCATAGGTGACCACAGGTGAAAGGAAATGCTCACACGTGGGTGTGAAAATTGAATGCACAAAAGAAGCTGCCTTGTGTGTCCCCTGCTGCCTGGCCAGGGACCCAGATGGCTGCATTCGAGGGAAGGGAGCTTGGGGGGGAGTGGCTGGTGCAGCCACTGCCTCCAAAAAGCAATGTGAGTACAAGAGCAAGCAAAATCTTTCCCTGTTTTTACCCTCTTTTGATACTTCTGCAAAACAGAAATCAGTCAGAAATCGCAGCAGGCCTATTCTGGTGAGCTATTTAATTCTGGCTCAAGGAAACCAGCATTTTCAGCAGTGGCTGCCCCACGGTGTGTCAGCACTTGCTGCTCTCTCCTGCTGAGCTGTAATCATTTGCCTTTGGGGCAGAAGGAGAAATTACTGTGGTTAGTGCTCACACACCAGCCGCAGTGCCCAGGCTCCCAGGGACCTGGGAAGCGTGAGGTGGGATACTGTCCCATCCCTCGTGTCCCCTGCACCCAGCTGCTCCTGGCTGGCAGCCCCTCTCCCCAAGGCCGCGAGCAGCCTCGTTGTCCCCCTGGGGGGCTCCAGCTTCACAGAGCCCCTTGCTGGCGAGGGGGCACCTGGCCAAGGGACCCCCCTGCCTGCGCTCAGCGGGCCGGCTTGGCCTGCACAGCCCAAGACACGAGAGCTCCAGGGCAGAAAAACCCAGCACCCTGAGGAGCTTGTCCCCTGTGCTTAAACCAGCCCACGTACGGAGCACTTTTCCAGCCTGACGGCACAAGTGTGATGCCTGGGACCTGCCTGTCCTTGCTCCCTTGGCCAGTGTGGCTGGCTGGTGGGGCTGAAGGCTGGGTATGTGTTTCCCACAGCATGTCACTAACTTGTACCGTGCTTCCTTGCTCTGGAAGTCATTTGGAGATTTTTAGCCAACCGGGTGGCTCAGTGCAGCCCAATAACGTGTCTGGTGGCACAAAGGGCTGCTTTGCACAACAGAGAGGCCTCCCCAGCTCGGGGGCTCTGTGTGTGCGCCCACCAAAGCATGTGGGAAGGCTCCCACGGGGTTGCTGAATGCAGGGGCAAAGCACCCTGTGGTCTCTACACTCGCCAAAAATGTTAGGGCAAAGAGAGCATCCCTTGGCATCAGGAGACAGGCTATGTCTGGAGAGCTCATAGCTTTTATTAGACCATCAGACACAGGCAGGAGAGAAAAGCTGGCAAGCTTTGGGGCGCACAGGTGTTTCTGTTTTTTCCGAGTGTATCATTAGTTCTAATAAAAGACATGATTCCTCCCTGCAAACCTTGCCTCTCCTCTGATCTTAGATCATGGCAGTGGCAATAGCCTACTTAGTATCATGTGCTTCTTCACAGAAATGTAGCAGTAAACATGGAAATGGTGGACAAACACACCCACTGAGTGCCCCAGAGAGGACAAGACAAGGTGGAGAGGGAACACCATTGCAAGTAATTAAAAATTAATAAAATCCCACTTGTCTGTGTCTTCCCCACTGCTTCTCAGGGGAGAGTCAGCAGAGGAGAAAGGCACTGGCTGTGCTCCGAGCCTGCTTTTGTTCTGAAGGCTCCCAAGAACAACTGGGGTTTATTTTTGTCCCTAATGACAACTCTGGTCCTGCTCTGAACTAAGCAGTGTTAAGCCCAAACAACTGCGATGTCCTTGCTCAAGACTGTGGCATTTTGTTCTCATGGACTCATATCGCTGTTAAGCAGATATTGTTGTTGGAAGACGTGTAGGTGATGTTTGATAGCTACCATTAGGCACTGAGATGTATTTTTAAGTCGGCAACCTCTATAAACAGAGTTATTGAGCTGGCGGTGGGACACACCAAACGCTGCTAGGAGCGTTTTCACTTCACCTTATTCTTTGCACACACAGACCACGGGTTACAACCCGTCCCCTTGTGCCGGGCACAGGGGGTCCCTCCCTGGCCACAGAAACCGATGTGCACCACTTCCAGCTCTCCTCTTCCACCCCGCTGAAACTCTGAGGGGCCCGTTCCTTTTCTCGCACAGCTTCTCAGGCTCTCGCCTGTGGCTGGGCAGTGCTGGGAAGTGGAGCCTGAGCCAGGGCAGAGTGAGCCACTGGGATTTAAGGTCAGTGTTTAAGGGGCTGGGTTTCTCCATGGAGGGGGAATTGCATGGGAAAGGATCCACTTTGAAACCACAGCATCTATTTAATGAGGATGGGGAAAACCAGCCTGACCTCCCTGCTGTGACAGGTGGGTGGGGATGGAAGGGGTGAGCGGTGCTGGAGCAGGGGCCACCTCCCACCTGTTTTTTAGGGTATCCTCAGCCCTGGGGGGGTGATGGTGGCTTGCAGCAGGGTGGCATTGCTTGAGTGGCTTCTGCAATTCAAAGTGTTTTGCAGCGGTTGTCGCCTCCCTCTCCTTAGGGCTAATGCTTTTGTGGTGTGTGAGCTACATCTCCCACAGCAGCCCAGGCACCCGGCTGCCAAGGTGAGCGGGCACAAGCTGCGGCTACTGGCCCGGCCCCACCTTGCATGTCCCTGGGGTCTGCTGCCGTCCCACCCAACTCCTCCTGCAGCCGGGCCCTGGCTAACGGTTACACAGGTATCCATAGGTTATGTATACCTGAGGGAACACATCAGCACGTGCACTTTGTTGTACACACCACCTAAGCATCTGCTTTGATCTACAGCAAGCAAAACTCCATGCAAATAGCTGGTTAGAATGGTCAGGCTCTGGTTTTGACCCTGTGCTCCCCCTGCTATATAAGTGGTGCTCTCAGAAACTTCTCCAAGCATGTTTTCCTGATCATTGCCACAGAAAACAGGATGAAAACAGCTACCCACATTGTAGCTTATGAGGAGCCTCTGTACAGTGGCTTGGCTTCACAAGCATCTAGTATGGAAGGCCCCTTGGGCTGGACACATCATACCTTCATCACACAAACTTGGCTGAAGAGATCAGTTTAGATGATTAAGATTTCCAGTTAGCTAAGCATTTGTCAGAGGAATTAATACTTCACTTGAGTGAACAGAGGTTTCCCCCCCTTCAGTGAGATAGCTTTGGATCAGCACCATATTTACTAGCGACTGATCTTCCAGTACCCATTGAAACTGAAGTGCAGTTAAATGTTGCCTTATAAAAGAAACACATTCGTCACTTGAATGTATTTTCAGTGCATGACGTTAATCTTTCTCATTGTTCACATGAGAACTCTCAAGTAAATGACTGCTAATTAAGATAATTTGCTAGACAAAGAAGTTTGTTACACTTCCCTTGCTCAGGTGAGGCTCAGAAATGACACAGACTATAACCTGAAGCACAGAAGGAAGGAGAACAGCCTGTCGGGAGAGGCACCCCGGAGGGAGACAGTGATGAGCAGAGGCTGAAGCAACGAAACCCTCAAACTGACACACAAGGAGAAGCTTTGCAGTGTCCCTACAGAGCTTCAGGGGAAAATCTCACTCACCTTTGGCTGAAAATTTCCCCCCACATCACCACAAACCCACAGCCCATGGGGATGTCACACATGGTGCCCCAGCCCTTTTCTCCTTGAATTTGTGGGTTTCCCAGGAGGACGACTGGAGAAAGCATCCAGACATTGTTCCTGCTTTTTTGACTGGCTGCTAAAGGGACTACTGTGTTTTTTGGAAGATTGAAAAACATACTTATTTAGCGTGTTTCTTGCACCGGGGAATGTTTTCCCATTTGCTAGCTGGCCACAGCCCTTCTGGAGCTCGCTAGTGCCTCTGAGCACATCTGGAACTGATTTCTGACGAAGAGTTGTATGCAAATATTAAAATAAAAATAGAGGCTTTTGCTGCACTCCCGTGTGTTTGCTGGAAAGCTCTCAGACAAAGCAGGTTGAATACTGGAATTTTTCCAGCAGCGATTTCAGCACTTTCTTGACATGAAAGTGATGCGAAACAAAGTATTTTCAAGGACACTTGAGCTAAGTGCATCAGTCTGTGTCATCTTTCCAGTTGAAAGTCCCCAAATGGAATAATTTAAGGCTTCTTCACACAGCTTGATGACTGCCAGAAGTCTCTCTACATCAGCTTTGTAGAAGGTTGTGGATATTCTCGCAAAATATGTATATAAAATGGGTCAGATCATGTTCAGATTACACTAACCTCTAGAAGAATAAATGCCTGTTCTGCAGGGTGTTTTGCCACAAAATAACAGGCAAGCACTAATACGTAATACAGAGGATCAGCAACCTGACAAAAAAGCAGGAAAGATCACTAATGTGACATTCAGAAAACATGTTCTGACTAAAGACTACAGAACAGCTGCTGCAGCATCTGCATTTGCATACCACAAATTAAAATAATAAAAAAAAAACCAACCCAAAACCCTGAGCTATCATCTGCTCTCAGTCAGCAGAGCATGGCCTTGCCGTTTCCTCTGTGCTTGGGGTAGGCTGCAACGATTGCATGACATGGCTTTTGACAGGAGGACAAAGTTTTAGCTGGCACAAGCTGCCCTGACCTCCTCGGCATCAGGCACTGCCCGTGAGTTGCTGACGGTGGGTGGGCACAAGCTGCAGATCCCCCCGGGCAATGTTTTTGAACAGCAGTGGGCAGAAACACAGATCTAAGGAGGTGTGATTCCCAACAGGATCTTTCTGTCTAGGACCAGCATCAATCAATTTTTCCTCCAGCTACACAAAAGCACAGTTTTATTAGTAATATACTAGTTGGCTTATCTATTTTACTGTTACCTGCTTGCCTGCGGTGCCTGACTGCTGTACCCTGTTTGGCAGAAGGGCTGCTGCCTCCTGAGCCCCGCAGAGGCTTTTTGGGCAGCCTCTTGCCTTACTGAAGCCCAGATGGAGTGAGCTATTTATTCATTGATTTGTCATACATGGAGAGCAAGAGCAAGATCTCAGCGAAAGTCAGGGCCAGGTGTACAAACACCTCTTCAGAAGCAGCTCGTGGCCCAAAGAGGCTAGTGGAAACACACCAGCCAGCCAAAGCATAGGGACAGCGACATTTTGGGAGGGTTCATCTCCCTTTTGCAACTTAGGAGTTTATATAACTCCCTGCAGGGAACATGGGAAACATTTGGCAAGGCTGGTCTTTGAATTTATGTTGCTTGAACCCTGCTCTAACTTCAGCACAGGGGCCACCTATAAATCTGAAGTGATAATGAGCACAGGGATAAAACCAGCCTGTTTGTTGCCCAATGCTGTTGCACGCCACAGCCACAGCACACCTCCAGGCACCAGCATCAGGTGCTGGGTGGCACCGCGGCAGGAAAGCGAGTGCTCAGCCACGCGTACAGCACTGGCAATGGCAAAGCAATACATCTCTCAAGACATAAATTACCATTAACGGTCATAAAATGAGACGAGTCAGCCATAAAATAAAGAGCCCTTATTTATGATGGATGTGACTCAAGCAGAGTCTCCTGCTGCTTGCAAATCAGAGCGTTTGGTTACTTTAAAAGAAAAACCCCAGCTGGGTATGGAAAGGTCCCATTTAGGGTAACTATAGGACTCTGTTGCTGAAGGAGAATTGTCTAGGATGTGATTTGGCCCCGTTACTCACCAGGCATGGGGCGACAGCTACCTGGTCACCCATATTGGTGACATCAACCACTGCTTTGTCAAAGTTGCCTCTGCTGTGGAACATCCATGTCACTAGCACAGGACAGCCCACGAAGGCTGGTCCCAGCCAGGCTTTGACATGTCACCAGTGCATGTGCTGAAGCAACCCCCAGCCATCAAACTGGGGTGTCCCCAGCATTCAGATTTGGAGCCTGAGGACCCCATGCCTCTGAGCCTCTCAGCCTTTGCGTCACGGTCCTGGAGGCACCAGCCTGACAGGGACATTTGCTCTGGTCCCTCTCTGTGGCATTGAGATGCTCAGCTGCACTGTCAACCACAGCCAGCGACAGAGGCCAGTGTGGCTTTACTTGTCTTGCTCCTACGTGCAGGATAGTAGCCCAGAGCCTCCACACATCAAAGTTCTGTAGCTACTTCTCCGCCAGCATTTCCAGGGTTGGCTGCACACAGCTGTTTATATCAGGCTTCTGCAGGATGAGGGCTCTCCTAAGGATGTTTGCAGTCACCAGGGGACTTTGCTGTATTTGGGGGCTACAGCCTTGGCAACAGCCTTTCCTGCATGCCGGCCTGTAAACAGGCTCTTTGTATTAGGATGGGATTTTACTTCAGGCTGGTGCTAACTGATGCAATAAGCAAAATTAATGGAACATCTACGCTGGATGGTTTTTCTGCCCAGACCTAATAAGAATCTACAGTTATGAGGCTTGAGAAACATCTTTCAATATGTGTCTTGAAAGCAAGTCACTCACACAGTTTGCAGAGCAGCCAGTACAAGTGTGTTGCTAGCCGAACCTCCACCTGAGCAAGGTCTCTCTCCCACTGTGGTTTTCGTTTGGCATCTGAGGAGGAATGGTTTTGTGAACCACATTTCAAGCCTGGTTGGGCTTCATGGGTTGTTTCTTCCTCTTTCTCTGTCAGATGCTGAAATCCATGGAGGACTCCAACCTGAGTTTTTGCAGAGTGCCAATTTCACCCTTGTGATCCCAACCTCATCTTTTTTCCTCCTTCTCAGTGATCGAGGTTGCAAAGGTACTGAGTTTGTCCTTCCTCGCTCCTTCCCAAGCAGGGAAGTTCAGTGATGACTTCAAGGAAAATCAAAAAGGCCCCAGGCGGCTTTTCTTCATTAGTTCTGGCTCTGACTGTGGCAAACTGGGCGCAGAGCCGAGTTGCCATCCGGAGCTCCTACTGCCTGACCAGGAGCTGCCTCCCCCGGGCTCCGTCTGCAGGGCGTGCAGCGCTGATGCTCACAGCTGCAGCAGCGAGGTTGGGATGGGGCTGGACCAGATTTGCCTCTATTGATGTGATGGCATGATTAGCCAAAACAAGGACCTGTTAGGCAGCCGTGGGGGATGCCTGGGCTTACACCCCTTGTTTCTTCTTCCTTGCAGCAAGGACAAGGTCTGCTGCTGCCTGGATTGAGGGCTGGGCAGAGCACAGCACTGGGCTGCACGAGTGAAACACGCCGAGGCAGATCACAAGTTCTCTCTTTGCAGGGCACCCGGGCTTTAAAAATTCATCCTGTTTCTCTCATAGTGTATTCAGGACCTCTATATGCAATAGCTGCATTCAGTGCAGCCTAAAATGTCTCTTTAAAAGGTGTGGGATCTGTCAGTTTAATTGAGTTCAAAATAAAAGGACTAAAAGTGGAATTTTTGAAGCAGCTGCAGCAGAACGTAAAACACACCACCAGTTTTGCGCCAGCGCTGCCTGTGCTAGTACCGTTCTTTCCTGGGTAGCGACTCCATCCAGCGAGCAGCGCGCCCATGTTGGCTGTGAGCTAGCTCTCCAGTTCTCAGAGGCAATGGATCATCAATGGCATGGGAGACTTCTAAAATTGGTTCAGACTATTAAAGGAAGGGCAGAGGCAGAGAGAGAAATGAAAAAGTGACAAGCTGTGACACATTCATTCAGCTCCTCTTTCTCTACAAATGAACATGTGTGTAAATGAAATTGAAAGGGACTACTGAAAAAAAGGCATGTGGAGACTATTAATAATGAATCACCCAAGGAGATAAGAATCCAGCAATGAACTTTTCAAAGAATGAATGTCTCCTGTTGTTACTGGGTTATCTCCAATACCGACCATACCGAGGTTCTACCCCAGCGATGATCCCCACCCCAGAGTTTTGCATTCGAGGTAGGAAAATCAGATGAGGAGTGGGGAGATGTCCACATCACCTTTTCCTTGCTTTACTGGCGCACCAACCCTGATGTCGGCAGGCTGCTCTGCTCCAAAAAGCAAGCAGAGCCCCCGCACCCGGCGCTGCAGGGGGGCTCACCAGGCAGGTGTCCTGGCACTGCTGCGGTGCCATTGCAGTGCTGCGCTGCCTGCAAAAAGGGTGCCAGCATCCCTGGGGAAGTTGACCCACAATGTCGGATTCCCGTTGACTTTGTCTCGATGTGTGCAGGGGATGGCTGCTCCCTGGGGAGCCAGGCGCTTGGGAGGAACAGAAGAGACGTTTTGTTCCTGCCCGGCGATTTGCAAATGCTTGAGCTCTCTCTGTGCGGCCACAAATGCCACTTGTGCTGCAAAGAAACAAAACATTACAGGCAGCATTTTGCAAAAATGGTGAGTTTCCCTGCTAATTTAAAACCATTGCTGTCTCCTGGCCTGTTGCTCGCCCCTGATGTGCAGCACATACTACTTGAGCTGCTTGGGGTTTGGAGTTAGGAGCTCCTGCCGCAAGCCCCGTCTGCCCCTTCCCTCCCGCCGGCCTCTCGCTTGCCCTCCCCATGGCCTCCTACCCGCTGCCTCCTTCTCAGCAGTTACTTATCAAAGTGCAAGCTGAGTTGCCAAATAAGAATTAATAAATATTAACGCTAGAATATTTTCTAGCCCTTAAGGCTCTGATCCTGCTGTTTTCATTGGCATGAAGGCAGCGGGAGTATTCATGTGTTTGGGAGCGGTGGGAGGGAGCCCAGCGAGTGCTGTGCCCCCCTTTCGTTGCTGTGCAGAGGGACAAAAAGGCATTCAGCAATCGGTCGGCCGTGGCGTGCTATCGCTCAGCCCTGCAAAGAAAGTCTGTAAAGGGATTATCTTAAAGGTGGGTCAGGCTGTGCGGTGTGTTTTGGCCAGGCGCTAGGAAGATGGAAGTGATAACTGAGAGGATCAGAAAACTAGACTATAGGGTATATTGAAGTATAGGGTACATATTTATATGAGTATAAAATCGAAAGGGTAAAGAGATTGTGAGGAGGTGGCAGGGAAGAGCTCTGCCCCTGCGTGTGAGGTGAGGGAAGAGCCTGCGTACTCGCTCTTGTTCCTTTTTGTCACATCATTTATTCATCACAAAGTGCTCTTCAGTATCTGTCTCTTCGGTTTTGGGGGAATTACTTTACGGCATCTTCAAACCATTTAAGTAATGCTCATTTCCAGCTGAAAGGCAGCGAGGAACTGGAGGTGGATGCAGCACTGCACAGCAAGTGCAGTGACCTGCTGGAGAGGACACTCTTGGATGGGGAAAGGACCTTCTTCACACTTTGCCCTTATGTCTCCCTGTGCTGACCCTCAGAGCACTATCTCCACCTGTGTCCCAGAGGCACTTCCCACACTGACCCCTGCCTGCACCATTGCACCTGCAAAATGGCCTGCTGCCCACGTGGCTGGGACTGCATGCTGGCTTGGGCAACCAGGGTCTGCAGGTGGGCCATGCTCTAGCATTTGACACATGGGTTTGCAGCTCCACATTTCTGCCCTGGGATGGTGACCCTGCACAGAGGACATCCAGCATAGCTGGCAGAGCCTCTGTGGCATCCTGTTATCCCAATTATCATTCCTCCCTTTGCACAAATTCACACGTGCTGGGGCATTGCAAGCAATGCGTCTCCTTGCCTGGGGTCTGCTTTATTAATTCTTAACTCCAACGAGGAGGTGGTCCTTGTGCGTTCCCTGGCTCGGTCCCCTCTGCCACAGGGTGCTGGTCTTTGCAGCAGTACGTGCCCTCTCCTTTTCACTGTCTTCACAGGCTCTGAAAAGACACACACCTTCTCACCTGCCCCCTGGGAAAGCCCTGGCCTTACTGACATAGAAGGGCCAATAGCTCATGTATGAATGTCTTCCTTCACTTTCTGTTTCTGAGATGGCATTGTACTTCTTCACCACCAGTTAAATCCTGCAGCAGTGCTGGTTTTCCTTTTGCAGTATCCCAAGGAGCAGCCTCGTGGCACAAAGGTACCCCTGCAAAAACTTCCAGCGTATTATCCTAATCCTCAATAAATTAGACCAACTTTGGGAATAAGGCCCAATATGTCACTGACCCAGAGGCTAGGATAGAATCATAGAATAGTTTGGGTTAGAAGGGACCTTTAAAGGTCATCTAGTCCAACCCCTCCCTGCAATGAGGATGACCCCAGTCACCAGATCATACAGGAGTGCAGAAACTGTAGCACCAGAATTTGCCAAATGTCTCATATGTCTTCAGCAGTGAACTATTTCTGAAGTCACAGAAGACAAAAAAGAAAACAAACCCCACACTGTAATGTACTTGGGATAGTGGTACATATCTATATGACATAAGGATGCATTTCTTCCTGATCCCAGCTGGCAATTACATTATGGAGATAAAAACACGTTGGGCTTTTATGATTATAAGACTATGGAGGAACTTGGGAAAATATAGCAGATACTTTACAGACTTGGAAAACTCATTCCTTGGTTGAAATGCTCATTATAAAACTTATAGATTGGTATTAATTACAGGAAATTGGCTAATCTCTGCAAATTTTTTATTTAATTACTAAGCATTATGTTTCAAAATCTTAGTTCTTGGGCAGCTTTTCTGCCCTCAATGGATCTGAATCACTGTCAGTGGCAGGAAAGGAAAGCAAGAAGTTGGACAAGCATCTGGCGTGGAGTTCTCCTGCTCCAAAATGAAAAAAACAAAGGCATAAAATGCACTGCAAAATTTTGTGAGATAACTGTCATAAAACGAACTCTTCTCCACCAGAGAAGAGCTTCCAGCTTAGTAAGGTTTCACAAACTAATGGAGTTGTATGGACCCAAAACATGGTCAAAAGCCATCAATTCAGTGAGGTATTTCATGCCCCTCCCGGACTGAGAAAGGCTTTATATTCAATCTCAAGTCCCATCATAAACTTGCACACAGGTCCTCCCAGCATGTGTGTTGACCCCTGAAATGTGAAATGGGGTGGAGCTGACAGGAGTGGATGAATCTCTGTCCTTCTTCTGCCAGTCCCTGCTTTCCCCAGAGAGGCTGGCTGCGGGACAGGGGTTCCTGACATCTTCTGCCAGCCAGCCTCATCACCTTGTCATCCCGGAGGCCAGCCATCAGCACGGCAGAGGGACCCCGCGCTCTGAGATCACACCTGCCAGCTCTGCTCCCACAGCCAGGAGACAAACTGAAAATGCAGCCACAGCAAATAACTTCTACAAACTACAGAGCTGGCAGATATGTCAAAAACATTTTGGTATTGAACTATCACTTGAAATCAATGATCCAAATGGGACTCAACTTGTTCCTTATTAAGGGTTAAGGGCAAACTTAGTATTTCGGTATTCATTCACACATGAGCTGGATGGACATTATGAGTAATTGCTGTATGCAGCACTTTTCTGAATCATGCATTATTAAAATCCCACAACTGGAGGAACAAAAGTGGATTGGGTTTGCTCACCCATTCTTATCCAGCCCCACAGCAGGAGGGCTGACCTTCTTATCTCCACACCTTTTCCCCACACTAGGCACCTGCTCCACTGCCCTGGACTCTCCTGGGTGAAATCCCAGAGTGTGTCCCCTTATTCTTTTGCACTTTATTGCTGACATGAAAGAAGAGAGCCCAACCTTGCCTTCTCCCAGATTTCACTCCTAGAGAGAGGCTGAGGGAAGGCTAGGAGGAAGCCAGGAGCACCCAGGCCACAGGTGGTGTTTTTCCTGCCACCTGCTTTGAAGAAAGTCCTTCAAAACCAAAGATAACTGTGCGGACCCACCTGCTGAAAGGGGAGCTCGCCAGAAGGCATTTCTCCTTATGGAAGCTGTCCAGTCCCAGGGCAGACCTGGCTCCTGCCTTTTCTGCCGCTTGCACGGGAGACCACTGTGTCATTGCCCTGCAAAGAGGTAGTGAGGCATCAAGCCTTCACCCACAGGTTTTGCCTGAGCAGTCAGCAAAGTGCCAGGGCTAGAAAATCAGCCTTGGGAGCTGTGTGTTTCATGTAATTGGGCTGCTATATTACAGCCCAGCAAAGCTACATTGCTGCCCCTACCTGCTGGGTAGGTCGTTGGCAGGGGACCACGCATGGTGTATGAAATGTCTTGGAAGTCCTTTAGAGAAGGCTGTGGCGGTGTCACTTCTGGCACTGCAGAACCCAGGTCAGTACAAAGACTAGTCTAGGAAACTGGGAAAAGCCTTGAGATTTAAAAGCACCATGCACACCAAGCAGGGTATAAAATCAATGTGACCCCAAGAAGAGTGTCCTGTTGGTCAAAATTCATGCTCTACATTGAACAACAGCAACACTGCAGGAATAAGTGCTGCTCCACTTCACTAAGCTACATGGGTCCGTTGCTCTTCTGGAGTGAGGGAGTGCAGCTCTACAGAAAACAGCATCATGCCAGTGTGCACCAAGGTCACATGCTTCTTCCGAAGTAGAAGATTCAAGCATGGGCCATGGCAGACGTGGCCGCTAAAAGGCTGCTGAAAGCTGACGCCCATCACAGTCCCGGTCAAAACATCACATGTTAAACAGTCATAAGGGAAACGGTGCAGCTGGTGAGCCCTTCACGTGGAAGGAGTTTTCAAGGAGATAAAAGTGATGTTGACGTATATTGACATTGTGGAGCTTTCTGACAATTGGGTGGGCAAGCAGTCTCCTAAGCCCATTGCACAACCCCTCGAGAGGCTGTGGATGGGCCATTTCACAAGGTATCAGTGAAACAAGGCACTCGGAGTGGTGGAGTGGTGCAAGGGCAGACGGGGGGACAAGGACAAGGACAAGGAGCTTGGTTCCCTTGCGACACCAGGGAAAGGTGCAGTGCTGAAGGTGCCTCTCCTCTTTCATGCCTCAGTGACCAAGCCACTGCTGCATCAGACCTGCCACTCCAGGCACCCCATATGTGCTCACCACTTCTGAAAAGACCCTCAAAAAGAATCAAAATAAGTCAAAAATACCAAGGCCAAACAGCAGCCTGGAAATGCCTGGTTGCCTAGAGAAGGGGTGAAAGCTCCTGCATCTGGACACCATCTCCTTTTGCTCCCAAAGGAGGCCAGGCACTGAGCTTGCAGCTCTGGTGCTTCCCCCCTAGACTTTCTGCAGTGGATGATGCCCTTTCTGCCCTGTGCTCTCCCCTCAGTAAGGTGGGCTTTTGCAGCAGGCACCCCAGTTCCACCTTGGTGTCCAGTCCTGGATGACCAGGGCTGAACACAGCCCTACCTGCAGCATCCAGTGGCTCTTCAGAGAGCATCTTAACTCATCACATTGACCTCACTCACACACACCCACAACAGCAGCTAGCAGCCCACCTGGACCTCACAAAGAACTCCAACTGCAAGCGAACACATATCCACTAATTATGAACAAACCAGGTCTGAGACCTCTGGGCCATCCCAAGTCTTCTCTGAAGCCCCAGCATCCTGGTTCCTCAGCGCTGATGGGGTCATCCCCAGGGGGCCTTTATCCAGGGCGTGAACACCCTGTTGGTCCTCACCATCCTCCCCTGACACCTTCCTCGCATACATCACTTTTACTCTCATGTTCTCGAGCCCCTTGCAGCTGTGCTTGCCTGCCAGGCTGGCTGTGCCGGTACCAGTAACAGCAGGCGCTGTGATGCAAGAGGGCCTCAGCAAGGGCTTGCTCCAGAAAAATAAAAAGCTGGAACATCTGTGTGGTTTTGCCCAGCCATTGCTCAGAAAGGCCTGTTCTACCTCCCTGGGCTCTTCTGGATGAACAACAAGCCTTAGCAATTTATCAGTAATGTTGTTCATCTAAGACCAGTATAAAACAGATCTGGTTCTTTCCTTAGACTTCTCAACTCCTTAAGGAAACTAAAGGACTTAAACTAAACTAAATTGAAAGGCCCAGATTTGACCTTTTTAACATCTTTTCCTGTAGCTTTTTTGAATGAACATCCTGATGCCTTTGAAAAAAGTTCCATTTAGCCTTGGAAACTTTCCCATATAGCCATAACCAGGTCTGAGAATGTGTCACCTTGGCCTTTCAGTGCTAACTGTTGTGACAAGTTTTTTGCAGGGTTGTGTCCCATCATCCAGAGTTATATTCCTGGTATTATTGTAGCCCACCAGATCTGTCTCTACCCAGGGCAGTGGCTAACAATATACTTCTGTTGGGGCGGGGGGAGGGTATCTTTCTTCCTTACAATCACCGGTGACTGAACCGCTCTGGTGGCTCTGCCTTGTGATGCCAAAGGGATGCATCTTTGCAGTCTTGTGGCTGAGAAATGGTATGATTCCTCTGACTGAATGCTGACATCTCCTCTGGGCTGAGATGAATCATGCCCTAGAAACATCTGTAGTCCATCCGATGAGTTCCACACCAAGATCCTACACCCTCCTGTGTAGTCACTGTAACACAAAGTAAGTTTCACCCACTTCCACTCCTCCTGGCTTTTCTTTCTGCCCCAATACCACTTGAAGTTATTGAGGATAACTTGAAGTTATTGGAGATACCTTTTGATTTCATGTTGGTCCCTCTCTTTTTTGGGACATCTCGTGGCTTGCAGCAGTGTGTGTGCATCTCAGTTACAGTCATTGCCTCTGAGCTCCATCTCTAGGTCTCTCCCTAGTGCTGAGGGCTTTGCACCAACCCACGGTGCCAGCATACGAGCTGTTTCAGACACTACAAGCCCAGGCCAGGACGATGCTTTTGTCTGGCATATTCTACTCAGAAGCCCACAGGCTTATTCTGGGCTGTCCCCACATCTCTGCAAGCATTTTGTCCCAGCCCTCCATCACCGCTGGTTAGACTTTCAGTACAGTTTTACGTTTTCTGGGGTGCTTCAGCACTGATGTGCCTTTCATTAAGTCCTTCCATCTGGGGTGGAGGGGATAGTCTACAATTTGTATGGGAGAATGGTGTCTTTTTTGGAGTGTTCTTCCACGTTCTGCTCTTCTTGTGCACCCACAGCAGAGGTGCAGCTGGTGCACCACAATTTGCTGGAAGTATTTCTGCCCTTCCAGGCAATGTGTACCTGCAGGTGCCTGTCATAGAGATGCTCATAGAGTCCATGCGTTGCATCTTGTGCAGTAGGTCACCAGATATTTGCTGTCATTTCATTGAAAGAAATTATGAAATAATATCTGGAAGAGCACCAGAGGCAGGAATTGTTCATGCTGGCTAGAGGTGCGTATTTTGCTATCAGCCAGGTTCCCCTATGTTAAGGAGATGCGGATCTGAAAATAAATGCGCGGCCCATTAACCTTCAAGTGCCTTGCAGCAATTGCCTGGGGAAAAAAGACAGGAGAAATGGATAAAGTGTGAAACAATAATTAACACTGAATAGACACTGAAAGAAAAACATGGTGAGGTGGGAATTACAGAAAAAGTCTTTTCCCAGGGGAGCTCTGCTCTTCTCATGCTGAAGCTCACTTTCACCTCCCTGGCAGGGGCTTGCAGTGGGACTGTTTTCCAGGGAAAGGTCTTTCTGAAGAAAGAGCTCTTCTTTGCCTTTTGGATTTAAGAGTGGATACTTGCCTGTGTTTTTGCTGCCAGGCCGGCTTTCTGTGCCCTTAGCCTGACCACACACCTGGGACATAAGGAAACTGGTGACTCCCACTGCATGGAGAAGGAGCAGCAGGAGGGGGGGACCTGACTCACTCTCAAGGGCACAGATGACACCTGTGAGTGTGTGGGGACCTAAACCACTTGCTGTGCTGAGCTCACTGACAAAACCTGGAGAAACCAAACATATTTCAAAAAACAGGCCCTTTTTGCCGTATAAAATATGGGTGGAAATTTTTTTGACCAGCTGTGCTCCTCATGAAACCAAGAAGGGCTGCGAATCATGCGGCTGGGGTAATCCACTGCATCCTGGCTCCAAGTCAGCCGTCGGGCAGCTCCTCATGTGCCACATTTGGCCCTTGCCCCATCCTCATCCCAGTAAGGTGCTGGGGGTCCCCCATGCGCACGCACACACATGCTCATGGAGCTACTGCTCAGCCCCCACTGCCCAATGCCGAGACACTTGGCTGGAGGGAAAGGCACGGCTCTGCCCCCTCTCTCTTTGGAAGGAGCATGGCCCAGGCTGGAGGAGAAGCTGTGGGCAACAGCTGCAGCCAAGGGCTGTGCAAACACATAGAGATGTCCTGCTTCTTGGGTGCTGCGTCACCCCAATGCACAGCATGGAGGAGGCATGAGATGCAATCTTTAATCCCTTAGTCTCTCTGTGCCACCTACAAACCAATAGCGCTAATAATACCTAATGATCTCACCGCCAGAGACTGAGTCATGTTTGCAAAGGGCTCAGAAGTGCCTGCCTGGAAGATCCCACTGAGGTGTGTTGTTCCCTCCTGCACCCAGTGCCCCTGCAGCCCTGAGACGCTGAGGGGAGGGATGCCGCATTCAAATCCATAACACTTTATTCAACGCAGGTGAAGCCTTAAATGTGCTAAGCAGAAACTGGCTTCTCTAATTAAAAAATAGGTCTTTCTAAAAAAGTAATGATTTACTTTTTTTTTGTAAATGAAAATGAAAATTTAATTACATCTGTGTAACTCAAGGCAATTTTTAAGTAACTGGGGAGGTTTTGTTCACCGTTTTTTGCAGTGTTCAGGCTTCAGCATCTCACTCTTTTAAATATATCTGGCTTCTAGTGACAAATAATTAATGGCTACAACCATTTGATTAAATGGTGCTCTGGAGGACTTACCTGCAGCCGTTCCTGAAAGAGGGGCCTTGTAAGATCAAATTTCTTACAAATCCCACAGTGATTGCCATTATTCTGACTGAAGTGCCTACAATACAACAAAGCAAATACAAAAGCCTACACTTGTTGCAGTTAGAATTTGAACTGTGTAGCTCATTTTTCTAATTGGCTTCTCTCTTCAGAGAATGGAGAGAGAAGCACCACTAGGACCACTACAGCTTTCCCAAAATTACACCAGCTTTGTATTTGCACCAGCCATAGCATCTGGGGGACATTTTTAAACCCTGTCAAAAACATAGTGACCTTTTCTTTCTTGCAGCTTGATGGGTATTCCCAGAAAAATAACCCCAGTTTGATCTCTTGACATTTCTTCTGCTATACGCCCAGGTTACTCAAAGGCCACATCTACATGGCACAGAAAGAGAGAAGAAAACAAACTGCCTTCCCAGGGCTCCACGGTTTGCGTTAACCCA
The DNA here is from genome assembly GCA_035590275.1 of Ibycter americanus. Lineage (NCBI taxonomy): Eukaryota > Metazoa > Chordata > Aves > Falconiformes > Falconidae > Ibycter > Ibycter americanus. The sequence continues at coordinate 60,054,683 of JAVJGI010000060.1, read as the reverse complement.
GCCTGGAATGATGATGGCCTCTCTCCTGCACTCTGCGACACATAATAAATTGTGCCTTCCCTCTTTGGTCTCTGAAATTAAATTCTTGAACATTTTTGGCTTTGCTTTGGCCTAGTTTTACTGGCTTTTCATTGCCTTTATTTCACTATGGGTCTTTATTTTCACCAACTTGAAACTGGAAGAGCATCAAGCCATACACCCAGAACAGAACGCAGGAATCCTTGCATCTCTTTAAGAAAAGCCTTCTATTTCTGTTCACGTTGCTGGAAGCAATGATTTGCTAAGGATTAAAAGACATGAGTTTAGAGAGGAGTGTAAAGACTCATTTCTCAGGGCATAACACCCCGTTCATTTAGTACAGGTACAAAACACATTTTACCCAGAGGAAACTACCCAGTAGTAGCAGCATCCAGATTTCTCGTCCTTTCTTGGAAGCAGCTAGTCTAGGCTGTTTTTAGACAGAGGATACTACTTTTCAGGGAATGCCAGTCGCAACCAGTACTGCCAATCTTCTGTTCCTTGCTAATATCTGGTGGTTTATGCTCTGCCTTCTGTGTTTTTCTTTTTTATTTCAAAGCAGGCATATGTGGGTAGATACGGCATCCCAACAGGACTTTGCTCTTTTTCCATCTGTCCCTCACCCCAAATCCCAACCCATCAAAAAGTTGCACTTAGTGACATTTAATCTGTGCCGCAGCAAGCAACAAGTGGCTGGAAATAACACCAAGGAAGACGCCAGGAAAATCCAGCCTAAATCCAACTCTCCTAAACACACAGCTGGGCTCTCAAGACAGGGAGAAAGCAGGTGTACTGCCTGCGAGCGGGAACGGGGCTGCAGGCGAGCTCACGAGCCTGAGCATGGCACTGAAAACGCCACCACCACCACACTGTGACAATAAAATCTCTGCCGGTGACGGGTGCAGCTGCATCAGGGCAGTACCATCAGCAGTACCATCAGGCAGGCTGGCAGCACAGTAAACTGCATGAGGGCTCTGTTTTCCACACCACATGACATGAATTATTCATATTTTTCTGGGACTTTTGCAGGTAATCTTAAAAATATTTCCACAGTGAATATTTGTTAAATTATGCATGGTGTTTACTTTCATTCTTCTGCAGTTCTGCCATCTTTTGTGAATATGAAAAGCAGAAATCTAGAGAGCTGTCTTTCTTTTGATGGCAAAATTTTTCGGAGTGATTTGTCTGGTTATACAAATCCATACTCTTGCTGATGTAAATGGTACTTCTTCCATGAGCGGGGATCGCCAGCGTGAATACGGGACTGAAGCATTGCCTCCTCTGATGAGGAAGGATGGGGGCAGGTCCGCACTGCCTGGAGATTGCCGTGTATGCCTGAACTGCCTCGAAACACCTCATACTACGTAATGACATCCAACAAAATTCATGCTGAAACCTCAGAATAACGGCAAGGCTCAGATAGAATAAATAATGGCTGTCTGCTAGGGACAGAGCTGGAGTTCCAGTGGTTGTGAAGGAAGGGGCACGATCACAGTCAGAAATGAGAAACCTGTCACGCACTTTTTCCTCCTGTTTGTCAAGAAACACTGCCTGTGGCTTTCTCTTGGAAGTGCTGCTACATCTTCAGGCCCTGGTCCTCAACATACAGGCTAGATGTTCCCAAATGCCCTTGTTCTGGGGAATCTGGGAACACAAATCCCAAGGCATGAACAGGTAACATCACCCAAGGAACGTACACAGGCATTGCACCTGCATTGCAAATCGGGCTTTTAATTGCTTATAAGACCTGACTGAAACAGCAACTGAATTTCCTGTAAGTGGTATAAAACCAAGACAACCGATGTAAAAATCTTGCTTTTTCTCAGTTGTTGCCACACTGAAATGGAGAATGTGTCAGTCAAAGCGAGATCCAAAATCCGCAACTGGGATTCTCACAAACACTTAAAGCCAGCTTACTTAATTTGCACCAGGGCTAGAAATCCCTTAATCATTATGTCTTTTTTGAAAAGTCGTGGTTTTCTAAAAACAGGTATACAAACTGCCACAATAATTAAAAACCTTGCTATTTTTTTTTAAAGAGACTCAGTTGCCCATCAGCTTCCAGCAGAAATACTTATTCTTAAACAAGCATTTCAATTGATATTTGCAGTTCAAAAATCCAAATGTAAGTTTGCCCCTCACAACCGTTAAGGAAGTCTGAACAAAAATACAACTGCGTAAATAAAACCTCCCTGAAAAGTAAATAAAATTTTTAAAATACTTGTGTATATGGAAGATCAATAGTGATATGTGAAGAGGAATGTGTTTGTCTAGCAGAACTTTCCTGTGGTCAGCTGGGCGCATTTACCCTGCTGAGCCTGCTGGCTGCAGGCAGGGTGGCAGTCATCCGAGCAGATGTAGACGTCTAGCGACGGAGTGAAATAGGCACTTCCAGGACATGACATGTCTTATCCCAGAGTAGCTGTCTAAAATAGTTCAGACATACCGCAGCTCCAAAAATACCTGCTCCTTTTCAACTCTAGAGCAAGCCTGCGTGGCAGGCTCTGATGCAGGGATCTGGATGATGTAGGGGTTGTCCTTAAAGGCAGGTGGGGCAGATGCCAGCCAGGAACAAGGTGGCTCTTCAGATCCAACCCACTGCAGTAGCAGGTAGCTGTGCCAGAAATTGGCCAAAATCCACCCCAAATGCAGGTGGGAGGTTTGCTCTGCTACTCCATTTTATATTTGGTCTCGATGTATTGATAATCAGTAATATTTATGACATTCATAATTCATAGTATCAAACTATTATGGTACCTTAAGATCGCCACTGTCTCATATTTCCCTGGCTCTGGAAATACCTCCCTTGGGACCATTTCAAGGCATCACTCTGCCAGCACATGGTCACCCTGACTTTGGCTGCTGTACACAAATGTTTGTCCTCCTCTGCAGCTTCCAGCTGATGAGCTCTGAGTTTACCCTCGAATTAGTCCCCTGGTACCTGGTCCTCCACCTTGTGCTGCTGGATGCAGTTCAATTCCTGCTACTGCAGTCCTCTGGGTCACCCAGCTACCACCTCCCCACCTCCCCTTGGACCAACAGAACCTCACAAGTTGGTGTCAACACCAAATTTAATTGGCACCCTCACATACTCAGGTCATTACTGAAGGGATGACCCCAGAACAGATGTTTTCTTTAAATCAAACATGATAAAAGGGATACCCAAGTTGTTGGATTCTTCTTCCCAAACTGTAGCTTAGAAGTATTCTAGTTCTTAGATAGTCACTGGCAAATTATGCCTCGTCACACCAAAAGGATCATTTAATGAATTGTTCTTTTTAAAAACCAAGTCCATGTAAAGGAATTCAGGATTACAAAGAAGGATTATACTGGTAAAATTTGGTATTTTGTTGTGCATATTAACGCATCAAACAGGTATTTTCCTAAAGAAATCTTCTGGTATTGCAGTATGATGGAAAAGTATTGTAGCCCAGATTACTAACACCTTGCCAACCATCTCAATATATGGAGAACATCATTATTTACCATTCAGACTCCATAGCAACACTGAATGTAAATGTATTTACTAATATTCTTATAAATGGAGATTAAGGCTTTGCACATTCCAGCTGTGAACATGCTGGGAGAAAAAACAGGGACTCCATCTGCTATTGCGTTTGTTCATTTGGCTGAAAGAATCAAACACCGATTTGAGGGAATATTTGATTAAAGAAAGGGGATTTTATTCTTTGAAAAAAATCCAAGTTATTGGTCAGCTTCTTGTCCTCTCCTAGTGCATTTGGAGCTGCTGCTGGGCAGGATAATAGCATTGATCTCTCTGGTTTTGCTGCAATTGCTTTAACTGCCAATATCAGTTGCGTAGTGCTGGATTGGTGTCTGGGGCGTCCCTTGCAACGCCACACCTACCCTGCGGTGCCTGGCACTGTCAGTGCTCGCTGTCAGCTGCTCGCAGCAGCAAAGGCAGCCCCGCAGAAATGCTGAATTAGCACGGGAGGTGGCAAGTGCTGAGGGCACTGGGAGCAAATACACATCCATCATCCTCTAGGTCCAGCAAGGAGAGATGGGCTCGCAGTTTTCTAGTTTATGTATTCTGCCCATGGTGCTTAACTAACAGCAGCATCACATTAAGGTATTTTATAAAACTTTCCAGCCCACCAGCATTATGAGTTTTGGTTCCTCCGTGGAGGTGGTGGGAGGCTGTACTTTTAATGAGTTTCCCTGCGACCTCAGTCAGAAACCGGTAGTTTCTTGCACTAGGAAACATTAGGGGAATCCAGAAGAGAAATTAGCTGCTAGCAAGAAAAAAATGGCGTAAGAAAATGAGACTCAGCAAGGAAAGAGAACAAATGTATGCTACTGGGGCCCTTTCTCCCCAACAGCTCTGTGCCATGTTAACCCTTACAGTCTCAGATGAGTCACTCCTGATGCAAAAGGGCATAAAGGGGCTTGCAAGTAGGTTCTTGCTTCTGCCTCTGCTAATCTGAGTATTTGCATTACAAAGCAAATGCTCCGTTCTGCAATTTGAGCTGTACCTGTGTACTTCCTAAAAGCAATTTAAGAACCAAATTTAAGAACCAAATTTAAGAACCATCAAATGGGCTCTGCCAATCCCCAGGAGGCAATGATATTTAAGCATGTAAAGGCAAGATAGTTACTTCCTCACTGAATTGCAGGGATGGAATTAAAAGTTCTGGATATTTCTCTTGACTAACAAAATAAAATATTAAGCCTATCATATCCAGTCCCGTCACTGGGAAAACTGATTTGTCTTGCAGGCACAAGGAAAGTAATGAAGCATGAAGCTGTCACGCATCGAGCCATTCTTTTTTCTCATCCTCTTCTGTGAATATATGAGCCTGATTAGGAAGAATGAAAATTATTGCTAACAGATTTGCCCTGTCCTTTGGAAAGCTGCACCTGGCTGCTCCCTGCTTCCCCCCTAAGCACTGTTAGCAGTGGTGTGTGTGATTCAGAAGCTGCAAGTAAGGAACAATCTGCAGCCAATGTATTTATGCTGCTACAAAGAGGGCACCTGGAAAGACTGACACAAATTCAGATATCAATGGCTCCCATAATCCTTTCTTGGCAGGAAGGATGGACAAATGGCCTAATAGGTCTTTTTCATCTGGAATATCTATGAACCTGAAAATGGTGCTGAATTGATTTCCTAAAATAGCACTTTCATCACCTGTCTGTATTTCTTAAACTGATACTTCAAAACCAGAGCACTTCTATGTTCACTCAACTTCATTATTTGTCTCCACGAACTCTTCTGGAATTGCCAGCATTTGAAAAAAACCTGAAGGTGAATGGATGGAGAACTGGGGCCCACTGATCGATCTCCATCTAATATGATTAAAATATTATCTCAGATACATGCTGCATATCACTGTCCTATATTACTGTTTCTATTATGAATACAACAACTGACTGACGGATGACAAAAATTACTGCAGGCTTTTGATAAACACAAAGAAGGTACTTGTTTATCTAGGGGCTGTAATTTCACCACTCTTGGAGAGTCAACCTTTTGCACCCCTTCAGGTCTCTTTGCCTGTGCATGGAAGCCTTCTCCCTGTTATGGGCAGCAGGGAGGAACATTAGGTCTCTTCCTATCCATACTTTCAGAGATGGGATGCAGGGACCTTCCTTCCCTCCATGTTCTCTGGGGGAATATCACCATATCCTCTTGGTATGGAGAAGGAATTCACATTATTTCTTCTATTTCAGAGGGATGGAAACCCACAGAAGACAGTCTGGCTAGTAGTTTCCTATAGCATTACTTGGGCTGGACCACAGAGGTTTGGGGAGTAACTGGGCATGTCCACTGCAAGGAGTGGAGCAAGGTGTGGATGTGGTGGGCTAGTGTCAGGCTAGGCTGCCATGTCACCGTGTGCAACCTCACACCTGGGAGCCTCCCAGGGAGGTGACTGTGCCAGCAAGCTGCCTGCAGCCTGCTCAGCATCATGCCGGGCACGGCTGAGAAGTTCCCAGTTCTGGAGCAGGGTCAACAGGAGCTCAGCACTTTCTGGGCCACACTCTGCTGCATGCTGGGGACATGCCTCTTGTTTTGCCTTTCTCCACTGGCAACACGATGTTTGCAACCTCCCAGAAATGCTACCTTGATAGGTCTTTGTGAAAACAAGGTATTACAGCAGTGGGAGCATCACAATAAATAGCAAGACAAGATAATTTCCAGGCCTTGTTATGAGGAAGAAAAAGGCATCAGGAAAAGAGGCTGGTGGGAGTGGTAGGACAGCATGACAACAGGACCTCTTCAGCACAGCACCTTTCCAAAAACAGGACTAAGGCTGGGGTGGGGAAGACCAGCTCTCCAGTCTTGGCCACCCATAACTGTCTCTTGACTCAGAGTCCTGTGCAAGCAGAAGTATGTGGTGTCCTTGGGTTTCATCTCTCAACCCACAGCCTCACACGCCAGACCCAGCTGCCTGTGGGATCTGTGATCGGCTGCAGAGAGCAGGGCTCCACGCTCAGAGCGGCTCGGCAGGAAGGTTCCCTCCTTGTGCTGTGGCCTCTCTCATGAACTTCACACGTCACACATTAGGCCTGACGTGTTCAGATGTGCCCATGTGTTCATTGCATGGCCCAGCACAGTGTTGTCTCCCCGGGTGGAAAAGAAGACACTGGCATGGCAGGGAACCAGGAGATGAGGCTGGAGAGCTGGCTAAGCAGTAAGCACAGCTGGGGTGACCACAGAAAAAGAAGCAGAGCAGTTGCCTCACTGGAATGAGGTTTGGATAATTTTAATTGCTTAAGCACTTTTCAGCATTGATGAGGAAATCACATGCAGTTCATCTATGGAGAAAATGCATTTTATCAAACTGTGTTTTAATGCAAACTAATCAATAAATGCTGTTCAAATGGTAACATTTCTAAATTCCTAAACTGGTAGCATCCTTGCAGTCTGATGTTAGTGGAGCCATTTAAGTGAATGCAAGCAGCCTTGTATTCAGCCCAAAACCCATCTGTCATCCTGTCTGTAATTTAGTCTTGCTCAGAAGATGAAACATCTTTTCAAAATTCATCACGGTTAGTGAAATGGAAATAGCTACATTTCTATTCAGCCTCTTTTAATATTTTTCTTTGGCTTTTCCCCACCATTCTGAGAGCATAATAAACGCTGAGAAAAGCTATTTCAACAAGTATCTCTTGATTCTCTGGTGCTCAGTTAGGACAGACCTGTGCTATTCCTTTCCCTTCACACCTTTGTGACCAGATGAGGAATATAATTTTACTATGGTTTTCTAAAAATTTAGGGTTTCACTTCAGCACTTCCAGCTTTACCCTGTAGACACTTAGAGAGGAATGATTTCTACGAAACTGTTCTTTGTAATGGGGGGGGGGGCGTGCGGGGAGGGGAAAGTCACTCTGCTTATTCAGGAAGGCAAATGACCTATCTGCAGCAGAGCATAGGGTCCTGCCTTTGATCTTACTTCTGGGAATGTTGCAAAATAATAATAGGATAATCCTATCCATATGCCCACATATTTGTTACCAGCCTAGGTGGGGCTCTGCATATGCAGCAGGGCTTTGCAGCCAGAAGAGGGCACTGAATTTGCTGGGCTGGGGGAGAAAAATATGCCTCCCCTCCTCCCACCTATCTGTCCTTACCTGCCATTTCCTAGCTAAGCTCTGCAAACAGTTGTGCGCTTGATGCTCTTTCCCTGAAAGCCCTCACTCCACAACCCATCGCCTGGTCTCACACTAACACCATGCCCCTGCCTCCCTGCTCAAGCAGCTGCCTCCTGCAGGCTCCATCTCTGCATCTCTTTCCCTTTGGTGCAGCCTTGGAAAGCCTCAATGCCAAAGTTTTTGTCAAGGTTGTCCAACCAGTCTGGAGTACAACTAGGCACAGAACTTTATTCTGCTGTCCTCGGGGTCCTGCTTTTATTATTAGACTGCTCACTGTTTGGCTACAATGTTCAAAATCAAAATGTTAGCTTCACCTCAGCTTTGCTATTACACAACCAGTGGAAATCTGCTGATCAAAACTCTCAGGTACTTCAACCAGGCTAGGATTTCAGCCAGCTGTCTCTTTGAAATACACCTTTCAGTACTGGATCCTTGCCTCACACACTGCTGGGGAGGTCAGTCCTAGGGTAAGGTCACTGGCAGCTTCCAACCCACCTATTTTGTTGTGTTTCTCGTGTTTCTAAAATCATATTCTGACAATGCACTGGAGTATGAAGATAACCTTTGGTCTTCAACCAGTATCCTGCAGCAAATCCTTAACCCAGAGAGTATCACTGGATTTTAGTGAGGACACTGTACACAGTGCAATCTCCCATCAATGTAATATATAAATGTAAGTTTATATATAAAGAATGCAGCATTTTTTTGAAGATGTCTTTCACAGTCTGCCACTGTAAATATACAGGAACACACTGCCAGCAGTTGAACAAGATGGATGCCCATCCACGCCTGCTGCGTGCAGCACACAGCCCATCTCTGGTACCCCTGAGCTTTCACTTCAGTCGTGCAGTGGGAGATGCACTCCATGTGCCAGGGAGAGCTGGTGGGATTTTTCTACCTTCCGCTTAGCTCTGTAGCCCAGACGGTTTGCTAAGATCTGGGTCAGGTTCAAAGGAAAAGCACTTTAGCAGACAAAGTACTAGTTTTTTTTCAGAATGTGCTTGCAAAAATGAAGCACAATAGGCAGCCAGGAGCTCTCACCCAGTCCTTGGCTGAGCACACGGACCCCACAAAGGGCACGGCTCCTTCTTGTCCTGCAGCACACAGACCCTGCAACGGGCAAAGCTCCTTTTCGTCTGTCAGTCTGTCCTGCTGGGACACAAGGGCTCTGACCCACAGAGCACTACAAAAGAACCAAAGAGAGTAAGAGAAGGGGATGCAGAGACCAAGTGCTTTCTCCAGCACTACCAATACCTTACCAGCTAGTCCTGGGCCTGTTACTGTACCTCTCTGAGGTTTTTCTCCTGTTAATAAAAACGAGGCTGGTGTTACAAACTCCCTCACTGGGTCCGTTGACTGGTCAGTCATGCAGCTGCGTTAGCTGAGTACTGTTATCTCGAATGTTGTGTTTGCATGCCTGGTTCTGAAGGCTCCTCTCTGCTCCTGGCCTGCCCTCCTTGGTCCTGTTTCCTTTGTATCCAGGATAATCACAAACATCTGCCACCCAGAGTCAGCAGCTTTCACAGATTACGCAGCTTCTGAGGGAGTGCTGGCCTATTTTATTTTGACAATATGAAGACAGAGGCTGTGTTTACCACCCAAGCTGCTGCAATGCCCTCTGAGACGTTTGTAGGAGAACCTGTGTATCTCACATTTTGTACTTTGCCAGGCACAGAAACAAAGAGGGAAGAGCAAATTCCAGGAAAAAAGAGCCCAACACAAACTAAAACTTAGTTCACCTGGTATAGAAGATCTACCTCATAACTTTATAATGACACAAAGAAATAAATAATGAGCTTGTGGTGCTTCGTACGATGAAGCTGCTTTAGAACTGGGCACTTCAAAATAGCTCAGACAAAAGGGAGATAAGACAGTGCTGCATGAGGCTGCTGGTCTGGGGAGGTAACCAGCAAGTGAGGATATATGGATCGGGATCCAGATTTTGCAGATCAGGGACAGCTCTTATTTTGCAGGTGAAGTCCAGCTCTCAGAAAGACAGGCAAGGGACCCTGAGAGACCACTGTGACACCTGGCTGACTCATCTGTGCATGGAAGGAGTCAAAGATAAAACACCTATTTATCCAGAAGGACGAATTATAGTTTTTCTTTTTTGCCCCGAGGGGAAACACAGGGTAATTCTGTTGGTAACACTTGAATTATCTGCAGATTCACTGGTCCGAATGGGCTGAGCATCTTCCCCTTTGTAAGGTGAGGGCTGCAGCACTGAACAGACCAGTCAGCAGTGTGAGAAAGGTAAGAGTTCGCCTGCCAGATGATAATAGCAGAGAAAAGGAGATCTTCAGAATTCAGGTCTGTGGTTCCACATACACATATTTTTGTAAAAAAACCTTTTAGTTACTAAATTGTACTCATTTCTGAGCAGCCCAAGTTGTCACACTTTGCCTTTCATATTTGCTTGCTTGCCAGGTTATATTAGTTGTTAAAAAGACCTTGCCTCTAAGGCTTTCTGTGCCCATTATGCTGCTGCCCAAAATGGCAATACTCTTGCCTGTTCCTGAAATGTCAAAATGTATTTTTCTCTGATAGGACCAAAGTAATTTCTGAAAAACAGACATTTAAATATTTATCTAAACTGAGCATTTTCATCATGTTAACCAAACCAGACTGCAATCTTCTACTCCTACTTTTATCTTCATTTTTGCATATTGTATTTTTGTATGCAGTAAATATCAAAAGGAGCCCCAAAATACCAAAAGAAGACAGTAGTAGTTAAAGACAGCGTTGTGATCAGTACTTTCCCTTAATGGCAGCTTACACTTGATTTTCACAGAAATTCATTAGTAGTGGAGGAATGGTCTAGACCATCTTCTGAAGGATTGTTCCTAGTGGTTTATGTTCTAGTGTTCTGACCGGCCAGCCTTGAAGTCCACCCAGCTGTTAAAAGTTGGATTAAACAGTTAGGCAAGACAAACAGGAAGGTGATTTGTATCACCTCATTTTAGCCATCTGAAAAGCCATCCCACCAAAAAAAGGACACCCCCAAACCCTGCAACCTATTCTTCAGTGAAACAGTTTGGGAGATTGGGCAAAACTTTACTAAAAGAACCTTCACAGAATATCTGAAAATAATTTGATGATCTGCTGCACCATGGTGTTTATCATCTTGGCTGTCTTAAATTTGTTTGCACTCACTGCTATAGATTTATATCAGAAATTTGCTATTGGAGCAAGCGTCTGAGACACATCACATGGGCTACACTGGTGACATCCTGCCAGCTGTGTCATTGAGTTTCACACCATAAACCGCAGATCTCTAAGAGACTAAGATGCAATTTTAACACAGCAAGGATTACAGTAAGCTGCAACGTAGATTCCATACACAGTATGCTATGTTAAAAAGAAACGATAAAAAAAGATGAACTTTTGCTAAAAACTGGACTGTCTTTCTTTGCAGAAACATTGGAGGAGTGTCAAATATTGCAGCCAAATATGTGCAGGCTGATATTCCTGTGCCCCTCAGTGTGCTCCTCTATAAGCTGCAGATTAAGCATTTAATTTTTTTCATTCTCATCTGCAGATGCCCCAGACTCAAATTTTGAATAACAACAACAGTATTGGTTTTGACAGTTTTGTCCTTCTGAAAACCAAACTGTTGGGGAGAAACCAAAATTCTACCATTTTCCTAGCTGCTCTGTAACGAGATTGGGTGTCAGCCCCACAGACTCTGAGGCAGAGCAGAGGGGTTTAGTGAACCGCTGCTGACCAAGCACGCAGGAAGCAGTCTAGCCACTGCAACATGGAACTTGGCACAGATTAATTTGTCCTGCTGAGAGGCATACATTATATATAATGCCAAGACAAGGCAAAAATGAATGGCTGTGAATGCCTTCTCACTTTGGAAACCCATTGTCACATCTCCAGTAGCAAAATTCAGTCTTAAGGTGGAGCTTCAGGATGGATTATTACCTTCTTGCCATCCTCCCCAGTACACCTCTTTGGTACTGCTGGTCAGAGATTTTGCAAGAGGAAATTTAACATGAGATGCACTTACAGAAATGTCAGATCCCACAGCAGCTCCCCTGCCAGAAGATATTCTTCTTCCCCACTGCCTGTGGGAATAGTTTCAAGCCTGGTAACTTGCTGTTGTTGGCACTGTCGGTAGCCCAAGAAAATAATGTTTGAAAGCAATGAGGTACCCTCTAACCCATGAACTTTCCTATCAAGCTGACATACAGTAGTGGTGCAAAATCCAGCAGCCTGCAGATAACAGAGACTGAGTTTCCAGCGCTGTCAGTCTGGCACCTTTTCTGAGCTCCAAATTCTCCTGAATATGTAAATGGGGGTGGTGAGGAGGAGAGCGAGAGCGCTGCAGGCAGCCGAGCCGCCGCCAGGAGCGGGGGGAGGAGGAGGAGAACCGCCGCTGCCTCCACCTCCGCCGCTCTGGCCATGGGAGTGGAGCGGGCG